>JAVJIF010000666.1:0-630713 GCA_038442645.1 Agave tequilana
CAAATCTAATATCACTCACTCAGAAACTAATCTGACGGTTCTAATACCCCTTTCTCATCTTCTCATGTAAGCTAGCTTTCTCACCAGATCATTACTATATATATATATATAATATATATATATATATAATATATATATATATATATATATATATATATATATATATATAATATATATATATATATATATTAATATATATATGAGAAAAATGTATATCAGCCGACGGCTGAGAGACCCTCTCAGCCTGCGATGACGTGGCACATTATTAGCCACACTAGAAAGGACGGCCCCGCCTATCGAAATAGTTGAAATTACTAAATAGCCCTGCTGTAAAAGACAGTAGATCTGTATAGTTTATTATATTTTTATATTTTCTGACGTTACTCAATTTTGTCACAATTATCTTTTATAACTGCGGCCAAACTGCAAACATTTTTTTTATCAAATCACGAAACTAATTTGAATGCTTCTTTATTATTTTTTTGTTATCTGATTTGAATTTAATGATTTTTTAATATAGTCACAGTTTACTTTTTTTTTCGCATGTAATGTATAAATTATTATTTTCTTTTACATATTGAATTCGGACAAGGACTGCGACTATGATCTCAGTGCTTACGAGAGCAAGTCGTGGTACTGCGACTATGGTCACAGTACTCACGATAGCATTTTTTTTGGGTGAGTTTTTTTGCTAAGTTATATGTAATAACGGTGTCTAAGGACTGATACTATAGTCGCAGTTTACGTATGGTTTATATGTTTGATCTTCACTGTAACTTATTGCTTGCGAAGTAGGACTGCGACTATGGTCGCAGTGTTTAAGAACAACAGTCACAATTTTCTAATTTGTGATATACAGTGAAATATACAGTGAAATATACTGATTTGAGAGGATTGCGATGATGTTCACAGTATTATCTGTTCATATAATTTATTTTTAGACTGCGACCATGGTAGCTGTTTATAAATTTATTGAATGCAAAACGATCAAACTGTTTATGACTGGATAGCGACCGTAGTCGCAGTTTCATATGTAATTATAATATGAGTACTGCGACCATTAACTCAGATAAGATGCAGAATTAATACCTATACGGTATATTTTATATATATTTTAACAATGTGAAAGATTGTTTTACAGATAGAAGTAAATTTTATTTATAACATAATATGGTGAGAAAGAGACCTTACAAAAAAAGAGCATTAAAAGCTTTTAAGAGAAGACAAAATAACGTTGAATATCAGAAGATCAGGAAATCCTAATCCTCGTCATCATCACCATCATAAGCAGATTCGTCTTCTTCATTCTCCTGGTCTTCCTGTTCATCACTTATTTCCTCATCATCTTCCTGTTTTTGAGGTTTTTTTGGTTCATCAATAAACTCCCAGAATGGATCGTCTCTATCAAGCTCTTCGTCCGATCCGTTGCGAGAAAGCGAGCCTATAGCATCAGAGGACATGCTTCATCAAGCATGCCTCCGTCAAGTGGCAGAGGAATAATGTCCTCCTCACTAACCCACATGAAAACTTCATCATCATCATGAATAGGAAGATCAGTTAAAATATTATTTGATGTAGTGAGATAGTCAAAAGGAGTGAAGTCCAGACTGGTATCAGATTCACTAGAATACCCTAAAGAAAGAGGACCGGTAGGGGATTGATTGAAGTTAAATTCTGAGTGTTCAAAGGAAGAAGATGGGGAAGACATGATTCAAGAATGAATTGTTTTTCTAGAAGTTTTTGAAATCAAATTGAAAAGGAGCAAAAATATAGTTTTTAGATATGAGATAATTGTTAGAACAAATAAAGAGAAAAAGAGAAAAAAAATATTTATTTTTTTAGATATTTTTTTTATTTTTTATTTTTTATTTTTTATTTTATTTTTTTTTACTTTACATACCCTTCCCCCACACTTGTTTCATGCATTGTCCCTAATGTATGAATGAAATGCATGGATGCATGAACTAGCAGAAAGATATAGTTACCGATACAGTGGGTCAAAAAGACCCATGGCTGCATTTACTTCCGGTACTGACTCCAAAAGATTTTAAGACGTTGACCATTTACCTTGAATGCATTACCATTTTTCGGGTCGTAGATCTCTATGGCTCCGTGTGGGAACACAGTCTTAACAATGAAGGGCCCTGTCCATCTTGACTTTAACTTTCCGGGAAAGAGATGAAGTCTAGAGTTATAGAGTAAAACTTTTTGTCCTTGGACAAAAGTTTTTCTCGTGATGAACTTATCATGAAAAACTTTAACTCTATCCTTTGCAATTTTTGCATTGTCGTATGCTTCGTTCTTCAATTCCTCTAGTTCAGAAATTTGCAATTTTCGAAGCTCACCGGCCTTATCTAGATCGAAATTCAGCTGCTTAATTGCCCATAGGGCCCGGTACTCTAACTCAACAGGAAGGTGGCAAGCCTTTCCAAAAACTAGTCTGTAGGGAGACATTCCTAGAATCGTCTTAAAGGCAGTCCTATATGCCCATAGGGCATCCACCAGTTTGGTGGACCAGTCCTTCCTATTCTGATTCACAGTTTTCTCCAAGATAAGCATGACTTGCCTATTGGAAACTTCTACCTGTCCACTAGTTTGAGGATGGTAGGGCGTAGACAATTTGTGAGTTATGGCGTATTTTCACATAAGAGCCTCAAAAGTTCTATTGCAAAAATGCGTACCATTGTCACTAATAATGGCACGAGGGGTTCCAAAGCGCGAGATGATATTTTCTTTCAAGAATTTGATAACAACTTTGTTGTCATTTGTCTTCCCCCGGCAACGGCGCCAAAATTTTGATTGAAATAGAGAATTTATAAAGAAAAAGATTGAGTTGTAGAGTTCTCAGTCTCAATGCTATCCGCTGTAGTAAGGGCCAAAGCGGGTCGTGATCCTCAGGGAAGGATGCGATGCAAGCTTTTCGGCCAATTTCTCTGTATGCTTCAAATAAAACAAAGGAGAGATTAGATTTGAAATATGATTAAAGAGGTATGGTTTTACTGATCTACTACCACCACCCACAATGCAAGTATTGGATGTTGAATGTCATCTTGAGATATATATGATTTACCCTAGGTTTATTAAGAAGGATTCAAGCAAGAAAAGATGATACTAGAATTTAACTAAGTTGCATTACCAAAAACTAAACAAAGTTTCATCCTAACTTCTAAGTGCAGCATAAGAAAAGTGTTATCTTAAATTTATGTTGTCCTAGTTCTTAAGTATGAAGTCATGAAGAGTTGTTTAAGTGTGCAACCTAGATTAAGAAATCTAACTATCAGTTTAATCTTCAAGAAAAGCAATCTTAGACCTAGGGTTTCTAAAAATTGATCATCAATCTATTCAACTCCTAAACTGCCCTAGGGTTGCTTAAGAGATCAGCAACCATACTAAGAATTAGTTAGACATCATTTTTTTTAATTATTTTATTTATTTATTTTTTTACTTGAGAAGAATTGTTAAAGAAGGAAAAACAAAACGAAACAAGAGATCACAGATTAAAAACCAAAAAACAAGAGATCACAGAGAAAAGAAATAAAATTAACTGACAAGAATCAAATAGCAAAAGAGGTAACCTTTATTCGAAAATATGTCTTCCAAATACAAGCTCATTCTTCTCTACAATGCCTTTAAAACGAAATTACAAATTGCAGAAATTTAAGGAAAAGCTAAAGAAAACCCTAATCTTCTCTGGATCCCCTCTCTGTTGCGTCTGCAGGGGTATTTATAGGTGCAGAAGGAATTAGAGTCCCAGAACGACTCCTCCACGAAAACTGGTACCTGGTCTCATCCAGATTGCCGCGGAAACGCGGCTTGGGCCGCGTTTCCGCGGCCAAGTTGTGTCGGTTAGCCACGCGCTTTCGCGCGTGGCCTCCTCTGGTCCGTCCATCTGGATTGATTCTTCTGGAAGTTGTATCTCGACTCTTAATTTTGGATTTTCGGGATAACTTGGAAATCAAGTTACCCTAAATCCAAATCCCTTCAAAAACGAATCTCATCCTTGCACTCTTATTTATCCTCATCCACCAAGCATTTAGGGTTGAATAGAATTCTATCCTTTCCCTCTTTGTAGTATTTGCAATATTTACACTGCGTATTTGCACTTTTGACATTTTGTAATTGCACTTTTGCACTTGGGCTTGGATATGGGCTTTTGAGCTTCATTAGGCTTTTATTCTTTATTTAATTAAACACTCAAGGCCTGCACACATTAAATAACAAAATATTAGTAATAGTGCATGATTATATAAATAAATATGAAAATGTGATAGTAAATGTGATGAAATTTATGCATTTTTTTACTACCTATCAATAATATATTAGTTACAAGCACTATATAAAGGTCAATAATGTGAAAGAACATGAATAGTAATAATAATTGTTATACGTGACGGTTGAGTATGGTTAGAAGTGGTAAAAAAAAATAAATATTTAATTGAAGAGTTATGGCTGGAGATCCGAAGAGTTCCTTTTTTCCATAGGTTTACTATGTGAAGTACAAATAAACTTGTTATAGAATGTTTTGCCTATATCTTTAGATTACGTATGGTGCACATCCTTCCTTTATCGTAATTAACATTAGTGCATCTCTTTTTTCTAGACTGTTATTGTATCACGGTAGATAGATTATTAATTACTTCATTAAATTTAGTGTAATTAATATAGTATTTTTATAAGATGTGATATACGCGAACTGATATCAGGGTCGCATGGCTAAACTACCTTGTAAAATTATAAAAAATCTTTTACATAAGGCATGCGAAAAAAGATTGCGACTTTGGTCGCAGTGCTGAAGGAGGTCGCAGTGCTCTACGATAACATGTTTTCGTCTGTTATTTTTTATGTTATAAGGAATGCGACTATGGTCATGCGTGATATAAAAAGTTTTTGTTATACTATGACTGCGACTAGTGTCGCAGTCGTCATTTAAAATTGAAAGTTATTTTGTATTAAGTCTACGACCATGGTCGCAATGACTGAAAGTTTTATTATATTATGACTGCGACTATGATCGCGGAATTTATAAAACGGTGAGAATTCTGTTACATAAGGCATGCTTCTGTTTATTTCACATTATGTTCATCCAATTTTTTTCTATTATATTTTCGATATAGTAGAATTACGAATTTTATAACTGTAGATATATTCAACTGAAAATTATTTTAAGTAATTTTTGTTTGTGGATGAGTTTATGGCAGTTAGGAAGTAAAAATGGGGTATTTTTGTCATTTTGATTCACGAACGTTTAGGCGGGATTTTTTTATTTTTTTGGCGCCTACACTCTGCGGCCGATCTGTGGCATATATTCAGCCACGTCACCGCGGGCTGAGAAACTCTCTCAGCCGTCGGCTGAGGCACAGTAACCCCTATATATATATACACACACATATATATACATATATATATATATCTATATATACATATATATATACATATATATATATATATATATATATATATTAGGGTTACTGTGCCTCAGCCGCCGGCTGAGAGAGTTTCTCAGCCAGCGGGATATGGCAACATAATATCCACACATTTGTCAAAAATTTTGACGGACAAAAACCAAAATCTTCCTAGAATAAGCCATCAGTCACTTCAACAATTTTTTTGATTAAAATACCCTCCCTTACAATTTTTTACTGCATGTAAAATCGCTCTTTTAAAAAATTACAGATCTGAATTTTTTAGTTTATTATTCCAAAAAATTTAATGTTATTGATTCCTAAACTTTCCTAACAATTGTGTTTAAAATTTGTTTTTTTAAAAAAAGATCTGATCAAGATGGTGCCCAAGAAATCATCCACGAAAAAAGGTAAAAGGGAAACCTAGAAAACCTTTTTTTGGGGTTCTGTAGCCCTTAATAGTTTGATTTTTTCAGTTGTGCTTTTCAATTTTTTTTTGTTTTTTAAACAAAATTTCCTTTTTTAATTTAACTTTGATTCAAAAGTAACTGTTGCACTGATTTTTTTGATTCAGTTTTGAATTTTAATTTCAAAGAAGAAATAATATTGAATTTTTCCGTAAAAATTTTGATTTTTTTCTTAAAATTTTCAAGAAACTTGGTTTTTAAAAAGAATTATTTAAATTTTTTATTTTAAAAGCTTATGACCATGGTCGCAATTAAGAGTAAAAGAGTCATCTTTTTTTGTCTTAAAGAAGTTAGAATCAAAATTAAATCTATTTATGCGATTTGAAATAATATTTTTTAATTTTTTATCCTGAAACTTTAATCTAAGTCACAGTTTAAGATGAAAAAAATATGAATTAACGATCTTATTAGAGATTTATTTTTTTAAATTATTTCATTTTTTAACATTGCGACCAAAGTCACTGTATTTTTTTCATTTCATTTTGTCGACTTGGGTCACAGTTCTTTATATTAGCTTAATAGGTTACTACGACCTTGATCACAGTCTGTGAAAAAAATATTTTTTTAATTTTATTAACGTTCATTTTGTTTTTAAGATTATTTTTTTTAAAACACCGCGCTCGCAGTGTTGCCATCCTTTCTCTCTTTTTTTGGGGCATGGGGCGCAGTCTGTTCTACTAAGTTAGCTTAATAGGATACCACGACCCTGGTCGCATTATAATGAAACAAAGGGTTGCAGTGCTCTGAATCATTGACCAAGGTCCTCATTAGTTAATTAATTGGGTTAATTAGAAAAATGCGACCTCTATCGCAGTGTAATATAACAGTGCAACCTTGGACGCAGTGTAATATAATTTATTATCTACTGTTGCGACCAAGGTCGCAATCCTTTTTCTTTTCAAATTAATTTAAAAGTACTGCGACCGTGATTTTTTTTAAATTTTGTACTTATGTTGTTAATATTTCTGCATCTAAGGTAAGTAAGAACTGAAGGTTCGCCTTATGAGATCGAGCCTAAAGCCTATGTGTGACTTTATTAGAAAACTCAAAATACATTCAGACAGATTTTGTTAATGCGATGAAGGAGACCCTATTTGGTACAATTTTCATGGTCTTCTACAACGAGGAATTTGGTGCTGACAAAAGCCTGAAATCAAATATAAGTGTATTGAAAATTGTAAACAGTTATGATAGGGAGTCAATGACCTTTCAAATTGGGGGAAAACAGAAAATCACACATCTGAACTATAATAAATAAAACTGCGACTAAGGTCACAGATGTAAAAATAGCTGTGACTATTGAATAAATGACTGCGACCGTAGTCGCATCATTCAAGATGTCTAGATTTTTTGCAAAAGAATGTGATATTTTGTAATACTGCGATCTCTGTCGAAATCCTTAATATATTAAAGGATCACGCAAAAGGCCGCACGTGTAAAGTAATTATGAAGAGCAGGTAACGTCACAGTTATATAGATGTCTATAATAACTGAAAAAATTGTTTTAATATATACTGCGATCTTAGTAGCAGTTCTTACAATTTAATGTATACCGAAAAAAGAGAATTAAAAATAAAAAGAACTAATTGAAAATCACACGAAAAGGAGATTTAGGTCAGCGGTCAACATTAAAACAGAAAAGTGTTGGCCCGGAGGCCTTCCTCTCTAGTTTTGATGATGATTAACTCATGTAGTTATATTTACTAATAATCTTGTGATTTTAGTTTCAGATCATGTAACAAGATATTAGTTGGTGATTGCTTCAAAAAGAGGAGTTTGGAAGCTTTTACATGGTGATTCCAGGGCTCGAGCATCAAGATCATACATAGCCTAGCTCGTGGATCACGTTTTGGATCGAGTCGACTTGAAGATGAAGATCGTCAAGAAGACTTAGGTATCCATAGTTTAGCTTAGTGTGTTTTAGATCCATGTGTAAAGATAAGAATAGTTGATATGCTCAAGTGAACAACACACATGTTTTATGTTTGGATATTGGTTTTTCGGTTTTAGTTTAACCAATATTTGTTTTCATGAATAGTTGATCAAAACAAGTTTAATTGGTTTATGTATAGTAGTTTCATTCTATACATGCATGCTTAACTTTTAAACAAACTTATTTTGACTATCCTATTCATGTATTGAAAAATCAAAGTTTGACAAAATACAAGTTTTGATTTTTGGTAAAAATGTTAAAACACAAAAATAGTTCAAATTGCTTGATATTTGAGTTAAAATTTTTATCACATGTTTATATATCAATGCAAAATGTTAAAACTATTTTTGGAGATTTTTAGAAGTTTTTATAAGATTTATTAAAAATATTTTTAACAAGTTTTTCTGACCCAGAACTGTGGCTGACAGGCCAGGTCGGCCGACCGCACGGTCGACCGCACCAAGGGCCGGTCGACCGTACGGTCGACTGACGTGCACAGTACTGTGCACGTCTGGCAGCACAGTGGGCCGGTCGACCGGGCGGTCGACCGGACCAGAGAGCTCTGCTCTCTGTATCTGGGCGGTCGACCGGGATGCCCCAACGGTCATATTTTTGACCGTTGGCGGTCGACCGGCCGACCGGCCAGCTTGTCAGGCTGACAGATCAGCCTAACGACTAGTTTTCTGTTGGGGCTATAAATATCCCATTTCTTGGGGGTTTTGGCTAAGATTTTCTGAGCTAATTTTTCCCTACTCTCTGGTTTTAAAAATAAGTTTTCAAAAGTGTTTAAAGAGCCAAAAGATCAATCTTGTTTGTTTTTAAAGTGTTTTGTTATTTTCAAAAAAAATAGGTTTTTGGGAATTGGTTTCTTGTTCTTCATTTCTATATCAATTTGGTATTTTCCCAAGAGATTTTCTTTGATCAAAACACTTGTTTTTTTCACACTTGAGCTATCATCTATCATATTCTATAGGATCATTTTATTTGTGGGAAAAGAGATTGTTTGTGGTTGAGGAAACCACCAAGTTGTAACCCTCCTTGTATTTGTGTATCCCTCTTTGGTAGAGGTTGATCGGAGTGGTATTGGTTTGTATCCCTCTTCGGTAAAGGTGATTGAGTTTGTTTGTTGGCTACGGGCCTTATCCCTCTTCGGTAGAGGTGGATTGTGGTTGTATTGCCTCGGTGGCATTTGTAAGGTTGAGAGAGGAGTTCGGTACTCCTTTAGTGGATTAGAAATCCTTCTCGGTGAAGGCGGGGACGTAGAGCTAGGGGCTCGAACCTCGAAACATATCTTTGTGTTTGCGTTTGATCCATTGTCTCTCTAACCCTCTCTCTCTATTTGTGTTGTGCATAGCATTATTCATATTGCCATATCATTCATACTTGCTTACATTTGTGCCTTGCATTATTTCATATTACTTATCATCCTTATATGCTTGGCTTGCTTGTGTGTGTGCCTCACTTATACTTAACCACAAGAGCTTCATATAACACCTCAACCTTATCTAGGGGAATCAAGAGGAGTTAGTTCAGAGCCCTTCACGGGAAATTCAGCTACACTTGTTGGTTGTATTAAGTGTTTGTGCAAATTATTTTTAGCTTCCGCATTTAGTTTCTAGATTAGCATTATCACCTATTCACCCCCCCCCCCCTCTAGGTGATTTACAATTGGTATCAGAGCCTACGCTCCTGATACTTAGGCTTAACATCCTAGGAGTGAGATCCTTTGTTTGCTAATCTACCATTTGCATTTGCACATTTGTTTGTTTGCACACATATAGTTTGGACCCATGGACTTCATGACCCCACCTATGTTTGACCCTTCCAACATTATTGTTTGGAAGACTAGGATGTCCGTTTATTTACTAACCCTAGGATATAAGGTTCGCCTTGCCATTACCAAGGAATCCTTCCTTAGTGATAGCAAGCATATAGGGGCCAATGCACAAGCCCTTGAGGCCATTAGAAGCACGCTACCTAAAGATTATCTTATGCATGTTTCTAATCTTGATTCCTCCTTTGCAGTGTGGAACAAGTTGACAACAACCACAACCTCTGAGCTTCAAATGCCAATCCAACAAGAGGAGGAATCTAGTGGAGAATCCGAGTCACAATGCTTCATGATCCAAGGGAATGACTCCCTTGAGGTACAATTGGAATCTCAACTAGATAATGATAGTGCTAGTTTTTCATGTGATGATTATGTTGATGCTCATGCTTTAAATGAAGAACTATCTATTGTTTGTGAAAAATTGTTTGAAAAATATAAGATTTTGAAAAAGAAAAGTGTAGAAATTGAAAAAGAAAATAAAAGTTTGTATTCTAGACTTGACAAGGTTTTGCAAGAGAAGGTTGAGGTCTATAATGAAAGGGATTCATTAAGATCTCAACTTGACCTTGCTCTAAAGGAAAATAATTTTTGAAAAATAAAAATGATTGTGAAACAATTTTGAAGAAAAATGAAAACTTGTCTTCAAAAATTGATTTTGTTTTAAAAGAGAATGTTGCTTTGAAAAATAAAATAATTTCTATTTCAAATGATTTAGATGTGTGTTTAAAGAAAAATGAGTTTTTGAAAAATAAAATTGATTCCCATGTTTGCCATGCTAGGGTAGTTTCACCTAGATCACCCCTTGCATGCTCCACTTTATCTTCAAGTGTTAAAAATGATATAAATGTTTTGAAGAAGAGTGTTGATTGTTTGGGCTCCACTTTGAGCCAATGTGTTGTGGGCCATACACGTTTGGAATCTTTGTTTCGAAAGAAACAAGTGAAAAGCACACCTAGAGGGGGGGTGAATAGGTGTAAGTGCTAATCTAGTGAACTAAGTGCGCTAAATGCGGGAGCTAATGCAAATTTTGCAACACACTTAATACAACACACAAGTGTAGCCGAATTCCCCGTGAAGGGCTCTAGACTAACTCCTCTTGATTCCCCTTGAATGGGTTGAGGTGCTATGTGAAGCTCTTGTGGTTAAGTATAAGTGAGGCACACACACAAGCAAGCCAAGCATATAAGGATGAACAATATAAAAGATGCAAGGCAACACAAGTAATATATGATATGAATGAAGTATGATGCTATACACAAATGTAAAGAGAGAGAGTTGAGAGACAATAGATCAAACGCAAAGGCCAAGATATGTTTCGAGGTTCAGCTCTACATCCCCGCCTTCACCACCGTGAAGGATTTCCAATCCACTATCTCCCACCGAGGGAACCTCTACCGAAGAGGATTTGTTACAACAAAGGGAGTACCGAACTCCTCTCTCAAAACCGCCTCACAACCGAGGGGTAGGTCCGTAGCCAAACAACCAACAACCAACACCTCTACCGAAGAGGGTTCACAAACCAAACTCCACCTCTCACTAGAGGGAGCAAACCAATCACCTCAAATCCACAACCTCAACCTCTACCAAATAGGGAGCAACCAAATAATGAGGGTTTACAATAGGTGGTCCCTTTCAACCACAAACAATCTCTCTTTTTCCATAAACAAAAAGATCCTAAATAGATTAGGATAGAAGATAGCTCAAGTGTGGAAAACAAGTGTTTTGATCAAAGAAATTCTCTTGGGAAAACACCAAAAATTGAAAAACACCTAGAGGGGGGTGAATAGGTGTAAGTGCTAATCTAGAACTAAATGCAAAACTAAGTGCGCTAAATGCGGAAGCTAATGCAAATCTTGCACAAAATTAATACAACACAACAAGTGTAGCCGAATTCCCCGTGAAGGGCTCTGGACTAACTCCTCTTGATTCCCCTTGAATGGGTTGAGGTGCTATGTGAAGATCTTGTTGGTTAAGTATAAGTTAGGCACACACACAAGCAAGCCAAGCAAATACAAGATATAGCAATATGAAATATGCAAGGCAATACAAGCAATGTATGATATGACAATATGAATGAATGATGCTTTGCACAAAAGTAAAGAGAGAGTTTAGAGACAAGTGGATCAAACGCAAACACAATGATATGTTTCAAGGTTCGAGCACCCTTGCTCTACATCCCCGCCTACACCACCGTGTAGGATTACCAATCCACTATACCGTCCACCGAGGACTCCCACCGAGGGAACCTTCACCGAGAAGGATTTGTACAACAATGGAGTACCGAACTCCTCTCTCAAACAACCACCTCACAACCGAGGGGTAGGCCCGTAGCCAAACAACAACAACAACCAACACCTCTACCGAAGAGGGTTCACAAACCAAACTCCACCTCTCACTAGAGGGAGCAAACCAACAACCCAATTACACAACCTCAACCTCTACCAAAGAGGGAGCCATCAAGAAATCAAGGGTTTACAATAGGTGGTCTCTTTCAACCACAAACCTCTTTCCTTTTTCTTTTTCCATAAAAACAAGATCCTAAATAGATTAGGATAGTATGATAGCTCAAGTGTGGAAATAAGGTGTTTTTGGAAACAAGCAACAATGAAAAACTAATTGGGAAGTCTCTTGTAAAGATAGAAAATGAAAGATCAAATCAAAATCCCAAACCTAGTTTTCATTGATTTTTCAAAAACCCAAAAACAAGAAAGATGAAATCTTTTTGGCTCAAAAAACTCTTTTGAAAACTTGTTTTAAACACTAAACAAACTCTGAAAATTTTCTTGTCAAAAGTCTTGTCAAAACAGCCCAAGAGATGGGGTATTTATACCTCCATCAGAAAACTAGTCGTTAGGCTGATGTGGCAGCCTGACAGGCTGACGGTCGACCGGCCCGGTTGACCGCCAACGGTCAGAAATGTGACCGTTGGGCAACCACGGTCGACCGGCCCGGTCAACCCAAACAAACAGAGAGCTCTGCTCTCAGACCGGTCGACCGTCCGGGTCGACCGTCCCAAAGCTGCCAAACGTGCACAGATTTGTGCACATCGGTCGACCGGCCCGGTCGACCGACTTCAGCCTAGTCGACTTGGTCAGTTGACTTAGTCGACTGGTTGAAGCCTGGAACAGAAACTGGGTCAAAAAAACAGTTTTAAAATATTTTGAAAAATCTTTTAAGTCTTCTAAAAATCCACAAAACTTGTTTTAACATTTTGTATTGAAACACAAACTTGTGATAAATATTTCAAGACATATATCAATCATATCAATTCATTTTTGAGTCTTGCAAATTTTATCAAAAACAAAACTTGTATTTTTATCAAACTTGATTTTTCAATACATGAATAGACATATCAAAATAAGTTTGTTTAAGATATGAAGCATGTATGTATATTGAACACATCTAATATACATATATATACATGTAAACTTGTTTTGATCAATCATTCATGAAAACCAATTCCAAAACATGAAAACGTGTGTGTTTGTGCATTTGAGCATATCAACTATACTAAGCTTTACAAATGGATCTAAACACACTATCTAAACTATGGATACCTAAGTCTTCTTGATGATCTTCATCTTCAAGTTGACTTGCTCCAAAACTCCATCCATGGGCTAGGTAATGTATGATCTTGATGCTTTGGCCCTGGAATCACTATGAAAAGCTTCTAAACTCCTTGTTGAAGCTAATCACCAACTAATATCTTGGTTAATGATCTGAAACTTAAAATCACAAGAATATTTGTAAACATAACTACATGAGTTAATCATCATCAAAACTAGGGTGGAAGGCCTTTGGGCCAATAATCTCCCCCTTTTTGATGATGACAAAACTTATGGAGTTATATATGCATGAATTAAAGTTAAGCTTCAAAGAAGCTCCCCCTTAACTCATGCATAAACAAATAAAAATGTATGCAATGAATCTCAAAATATGTATGCAAATGTATGGAGATAAAACATATCAAATTCTTCAAATTCTTTTTCTCCTATTTGCAAAACAAAACTTATGTGCATACTAACATGTATGCATCAACATGCATAAAACATATTCTAGAAGCTCTAGATACCAATTAAATTAATAAAACATTAACAAAACACTAGATGCTCTAGATACCAATAAAACTTAATATATGCAAAAACATAAGTATGCATATATAAAACTCAAATTATTCTCCCCCTTTTTGTCAATCATCAACAAAGGGGTAAACAATCAAAACAATAAATGAGGGGTAAAAATCTTTCTTCCTTTTTAAGTCAATCAAAACAATAAAACAATGTTCTCCCCCTTTTTGTCTAAAACAAAAACAAAGTCAATAAGGGGTGACTATAAACAACATGATATCAATAGAAAAATATGTCAATGAAGCATCTTGATATCAATTGAAATTAAACAAAGATCAATAAATGTTATATGCTATATACATTCATGAAGAGGAAGACGCTAAGTTAGCTTCCCTACACATATGCATTACATGAAAGAAGAATGTTAAGCCCTAATTCACATAACACACATTATGTAATGCATAAGAGGAGATGTGAAGCTCCCCCTACACACGTGTACCTCATAAAGAAGAGATGTTAAGCTCCTCAATATAAGATACACTCAACATGAATCTATATGTGGAAGAGATGTTAAGCTCTCCTTGCATATAGTCAATATAAATCAAAACTTTTGAATATTTTTCTTTAAACAAAAAATTTTTAGATACCAATTTTAAAACACAAGACATCTTGATATCAAAATAGAGTAATTTTCTTTTTAAGTATATGATATCAAATGAAATTTTTATTTTCTTATCATAAAGCAAGGGAGTGGAAATACAAGTACCAATTGAAATATGAAAAACGGATTTTCTCCCCCTTTATGAAATACCAACAAAAACTATGCATAGGCTTGAAATAAGATACCAATTGAAAACTAAATCAATTGAAATAAAGTTGAAGCTCAAGGTGTTGGGTTATGCTAGAGCTTGAGTAAACAAAAACTAAAGTTTGTGATATTATTGAACACAAATAAAACATATTTATGAAAATTAGATACCAATAGAAATTGATACCATTGAAATTGAAGCATACATGCATAAACAAATATATGAGTATACCAAAAATGTCAAAATTGATACCAATTGAAAGAGTTCAATGATACCAATTGAATCAACAATAATAATCAAGTGTATATCTCATATAATCTACCACCCAATCATGGTTCAAGTTTTAAATGATTTTCACCTGTAAAGCATACATGAACATGATCTCCCTTCCAACCGCCCGTAAAGGGTAGGGGTTTTCAAAAATAGATTTGAAAATAAGTTTTGTTTGAAAAAATTTTTGGTAGATTTTTTTCAACTACCATATGAGGAATACCGTAACTAGTTAAATGAAAATTTTTTAAACTAGTACGAAATCCTTCAAGCAAGGAATACAACAAAATAGTTTTTCTTGAAATAAGAAATCCACATGAAAATCAACACTCTAATCCAATTAAGCACAATTTTGACTCATGAAAACAAAACATGAGCAAGCAATAAAAGTGAGTGTACATATAAAGTGTGAATATCATAATCATGAAAATTTTTCATTAAGCTCAATTATTCCTTAAAGATTGAAACACGAAAATCATCAAAACTTATTTAATCTTCATGGTACATGTATGTGTAATACAAACTAAAGTATACATACATATCCAAAACATAAAGAGTCCACAAATGTATATGCATGAAGGCACGTGGCTCAAAAGGATAATCATGTATATCTAATAGTTTGGACAAGATAGACATATACATGAAGTTAAACAATTAAACACAAAATCAAACTAAATCTTCCTCCAAAACAAATTTCATTTCATGGTATATGTATGAATTGTCAACACAATAAGTATACATACATATCCCTAAACACAATTTGAGTCCATATATAGATTTGCATGAAGGGCAAATGACTCAAGGGGTATACATGTATATCTTAAAGTTTGGCAATAATACACATATACATGAAGTGAAAACTCACAATCATAAAACAAATCCAAAAATAGGAATATAAGTTTAAAATGTATGAATCATCAAAACTAGACTATACTAGCACATCTAATGGGTTCAAATAAGCAATCAAGCCCAACATATATAGATTTATTTGTGGCCCACTATATGCACAAGTATATAACTAGTCTTAATGAAAACTAACACTTAAACATGTAATCTTAACATAAAGCATCAAAACACAATAAAAATTAACATGATAAACATAAAAACATGATTATTATGAATATCCACATGTTTTTAGATTTATGATGTACATGATAGCTAATCAAATATGAGAACACAAAATAATAATTCATATTAAACAAGGGTGTCTCAAATACTATACATGTATGACAAGAATCTAACTAACATGGCATTTTCATACTAATCACTAAACAATGAAACATGCTATAAACAATGAATATTAAAATCATGTAAACAATAAATAGGAGTTAGGAATCGTTACCAAAACCGAAGAAGCAACTTTCCTTGTCTCCAAAACGTGGTGGTCCTCTGCACCAAACACTTCCCTTGAAAATGATGCATCCAATTGATTTCCTTTTAAGCACGGAACGCATCCACTCCAAGGTGTCATCACTCTTACGTCATGTGAGAGCCCACACCTACATCAAAAATCTTAGGGGTGGTCTTTGGTACCCACATCTTATTGGGTCCATGGGGGTTAGTACCTTCTTTAACCCAAACAAACTTCTTTGCTAAATTAGGAGTATGTAATCTATCATAGCAAAATTTAGCAAGGTGGCCCTTACGTCCACAATGTGTACAAGTGTACACATGAGCATACATCGTGTTAGGGTGTCCGTGTGGAGCATGTGTATGCCGTGGAGGGTGTGCATGCATAAAAGTTGGAACTTGTTTCTTACGAATTAAGGTTTCCAAACGTGAGTGGTTCATGGCACATTGGCTCATAGTGGAGCCCAAACTACTCTCTCTCTTTAACATACAAATATCATCATTAATCTTAGAAGAAGAGGTACATGCATTAGGTAGACTAGATGAAGAAGCTACACTAGCATGACAAACATGTGCATCCATCTTATTTTGCAAAATAATATTTTTCTTTAAACACACATCTAAATCATTAGAAATAGAAATTATTTTGTTTTTCAAGGCAACATTCTCTTTTAAAACAAAATCAACTTTAGAAGATAAATTTTCATTTTTCTTCAAAATTGCATGGCAATCATTTTTAGATTTTAAAAATTCATTTTCTTTAAGT
Organism: Agave tequilana; assembly: GCA_038442645.1. Classification (NCBI taxonomy): domain Eukaryota; kingdom Viridiplantae; phylum Streptophyta; class Magnoliopsida; order Asparagales; family Asparagaceae; genus Agave; species Agave tequilana. The sequence goes on from JAVJIF010000666.1 coordinate 16,896, forward strand.
GCAAGTTTAAGTTGAGATTTTAATGAATCCCTTTCATTATAGACCTCAACCTTCTCTTGCAAAACACAATCAAGTCTAGAATGCAAACTTTTATTTTCTTTTTCAATTTCTAGACTTTTCTTTTTCAAAATCTTATATTTTCTATTAACTTTTCACACACAATAGAAAGTTCTTCATTCAAAGCATGGGCATCAATATGATCATTTGAAGAACTAGCATCATCATCACTATCTAATGGAGTTTCCGAGTGTACCTCAAGGGAGTCATTCCCTTGGACCATGAAGCATTGTGAATCGGATTCTCCACTAGATTCCTCCGGTTGGTTTGGCAATAGAAGCTCGGAGGTGGTGGTTGTTGTCAACAAATTCCACACTGCAAAGGCGGAATCAATGTTAGAAACACGTAAAAGATAATCTTTAGATAATGTGCTTCTAATGGCCTCAAGGGCTTGTGCATTGGCCCCTATATGATTGCGATCTCCAAGATAGCATCTCTTGGTGGCCGCAAGAAAGACATGCAAACCTAGGGTCTTTAGGTACATGGACATCCTGTACTTCCAAACAACAATGTTGGAAGGGTCAAAGATAGGTGGGGTCATGAAGTCCATGGCAAACTATATGAGTGTGCAAACAAGCAAATGCAAACAATACATTAGCAACCAAATGGATCTCACTCCTAGGATGTTAAGCCTAAGTATCAGGAGCACTAGCTCTGATACCAATTGAAAAACACCTAGAGGGGGGGTGAATAGGTGTAAGTGCTAATCTAGAACTAAATGAAAACTAAGTGCGCTAAATGCGGAAGCTAATGCAAATCTTGCACAAACTTAATACAACACAACAAGTGTAGCCGAATTCCCCGTGAAGGGCTCTGGACTAACTCCTCTTGATTCCCCTTGAATGGGTTGAGGTGCTATGTGAAGCTCTTGTTGGTTAAGTATAAGTTAGGCACACACACAAGCAAGCCAAGCAAATACAAGATATAGCAATATGAAATATGCAAGGCAATACAAGCAATGTATGATATGACAATATGAATGAATGATGCTTTGCACAAAAGTAAAGAGAGAGAGTTTAGAGACAAGTGGATCAAACGCAAACACAATGATATGTTTCGAGGTTCGAGCACCCTTGCTCTACATCCCCGCCTACACCACCGTGTAGGATTACCAATCCACTATACCGTCCACCGAGAACTCCCACCGAGGGAACCTTTACCGAGAAGGATTTGTACAACAATGGAGTACCGAACTCCTCTCTCAAACAACCACCTCACAACCGAGGGTAGGCCCGTAGCCAAACAACAACAACAACCAACACCTCTACCGAAGAGGGTTCACAAACCAAACTCCACCTCTCACTAGAGGGAGCAAACCAACAACCCAATTACACAACCTCAACCTCTACCAAAGAGGGAGCAACCAAGAAATCAAAGGTTTACAATAGGTGGTCTCTTTCAACCACAAACCTCTTTCCTTTTTCTTTTTCCACAAAAATAAGATCCTAAATAGATTAGGATAGTATGATAGCTCAAGTGTGGAAACAAGGTGTTTCTGGAAACAAGCAATAAAGAAAAACTAATTGGGAAGTCTCTTGTAAAAGATAGAAAATGAAAGATCAAATCAAAATCTCAAAACCTAGTTTTCTTTGATTTTTCAAAACCCAAAAACAAGAAAGATGAAATCTTTTTGGCTCAAAAAACTCTTTTGAAAACTTGTTTAAACACTAAACAAACTCTGAAAATTTTCTTGTCAAAAGTCTTGTTAAAACAGCCCAAGAGATGGGGTATTTATACCTCCATCAGAAAACTAGCCGTTAGGCTGATGTGGCAGCCTGACAGGCTGACGGTCGACCGGCCCGGTCGACCGCCAACGGTCAGAAATGTGACCGTTGGGCAACCACGGTCGACCGGCCCGGTCGACCCAAACAAACAGAGAGCTCTGCTCTCAGACCGGTCGACCGTCCCAAAGCTGCCAAACGTGCACAGATTTGTGCACGTCAGTTGACCGGCCCGGTCGACCGACTTCAGCCTAGTCGACTTGGTCAGTTGACTTAGTCGACTGGTTGAAGCCTGGAACAGAAACTGGGTCAGAAAAACAGTTTTAAAATATTTTGAAAAATCTTTTAAGTCTTCTAAAAATCCACAAAACTTGTTTTAACATTTTGTATTGAAACACAAACTTGTGATAAATATTTCAAGACATATATCAATCATATCAATTCATTTTTGAGTCTTGCAAATTTTATCAAAAACAAAACTTGTATTTTTATCAAACTTGATTTTTCAATACATGAATAGACATATCAAAATAAGTTTGTTTAAGATATGAAGCATGTATGTATATTGAACACATCTAATATACATATATATATACATGTAAACTTATTTTGATCAATCATTCATGAAAACCAATTCCAAAACATGAAAACGTGTGTGTTTGTGCACTTGAGCATATCAACTATACTAAGCTTTACAAATGGATCTAAACACACTATCTAAACTATGGATACCTAAGTCTTCTTGATGATCTTCATCTTCAAGTTGACTTGCTCCAAAACTCCATCCATGGGCTAGGTAATGTATGATCTTGATGCTTTGGCCCTGGAATCACTATGAAAAGCTTCTAAACTCCTTGTTGAAGCTAATCACCAACTAATATCTTGGTTAATGATCTGAAACTTAAAATCACAAGAATATTAGTAAACATAACTACATGAGTTAATCATCATCAAAACTAGGGTGGAAGGCCTTTGGGCCAACAAAAATGATATAGAAATTTTAGCTCAAAAACTAATTCCCAAAACCCTAATTTCTTTGAAATAAACAAAACACTTAAAACAAATAAGATTGATCTTTTGGCACAAAACTCTTTTGAAAACTTGTTTAAAACAGTAGAGAAAGTCTGAAAATTTTTGCTCTAAAAATCTTGGCCAAAATCCCAAAGAGTTGGGGTTTATATAGGCCAAAATAAAAACTAGCCGTTAGGCTGAGCTGGCAGCCTGACAGGCTACCGGTCTGCCGGCCCGGCCGACCGCCAACGGTCAGAAATATGACCGTTGGGCCATCTCGATCGACCGCCCGGTCGACCCAAATAAACCGAGAGCACTGCTCTCAGTTACGGTCGACCGTCCGGGTCGACCGCCCTTGTGTCTGCCAGACGTGCACGGCTCTGTGCACGTCGGTCGACCTCACGGGTCGACCGGCCCTTGGTGCGGTCGACCCATGCGGTCGACCGACCTGGCCTGTCAGCCACAATCAGGGACAGAAACTGGTCAGAAACAACATGTTAAAAATATTTTAGAAAATCTTTTATCTCTTTTAAAATTACCATAAAAATTGTTTTATCATTTTACTTTGATAAACAAACTTGTGATAAAAATTTCAAGACATATATCAATATATTCAATCATTTTTGTGTCTTGCAAGTTTTATCAAAAATCAAAACATATATTTTTATCAAACTTGGATTTTTCAATAGGAAATCTGATTTTTCCTAAAACTCATGAATAGACATATCAAAATAAGTTTGTTTAAGAAATGAAGCATGTATGTATATTGAACACATCTAATATACATAAAAACTATTTAAACTTGTTTTGATCTAAACTATTCATGAAAACTAAATCCAAACATAAAAATTTGTGTGTGTAGTGCACTTGAGCATATCAACTATACTAAGCTTTACAAATGGATCTAAACACACTATCTAAACTATGGATACTCTAACATGGCAATCATTTTTATATTTTAAAAACTCATTTTCTTTAAGTGCAAGTTCTAATTGAGATCTCAATGAGTCCCTTTCATTATAGACCTCAACCTTCTCTTGCAAAACCTTGTCAAATTTAGAAGACAATTTTTCATTTTCTTTATTTAAAGCAAAGGTCTTCTTTTTCAACAAATTATATTTTTCTATTAATTTTTCACACACAATGGATAGTTCTTCATTCAAGGCATGGGGATCAATATTCTCATTACATGAAGAACTAGCACTATCATCACAATCTAAGTGGGGTTCCGAATGTACCTCAAGGGAGTCATTCCCTTGGACCATTAAGCATTGAGAATCAGATTCTCCACTAGACTCCTCCGGTTGATTTGGCAATTGAAGCTTGGAGGTGGTGGTGGTTGTCAACTTATTCCACACTGCAAATGCGGAATCAAAATTAGAAGCAAGCATGAGATATTCTTTATTTAATGTGCTTCTAATGGCCTCAAGGGCTTGTGCATTGGCCCCTATATGAATGCGATTTCCAAGATAGCATTTCTTGGTAGCCGTAAGGAAAACATGTAAGCCTAGGGTTTGAGGTAAATGGACATCTTAGTCTTCCAAACAAGAATGTTGGAAGGGTCAAAACTAGGTGGGGTCATGAAGTCCATGGTAAACTATATGAGTGCAAACAAGCAAATGCAAACAATAGATTAGCAAGCAAATGGATCTCACTCCTAGGATGTTAAGCCTAAAGTATCAGGAGCGTTGGCTCTGATACCAATTGAAAAGCACACCTAGAGGGGGGTGAATAGGTGTAAGTGCTAATCTAGTGAACTAAGTGCGATAAATGCAGAAGCTAATGCAAATTTTGCAACACACTTAATACAACACACAAGTGTAGCCGAATTCCCCGTGAAGGGCTCTGGACTAACTCCTCTTGATCCCCCTTGAATGGGTTGAGGTGCTATGTGAAGCTCTTGTGGTTAAGTATAAGTGAGGCACACACACAAGCAAGCCAAGCATATAAGGATGAACAATATAAAATATGCAAGGCAACACAAGCAATATATGATATGAATGAAGTATGATGCTATGCACAAATGTAAAGAGAGAGAGTTGAGAGACAATGGATCAAACGCAAAGGCCAAGATATGTTTCGAGGTTCGAGCACCCAGCTCTACATCCCCGTCTTCACCACCGTGAAGGATTTCCAATCCACTATCTCCCACCGAGGGAACCTCTACCGAAGAGGATTTGTTACAACAAAGGGAGTACCGAACTCCTCTCTCAAACACCGCCTCACAACCGAGGGGTAGGCCCGTAGCCAAACAACCAACAACCAACACCTCTACCGAAGAGGGTTTACAAACCACCTCTCACTAGAGGGAGCAAACCAATCACCTCAAATCCACAACCTCAACCTCTAACAAAGAGGGAGCAACCAAATAATGAGGGTTTATAATAGGTGGTCTCTTTCAACCACAAACAATCTCTCCCTTTCCACAAACAAAAAGATCCTAAATAGATTAGGATAGAAGATAGCTCAAGTGTGGAAAACAAGTGTTTTGATCAAAGAAATTCTCTTGGGAAAACACCAAAAATGATATAGAAATTTTAGCTCAAAAACTAATTCCCAAAACCCTAATTTCTTTGAAATAAACAAAACATTTAAAACAAATAAGATTGATCTTTTGGCACAAAACTCTTTTGAAAACTTGTTTAAAACAGTAGAGAAAGTCTGAAAATTTTTGCTCTAAAAATCTTGGCCAAAATCCCAAAGAGTTGGGGTTTATATAGGTCAAAACAGAAACTAGCTGTTAGGCTGAGCTGGCAGCCTGACAGGCTACCGGTCGGCCGGCTCGGCCGACCGCCAACGGTCAGAAATATGACCGTTGGGCCATCTCGGTCGACTGCCCGGTCGACCCAAATAAACAGAGAGCACTGCTCTCAGTTACGGTCGACCGTCCGGGTCGACCGCCCTTGTGTCTGCCAGACGTGCACGGCTCTGTGCACGTCGGTCGACCTCACGGGTCGACCGGCCCTTGGTGCGGTCGACCCATGCGGTCGACCGACCTGGCCTGTCAGCCACAATCAGGGACAGAAACTGGTCAGAAACAACATGTTAAAAATATTCTAGAAAATCTTTTATCTCTTTTAAAATTACCATAAAATTTTTTTTATCATTTTACTTTGATAAACAAACTTGTGATAAAAATTTCAAGACATATATCAACATATTCAATCATTTTGTGTCTTGCAAGTTTTATCAAAAATCAAAACAGTATTTTTATCAAACTTGGATTTTTCAATAGGAAATCTGATTTTTCCTAAAACTCATGAATAGACATATCAAAATAAGTTTGTTTAAGAAATGAAGCATGTATGTATATTGAACACATCTAATATACATAAAAACTATTTAAACTTGTTTCGATCTAAACTATTCATGAAAACCAAATCCAAACATAAAAACTTGTGTGTGTAGTGCACTTGAGCATATCAACTATACTAAGCTTTACAAATGGATCTAAACACACTATCTAAACTATGGTACCTAAGTCTTCTTGATGATCTTCCATCTTCAAGTAGACCCGACCCAAAACTCCATCCATGGGCTAGGCAAGGTGTGATATTGAAGTTTGAGCCCTGGAATCACCACGAAAAGCTTCTAAACTCCTTGTTGAAGCTAATCACCAACTAATATCTTGGTTAATGATCTGAAACTTAAACAACACAAGATTATTAGTAAACATAACTACATGAGTTAATCATCATCAAAACTAGGGTGGAAGGCCTTTGGGCCAACAACAAGTTCCATCTTTTCATGCACACCATCCACGGCATACACATGCTTCTCACGGACACCACCACACATTGTATGCTCATGTGTACACTTGTACACATTGTGGACGTAAGGGCCACCTTGCTAAATTTTATTTTGATAGATTACATGATGTAAATTTAGCAAAGAATTTTGTTTGGGTTAGAGAAGGGACTAACCCCCATGGACCCAATAAGATATGGGTAACAAAGACCACCCCTCGTATTTATGATGTAGGTGTGGGCTCTCACATGACGTGAGAGTAGAGGTACCTTAGAGTGGATGCGTTTCGAGCTTCATGAAAATCAATTGGATGCATCACTTTCAAGGGAAGTTTGGTGGGAGGACCACCTTGTTTTGGAGACATGGAGAGTTGCCTTCTAGGTTTTGGTAACGATTCCTAACTCCTTATTATTACTTATGCATGCTTTTCATGTTTATTGTTTATAGCATGTTTTGTTGTTTATAGATTATTATGTCAATGCTATGTTTATAAGATCCTTGACATACATGTATAGCCTTTTGAGACACCCATGTTTAATATGGACCATTATTTTTATGTTCTCACCATTTGTTTAGCTATCATGTTTATCATAGGTTTAATAATATGTGAATTTTCTTAATAATCATGTTTATGTTTATCATGATGATTTATATCTTATTTTGATGCTTCATGATTTGAATATATGTTTAAATGTTAGTTTTCATTAAGACTAGATATATATTTGTGCATATAGTGGGCCACAAATAAATCTATATATGTTTGAGCTTGAATGCTTATTTGAACCCATTAGATGTGCTAGTATAGTCTAGTTTTGATGATCCATGCATTTTAAACTTGTATTCCCATTTTTGAATTTGTTTTATGATCATGTGTTTTCATTTCATGTACATGTCTATTTTACCAAACTTTAAGTTATACATGTATACCCCTTGAGTCATTTGCTTGTCATGCAAATCTATACATATGGACTCAATTGTGTTTAGGGATATATATGTATACTTTTTGTGTTGACAAATCATACATATACATTGAAATGAAATTTTTTTAATGGAAATTTAGTTTTTCATGTTTCCATGTGTTTATATTTAACTTCATGTATATGTCCATTTTATCCAAATTATTGTTATACATATACATCCTTTGAGCCACGTGCCTTCATGCATATATCTTTGTGGACTCGTTGTGTTTGGATATGTATGTATACTTTAATTTGTATAGGACATACATATACCTTGAAGATTAAATAGTTTTGATGATTTCATGTTTTCATGTTTCAAGGAATATTGAGCTTATTGTCCATTTTTCATGATCATGTTCTTCACATTGTATTTGTACACTCACATTTATTGTTTACTCATGTGTTTGTTTTCATGAGTCATATTTATGCCTAATTGATTATGAGTATTGACTATTTTGTGAATTTCATGTTTATGAAAAATAATTTTATTTTATTCCTTACTTGAAGGATTTCGTACTAGTTTACAAGTTTTTCCATTTAACTAGTTGCGATATTCTTCATTTTGGTAGAGTTTTTCAAACAAACCTTATTTTCAAATCTATTTTTTGAAAACCCCTACCTTCCAAGGGCGGCTGGATGGGAGATCATGCTCATGTATGCTTTATATTGAAAATCATTTTAACTTGAACATGAATGGGTGGTAGATAATATGAGATATACATTTGATATTATTGTCGTTTCAATTGGTATCATTGGATTCTTTCAATTGGTATCAATTTTGACTTTTTTGTATACTCATATATTTTCGTATATGTATGCTTGCATTTCAAAGAATATCAATTTCAATTGATATCTATTTTTCATACATACATACATACATACATATATATATATATATATATATATATATATATATATATATATATATATATATATATATATATATATATATATATATATATATATATATATATATATATATATATATATATATGTTTGTGTTTATGCTAAGCTTGAGTTTCAATTTTGTTTCAATTGATTCAATTGTCAATTGGTATCTTATTTCAAGCCTACGCATTGTTTTTATTGGTATTTTATAAAGGGGGAGAAAATTCGATTTTCATATTTACAATTGGTATTTGTATTTCCACTCCCTTGCTTTATGATAGAAAATAAAAATTTTAAATTGATATCATATACTTAAAAAGAAAAATACTCTTTTTTTGATATCAAGATGTTTATTTGAATGTTTTAAATTGGTATCTCAAAATTTTGTTTAAAGAAAATAGTCAAAATGTTTTGATTTATATTGCATATATGCAAGGAGAGCTTAACATCTCTTCTACATATAGAATCATGATGAGTGTATCTTGTAATGAAGAGCTTGACATCTCTTCTTTATGTGGTACACGTGTGTAGGGGGAGCTTCACATCTCCTCTTATGCATTGCATAGTGTACGTTATGTGAATTAGGGCTTTTCATCCCTCCTTCATGTAATGTATCTATGTAGGGAAGCTTCACATCTTCCTCTTCATGAATGTATATCGCATATACCATTTGTTGATTGATCTATGTTTACTTTCAATTGGTATCAAGATGCTACTTTGACATATTTTCAATTGATATCTTAATTGATTGTCACCCTTATTTGATTTTGTTTTTGTTTTAGACAAAAAGGGGGAGAACATTATCTTTATTTACCCCTTATTGATGATTGTTTCGTTGTATTAAAAAGGGAGAGAAGATTTTGTTTTGTTTTGATTTTTACCCCTTTATTGATGATTGACAGAAAGGTGGAGAAAGATTTTGGGTTTGGTTGAGTTTTATATATGCATATTTATGTTTTGCATATATTAAGTTTAATTTAGTTTAATTTTAATTGGTATCTAGAGCATGTTTTATTTTTGAACATTTCATTGGGTATCTAGAGCCTTTTATTGTTTTTGCATTGTCATTCATTACATATTTATTGTTTATTTGTTTTATGCATGAGTTAAGGGGGAGCTTCTTTGAAGCTTAACTTTAATCCATGCATATATAACTCCATGAGTTTTGTCATCATCAAAAAGGGGGAGATTGTTGGCCCAGAGGCCTTCCTCTCTAGTTTTGATGATGATTAACTCATGTAGTTATGTTTATTAATAATCTTGTGATTTTAGTTTCAGATCATGTAACAAGATATTAGTTGGTGTTTGCTTCAAAAAGAGGAGTTTGGAAGCTTTCACATGGTGATTCCAGGGCTCGAGCATCAAGATCATGCATAGCCTAGCTCGTGGATCACGTTTTGGATCGAGTTGACTTGAAGATGAAGATCATCAAGAAGACTTAGGTATCCATAGTTTAGCTTAGTGTGTTTTAGATCCATGTGTAGAATAGTTGATATGCTCAAGTGCACAACACACACGTTTTATGTTTGAATATTGGTTTTTCGGTTTTGGTTTAACCAATATTTATTTTCATGAATAGTTGATCAAAACAAGTTTAAATGGTTTATGTATAGTAGTTTCATTCTATACATGCATGCTTAACTTTTAAACAAACTTATTTTGACTATCCTATTCATGTATTGAAAAATCAAAGTTTGACAAAATACAAGTTTTGGTTTTTAGTAAAAATGTTAAAAAACAAAAATAGTTCAAATTGCTTGATATTTGAGTTGAAATTTTTATCACATGTTTATATATCAATGCAAAATGTTAAAACTATTTTTGGGGATTTTTAGAAGTTTTTATAAGATTTATTAAAAAAAATTTTAACAAGTTTTTCTGACCCAGAACTGTAGCTGACAGGCCAGGTCGGCCGACCGCACGGTCGACCGCACCAAGGGCCGGTCGACCGTACGGTCGACCGACGTGCACAGAACTGTGCACGTCTGGCAGCACAGTGGGCCGGTCGACCGGGCGGTCGACCTTACCAGAGAGCTCTGCTCTCTGTATCAGGGTGGTCGACCGGGATGCCCCAACGGTCATATTTTTGACCGTTGGCGGTCGACCAGCTGGTCGACCGCCAGCCTGTCAGGCTGATAGATCAGCCTAACAGCTAGTTTTCTTTTTGGGCTATAAATACCCCATTTCTTGGGGATTTTGGTTAAGATTTTCTGAGCTAATTTTTTCCTACTCTCTGGTTTTAAAAATAAGTTTTCAAAAGTGTTTAAAGAGCCAAAAGATCAATCTTGTTTGTTTTTAAAGTGTTTTGTTATTTTCAAAGAAAATAGGTTTTTGGGAATTGGTTTCTTGTTCTTCATTTCTATATCAATTTGGTATTTTCCCAAGAGATTTTCTTTGATCAAAACACTTGTTTTTTCCACACTTGAGCTATCATCTATCCTATTCTATAGGATCATTTTATTTGTGGGAAAAGAGATTGTTTGTGGTTGAGGAAACCACCAAGTTGTAAACCCTCCTTGTATTTGTGCATCCCTCTTTGGTAGAGGTTGATCGGAGTGGTATTGGTTTGTATCCCTCTTCGGTAGAGGTGATTGAGTTTGTTTGTTGGCTACGGGCCTTATCCCTCTTCGGTAGAGGTGGATTGTGGTTGTATTGCCTCGGTGGCATTTAGAGGTGGATTGTGGTTGTATTGTCTCGGTGGCATTTGTAAGGTTGAGAGAGGAGTTCGGTACTCCTTTAGTGGATTAGAAATCCTTCTCGGTGAAGGCGGGGACGTAGAGCTAGGGGCTCGAACCTCGAAACATATCTTTGTGTTTGCGTTTGATCCATTGTCTCTCTAACCCTCTCTCTCTATTTGTGTTGTGCATAGCATTATTTATATTGCCATATCATTCATACTTGCTTGCATTTGTGCCTTGCATTATTTTCATATTGCTTATCATCCTTATATGCTTGGCTTGCTTGTGTGTGCTCACTTATACTTAACCACAAGAGCTTCATATAGCACCTCAACCCTTATCTAGGGGAATCAAGAGGAGTTAGTCCAGAGCCCTTCACGGGGAATTCGGCTACACTTGTTGGTTGTATTAAGTGTTTGTGCAAATTGTTTTTAGCTTCCGCATTTAGTTTCTCGATTAGCATTATCACCTATTCACCCCCCTCTAGGTGATTTACAAAAAGGAGATTTAGGTCTGCAAAGTAAAGAAAAAAGAAAAAAACCTGATGCAGATACCGCTTTTTTTAGAAAAGCTTTCTGGCAGTAAAACTCAAATCTAGATCTGACAACGCGAGAAAAAAAGAAATAGGAGAAAAATAATAATAAATAATAGCAGGACAACTACCTTTTATCGCGGGGCATTTAATAATTTTACTTGTTCGAATAGGCGGGTCACAACTTATTGGTGTGGCTAATAATGTGTCACGTCACCGCAGGCTAAGAGGGACTCTCAGCTGTCGGCGGATATACATATTTCTAATATATATATATATATATATATATATATATATATATATATATATGGATCTGTACCTCAGCCGCCAGCTGAGAGAGAGACTCTCTCAGCTAGCGCAATGTGGCTGAATTCCACCGACAATTTTAAGCGCTACTACCATGGTCGCAGTTTTTTGTGAGGACTGTGATCAATCATTGTATTTTTCTGAGGACTGCTACCATGGTAGCATTGTTTCTTGAGGACTGTGACCATAGTCGCATTCTTTTTCCTGAGGACTGTGACCATGGTTTGAGTCCTAATTACACTGAAAATATATAATTTTCTAGGACTGCGACTGTATCACAGTCAGCTGCAATCATATTGAAGCGCCAGCTGAGAGAGTCTCTCTCAGCTGGCGGCTGAGGTACATTTCTCTCTCTCTCTAATATATATATATATATATATATATATATATATATATATTAGAGAGAGAGAGAGAAATGTACCTCAGCCGCCAGCTGAGAGAGACTCTTTCAGCTATCATTTTAATATGGTCGTTAACTTACTAAACATGGTCGTAGTCCATTGTAACATGAATGCAGTCCTAAAAAATCATATATTTTTAGTGTAATTAGGACTGAGACCATGATAATAATCCTCAGAAAAAGACTGTGACCTTGGTCGCAGTCTTCAGAGAAAGATTGCGACCTTGGTCGCAGTCCTTAGAAAAGACTGCGACCATGGCAGCAGTTCTCATAAAAACACTGCGACTTAATCACAATCCTCATATAAAACTGCGACCATAGTACTAGCACCCAAAATTGTAGTTGAAATTCATCCACGATGCGCCAGCTGAGAGAGACTCTCTCAACTGGCGGCTGAGATACAGATTCCTTATATATATATATATATATATATATATATATATATATATATATATATATATATATATATATATATATATATATATATAATGGATTGGGTCTGGGCTTCGGGTTTGGGCCCCGGATTATGTGTGCGCGCGCTCGCGCGTATATCTTTTATTTTAAATAAACATATTTGCTCCATAAAATTTATTTAGCAATTTTATTTATAAAATTTTCATATATTTATACATACACACATGTAAATGAATATGTATTTATTTGTTTTAAAAATAATATTTTCTTAACAAAATAAATTTGTAAATATTTATAAAAATTGTAAATATTTTTAAATCAAATAATTAAAATTATTGATATTAATTATATTAATCGAGTATTAGTGGGTTGGGATATTACATTTAAATCTCTAAGAAAAATACTTACATGTGGTGTATATTAACATATATTGTGTATATATAATATTATTATTAATATATAATAATATAAATAAATATGTGCTAATTATATGATATTATACTACATAATAATAATTACTATAATCATATAATATAATATAAATAATAATATATTTATATATACGTTATAATATAGTATATTTAATATCATATTTTAAATATAATATAGGTATTCATTAATATATTAAAAATAATATTATTAAAATATACTAGTGGATTAATATTAAGTTATATAGTATGTATATATTGTATATTTTATAATTATTACATATTTTTATATTATAATTATTGTCATATTAAATAATTTGAGCATAAGTAATATATTAAGAATAATATTATTAGAATATACTAATATTTTATTATTATATATTAAATGTTACTGTATTTAAAATTATTATAATATTAAATAGTTTGAGAAAACATATTTATTTGCTTTTAATATATTATATAATAAAATATTACATATATTTATTTATATAATTTAAGATACATATTATATATATTGATAATGTAATTAACTAATGTTAATAAATAACATATAATTAATATTAGGATATCATCAATAATATATTATATATTGTATATAGTTATATTAATGTTAGTATTATAATATTATTATATGTCAATTATAATTATATTACTGCAGTATAATGTTATATTAAATATACTATTAAAAAAATTAATTAATATTATGATTAAATACCGTGTTAAATATTATTATTATACTATGTAGTTACAAATTAATATTATAAATACAATATTTAATGTTTGCCTTGCGGAGTTTAAAACAGGGTTGAGTTTGATTTCTTCAACTTACAAGGGCTTATATATAAAAATATGGCTTCATTAATTGCAAGCCAAAGTGCACAGTGGTTAGCGTACTTAACTTAGTCACTTAGAACCCGAGTTTAATCCCCAGTGTCACGACGTTTATCCATTTTTTTTAATTTTTTAAGCTTAAATATAAATAAATGGCTTTATTAAATGCAGGCCAAAGCAGCATAGTGGTTAGTGCGCTTAATTCACTAACGCGAGTTTGATCCACAGCATTGTGTGTTTATCCATGTTTTTATTTTAATTTTTTTAAGGATTAAATGATGTGAGCTTTGGGCCTTGAGGCCTTTCGGCTCAGAAGGTAAATAAATGGAGATAAAAGAGAAACGAGGAATGATGCAAGCCTGGCTCTGGGCTTGGCCAAGGCTAAAAGAAAAAGAAGAGAAAATAAAAATAGGTTGGAATTGCGCTTGGCTTATTCTTCTGCATAATCCATGATAGTAATTATATTTTTTAATTATAAGTGATTAGAGTTTTTGTTACAAATACAAAATTATAAGTAATTATAACTTATATTATAATTAGTAAATCATAATTTTAATAATGATGAGTATCAAATATTAATTAAATTATAATTTTAATTATTACAAGATGATAAGTAGTTCTTTCAACATTTTGTTAATTAAATAATTTTGAGTTGATAAAATGTTAATGACTATATTATAAATTGTGATAGTAATAATTAATATAATTATTTTATTTTTTAAAAAATTTAATAACGAGATGTCAGAAACTATATCATAAGATATCAGTTTTCCTGAGATATGTGTGTGTGTGTGTGTGTGTGTGTGTGTGTGTGTGTGTGTGTGAAGAAGAGAGGATGGCAGTGGAGTGAAGGTGGTGGAGTGAAGGGCACGTGCAGAGGTTGAGTTGACAGTAAGGGGGAAAGCCTAGGAAGAGAGAGAAATGAGGGAAAAGAAAAGGATAAAAAGAAAAAAATAAAGGAATTAGGCTGGACCTCTCAGGCTTGGTTCATAGAAAATGAGAGAAAAATAGAGGGAAAAGAGAGTGGAACGGGCTCATATGTCTGGGTTAAGAATATTAAGAATAATTATAACTTCTTATTATTATTGATATTATTATTATTAATTAGAATTATAGAATATGAGCATTACATATTCACACACATCACAAATATTTTATAGCAATATTTCTAACCTGAAATAGTTAAATAAATAGAGATAAAAAGGGAAAAGAGGAATGATGCAGGCCTGGGCTCTGGGCTTAGCCAAGGCTAAAAGAAAAGGAAGAGAAAATAAAAATGGGCTGAGCTTGGCTTATTCTTCTGCTTAATTCATGATAGCAATTATATTTTTAAATTATAAGTAATTTGAATTTTTGCTGCAATTACAAAATTATAAGTAATTATAATTATATTATAATTATTAAATTATTATATTAATGATGATGAGTATCAAATATTGATTAAATTAAAATTATAATTATTACAAGATGATAAGTAGTTCTTTCAACTTTTCATTATTTAAGTAATTTTCAAGTTAATAATTATTAATGACTATATTATAAGTTTTAATAGTAATAATTAATATAATTATTTTATTTTTAAAAGAATTTAATGATGAGATGTCATAAACTATATTATCCAATAATAGTTTATATATATAGGGGTTACTGTACCTCAGCCGCCAGCTGAGAGAGTTTCTCAGCCGGCGGGATGTGGCAACATAATATCCACGAATTTGTCATTAATTTTGGCAGAGAAAAACCAAAAAATTCCACCCAATAAGCCATCAGTCACTTCAACATGTCCATTGGCGAAAATACCCTCCCTCAAAACTTTTTACTGTATGTAAAATTTTTTCTTCCAAAAAAAATTATAGATCTGAAATTTTCAGTTCATCAATTCGAAAAATTTAGTGTTATTGTTTCCTAAATTTTCTGAACAATTTCGTTCAAAAATTTGTTTTTTTTAAAAAAGATCTAATCAAGATGGCGCCCAAGAAATCATCTGCGGAAAAAGATAAAGGGGAAACTTTTAAAAAATATTTTTTTGGGGTTCTGTAACTCTTAATAGCTTTGATTCTTTCAGTTTTGATTTCCATTTTTTTAAAAGAAAATTCTCTATTTTAATTTAACTTCGATTCATAAGTGTCTGAATTTTTCCAAGAAAATTTTGTTTTTTCTTAAAATTTTTAAGAATCTTGGTTTTTAAAAAATAATTGTTTAAATTTTTTATTTTAAAAGCTTGCGACCATGGTCGCAATTTAAGAGTAAAAGAGTCTCCTTTTTGTTTTAAAGAACTAGAATCAAAATTAAATATATTTATGCAATTTGAAACATTATTTTTTAATTTTTTACACTGAAACTTTATTCCGAGTCACAATTTGAGATGAAAAGAAAATAGGAATTAACGATCTTATTAGATATTTTTTTTAAAAATTTTTAATTTTTTAACATAGCGACAAAGGTCACCGTGTTTTTTTAATTCTTGTCGACTTGGGTCGCAGTTATTTATATTAGCGACGTAGGTTTCTGCGACCTTGGTCACAGTCTGTAAAAAAGAATATTTTTTAAAACCTATTAACGACTTATTAGTTTTTAAGATTATTTTTTTAAAACTCCACGACTGATGTCGCAGTGTTGCCGTCCCTTTTCTCTCTTTTAGGGG
Organism: Agave tequilana; assembly: GCA_038442645.1. Lineage (NCBI taxonomy): Eukaryota > Viridiplantae > Streptophyta > Magnoliopsida > Asparagales > Asparagaceae > Agave > Agave tequilana. The sequence continues at coordinate 33,512 of JAVJIF010000666.1, forward strand.
CCTGGGGCACAACCTGTTCTACTAAATTAGCTTTATACGATACTGTGTCCGTGGACGCAGTATGATGAAACAAAGGTCCCGATTAGTTAACTAATTGGGTTAATTAGAAAATTGCGACCCCATGTCGCAGTGTAATATAACAGTGCGACCTTGGTCATAGTGTTTTATAGTTTATTAAGTACTGTTGCGACCAAGGTCGCAGTGATGGACCTTATCTAGGCTTGACAAATCATGTGAATGAGAATCAATAAACTTGGTTACAACCCAAAATCTTCGGTCTGATAATAAACAAAGACACACATGCATCTCAGCAGGACACGCAACTCTAGTGTCGATTCGACGGTTGACTGTAAGCTCATCTTGTCTTTTGTCACACAACTTCTTCACACCCTCCTTGTTAGAACAAAATTTTCTAAAAATTACTTCATGAGAAGGCCTACGTGACTTATCTATTCTTTTTCTTCTCACGTCAAAATCTTTGTTCCTTACATAAGCATTGTAGAAGTTGTATACTCTATCGTATGTGGAAAATTATTGTCCTAAAAGAATAACTATGCTTTCAGACATTTGTCCATGTAAATTCAGATCCTACAAAATACATTGTTGAACTAAGTATAAAGACATAATTGAAAATCACAAGTCTTAACTATAATAAATAAAAATGCGACTAAGGTCACGATGTAAAGATAGCCATGAATATTGTAATATATACTTCGACTTTAGTCGCAGTTCTTCTAATTTAGTTTATACGAGAAAAAAATAGGTATATAAAAATAAAAAGAAATAATTGAAAAAAAACGCCTAAACTAAATTAAATAAAACTGCGACTAAGGTCGCAGTTGTAAAAATAGCTGTGACGATTGAAAAAATTGGTTTAATATATACTGCAACCGTAGTCGCAGTTCTTACAATTTGATGTATATGAGAAAAACAGATATTTTTCAAATTAAATAACTGCGACTATGATCGTAGTTAACAAAAAAGTACAACTGTGACATAGATTATGTTTTGCAGAACAATAATCACTTTTACCAAAGTCGTAATCTAGGTCGTAGATGCACATCTACGTTACCAAATATTTTTAACATATAAGAAGTTGAAGAAAAAAATTAAAAAAAATAAAATAAAAACCTCTTGATCAGCATCCAAAGATCTTAACCCTTCAAGATTTTCAATATTCAGAGACGAAATTGAACACGATGATATATGGTTCATATTTAGATCGGGAGACTCAGATCGGGGGCGACAGTGACCTGAATTGGAAGGAGATGTGTTCTGGTCGGCGGTCGACATTAAAACAGAAAAGGAGATTTAGGTCTGCAAAATTTTTTGGCAGTAAAATTAAAACCTTGATCTGACAACGCGTGGAAAAAGAAATAGGCGGAAAATAATAATAAACAATAGTGGGAGAACTACCTTTTACGGCGGGACATTTAGTAATTTCACTTGTTCCAATAGACAGGCCACAACTTATTGGTGTGACTAATAATGTGTCACGTCACCGCAGGCTGAGAGAGACTTTTCAGCTGTCGGCTGATACACACACATACAGAGAGAGGGGAGAGGATGGCAGTATAGTGAAGGCAGTAGAGTGGAGCACGTGCAAGCGTTAGGGTTGGCAGCAAGGGGAAAAAACCTAGGAAGGAAGAGAAATGAGGGAAAAGAAAAAGAAAAAAAAATAAGGAATTGAACTGGGCCTCTTGAGCTTGGTTCAAATAAAATGAGAGAAAAAGAGAGTGGGCCGGACTCATATGTGTTTTCTAAAAATATTAAGAATAATTATAACTTATTATTATTATTGATATTATTCTTAATATTATTAATTAGTATTATAGAATAGGAGTATTACATATTTACACACATCACAAATACTATAGCAATATTTCTGGTCTGAAATATTTTTCAACAAAAAAATTTTGTATAAAAATTATTTATCAATATTGTTTGTACATACATATTCCAGAAAAATATATAAATACACACTCATGTATGTATTTGTAACATATATAACTTATTTATTTAAAATCCATATTTAACATAACAAAAATATTTACTTAACATGAAGAATAATATAATTTAATTTTTTAACACAATTTATTGCAACACAGACAATTTGATAAATTATATAATTATAAGTGTTATTAGATAAATACAAATATCTATATAATTATTTTAAATCTTTCAAGAATTCCATTAAACTAATGAGTTCAACCATTTGCCTTAGCCCCCGCTAATAGCGGGGGGTCCTTGCTAGTATATATAAAAGAAAGAAAATGTCTAGTTCTTCGAAGATGGAAAAACTGCTAACACAAGAGGTAATTTCATCCTATGACGTACACAAAACTCGATTTGCTTATAGAAATTTTAAGATCTGACTGTACATTAGAATCTTTGTTGCCAAAAATATAAGTGTATGAAAATTCATCTGGTTTGGACCTTATTTGCTCATGGATCTAGTAGTCGCAATTATTCTATTATAGAAAAATTATTAATTTTACAACCACTTGATGCATGATAATAGATGTTAAAAACTCATGAATTTTCATTTATATACATTTCATGACATGAAATTTAGTTTGAATGGTTTAGATCTTGAAATTTTAGTAGAAAACGAGTTTTGGGTGCGCCATAGGGGGGACACACATATATAAGGGTAAATTACACGAAACCCATTTTATTTATTTATCAATTTTGAAATAACCCTCTGAACTAAAAAACTCAATATAAACTCTTGAATTATTTTAAACACATTTTGTTGTTAATATTGATAATTTTTGTTAAAGAAATATTTATTTAAAGAGTTATTATAACTATGTGAAAATGGTAAATGGGAAATATAATAAATATCATGTCAAATTACTATCCAAAGACCATTATGATGGTTAAAAATTTAACAGAATACTTGATGGTAATAGTTCAGAGGATTATTTATTCACTTTTTTTAGATGAGGGCATAATTCAAAAATAAAATATAGATGAAAGGGGTTACTTGTAATTTATCCTATATATAAAATTGGTGTGATGGAACTAAAATAAAGCCCGGAAAAGGGGGTTTTGTTCTTTTACAATGTCAAACAATTCGAATTATTTTAGACTGAAGAATTGGAGTAAAAAGAATAACAAAAAAATCAATATGACTATTTAAACACAGTTATTATTTCATTTAGGGTTAATTGCAGATACCCATGTACTATAAATAGTGGAGCAGATACACCCCTCAATTCTTTTATTAGCAGACAGACCCACACTTTCATATTTTTAATTCAAATTGGGTTAGTTTCATATATATATATATATATATTTTAATTCTCTAAGTACCCTTTAGCAATATTACCCTGTTATATTAATTGTTTCCCTCTCCCATATGAAATTAACCCAATTTGAATTAAAAAAAATTATGAAAGTAGGTGGTCTCTCTGTTAATAAAAGAATTGAGCGGGTGTATTTACTGTAGTGTCTATAGTACAGAAGTTGTGTCTGCAATTAACTCTTTCGTGTATTTATTTTTTAGGGCAAAGGCCTTAACCTCATGACTCTTCATGCGGTTGGATTTTAAAATCAAACCCATGTTGCCCTCTCTAAGTGCTGTTTTAACAACCTTTCTGCTAATGAAAAGGCAAGCAAGAATATTATGGATCCACAGTCCTCAAATGAAGCAGGGAACTCAAATTTAAAAGATGACTAATGATGTTGGCCATCTCGTCTGATCACTCATTATATCTCATGCATGCTGGATTGCCATGATGAGGAAAAACAAATAATATTAGCTTAAGAGTACGTGATTATGATGGTCTAATCTTATTATATTTTGTTATAGACGTTCTTTGATGATTCCTTCCCTTCAATACAAAGCCCTTCGCCACCTTGTCATGATCTTTTAGTCGTGCATAAAATATCAATGAAATCAATAGGGTTAATAATTGACATTGATTTGTGCCCCCCATCTCCCTCTCGGTGCCGTGGGAGGACGTTGCTGGCTCAGCGGCATCGCGACGACAGTAACGTGACGGCGGTGACGATCGAGGCACGCGCAGGTAAGGTACGGCGAGCAGGAGAAGCTTTGGTTCTCAACCGTCGTGAGGAAGAAGAAGGGGAGATGACAGCTTAAAAGAAGATTAATCGTTGGCCCGCGCGCGATTAAGATGATTAAAGGCCGAATTAAGATGGAGTTTGTGGTAATTCTCGATGGAATTTAGTGTGGGGCTTCAAATACCAAACGTTAAAGGCCTTGGTTCATGTGATGGGAGTTCACATAGTGTGTAGAGAATTTGACGTGGGCTTTAAACATCAAACAGTCATGGGGAGCAAATGAAAGAATGGATCGGGTTAAAGTTCAAATCAACTACTGAGGTTGATCGGGTGTTGGATCAAAGAGTCATTGTCAGTTTTGAGTGATTCAAGAATCGAACCCTATAGTTTTCAGGCGCAGTGGTAGATGCAGATCAAAAAATTCTATTGTTTGAAGCAGATTTTGTAAAGATTGATGAAAAATTGACGGGTGATCAAGAAGAACTCATTTCTATAATAATTTTTGCGGCACACTTTACTCGTTATTTTGCGTCCCTCATCTCTGAAATCCTGACTCCACCGTTGGTAACAAGGACGTGAAGATGGGTCATGAGAATCTTGGTTCAAGGTTGAGTTCCAGATTATATGTTGTTCATAAGAAACGCATTTGGCATGACTGGTCCTCACTTTCCAAATAGTATTTAGTTTTTTAAATAAAATTATTGTACATGAAAATGTTAAGGTGACTCCTTAAGGTCTGTTTGTTTCGAGCTACAACTCGTAAAACTGTAAGTCGTAAAATTTCTTTTCAATTTTTCGATGTTTGTTTTACTGTAAAATAAATTGCAAAATGATTATCCTCATTTTCTCACTTGCAATTACTACGGTTAATTTTTGTGGTCATGTAAATCCTACTTTACTCTAATATTTTTCCATTTGCAGCTGCTACAGTTAATTTTACAGTTAATTTTGTGATCACGTAAATCCCAGCTTACACTTACATTTTCTCATTTGCAGCTGCTATAATTAATTTTGCGGTCATATAAATTCCACTTGTAGTACACTTGCAGTTCAAAAAGCAGTTACTTGATAATTAATGTAAAATTTAATATTATTAAATATTTAATATTTTTAATAGTACTTAATTTTTTATTAACAATTTAATTTTTTAATTTTTTGATTTTGTTAATTTTAATATTTAATATTTTATTACTTTAATTTATATTATTATGTCTTAATATTTATTATATTTAATATTTAATATTTTATTATTTAATGTAAAATACTATATATTTAGCTTTATTAATTTTATAATGTAAATAATTACTTTATTAATATTATAATATACTTTATTATTATATTAGTATTTATGATATATTTAGTATTATAATTATATTTTATTTTAAAATTTTATAATATTTCATGAATATTATAATAAATTTAATATTTATAATAATGCTTTATAATATTATAATAGTATAATATTATAATAATTTTTAATTGTTTTCTTAAGATTTCATTTAATAATATTTGTAATATATAGATTACTGCTATAGTTAATTTTGTGGTCTATTTTTCCACTTACGCTTTTACGTTACCAATATTATAATAATTTTTAATTGTTTTCTTAAGATTTCATTTAATAATATTTGTAATATATAGATCACTGCTATAGTTAATTTTGTGGTCCATTTTTCCACTTACGCATTTACGTTACCAGCCAAACACCGTAAAACACAATATAATTTCTCACATATACTTTTATATTATCAATCAAACACCATAAAATACAACATACTTTTCCACTTTCATTTCACATTACCACCCAAACACCGTAAAACAAAATATATTTTCCTTCTACAGTTCACTTTTCCCATTCTCATTTACGACTTACGACTCGCAGCCACTTGCAGCAAAACAAAATAGGCTCTTAAATCACTAACATAAAGAGCTGACATATTATGTGACTAAACTATCTCAATAAATAATCATCATTATCTAAGCATTTTCCCCATAAAAATGGATCAATTATAAAACAATGCTCTACAAAAAAAAATTTATTGTTTATACAAACTTATATGTCGCGAGGAAAGAGAACGAAGAGAGGAAAGGAAAAAAAAATAAATAAATAAATAAAGAGGAAGCTTCAAATGTTGAAGGGAAGAACTCCTTCACTCAAGCTAGCAAGAAGTTGTCATCCATCAGTTCAAAGTTCGTCCCTTTTGTCATCCATATGGATTCCAAGCTCAAACCCACAACTTCCATGGGGAAAGAAAAGAGTCATGCAACTCAACTGTGAATCACAGACAATCTGACTAATCAAATAATCAAAAAACAATGAGAAGTATAAATTTGCACTTGTCCAATATGACCAAGATTTTACAACTTAATAAGCTGCTACAATGAGGAAAAATTCTACAGCCAGAAAGTATACTTTAGGGAATAGGGAGCCCATTGACAAGGCAGTACCAAGAACAAGATCACAAGGACCAAAACCCCACACCAGAACTTTTGAGGAACTTGTTTCAATATTCTTCGACATCTCCATCCATCTCAAACTATAAACTTATTGACGTATAAAATAAACCAACTTACAACCCTGGCCTGAAACAACAAAACATATAGCGAACGGCATCATCATCATCATCATCATCATAATCCTTTGTAGTGCTCGGCGCTGAGATCACCCCACCGGACATTGTACTTGGCTGCAAGATAGTGTGCCCCGACTGGCCCTCGGCTGCCATAAGGATAGAGCTCCGGTGCAATCCTCTTCTCCTCCAACTCTTTGAGAAGGGGAGTGAAGAGCTCCCAGGCCGCATCCAACTCGTCAGAACGAATGAACAACCGACGCTCCCCTTCAATCGCGTCGAGTAACAGCCTCTCATATGCATCCGGTATTTCTTTCGAGTATCTAGTGAAAGACATCAAATTTAAGTTTGGTAACAGCACTTAATTTGACTTGCATGGAAATAAAAGATTTAGAGCAACAAAGCTGAGTTACCCATAAGTAAATTTAAGTGATTAGTAAACAATTATAGTCATAAATGAGTAGATTTTCGGGCATGAACAAAAGCATGTTTAATTAAAATGAAGAAATGTTGTATGCTACCGACCATTAATAGTTTGGAAATTGTGTGACTAAAATTACTATTCAATCATTAATGTCTCATTAGAAGCATGAAACTTTGACTATTTCTTAAAAAGGGTAAAAGGAGAAAAGGTAATGGTGAAAACATTTGTACCACCGCATCGAAACCAAGTCAATGCCCAAATTGAGAACCCCAGAAGGTTTGCATTACAATAATTAAAATGTTTAAACAATGGAAAGAATCTGGTATCTCAATAATATGCTTGGCAGAGAGAATTTTCTGATGGACTTTGAACATAATTTTAACTGAATGCCTGGCCTCTTTTAACTATATATTATTCCTCTTTTTACAGCACCTGTTTTCTAACAAAAGAACTGGGAATCTCAACCTTCAAGTCTATTCCCTTGAGCACCTAGTGGACGACCAAAAGAGTGGTTCTAGAAGATCACAAAAACTACAGTGCATCAAAATATGTTCTGGATTCACCTCCACTTCCTCTTCAATGTTCTAATGTAAAATTGCAGAGGCGTGTCCACAGTGAACACGGGCCTTTCACATCCTGGTTTGGTGAATTCATAGAATAAATGATTTGGTACATTCATAGAATAAACGGTTTTGACAGGAGACGCCCCAAGCAGAAAGATTGCACTAAGTACGTTGACTAGGTAGATTGAGCTAAAGGTTGAAGAACTGTCTATAATTGGGAATAATCCACTTAGTTAAGAAAAGTAATCTTCAGGAAGATGACAGGATGACTCTCCAAAGGTTAATTTTGGGTCCTCGTATGTCTTGGTTAGTAGGCGAAGCTGACTAGGGATGTCTACAACTCGATACATGTGTTATATAAGAAATGGAGAAAGGATACAGTCTCTTACTAGTTAATATTCATAGAACTATCCTAGTAAACTCCATGTGGGTTAGCTTTTCAATTTTTCCTAAGAGGTGATTGTTGGAGAACGGGTACTGTCTTATCTGGAAGATATTTTAAGAATCCATCTACACTTCAAAATATTGAGATTTGCTAATAACCATAAGCATAAAAGCACTCTGTATGAAAAATAAATGCAATACATATTTAGTGAATATATTAAATGAGAGCATAAAAAAATAAGTAATGTTCAAATGGACTTGCGATTCAAACATGAATGTCACAGTGGTAAATTGTAATTTTGAACATGTTGTAGACTGCAGTCTTTATCCCCAAAAAAAAACAGCAATTCAAACAAATCTGTGATTTTTGCATGCATTTTGAGAAAGGGTATGCTTACCTAGGAATTAGATTTGGGAAATCCCTATAATTTCAGGTTTAAAGAGTTTTGTTTATGATAGGATCTTCAATTTCGAAAATTCACTTTCTTGGTTTCTCCTAATTTTATTTCAAAAATTAACTTTATTCAATCTTCAGTTCTCCTAATATCATTTTTCTACCAGCAAAATGAATACCCACCCCCCCCCCCCCCCCCCCCACTTTAACTTGCATACTACTATTCACCAGAAAAAGAAAAAGCAAGCATTGTAGTGGCTCATTAGTAAAGAGGTGGGGTTGGGTTGGGTTGGGGGGAATTGCACATACAAGTCTAGGCTACGGCTTTTGTTAAAAAAAAAAAAATGCAAAGAAGAGAAGAGGAAAGAAAAGAAGAAAAGCCAATGATAGCCTGAAATAGCAGTACCATCCAAAAAGAAAGCAAATTTTTTTAATCAGCACATAGGCATTTTAGAGAGTTGTCTGTCAAGAAAAAAGTTTCTTAAGTTCTTTGTACCTTGCAGCATAGTGGAGATTTAGATTACTACGATCCAGTCTCATTCCCAAGCCCGGGATCTTGTTGTTGATCTTCAAGTAAATAGCCTCATCTGGCTGCACCCGAATCACGAGCTCATTGGTAGCTCGATCAAGATCAGTCCCAAAATTCCTTTTGTATAAATTACCAGGAACATGCCTGAACTGTACTCTAATCTCTGCTCTGCACCCGGAAGAAATTCTCAATTTTATATCATATCAACAAAGTAACATAGATAAATAAGTCATAAAATCTTCTTGAAAGCAGTCAATATAACCGATACCTCTTTGTATGCAATGCCTTCCCTGCTTTCATAAGAAATGGCACCCCATCCCATCTTGCATTGTCTATAAAAAGGGCAGCGGCAGCGAATGTTGGTGTAATACTGTCCTTAGGTACGGTCTTATCATCTGTGTATGCCGGGTATGTAATGCCGCCCTTCGTATGACTTTTATACTGTCCTATCACCACATTTTCTAGTTGCAATGGCTTCATGGACCGTAGAACCTTAACCTATATGTACATGAAATTAACTTATTCAGAAATAATCAACATGGTATCTTTAGTCCCTCATCCTGTGATCTAAGTCTTATTCTTCCTCATAATGCAGGACATGCTGGACTACCCATCAAAGACATGAAGAAATTGTTCAATTAGGACAAGGCAATGAAGAATATATTGAGGAGGCATGAGAACATACAACAAAGAATTGGTGGGCAAAGGACAGCAGCAGCATTACGTGTTAGAAGGGCTTAATATAATTAGGGGGGTTCAAGTGAATAATCTATTATTTAAAAAAGGAAAGAAAAGAAAACCCTTGAGAATCACTCTGGACCTAAATTGCATCAGCTTAAGGTGGAACGGACCCATACTCGACCTGATTTTAATTGGTGATTTGATTTTGCAACCCCTGTTTTAAATATCGGCCAAGATATCGTCCGATATCTCCTTTTTTGTCTGCTGCCGATACGATATGCGAAAATCGTTCGCCATATCGTTTGCAGCAAAAAAACGACCGATATTTGAATATTGGCCGATAAATCGCCCGATATCGAGCAATAAATTGCCCGAAATATCGCCCGATATGAAATAACTTATTTATTGCATGACTACATGCAAATGTACATTGATTTTTACTGTCTTGCATGCATATTACATCTTTTTTATTAGGTAGATCATATCTATAACACTAGACCAACTTTTAGTTATCAATATTTCATTATATATAGTGTCTGATATGAAAGCCTGATATGCGCGCGTATCCCCGATATCTCCCCCGATATCTGATGTCCGATATGAAAAACCCCTATCCGATACGAACCCGATATCCGATATTTAGAACCTTCTTTGCAACCAAGCTCTACCTGCTTATCTTCTAGTCTTCACCAGGACCAGGTAAACCAAATTGAATTAGAATCCCTGACAGGGTCTAAAAGTCAATTGACAGCTCGAGTCAGAAAGGTGGACAGAAAGACTAACAATAACCGATTAAAAGCAAATAAAGTATCACAGCATTGAAAATGAAAATGGTGAAGGACAAATCTGAAGGGCCCAAAATAGTTCGGAACCAATTAAACGGTAAGTGTCTTGGCTGCCTAATGATTTAAATCTGGAAAACAGTTTAAGTGCAATGTATAAGGGGAAATTGGGAGGGAAAAGAGGAAATGCAATATGTTGTTCTTTCAGTCAACCTTTTCGTTCCTGATGTCTTCTGCATCCAAGCTGACAGGAGTTTCCATGGCAAACAAGGCCAATATCTGAAGCAGATGATTCTGCATTATGTCTCTAATAATTCCGTAGCTATCAAAATACCTGAATAATAAACGAGGGAACAAGGTGAGAAAAAACCCATAAATCAACAAGGACTCAAATTAATGCCAACATCTAAGTGCTAAACATACCCTCCACGTCCTTCAGTACCAAAATCTTCAGAGAAGATAAATTGGACATTCCTTATATATTGCCTCGACCACAATGGCTCGAAAACAAGATTAGAGAAGCGAAGAATAGATAAGTTCTCGACCAGTTCTTTTCCCAAGTAATGGTCAATTCTGTATAACAGAAAACATAAATACTTAGTATATTCATTACAAAAATAGAGAGATGAAATGCATCTCAATTAAGAGGTGGAACATTACCTGAAAATTTGGTCCTCCTCTAGGTACTGTTTTAGGCCTCTTGTCAAGGCAGCAGAAGATTCAGAGTCCCGACCGAAGGGTTTTTCCACGATCACCCTTGTCCACCCATTGGCAGAAGAAGCTGATGTACTTGCAGATTTCACAACATTTATAAAAATATTTGGAGGAATTGATAGATAGAACAAGCGGTTTGAAACTCTCCCAGCCTGCATGAAAACTTTAAATTAAGAAAATACCCTCATTTCTGTTTCTTTTTTTCTTTTTCTTTTTTCTTTCCCCCCCTAACATTTAGGGTTGCTAATGAGCAAGGAAGAAGTAATCATAGAATTTTGTTTGGACAAATCAATCTGCTAATTTGATTACAGGGTGCAACAGAACAAACTTTAATTCAAATTGAGGCTCCTTCTGCTCAAGCTAAGGTTTCTTTTCCTGGTGGTTAAATCTCGGCTTGAGTTAGTTTAATCCTAGAGCAAGCTTCAAGATAAACATGAGCTGTGAGAAACAGTTCTTTTTAGATAATGCAGAACAAGTAACTTTCCCTATTAAAACAGGTTTTTGACTTTCATATAATAGTTACTGTTTCTAATATGTAGACAAATCTAAAACTGTTGAATTGAATCGTAATGCAGGACAGAATCGTAATGCAGGAGAGACTGATGACAGCATCAGTTAATACAACTATTGCGTAGAACAAGATTATATAATGTACATACGGAGATTTATCAAGCTCGACAAGGTTGAGGCAGGTTTATATCAAGCGCAGGTTGATTAACATGGGTATACTAGCTGAACATGTGCACCCTACGAATCTACTAAAGTCAAAAGAAAGAAGTGTCCATATGCTGCACTTGTTAACTACATAGAGGCTGTGGTCGGCTGTTTTGAGTTTTCTATATAAGAACACTTAGCCAAGTTTGATAAGTGGGATGAGGCTGGAGTTAGGGGCTAGCTTCGACTTAACCCTTCCAATCAGGTGGAGCTAGTGAAGGTGTTACCTTCAAATCACAACAAAAACATCCTTTTTTAGGGTCAAACAACTCCAGCCAGGGGCAGGAGTTATTTGATCGAAACAAATGATCCAAAAGCAAAAATGACAACTAATACAGCCAAACTCCACTTTCCAAACGGCTAAAACAAACCAAATTGGAAACACGTACCATGTGCCTTACTAGAAATTGATAACGCCTGCACCCTAACCCCGCCATAAATGATTACTCTATCGAGATTGCTGCATCGAGCACAGTTCTCTTGCTCAATGTGAATACTCAAAAGAAGCCACAGCCGTACCAAACCTTCTAAACTAAAGAAATAACAACTCCCCCACCAAAAAAAAAAAAAAAAAAACCCAACCTCATATAACCCGTGCTGCCACAAGTGAAAAAACGATACCCATATGCAAAATCACCCCACACCTGTTAAACCTTATTTACCTCAATTCCTACCTTAAAACTGCCTTAATGTTAGACTGGCAACCTAATCTACCGCGGTCAACCCTCGACACAAGTTACAACATACCATGAACAACTATCAAAACCCTCCAATCAACAATGCGCCAGGGCACTACGTTCCCATTCTTTCAACTACAAACGAGACAAGCATGAGGCATGCTTTTGAACCCCCACTGCATATCACACATGCGGGCCAAAATCTAAAACTATGGATGCTAATCTTTCTGTTCAACAAAATTAGTTTCATGCCTAATCTAGCTATCTTCTTCCGTGTCAAGAGTATCACTTGTATAACAGAGAAAGGCAAAAGGAGAAATCAGCCACATGGTTAGATTAGAAGGTGCTTACCTACCACATTAAATGATGTAACCTTAATCCAAACCGATCTATTTCCATGGTCAGTACTTACTATCTGCATTCTGTTTTAAGATTTTTCCTTGAGCTTCGAGGTACATATGTAAATTGAAGACAATCTAGCCAAGCAAGACCCTTGAGGTCTTCTATGGCTCCAACAGCCTCAAGCATACAAGGCACACAATGATGTTCAAAGCAAACATGACAGGCCTACAGGATATCTTCAGACTGACAAACGTAAATTTGAAATAACATCCAGAGATGCAAAACCAGGTTAATAGTTCTCTGGTTTGGTTTACCTCCAAGCCAAAAAATTATTTACATACTCAACCGGGAGTATCAATAGTAAGGTTGTGAGAAGCGCTATAAGTGAATTCCAACCCCAGGGCATGGGGAACTAAGTGAGAAATATTAACTAAGTTATCAACATGTCCATAATGTAGAATATGCTTCCAGTACCTCGTGTGCTTTCAGCTTCTTGTCTAGCTCTGCAAAATTTTCCTCCGAGTCATACTGACCTGAATGATAGAAGCATCTTTTTAGAAATTGTTCCATTTTGTCACTACAGTTCTCCCTGAAAAGTAGAAGTAACCACTGGAGAAAATCAAACACAACTTTATGCAACATTGTGCGAGAAAAGGGGAATATTACAGCAACAGCAAATGTGGGACAAGCAGAAAAAGAATAAATAGAATAAAGAATATAAAAGTAAAGGAAAAAACCACATCAGTAATCACCTTTTGTCTATTCTGCAAGTGAGTGTTTTGCTGACCATAGTTCTTAATTCAGCATCTGTCATCTTACTCCGAGCATAACCAAAAATTGTAAAATGCTGCATTGAAAATATTATACATTATATCATGGTAAAGCAAATATGTAAAGCGAACAGCAGTTTCAGGAAGCCTCCTCAGTAAAAAAAAATTAAAACAAGGAGTAAATTTATAACAAACCAAACCTTTGGAAGGCAATCTTCATAATAAAGAGCAAACAGTGCAGGAAATATCTTCTTCTTAGCAAGGTCTCCAGATGCTCCAACAACAGTGATACTAACTGTTGACTCATTGCTGTTTTGACCTGATGCATCTTGATATTCTGTTGAAGATATAGCTGGCAATACACCATTACTAGCATTTTCCAGGGGTGTTTCTTTGACGGGGGCTACAGGTCCAGTAGAGGCTGCTAATATAAGAATAATTTAAAATTAGAAAAACCTAAAATGGCAATCATCCATTCAGATATTGTGATAGAGAAAAAAAATTCTTTTCAGCAACTGAATTTAAAGTGGGTTCTTAGTGTGGAGAAAAGGGAGGGGAAGGGATAGGAAATAACCTGCCACCAATGGCGTAGTTAACTAATAAACTAATTGATAAATCTAAAACTAAAGCATTAAATTAACACATTAGAAGACATGTTCTGTAAAATAATTCAAATTAAAGTAAAATCCTGCAAGACAAGCAATGCAAGAAAATCAAATCCCACAAAAGAAAATGGAAGTTAGAAGAATTGGAAAAAACCCCACTCGGGGAGTGATGGCCCTTAAAATTCACCCATTTTGGATGCACAATTGATCATGGGAAACAAAGACATGTAGGTAGGAAGACAGATATATTGAGTTCTTGTAAGCACGCGCGCGCACGCACACAGAGATCCCTTATCTATGTAAATTTATGCACTATATGTATGTATATATGTAATACATATTTATGTAAATTATGGAGTGTTCTGAGAAGCAGCCACCTAGGCTCAAATAGGTTGTGTAGGCAATTCTAGGGCACTGGCACTGGCTGCTTAAGTCCGCTTAAGTGGATTTTTATTCACACACTTAAATTTACTTAAGTTCACACTTTTTTCTCTCTTTTAAAAGGTACATTTTAAGTCATTATCAAACTTAATTCTCACTTTCAGTTTCTTGTAGTTTTGTCCTACAGTTAAGCTTGTAATGAGAGAAAGGTACCAGTGCTCTTTTCCCTACAATTAAGCCCAACTTAAACCCTGGATGAAATTGTATTGTGCTCTTTTTTCCTCCTTCCAACATCAAATAGTTGGATCTCTCTCTCTCTCTCTCTCTCTCTCTCTCTCTCTCACACACACACACACACACACATTCTCTGGGCCCTACTTTTTTTCTCTCTTTTGAAACATTTGACTTGGCTCCCAACAATAGAACTCCAACGAAAGACAACGGGAGTAGATAAAGGTAGAAGGATATGTTCTCCTTATACTGGAAGATAACGAGATGAGAAAACTTTCTAGTCCCCCTATGATTTGGCATCAATTGCTAATATGATAATCTGGAGGGTGCTTATCTAAATATGAAAATTTTGGGTATATATATCTAAAAAATCCAAACTAAAAACATATTGAATCATAATCTAACTAGCAAATAATGGAAGAAAGGCTATCTTTTAGATGTAGTGAACACATTAATCAGCTAATATATATTACTTCAACAGTAACAATCTCAATTGCACTCGCTATTACATACATCCTGATTACATCATAGTAGCTCATAGATAGGGAAAAGCTCAAAGGCATTCCTCCTCTTGTCCCTGTGTCTATGTATAGAGTTTCAAGCATATGGCTCTTTTTAAGGATATTGTAACTTTTTTATTCTTTTGCGAGAATGGATCCAACAGAAGTTATTTTCCATTCCCCTCAACACACAAGTATAGAACGAGGTGTAACAATATGGTGTAGAAGAAGTTGCAATAAGAGGGATCATGCACCCACCAAGGACAATTTCCATGTTATTTCTGAGAGTGCTCTTCATGAACATAAACATGTTTTAAATATTGACTTCTGACCTCATATTTGGCCAAAGCTTATTTTCTTTTGAAAACATTATGGATATGATTACTTATTGTTGTAAAAGAAGAAAATAAATCTGGAAATTTTTCTCAATATTGTGGAGCACAGTTTTTCTTGAGGTTTCTAGGCCAAAGGAGTAAAAAGGTTGGCGGTATATTTGATTATTGCTCATGCGTATCAAAGATTTTACAAGTATGTGATATGTTGGCACTTTTGGTTCAAACAGGGAGTCTATTCCTGTCTTGTCAATAAAAAATAAAATTTTCCACGTCTAGAATGGAATAAAAGAGAGTCTAGAATTGAGAAGGTGATAATAATGCCGCAATGTCAACTTATAACCAGGTTGTCGGGAATATGCCTCAAAGTCATAGATGAATGCTATTTCCAATAGCAAATCTTATTACCTCTGTGCAGAGTCTTTTATCTAGTCTAGGGAAATTGGAGAGTTGCTCCTTGGATGGATGAGCTTAAACAGCAAGGCCATAAACAGAGGTCTACCAATTTTATAGCTAGCCTTCAAGATTTTATGGTAAGGCCATATCTTGCTTATAATTGCCTTGACCAAGAACTTGCATCAGCTCATATAGGATTTGGTGTAATGTTAAATTGTCATAAATACTTGGCAAATTCTTCTTCGGAGGATTTCACAATTTCGGGTTTGCTCCGTTATCAACCTCCTTCTCATAGTAAAGATATAGTCAAGGATGATGAAGATGAGATGCATAAAGATTTAGGATATGGATATGAATCTATATACAATCTATCGGCAGCTCTAGCTTTCCAGAGTCCATTTTCTCTAGTAATAATAAAGCTGAAACAAGGTCATCAAGTAACATAAGAGTCAAACTAGATCCTAATTTCATGAAGAGGAAAATCACACTAGCCACGATGGTGACAACAATAGTGATATCTCTATTCACTTGGTACTGGTGGTTAAGATCATAATAATAAAACAATGATTGTAGCAGAGGTGAGCAGGATGATTGCATTGGCATTACGGTAATAAGACATATTGGTTATAGCGGTCATTGCCATGAAATGACAGCTAAGATGAGGACAACATGAAATTACTCGTTCTGATGGCTTGCCACTACTTAGAACTGGATGCTTGTTTTCATCGTAGCAATTGCAAGCATGGGTTGAGATTGACGCAACTTATGCAATACCTACCATAAAACCTCAAAAAATATGCTATTAGCATGATTTAGCTTCAAAATATTATTAAAAAGAACAAAGCATAGCCTACTACCTCTTCATCTAGACTCTTCACCAATTCAGAAGAATTTGCAGATTCCTCCTTGGTTGCATGAGCTTAAATAAGTTAAATTGCGTCCCTGAAGTAGTAGATTTAGCTACCATCTAACTCAACATCAAAGTTTTACGACAGAACTCTCCTTCCTTTACTAATAGGTGCTAGCTTTATCATCAATTAATTTACAGCTGACATCAAGTGGACAAACATTCACACAACTCGGTCAGTTCCAATAGGCAGTTTTTTTACTGAGATCTTCTACGGCCAAGCGTAGTTTTGACGGGACAAGGACTTGAAGGATGAGGAAGAGGAGGACGAGGAGTGCTTCTTTATCCCATATATGTTAATAGGTGGAAGCACAAGGAAGGAATTTAAGGGGGAAAAAAATTCCTAGGTCATTCATAGTTAAATTCACCTGTTATTAATGGATTGCAGAAAAACAAAACAAGACACCTGATCCTTAGAACCAAATATAAAGAAGACTTTTACCAGCCCCATAAGTGCAGAAAATGCTCGCAATTAAAGCTCACTTCTAAAGAGCGTATTTGAGAAACTCCACTTTTCTATTGCATAAAGTTAAAATGCATGTAAGTGTTCCAGTCTCCAAATAGTGGCTGCTATAAAAGACAATTTAGCGAGATCTACAGTTGTTAAGCAACAGGTTGCTACTTAAGCGGTCACTGATCGTGAGTGCATTCCATTGTTATTCATTTTATTAAATTAATTTCGACACAAATGCCTGATAGGTATATAGACAGTTCTTGATAATTATCATTTTGGATATGGTTTGGTATTTTAGGCATGGATCCTAAATGAGAAAAGCTTTTATGATGATTTTGGTTTTTAATATGGACACAATTGAAACTCAGAAACTGAAAAATAAATTGTATAGTTGAGGTATCACCAATTAGTACCCTTAGCTTTTGAGTTTTGTATATGCTTAACTTTGTGCTTAAAATTTGATAATATATTCCCAACTGACATAGAATTTATTTCAAAACATGGCATCTATCTGCTAAATTTTAACTGGATAGTGAAAGTTTAAATAATTGGACTTCCCAATATGCACACTTTCTTCTATAAGCCAACATCTAACTTCTAAGTCACCGTGGCTGCCAAAAAAGTAATAGGAATATGGACGCTGCAGTGTGTTCCTATTAAAAACTTGTCCTTCTACATATCTCTATACCCGCATGCTCTCAATTATAACTTTTGATGATATCTGGTATCAAGATTAGACCATGTTACTGACAGTTTTCGAAGTTACTTCGGGAAACTAAAATCTACAAATCTTAGGACCTGAACCAAGCTCTAATTACTTTTGTTATAAACAAAACTAAAACATCAGACGAGGTTAATGCAATCTTAACCAGTCACAAGTTCAGCATTCGGGAACAAGTTTGGCGTTCAGGAATAACTCCATAAGGTTAAAAAGTCCGGAACTCAGAAAAGATTCAAAATATTCGAGAATTGTTTGCCAAAAGTTTGGGACAAATATCAAGGAATCATACATAGATATTTAAATGTAGCACTCAACTGATAGAGTATCACAGATTTTTCTGTTGGTTAATGGTTTTGGACACTTAGTTTTCAATGGATTTTCACAGGTTACAAACCTAGAAGCCTCCGATATTTTTTTCACCCATAAGAAAAAAGCTAAATCAGCAAATAATTTGCGACTTTTCTGTTTTACAGACAATTAATAAGTGAACTATTAAGTTAAAGTTTGGTTAACCGAATACTTCGCACATAGATCCATCATGAGTGGTTCTACTATGATCTTAACCCAGTAGTAAAGACTCCTGTAATTGCGGTTGCAAGAGGGTTTAGGGTTTGAATCTCGCTGACGCTATGGCTATCACCATTTCAAAGAACAGTGTCTAATAACTTAAATTAACATTAAAAATCACATAACTAATGTCATATGAAGAAACGTAAAAATTATATGAAAATATTAATGATATTTTCATCAATTTGAAAGTCACGTGGATGAAATAGAGCAAATAATGGCTCAACATTAAACATAAATTAAGACATTGTCACATGGAACCAGAACATATTTTTATCTGTCACTCAATCAAATTGAGTAGAAAGCCAGAGATTTACCAGTATGATTTAGTAATATGGAAGTTGCAAGGTCAAGACAGTCTAAACATATCCATAAAACAGTTACTGAGTGCATGATGCCTAGAAGCTATTTACTTCACCAAGTCAGTATTTGCATTATACAAATACAAGACAAGCTCATGGAATGAAAGTCTCAAATATTCAAGGGCTTCATTTGCATTTGTAACAAAGTCCCTGATCAAGCACTAGCAAGACTAAATCAAAAGGGGGTTAACAAGGAATAACAATTTTCAAACAAATTTTCCATACTTTTTCATCTTCCCTGAACTCGTCACAGCCTATGAGAATTTGGATCTATTCCTAGTTGCATAAGTATAAAATGCCCATCCAATAAATACCAACTGTCCCTTTTGCCTTTTTGTATGGCAAGCCCTCATCGTGATCCACATTCCATTGATGGGTTGACAAAGAATTTGGCACCAACACAAAGAGGGTTGCCATCAGCTTGACAACCATGACCAACACTTTTGTGGAGCTTTTCTAACCTCCAGTAGTGCAAAGTCATTAGCCAACCCATTTTCTATGTGACAGCTTTGGACAATGCGGATTCAGTAACCTACTAAGTTATAGGAATTATTATGAGAACAGACAATCAAATTTAACAGTAGAACAGAGAATGCGAAAAATCCAAATTCACCGAAAGCACATATAAATAGAAAATTGGGATTTGGTGAAATGTAGTTCTAATGACAATTTAATTATAATAAATTCACAAGAACACCACTCTCAAGGTAGGATTGGCTCAATATTATTATCAAACTGAAGGGAGGTTTTCTCCCATGACTCGTATAGAAACGTTGTTCATCCATCCGTCTGTCCGTCTTCATCCGCGAGAGAGTCGACTCCCTTCTTCTTCTTCTCTCTCAGCTCCCCTTCTTTCCCCTCATCTTCCTCCTAATTGATCGGTCGGTCAGTTTTCCATCGACATGAGTGGTATATTAGTCAAAACCGACCAAAAGGGAGGTTTTCTCCCGTGACTCCTTCACAAATTTTGTACGTCCATCTGTCCTTCTTCATCCACAGAGAGAGCCAGCAAGAGAGAGCAGTCGGAGGAGCAGCGCTCCTCTCTTCCCTTCAGCCTCCTCCTTCCTCTTTTTCCCCCCCTCTTCTTCCCCCTTCCTTCTTCCTCTTCTTCGCCGGTGGAATTCGGTCGGTTTCCCACCGCAAACGTGGTATGCTAGTCCTATTTCCCCCTTATATCTATAGAATACCATATCCTTCATAAAATGATCATTCATAGCAAATCTAGAACGCAGGCGCTAGTTGGGTGGATAAGCTACGAAACAATACAGAACTTAACCATGCAATTCACTACAGCAATCGGACTCTAACAACACAACCAGAGCTACGATTCCCCAGAACCAGAATTACAAATATATATATATATATATATATATATATATATATATATATATATATATATATATATATATATATATATATAATATATATATATATATATGAGTTGGACTACAAAATAAACGTTTATTTTTGAGTCCAACTCTAAACAGTTCAAATCCTATGCTCCGGCATCCAAATACAAGATCCACACTGTTGAAGTTGATCTACATTATTTGAAGTCTTTAAAAATAAAAAATCATGTCATTTGAATACTTTATGATTATTCATCAAGTGGGCGCAAAATGGACAGTGTAAAATAGCATTTTGCTTAAATCTATGTCTTTAGATATACAAATTCTCAATCCGACCATTTCATTATGATCTAAACACTTAAAATCCTCACAACCTAATTTTTTGTTAGATTTCAAATATTATACACCGTTAAACTAAACAATTCACTACTTTCGGCCGTCCTTTTGCGCCCACTTGATGCAGAAGCAAAAGGTATTCAAATTACATGATTTTTAGTTTTTAGAGACATCAAATAATGTAGATCAACTTCAACGGAATAGATCTTGCATTTGAATGTCAGAATATGGGAAACAAACCGTTAAGAGTTTGACCCAAAAATAAACGGAAATTTTGTAGTCTAACCCTACAACAACAACAACTAAGCCATTTGTCCCAAGTATTTGGGTTAGGCTACATGAACCACAAGAGACTTACGTCAGATCGGGCACATAGATCAGCTTTCTCCACTCATTCCTATCGAGCAATATGCCTTCACTACGACCTATAGTCTAACCCTATATATATATATATATATATATATATATATATATATATATATATATGATAATAACAATAATTCCAAGAAAATCCTTAATTCATCCGTTCTTTGTCACGTATATTCGACAAGAAACACCATAGTCACTCGTCAAGATAAAATTTTGAACGAGACTCATTAATCAAAAAGTATCGAAATCGTCAATTTAACAATTCACGGGTAATCAAACAGCAAATTCAGTCAAGGAAAATCCAACAAAACGAACTTGAACAGAAGAGCAACGAGCTAACCTTCTTGCACGCTTACAACCTTCCACTGCCTTCTTTTTGACGACTCAGAGGAGATCCATTTTCGAGAGAATCGAATCGGAGTAGGATTGAGGGAGGAAGAGGAAGAATGAGGCGCCAGGCGCTGCCCAGCAGGGGCAAAACTGGAAGAGGGGCATTTCGGGGAGAAAAGGGCCATACTTTCTTTACTTTTTCCCCCAGAGCCGAGAAGAGTTTCAGTGAGAGGGGCGAGAGAGGAGTGAAGAAGGCGGAGATTTGAAGGGGGAGAGAGGGGAGAGAGATTAGCGCATCGTAAGAATCGAAGGGAACCCTTGAGATTGCCGAAGGGGTGTTTTGGGAACAAGGGCAGAGGGATTTTGGGAAGGCAGAAGGGGCAGCGGCCAAAACTATTTTCAATTTTGTTTGCCAATTGGCTAGTTTCATTTCAATAAAGCACACATTTAAGGCCCCAGAGTCATACAGTGCGGAGCCCACACGCGCAGGCTTGAGTGGGTGTGTTTTTGAGTGTTGATTGAAGTCAGTGTGGGATTAAAAACATTTTCTTTGCAATTGGTTTCATCAGCAAACTTAGGTTTTTTTCATCTTTGTATCCGAGGCCCTCACTTAGGTATGACGTCACCTCAAAGATTCTCTTAAACCTTTTAATTTACGTCCGTGGGAATGGGATAAATATAGAGCTCGGAATTGGGCCGAGCCCGGCCGGATCCTTCTCAATCCGGTCCGATTATAGTCGGGCTTGGGCCGAACACTTATGATTTCTAAGTGGCCCAAGGCTTATGTTTGTAGTCTGATTTTAATTGGGTCAGATTTGGGCTGCAGTGAGAGGTACAATAGTCTCGAAAGAGACGTGGGCCAACAAATCATTATATTAGAGATGCGCTTGAGAAGAAACTTCTATAGGGCGTGATTGTTTGTCGTAACTAGCTTGTAAGTGATAAAATGTATTTGGATTAAATCACTTATGGTGTTTGTTTCGGGTCGTAAGTCGTAAAATGCACTTGCAGTCTGAACAATTAATTTTGTGATCATGTAAATCCTACTTATAGTCCACTTGCAGCACAAACAGTTAATTTTGTGATCATGTAAATCTGTATTACAGACAGTTAATTGTAATTAGATTAATATTTTTTATTATTAAATTAATCTTTTTAAATTATGAGAAATATTTTTTAATTATTATATTAATGTTTTCATTAATTATTCTAATATTTTTAATTAGAATCATTTTTTGTTACTAGATTTAATATTTAATATGAAATAATATTTATTATTAAATTATTTTTTAATTTTGGATTATAATATCTTTAATTATTGAATTTAATAATATTTAATATTATATTACAATATTTAATATTTTTAATAATTAATATTAGATTACTATTAATATTTTAGTGATTTGTATTTTTAATTTTTACTATTTTTATTATTTATTTTTAATTTTTAGTATTTTAACATTTTTTATTTTTTGTTGTTCTTAATATTTAATATGTTTTAGTATTTTTAATATTTACATTTTTTATTTTAACATTATTTATTTTTTATTGTTTTTATTATTTCTTTTAAATAGTTAATATTTTAATATTTTATATTTTTTTATTTGTAATATTTAATATGTTTAAGTTTAAATCACCAAACAGTTGGTTTTGTGGTCAACTTTTCCACTTAGTACTTACACATTACCAACCAAACACCATAAAACACAATATATTTTCCCACTTATAATTTCACATTACCAATCAAACACTATAAAATTTATTTGCATAAAACTCACTTACAATTATAACCATCACCAAAGCGGTACAATCTTTTATTTTTCTCAGCTTTCCCCTTTTTTAATTTATTGGAGAAGGTTGAAGATGAAGAAGAGGGGTAAAATTGGCATCCATTTCTTTCAAAGCCTAACGTAAATTAACATGGGGTAATTTTTCTAGATGTCAACTAACTGTTAGGGGCTAAATTAACAAATAGCAAGATTTGAGCGGTAATGTTCTAAATGAAGAAGATTTGAGGGTATATGAAAAAACCCTTGAAATAAATAGAAGATCAATAATCATGTTTATACATATAAATAAGGGAACTAGGCATTAGGCCTGTCAACGGGTCGGGTTCGGGTCGGGTCCGGGTGGTAGCAGACCCGAACTCGATTACTACAGGATGTACCATACCCGGACCATTTACCCGCGGGTATAGAACCTAGGTTCCCATACCCGGACCCGTGGGTTCACGGGTCTGGACCCGTTTACCCGGACCCGTTATTATGGTGTTTTCTATCTGTAAGTTATGAGAAGTCATGGCTATCACACAAAAAATGTTTGGCAAGTGGCATTTGGAGAAGACAATGCATACCCTAGTTATTCTTCCCCATTACTAATCCAGTTGGCAAACATTAATTAGCCGACACGAGCTATATATAGTGTTTCCTATCTAGGATTTCTGAGAAAAATGTGAGAGGAGAAACAAGAGGACAAAATCGAAAGAGAGTTTGGTCACAAAACATAAATTGAGAGAGAGAAACGAGATGTCCATGCTTCTCCAATCTTAGCTTTAAATTAAGTCAACGTATAAAGTATGCTTTAGGTTGAGGCAGGTGAATCGCCTGTCAGACCCGACCCGACCCGAACCCATTTACTAATCGGGTAAACGGACAAACGGGTATGGTCCATGTAAAATCATACCCGACCCATTTACTAATCGGGTAAACGGGCAAACGGGTATTCGGGTTCGGGTCCAAAACTGAGTTTCCCATACCCGTCTAAACGGGTCGGGTCCGGGTCCAGACCCGACCCGTTGACAGGCCTACTAGGCATTGTTGGCCTCAAGGGACTTGAGATAATAATATTTTTTAGTTTTGATGATTAACAAATCATCTAAGTCACTAATTGTCACGCCCTACTTCTCAAAAATAAGTGAAAATGGAGTTGCGACGAGAGTCCGCGACGTATATACGCGAGGAGGATATCGCACGTATACATGTTAAGCCTAAAGTAACCTGAATAAGGTATAAAAATCTACTAAATAAGATCGATATCACTGCAACACTACTAAAGATGTCCACACATGATAATATATGAATAAAGGAATGAAATGCCAACTGAAAGTGATATATATATATATATATATATATATATATATATATATATATATATATATATATATATATATATATATATATATATATATATATATATATATATATATAGAAAGAATAAGGAATCAACAGAGATAAAAGTTAAGCAAGAGAACCGAAAATCAAATAGAGAAAACTTCAGGTTCCTCAAGATGTCTGGGATCCTCTCCAATTACCTGATCAATAATAAATAGCCACAAATCTAGATATACAACTTCAGGGAGTTAGAACTCCTAATAAATGTTTAAGAATAAAGGGGAAGGTGCACGTGCATATAATATGTGAGCATATGAAGATAATATATACTGAAATAAGATTGAAATAATATGCAAAATATAAATAGACAGTAATAAAAGTAGTCAGTAAAAGAATCAGACGTCCAATCAGGTGTCAGGTGTCTATCAAAATCTCTCTCTCTCTCTCTCTCTCTCTCTCTATATATATATATATATATATATATATATATATATATATATATATATATATATATATATATATATATATATATATATATATATATATATCAGGTAGATAGAGTCAGTCAGTGTTAGAGTTCAGTGTACAATCAAGTGTCTATCATATCATATGTATAGACATGACAAGTGAACACAGTCAGTCACAATATATAATTAAACAGTCTATCATTATTAATTATGTCAGCAAACACTAATTGCCACCTGTAATAGTCGCATCCCATACTGCACCTATCACACGTGTCAATCAGGGTCCTATCTTATTGAAACTGATCAGTTGGAGACATTGTCCATACTTTAGGTGGATTTTGTACATACCTGAAACTATGGCCCAATCACCTGGCGCTAAACCAGATCCTACCGCTAGGTAGTCAATAACAATAACAATGGAAACAATACGAGATGTCAGCCATCTTCCGAAATCCTGCAGTGGAACTGTATCTCAGCTGCGCAACCTGTATCCTAGGTCCACTCAAAATATAGATAATGTCTCCTCCATTAATTTTTCTAATCCCGGTGTAAGTTATCTATTATATTATTTATTTATAACAATCAATCTTCATGTTATTTTGATTACTGGGACGATACTGTGACAGTAACAATGTCAATGATCAACAATAACAATGAGAACAATATCACCGTGTAAACAGTAGAATAATAGAACAATGCATGTGTTATGGTCTGACAATATTTTCTCAGAACTTTCAATAACATGAAATAGTACAATAACAAGTCATATACCATTAAATCGATGTACAATCTCATATAAAACTGATCAAAATCTCATCACCTGTACTGCATATAACAATAACTTATCCATCGATTTATAGTCTCAATAGTCATGTGAACATCAAGTATCACTCCATGTCAATGTATCTGATACGGTAAACTATCACCTCAATGAATCAATAATCAGTTTTCTCATTCATGTCGATCTACTCTAATCCTCTAAGTCATCAATATGTCTCTCCTCTAAATCACTGATGTATACACGTCTCAATATCTAAAATAAATACACACTTCACCACATCTAAACAGTCATCGCTACCCAAATCAAATCCAGATCATTGGTTAACCCTCAGTTCCATTAAGCTCAATCAAAAGGATCCAAATCCAATATAACTAATCGAATGTGCAAATGTATAATCCATTAGTTCTGACCAGTCCAATCTAACACATATTTCTCAACCCAAGGTTAACTCCACTCCAATCGAGTCTACTGACAAGTCTAAGTTCAAGATCCCATCTTTATAAGGCTACATCATTTTTAAATAAATTCTCAATATCCAGTTAAATTCTCATCTAAATATTCATCAAATAAATGAAGATTAAGTCCTATAATGATTTTCACAAAACTCATTTACTTAAGTACAGCCATCAGTTGATCATTCTCCAGGTCAATAAGAGCTCAATCCAAATCCCTCACATCTAAATCTGTAACAAACTAAATAATAACAATTTAAATATTAATCTCAGTGACAAACTTCGAATCCAAATACACCTAACATCGATGATATATCTAATCTATCACCACCAAAAGAATCTAATCTACTCTCTCCCAATAACAATAATACAATTTAAATAATATATTACAAATCAGTAGTCTACTAATTTAGCTAATCATATCTGCTCTCAAAATCTCAAGTCAATCTTCACTGACCGGTCCTAGTATAAAAGGCCCAATATATCAATGGAGCAACACCTCATTTAATAAATCCTCAAATTTACAATCTAATTCCCATCCAGTTATTACTAATAAGGAAAATTATGGTTATCACTCGTAAATCTAAAATACCAGAACAAATCGATAACAGTGTTGATAATAGGGTACATGGTATATTACTAAGACAATATCAGATCATCACGGTATAACAATAGTGGTCGGCATGAATAAATTAATGCAGAAATCATATATACATTTGCATGAAACAATAAGATAAAACGCTGAAATTAAAATAGATCAATAAACAAATACTCACATGAAATGACGCGTTTTTGCATCCGAATCGCCGTAGAGTCTTCACTGCACAAACTAGTATGTATCTCTGAATCGTCCCGTGTGTCGATCTTCGAATCGCTTGTGTATCGAGTCCACAGTGAATATGAATCCAAATCGGGTTCAGGTCTCCTATTACCGGTTCAGATCGCACGAATGAGTCCACATCGCTGTAGCACGCAACCAAACACACATAATACACTAGTATATACATATACACATACACGTACTCATGCATACACTCAAGCATACATTATACATACATACATACTCCTACCCATATTATATACATACACTATAATAAAACATATGCACTCACACACTCAAGTGCACATACACAAACCCATACATACATGCATGCATATAATTATGCACACAATTACACAATAATAAACACAACAAAACTAAACTCACGCAAACAATAATTCACACACGCTTATGCAAACGCATGCACTCACATTACTACACACACAAATATTTATAGCACATGCGTACACATAAATACATACCCACTCTTACATATATATACACACATAATTACAAGCAAACCATGAAGTAAAGAGAGACAAGGGAGAAAGACTCACGACAAGGGGCTCACGACCGAGAGGGCTCGGTCAAGAGGGCGGCTGGGAGGTACTCGACCAAGGTCATGGCGTGTACGGTGGTGGACAACAGCACATGGCGGAGCTTCTGGCATGGCCGAAGACAACAAAAGGGAGAGGAACCCGGGCTACTGATTTTGCTCACGCTGGAGGAGGCGCGTAGGGGCTGCAGGCTGCCATGAAGTGGTTCGGCCTAGAGGAGATGGGGGTACCGATGTTATGGAGCTCGCCAGAGTGAGGTGCCAAGGAGGATGGGTACGGCTGTGGCATTGGTGCTCGTGTTCTAGCGTACAAGAGATGATGATGGGGGGAGGCAACGAGCTTGGCCTGGGGCTCGATTGGAGGAGAGCCTGGGCTTGGTTGTGAAAGAGGTCTCGGCATGGGAGGAACTCCAGTGATTGCGCTAGGAGGTTGCGATGGGGAATGTGTTGGACTGGCCTGCACAGAGGACAGAGTGCCAAAGGAGGTGCTCGACGTCGAAGTTCCGGTGGGGGTACGATAATGGAGAAGCAGGTGGGGTGTCCTCGGGTTGCAATGGCTTGCGCGGTGCTCCGGCGGAGGGAGGATGATGGCCTGAGGAATGATGATGGTGCGGTGGCTGTTGTTGAGGGAGATCCGGAGAAAGGAGAAAATGATTATGAAGAATAGGTTAGGGTTAAGAGAGACTATGAAAAGATTATTTAAGGGGATTGTTAGGATTAGGATTTTGATTTATTAGGATCATGGGAATAGATTTTAGGTATGGGCTTCATGAAATGAGGAGAGGAAAAGAAGGAAAAAATAGAGAAGGGAAAAGGGATGGGTGATTGAGGCTAAACCTGCACAAAAAATACGGAATTACAGAACTTAAGATTAGGATGTGCAAGTGCTCAATTCTTCCGCTATAGCAAGTGGCTATGCGGGTCGTGATCCACAAGGAGGGTTTTGCGATAGAAGCGTTTACAGTTTTATTGAAATTGTTATGAAAACCAAACGAGAGTTCTTCTCTGTTTTTAAGTTAAGAAAATGGAAAAGAGAATTATGTTATGTTAGAAGAAAATGAAAGATGAAGAAGGTGGAAAAATCAGAAAACAATAAAAGCGACTATGTACAATGAAGTGGAGAAGAAAGAGTTGAAGGAGGTGGTGATATAATTTACAGAAATGAGAGAAAGGAAAGAAAGGAAGGAATACTTACCTAGGTTAAGTGATGACTTACCTGGAAACCATTACATGTTCTACCTTTGCTTCGGAGGCGTTCAACGCATAGATCATAAGCTCGAGCTCAGTCCCCGTGCACATTATATCGTCAAGCCTAGTAAGAACGAAGTGATGCAGATCTTGGAAGAGGAGAACGTCTTCATGAACTATCGCTGGCTCTCACGTAACTTAGTTATACTTGCTTTGGATTTCACTTGTAAACTCAACAAATACAACCAAGGTAAAGTAGAAGAGGAAGAAGAAAGCAAAACAAAATACGAACATAAAAAAAGAAGCTTTTACCTTTATTAATTGCAGAGACAATGGAAGAAAGGAGGAGGGTACATCGGTGTCACTCTCAACGTCAGCCTCTCTCTCTTACTTACATGAATCTTCTTCTACCCTAAGTTACATACAAGTTACATAAAAATAAAAGAAAAACCTAAACTATAAAGAATGAAAACTAGGCTAAATCCTAATCTGCATTGGCGTCCAATTTTCAGCCCTTTTATAGGCATAACCCACATCTATAGGATCCCGGGGAGGTCGGGGGAGCAAACGCTCCCCCTAACTCCCCAAGATTGCCGCGGAAACGCGGCTTGGGCCGCGTTTCCGCGGCCAGGGTGTGGCCAAGTGGCCACACCCTGTTGGTGGGTCTCCCCGGTTTCTCCCTCTGACTTTATCTGGAGTTGGTTTTGCAGTTTGGCTTTGAGATTTTGAAGAAATGACCTTAGATTCTTGGCTTTAACCGATCGATCCTGAGAGGATTCTTCTCAACCGGTTTCAACCTCTTGATTTTGCCCTGATTTAGTGAGTGCGAATTAATTCTGATTTAATTCAGAATTTTGGTGGGCTTTAGGCTCATTTCTCTTCAACTCCTTAAAGATTGGGCCTGCAAATAAATTAAACAATTAATTAGGACAATGCAGGCTTTTATTCTAAATAAGTATGGAAATATGATACTAAATATGCAATATTAGCGACTAATCACACCCCCATACCTATCTTTTGCTCGTCCTCGAGCAAAACAACTAAACTATACTAAGGATTATTAGACCACTTTCGCAGGTCACGCGATTGTACTGAGCATGTGCAATAAGCCGTTAAACTTCTAGGTTTCCCCTAGAGGACGAGTTTTGTCTCGTGAGGGTTTTCAGCGGATTACACCCACAAAATCCATAAAGAAAGAGAAATAAAGAGTTAGTATTTTCGAAAGGCATTTTTAAAGACAAAAATATTTGAAATATAATTGTAAGATCTAAGCAATCTATAAGTTATAGGAAGACTAAATTTTCATTCCTAAACTTAGTCTCTATTCAAAAATTTGTTATCAATCAAAATTAGGAGTCAAATTGTACTTCTTATCTAGTCTATTACTTTACCCTAAGTCATATGCACCTTGTGATTGTGAAAATTTTGACTAAGGGTTCATTAACTCTAACTCTTATGCCTTATTTATTTATATATATATTTTTATTTTTATTTTTATTTTTTTTAGTATTATTCCTTAGTTCTATTAGGCTTTCTAATCTGCCCATGTAACGAGCCTTTAATCGATGACTCCTAAACCAGACGGTCTTAGGGCACCGGGTGAGAAACACCCCAAGGACTTAAGAACTCGTGCAAATAAGGCCACAAAACTAAGGATTTTATTATATGGACCTCCTTTAGGCGTGAATACTTATGCTTTATTAGGCACAAATACCCAGCTTAATCAAAGATTTTTTTTTCAAACTTATCTAATCATCTTTCGCGTAAATACTAAGGCTTGCTTAGGCCAAAGCACCTAGCTAATCAATAATTAGATTTGCTTATTTCTTTCTTTTTCCTCTTTTTTTTTATATATATATTTTTTTATAAGGCATAAGAATCTTTGTTTTTGAACCCTAAGTGTGTAAGTGTATGAGGTGTGCATACTTCATCAAGGTAAAGATCAAGACTAAATTACTTTGACAAATTATCTTCCTAACCCTAAAAATCAAACAAATAATCTTATTTTGACCAAGTATAAGAAATTCTAATTTGAATTTTCCTATTCCTTAAAATTAACTTAATTTCTTACAAAAATAAGTCAAAATATTGTTTCTATTTTCAAAAAATTTTTAAAAGTAAAAAAAAATGTTATTACTATTTTTTTTAAACGAAAAGAAAAGTTATGTTAGACCCTCCCCCACACCTATCTCATGCATTGTCCTCAATGTATAAATTAATTCATAGATGCATGAAAAAGAAGAAAGGGAAGGAAAATGGTTACCTTAAGGTGGTGGTTCCGGTGGTGGTCTGATTGGTCCACGAAACGCGGCCCAATCAACTTTTCTTGGGTCTCGGAGGAACCCACCAGAAGTATTTTTAATATAACCCATTAAAAAGATGTATCCATAAAGGATCTTTATTAAGTATTTGACCCCATCTAATTTTCAAATTCCATAACTGATTTCAGAGTCAAATTTGTCAACCACCTTGTCCCAGAATGGAGTATGAAATGATAAAATGATTGACTTGGACTCAGGAAGGACAGGAACTAATACCGACTCAGGAAGATGACTTAAGTCAAGTAAAGGTTCAGGAGTTGAAATAAGTTCAGGAATTGGGTCCAAGTCAAGAAATTGAAACTCAAGTCCACAATTATTTTTCAACAATAGAATGTGACTTAATGTTGGTGATTCAAGTTCATGAATGATAGGTGGGGGAATCAAAACTGACTCGAAAATATTACTCAAGTTTGGTAATAAAACAAGAGTCAAAATTGATTCAGAAAGTTGAACTGGATCACAGATTTGGGAATCTATGTCACATATCTCATTGAGTTCAATATCAAAAAATTGAGAACTTGCCAATTTGTCAATAGGATCTTCAAAAGTGTATAATTGGTCAAGTTCAATATGATCCTCAAAGATGGGTGATTCAATTTCATTATGAATTGGTACATGATCCAATGTTGACTCCGGGAAAAGATTGAAATCAGGTGAAGATACCGGAGTCATAATCGAATCAGGAAGTAGAATTGAATCACTAAGTTGGGGTTCAGGATCATATTCATTTTCAAGTTCTATTTCAGGAAAAGGAAAACTTGCTAAACTGTCAATATCTTTTTCAAAATTTGGAGTTTGGGTAAGTTCAAATGGTTGTTCTGAAATGGAATCTTGATTTTCAAAACTACATGACTCTTTGGCTCTAACAGAATGGGTAGTGACATCAGAACTGGTCCAACGGTGAGAACGTAGAGATTCGACCATCATATCTATGTCACGATTACGAGTGTTTTGAGCCTGAGTCATGGCTTCAAGCATCTTTTCATAGTTGATAGGTTCATTGTTTTGATGAAAAGATGAAGAATTGTCTTGGAAGTGGTAGTGAAATTGTGAGTCCATCAGATTTTGGGATTTGTGTTTGGACTCACGCATACTCATTTTCAAAATTGATGGTTTCCTATTTTGGACGGGTGGAACTGAGTATGACTCTTGGAAATATTGTAGACTAGGTGGAGAAGGGGGATAATTTGGTTGAAAATTTTACTCGGGGTAGGTGAATCCCCACTGACTCTGTGAAGAGTTGAAATCGTTATGGAAATTATAGTCATACGATGGGGGACATGGGTTATATTGATTCGGATAAGACCAATCCGGCACACTAGGTTGGTTACAGTCATGATATGCCGGGTTGGTAATATCTGAAAAAGAGTTTGATGTGTAATATGGATTATTATTATAGTTGAAAAAATTATTATTATAAGCCATATCACACAATGGAATACAAACAAAAAGAAAGAAAAACAAACAAATAAACAAACAAGAAAGAAAAAATTCTAACCTAAGTTAGGTAGACCTAGACCTAGACAACTCCTAACTGGTTAGACTGTCCACGGGAGGTTTAATGTAGACCTTGACCACAAGCTAATCAGCCAGGTCAGGGCAAGGTTGGTGGGAGGTTTTCCATCAAAAGACGTTCCTTAATTAAATAACCACCAACCTTCGGGCTTTCGGCCCTTAATCCCTTTCCTAGACACTGATTTGGCAAGAGTCAAGTTCCAACACCTTTCCCCCTTAGGATAATCTCCTAATTGAGTCCGAGATGTCCCTAGGGCCAACGTATACTCATTTTAAGTTAGGCTTGGGTTAGTGAGTGCTTGGATTCTGATTTTTGGGCTAAGGAAGGGTGATTAAATCCCTACCTTATCTTGTTATGGGTTAGTGCCCTTAAAATAATATTTGTGCAAGTGTACAAGATATGTAAGATTCACTCAAAGCGATATAAATCAACCAAGAAGTGAGTCTTATGCTAAATGCAATACATACGTACCTTGCTCCAGCACTCTTCAACAGTAAAATAAAGGAATTGAAAAGACACGTGCCTAAGATGCAAACGTCTAATCAATTTTTAACCTTTGCAACAAACATTTTACTGTTGATTATTTAGCAGGCTTATGTGATGGCATATAGGAAATAAAGAATTACAGAGAACTAGAATTTGCAAAGTAAGCAGCCCTGCTAAAACCTGTTAGTAGTCAACTCGTCCTTACCGCGGATCCGAGGCTTTTGCCGTGGAAACGCGGCAATTCAGAGGGCCCTTGGTCTCTGCTTTCTAGAGCAGAGGCCCAAGGCCACTTGTATGTCACTGCAATATTAATTTCCTGCTTTGATTGCCCTGTAACCTGCAACAGAGAAGAAAATTCATTTAGTTCTAAAAAATTTTCAAAAAAAAATTCAGATTTCAATAAAAAACATGTTACCCTCCCCGGCAACGGCGCCAAAATTTGATTGAGGCTAAACCTGCACAAAAAATACGAAATTACAGAACTTAAGATTAGGATGTGCAAGTGCTCAATTCTTCCGCTATAGCAAGTGGCTATGCGGGTCGTGATCCACAAGGAGGGTTTTGCGATAGAAGCGTTTACAGTTTTATTGAAATTGTTATAAAAACCAAACGAGAGTTCTTCTCTGTTTTTAAGTTAAGAAAATGGAAAAGAGAATTATGTTATGTTAGAAGAAAATGAAAGATGAAGAAGGTGGAAAAATCAGAAAACAATAAAAGCGACTATGTACAATGAAGTAGAGAAGAAAGAGTTGAAGGAGGTGGTGATATAATTTACAGAAATGAAAGAAAGGAAAGAAAGGAAGGAATACTTACCTAGGTTGAGTGATGACTTACCTGGAAACCGTTGCATGTTCTACCTTTGCTTCGGAGGCGTTCAACGCATTGATCATAAGCTCGAGCTCAGTCCCCATGCACATTATATCATCAAGCCTAGTAAGAACGAAGTGATGCGGATCTTGGAAGAGGAGAACATCTTCATGAACTATCGCTGGCTCTCACGTAGCTTAGTTATACTTGCTTTGGATTTCACTTGTAAACTCAACAAATACAACCAAGGTAAAGTAGAAGAGGAAGAAGAAAGCAAAACAAATTACGAACATAAAAAAAGAAGCTTTTACCTTTATTAATTGCAGAGACACTGGAAGAAAGGAGGAGGGTACATCGGTGTCACTCTCAACGTCAGCCTCTCTCTCTTACTTACATGAATCTTCTTCTACCCTAAGTTACATAAAAATAAAAGAAAAACCTAAACTACAAAGAATGAAACTAGGCTAAATCCTAATCTGCATTGGCGTCCAATTTTCAGCGCAAAGAATGCCCTTTTATAGGCATAACCCACATCTATAGGATCCCGGGGAGGTCGGGGGAGCAAACGCTCCCCCTAACTCCCCAAGATTGCCGCGGAAACGCGGCTTGGGCCGCGTTTCCGCGGCCAGGGTGTGGCCAGGTGGCCACACCCTGTTGGTGGGTCTCCCCGGTTTCTCCCTCTGACTTTATCTGGAGTTGGTTTTACAGTTTGGCTCCGAGATTTTGAAGAAATGGCCTTAGATTCTTGGCTTTAACCGATCGATCCTGAGAGGATTCTTCTCAACCGGTTTCAACCTCTTGATTTTGCCCTGATTTAGTGAGTGCGAATTAATTCTGATTTAATTCAGAATTTTGGTGGGCTTTGGGCTCATTTCTCTTCAACTCCTTAAAGATTGGGCCTGCAAATAAATTAAACAATTAATTAGGACAATGCAGGCTTTTATTCTAAAATAAGTATGGAAATATGATACTAAATATGCAATATTAGCGACCAATCAATGGGCTCTAGACTTGGGCTAGGATGAAATGGAGTGATAAAATAATAGAAATAAAAATAATACTAAAAATCATTATAGCAATAATAAGTATAGTGTTAATACCAACAATTAAATAGTTAATAATAATAATAATAGAAAATGATGAGTTTATAAATCAAGTAATAAATAATAACATATTGGTAAGTAAAGCCAAATCGGTATTTAACATATAATTAAGTATTATTAATAGGGGATATTACACTAATGTTTTATGGAGTGTACTTTGTGCTAAATAGGTTATGCAAATAAATCATGAAACCGTCAAAAAGGTTGGATGAATTAGCATATAACATAAAATTCAAATTGGTGGTGGTGAAAATAGAGCTCCCAAAAGCAACTTAATATTCATACCAATTGGAGCTAATCATTTGAAGATCGAAGAAGCCGTGAAGCTAAACTTTCAAATGTTTATTGGGACTTCAAGGTGATAATTAAAGACTTAAAAATTTAAGGAGTCAAGAAGCTTTCATGTTACATATTTAAAAAGACTTCTCATGAAGATTCAAGATTGAAGAAGTCACGGAGCTTATATCTAATATTCATTAGGACTTCATATGTAAGATAAGAAGAACAAAGGTAAGAACTTAATTTGGCACTAAAATCTATTTTCAAACTTGTTCATATTCATTTTAATTTAAAATCAAGTATGATTTCTCTCAAGTTTTATTGATATGGGATCGGGGCGTAACCAGCACTCGGAAATGTGTATTTATGAAATCAATATAAAAGCTCGTATGTACTAATGTTCTCTCGATACTTCCGTTATAGCATTGGTCAACGGGTCGAATCCACAGGGACGGGCGGCGATAGAAGCATTCACAGTTTATGTTCACGTGTTATGTTAACAGTTCTTCTTTGTTAAAAGAATTAGAAAAAAAGAAAAGAAAAGAAATATTAAAGTGATAGATGAAGAAGGCGATGGAAACGACGATGTAAAAGACGAAAGAGAAGTGTTTGGAAAACAAAATAAAAAGAAGATGAAGCTTGTGGTAAAGTAAATGAAAACAAAGATGAATAAAGACGATGGTGAAAACAAATAATTTTTAAAATAAAGGAAAATAAAACTCATGGCTACTAACTACCAATTGCTCCACTAACCATTCTAACCTCTTAGTGATAGTTGCCTCACATGGATCCTTGGCCATCACTAATCTTTGGCTTCAAGAGACGATACAGAGCATGGCCCATAAGATTGTTCTTCTACATTCAAACAACACATCCATATCACATAACAAGTTGCAAGCTACTATTAAATCATTAAAACCGGTTAGAGATGAGCATGAAATAAAGTTAGCATTTGCAAGTTAGCAAGTTAGAAGGTTAGGTGTTAGAAATGTTAGAATATTAGAATCCATCATCATGAGCCATCAATGGCTCTTGCAAGAGTAAGGCCTTGTAGAGGCTATTAGATTCATGTGGATTATCAAGTAAGTGGTTAGATGGTTAGTGGTTAGTAGTTAGATTGCCATGAGAAGAAGAAATTAGCTAAGCATCATGTAGAAGATGGAGAAGATTACAATGGAGAAGAAAGGAGGCACCTTTACATAGATTGTCACCATCTATTACATCAATCCCTCTCTATCTCTCTCTGAATCTCTCAGCCCTACTACAAGATCTAAAAACGAAATGAAAATATAAAATAAAAGAAAAGAAGAACACCTACACTACACTACACTAAAGATAGAATCCCTGACCTAAAATCAAAAACTGCTTGCATTTAGGACCTCTGCAGAGGTATTTATAGGCATACAGGGCTTCTAGAAGACGAGACGGGACCACGCGTCAAAGATCGATGCGTGGCTCAACCCAATTACCGCGAAAACGTGATAATTACCGCAGATCCGCGGCAATACCAGGGACATAAGTTCCTGGTTTTGGTGCGTGGCTTCGTGTCTCTTCTAGGACCTTCCTGGTATACTCCATTTCAGATATTTTAATCCGTATATTCGTCTGACGTGCGCAAGAGTCTAGATTCGACGTATCTTCTAGAAGATCCCTTTCTTGGCCTCCAAGAATTGTGGATTTAATTACCCTAAAAATGGGTTTAATTAAGCTCTTATTACCCTTTTGCCCTCCTTATCTTGATTATCTGCAAGAGAGACCAAAACATAGTTTAGACCGACATTTTATTCATAAATTGGTGACAAAATGCGATATAATAATGTAGAATTGTAGACTAATCAATATGCCGAAAAGATTTAATATTGTATTTAAATAATTTATTAGATTTATTAACTTTGATTTTATGCCTATAGGGATTTATACAAATTATTTCATATTTTTTCATAGGCGTTTAAATCATGTTTTGCGAGTGTGAGATTGTTGGATCAAAACTAGATCGCATTTTCACATTATGTATATGCATTTAATTTTGATTTCAAGTGTGTTCTATTTCAAAATTTTATCAAATTGCCCAAAAGCTTTCAAATTATGTTCAAAATATCATTTTTGGGACTAAATACTTTGATTATATATTTATTAGAATTTATACAAATTTTCTAATATATTTCAAGGGTAATTTACCACTCTAAATTTTTGAGCTATCCTTGTCTCTTACTTTATCAATTCAGATTATACTCATTATATCTTTCAACCCTACCATTCTACATATCAATAAAAAGATCTTGAAGTTTAGTTGCACAAGTTATAATCATTTTAGTAGAGACTGTTCACTTTTCAAACCTGTTTTCTGGGGTATTTGGGTCGACGACCCAGTGCATGAATTGCATTAGGTTGGTTTGACCGATATTTGTTAGTCTTAGCACCCCAAATCTCGGCCACGATCTAGTTTGACCGTCGAGTCGATCAATCGTCTGCCAACCACTTTTTTAACTCATATGGCTCGGCCACCTGGTTGATCGTGCTGTTGATGGTTTACAAAATTGTGTGAGAAATTTTAGAATTACTTTTTAATATTTTTTTATATGTATAGCGCTTTTTCTGTAAAGAAAAAAATTTCTTCTGACTGTTACAAATATTTTGTAAATCACCTAGAGAGGGATGAATAGGTAATGTGTTAATCAAATGTGAAATTTAAAAACTTATACTAACTAAAATTAACATACAAATAGATATCAAAAGGTGAAGTTGAATCCTCGGTGAAGACCTTTAGAACTTTTTCTCAAGATTCCTCTTTAATAAGAGTTAGGATGCTTAATTGTTCTGTTGGTTCAAACAAGTATAAGCACATGAAACTTTATCAAGCATTTAAAATAGACAAATATTTGCAAGCAAGATGTAAACTAGAGTGAGTAGAGTTGAGTTGAGAGAGATGATGAGCAATCACAAACACAAGAGATTTGTTTTGAGATTCGTGCTACTTGCTCTTCGTCCCTGCCTAATGAAGAATTTAAATATGCATGATCCTGCAAGATCACTCAACAATACAAGTTCTCTCAAGAGGTCTTAGACTCGCAAGTCCCTCACTCAGTGCACTCAATAATACAAGTTCTCTTAAGAGCTCTTGGACCCGCAAGTCCCTCACTTAGTGCCGCGATACCTACAGTCACGAGCCCACAAGCTCACTCCGAGGCCGCAACCTCCTACTATTTCAAATACAATGATGAACACTTGGTGATAAATCTCCTTGATCACAAATAATGAACTCTCACAAACAAGATTTCTATAGAGTAGATAGAGGAGACTGGCTCAAGCTTGTATAAAGAAAACTTAGAGATTTGAAAGTAGAGGCTTAAGAAAAACTATTGGGAAAACTTCTTTGAAGATATAAGAATTTGTAGCACAAAAAAATTTATTCTAAAAACTTATTTTCTTGAATTTTCAAATCTTTTCAAAAACTAAAATTTGGATTTTTAAACTTTGAAATCTTTCAAAAACTTGAGGGAAAAACTCTCTACAATGAGTCCTATTTATAGGGAATAAGATGCAACCATTAGAGACTAATCCCAAGCATTGAGAACATGTTTAAAACTAAATAAAGTAAGATATAATTATTTGGAATAAAAAGAAAACCAAAAATTAAAAAACAAACCTTTATAGGGAAACTTCTATCTTTGGCAGTAGTGCAGTAGACCTCCCGATCGACCGCCAATGGGTAGAAAACTAGCCGTTGAGCCAGCGGTCGACTGCCCAATTGATCGTTCAGAGGAGACTATTCTACTTTGCACAACTGGCGGTCGATCGGCCAATCGACTGATCGATCGCTGATATTGCATATTTATCATCATATTACCATGTTATTTGTTTAATAAACTCTGCTATTTAATTATCTTTTTATCTAATTATTTGCAGGGCCTTTACTAAATGAAATAGGAGAGAAAATGAGCCCAAATGCCCATTGAAATTCAGATTAAATCAAATCAAGGATAAGGGAAAATATTCACCTGAAGATCATACCAAATCAGAGAGATAACACTAAATGAAAACTGGTTAAATTCGAATTTTTATGAATCCATTTCGGTTAGCTAAAGATCAACACTGATATCATCAAACTCAGAGAAACCTGTTGGATAAACATATGAAACATCAAAACTGGGAGCTGCACCCCACGGGTGTGGCCATCTAGCCATACCCAGGCCACAGTT
Organism: Agave tequilana; assembly: GCA_038442645.1. Classification (NCBI taxonomy): domain Eukaryota; kingdom Viridiplantae; phylum Streptophyta; class Magnoliopsida; order Asparagales; family Asparagaceae; genus Agave; species Agave tequilana. Next base: position 73,010 of record JAVJIF010000666.1, read on the forward strand.
CCGTGGCTTTTACCGCGGATTCACCGCATTTTGGTAAGATTTGGGGGAGAGTTTGCTCCCTTATCTTCAGACGCTTTCCCGATTATGTTTTTACTATAAATACCTGCAAATTCTGAGGCTAGAGGGAACGATTAGACCATAGATTAGGTATTCTGTAGTTTGTAACTTAGATTTTTATTTCTTATATACTTTTCATATTATTTGTGTATCTGAGATTAGAGAAGAGTTTCATGGAGGAATGAGAGTGATGAAATTACATCTAGCGGGGATGAATAGGTGTAGTGCTAATCTAGTGACAGATAATGTAGAATTAAAAACTTTTACACTAACACACAACATGTAACAAAGACTGAGGTCGAATTCCTCGTGAAGGCCTCTAGAACTTCTCCTCATGATTTTTCTAAACTAAGAGTTGAGGTGCTTCAATAGCTCTCTTGGTTAAGCACAAATGTAAGCACACAAACAATATCAAGCATATATAGATATGAGCAATAATAATAATGCAAGATATAAAGAGAGAGTTGAGAGATCCAAATGCAAATACAAGGATATGTTTCGAGGTTCGAGCCACCACTCACGTCCCCGCCTTCACACAGAAGGATTTTCACTATGTCCACCAAGGACCTTCCATAAAGGGACCTCCACCGAGAAATTATAACTTACAAACTGAAGTACACAACTCCAACTCTCCACACCTCTATACAAGAGGGTAGGCACAAAGCCGGCACAAAGCAAAGAGAAAGATTACAACTTGGTGATCACTTAGATCACAAATAATACTTGGCGATCTCAAAAGATCACAAACAAAATATCTCTTACAATACAAGATCCTAGAGGATAGATTTACAATGAATAGATCAAGTATGTAAGTGAACAAAGATTTTGGAAAAGAAACACAAAGAAAACACTTGGGAAAAACTTCTTGATAGATGAAGAAATTGAAGAACAAAATTAGAATTCCCAAAACTTGTTTTTCTTTTATTTTTCAAAACTTTGAAACAAATAAAGATCTTGATTTTAAAGCTCTAAAACTTGTTTAAAAACTTGATGTAGAAAAATAGTAGAAGATGGGAATTTTAGCTCTCAAAAATCATACAAAATCTGGCTAAAACAACCCTTATATAGGGCCCAAAAAAATATAGTCGTTGGGCTCAGAACAGGTTAGAAATGACCTGTTGGTCGACCACTAGGTCGACTAGCCAACGGTCAATTTTCTGACCATTGGGGTTGCCGGTTGACCCCCAGTCGACCGCCCCCTAAAACAGAGAGCTGACTCTCAAAGGTTGGTCGACCGAGCGATCGACCGGTCTCCAACAGAAAGTTGGGTCATGCCAGTCGGTCGACTGCAAGTAGGGCTCGTGTAGTGCGCACATCGATCGACTGCTTGGTCGACCAAGCTAGCCATCGGTCGACCGTAAGCGGCCCAAAAATAGAATTTTTAGGGATATAAAACCAATTTATTAAATACATAAAAATTCAATTAAATCCCAATAAATTTCACAAAAAGTTCATGTAAATAAGTTAACAAATATGTGTGATAAAAAATCAACACATATTACAAAACAAGTGAACTATTTTGAGGCATAGAAATTTAGACATAAACCAAAAACCATAGTTTCCAAAATCCAAACCCTGAAATGAAAATCCAATTTTTTTATAAACTTGTATAAATACAAAAGCAAGTTATTGAAACACATTTGAAGTATAGTGTGTATGGATAGAATCCAATATACATAGTAAACGTTATATACTTGTTTTTTTGAAAATATACCTAGAGGGGGTGAATAAGTGTACTAGCTAATCTTATGCGAATGATGCGGAATTAAAAACTATTTATGCAAAGTAAAGCTATTAAGCTAAACACACAAAGTATAACACAAGAGTGTAACCGAATTTCCGGTGAAGGGCTCTGGACTATCTCCTCAAGATTTCTCTCGAGTAAAAGTTTAGGTGCCACTATAGCTCTCTTGGTTGAATACAAGTGTGAGCAAACAATCCCAAGCATATATCAATTGAGCACAAGTATATCAAGCATATAAAGAGATAAACATGATAAGCATGCAAGATATATAAACACAAGTGAGAGAGAGAGCTATCGCAAACATGGTAGAATTGTTTCGAGGTTCGAGCACCCTTGCTCTACATTCCCGCCTTCAACGCTATGAAAGATTTTCACTATAACGATCTCGTAAGATCACTCAGTGCCACAACACCTACAATGAGTTCACACTAGAACTCTTCGACTCACTAGTCCCCCTCTTGTTCCTGTAAGAACAACACACGCAAGCACACTAGCTTGTCGAGGCCGCACCTCTACACCAAGCTCCCACAAGAACTCGTCACAACACGAACCCGAAAGTTCGCCTCCTCAAAACACTTGGTGATCTCTACACTTTGATCACTTAAAAATACTCATACAACAAAGATCCTATAGGATAGATATGGCAATGGAAAGTTCAAATTTGTATGAGAAAACAAGATAGAGTTGTGGTGAAAAATTCGAGAAATCTCTTTTGAAAAATACTCTTGAAAACTCTCCTTTTGATATGGAAGTATTAATCCTAAAAAAGTGGAGAAAAACTCTAAGAGAGATGGGAAAAACTGGTTTTGAAACCCTCTTGAAATCTTGTATAAAACAGCTCAAAATAACCCTCTTATATAGACTTAAAAAAACTAGCCGTTGGCATCAAACCTACAGCCAGAATGACCTGTCGGTCAACCGGTCGGTCGACCGGCCAGCAGTCATATTTTTAGTTGTTAGGGCCTGCCGGTCGATCGCCCGATCAGCCATGCCCTGGGCATGACCTGCAGGTCGACCGCCCGGTCAACCGTGGCCAGACCCAGAGAGTGAACTCTCTGGACCGGTCGACTGGCCCTCAAGCCAAAGGGCTGTGCCCAGTTTTGTGCACATTCGGTCAACCGACTTCTGTCTCGGTTGACTGGCCGGTCGACCGGCAGAAGGCCAGATCAACAAATTTGGGGATAAAAACTTAGTTTATTAAACTCCTATAAAATCACATAAAATCTACAAAAATAAGTTCTTTGAAATACTTTGAAGTGCAAATATGTATGATCAAAAATCAACACATATTATAAACTTTTTGAACCATTTTTGTAATATAGAAATTTTGCCTTAAATAAAAATCCGTATTTTTCAAAATCTATCTTCAATTTGAAAAACGATTTTTTCAAAACTTCTTCAAATACAAAAATAAGATATTTTAAATACTTTTGAAGCTTAGTGTGTATGGATATGATCTAATACACATATGATATGAAATATCTATGTTTTTGACAATAAGCTCTTAAAAAAGTTTTGATAAATACAAAACTCAAATACATGATATAAAAATATCAAATAAGTTTTTCTAAACATTTAAGCCAACAATGTGTATGGATAAAATCCAAAAACATATGAATCATATAAACTTGTTTTGATGAAATCTAATCATGAAATATAAAGATGTATATTTTGAAGCTCAAAATAAAAACGGTATTTTCTAAAATCAAAACTGTTTTATGAAAACGCATATAAATTTTGTGTGTGTTGAGCAATCCATAAATAATCTATCCTTTACATATTGTCTAAAAATAAAATCTTAACACTTACAAAATGACACAAATCTTCTTGAAAATCTTCTATTGAAAATCATCTTCTCAATCTTGACTTGGTCCAAACCTTGATCCATGAGCTAGACTCCTCTTGAGTACACGATGCAATCTTGATATGCGAGCTCTTGAATCAACACATACTAGCTTCAAAACTTGACTTCAAATCTTTTATTGAAGCTAAACACCGACTAAGATCTTGATCCCATGTCTGAAACTATATAAACACAAGATCATTAGTACTAAAACTATATGAGTTAATTATCATCAAAACTACAGTGATGGGCTTTTGGCCAACAATCTCCCCCTTTTTGATGATGACAAAACTCATGGAGTTATATATGTAAAGATAAGCTTCACAGAAGCTCCACCTTAACTCATGCATAGAAATAAACAAATAGATATTCAATAAAATGCATAAACTAAAAACAAACATATATGCATAAACAAAGATATAAATATGCATATATAAACTCTCTAAATTCTTCTTCCCTTTTTGTCAATTCATTAACAAAGGGGTGAAGACAAATCAAACAATAAAGATGTATATACGATATACATTCATGAAGAAGAGAGACGTAAAGTTAGCTTCCCCTGCATACATGCATTACATGGAGAAGAGATGACTAGATCCTAACCCACATAAAATATAATATACAATATATAAATAGAGATGTTAAGCTCCCCCTACACACGTGTATCACGTAAAAAAGAGAGGTCAAGGTCTTCAATGTGAGATACACTCAACATCAATCTATATATAGAAGAGATGTTAAGCTCCCCTTGCATATAGGCAATATATATCAACAAATTTTTAAGAAAATTTTGAAATTACTTTTAAAACAAATTTTGAACTTTCTAGAAGTCAATAAAATAAATTATGATACCAATGAAATCAAATTATAGTTGATAAAATAAATGTTGGTACCATTTGAAAAAATTTTAAGATACCAATAGTAAATTTTGATACCAATTGAAGGTAAAACATAAAGTACATTTTGATACCAAATAAATACCAATTGAAATCAATGCATAAGCTTGTAAAGATACCAATTAATATTTAGAATAAAATCAAGCTTAGCGTAAACATAATTTATGTTTTAAGAATGTAAAGATATTATGAAACAAGCACAATCAAATCATATATATGTATGTATGAAATTTGAAAATACCAATTGAAATTTATATTAATTGAATTTTGAAGCATACATATATAGAAATAAATATGAGTATACAAAAATGAAATAACATGAAAATTTGAAGGATACATATATAAGAAAATAAATATGAGTATACAAAAATAAGATTCCATGAAGATCATGTGTATAACTCATACCTACCGCCCTATTCATGCACAGGTTTAAAAGATATTCAACAAGGGTATACAAGGCATGGTCGTCCATCAAACCACCCTTAAGGGGTAGAAGTTTTTCAAAAATAAGATTTGAAAATAGTTGTAAATTGAAAACACTGCCAAATGAAGAATAAATAACTAGTTTAAAGTAATTTTTGAAAAACTAGTTAAAGATCCTTTAAACATGAAAACAAATCATATATCCTATAAAGTATGCTAAATATACAAGAGTTAACACTCGAAATCTATAAAGCTCATAAATGCTCATGAAAACAAAGTCATGAGTAAACAAAAGAAATGTGGGTGCTTAAAAATTATATGAATAGCATATTCATGAAAATGATCAATGAGGGTCAAAACAAACATGAAATTCTTATATCAAAAAAATGAAAAACATCAAAACTAACATTTTTCATCAAAACTAAACAAGCATCAAGGTATATGTATGATTTGTTGAAATTAAGGTATACATAAATATCCAAATAAAGACTAGTCCACCAAAATATATTGCATGAAGGCAAGTGGCTCTAGGATATACGTGTATATCTATAAGTTTTAGACAAAAGTAACATATACATGAAGCTAAACATGTACAAAAATAGGAAAAATAAGTATACATGAAAGAATCATCAAAACTAGGTGTTGACACTTAAAAAAGACAAGATTCTTATTGGTCCGAACAATGTCTGAACTTGTTGACATTTACGAAAGACAAGTAACAGATAAGCCGACGACCAGTTTCCACCCATCTCTGAGGGACGAGGAAGCAACTTGGACTCTACTGATCCAGTGAAGCAGACAGTAAGCCTAGATTGCCTCTAAACAGACCTCAGCAGGTCTAAGATGCTAGACTTAGCATCGCATGAGCCCAAAGGGATAGCCTCGCTTGAGAGGCTAAGATCACCTAACTTCGCCTTGAAGCCATTCACAGCTCCGTCAGGAAGCTAACTCATAGCTTCGCCAGAAGAGCTCAGCTAACTCCGCAGAGAGTTAACTTCGGTTGAAGCCACATGCAACCGCGCAGAAGGATATTGGTAACTTCGCCACAGACGACATCTAGCTCCGCTGAAGAGCTGTCTTCTAACTTCGCCACAGACGATATCTAGCTCCGCTGAAGGGCTATCCTCTGACTTCGTCACATGCGCCATCTAACTCCGCTGTGAGCTCAATGCGGGCAGCACCGCTGCAGGTCTGCTATGGTCAACCTATTGACCAGTTAAATCTTAGGATGAGATCAAATCTGATCGAATCAAGACCAAATCTAATCAAGATCAGATCTGGGATCAAATTTGGCAGTTGATTGCCGTAATCCCTTGACTCTTCTAAAACGAGTAAGAGGATCAGGGGAAATCCTCCAATGATATAAAAAGGATCAAAACAGATCAAGAGGATCAACCGACCTGCCACTTCTAGCCTCACAGAAGCCGATCCTAGCCTCGCAGCAAGGCTAGTTTCCAGATTTAAACAGATTTGATTCAATCTGTTTCTATATTTTCAAGGAACGATTATACCCTTGCTCTCCCTATAAATAGCCCACCAGGGGCACAAGGAGAGAACGCGAAAGGACTCCAGAAGAAGAGAGCTCCACACACGCAAGGACTTCTTCACACTTCTCGAAAGGACGCACCGCGCGTACAAACAGAGATCTATTCTCTTGAATTCAGAGACCTTTAGAGAACTGCTTCTCTAATCAGGGTGCTGATACCCTAATACCTCCCTTCTTCTTAAGGAATCTCTGGAACCAGGCGAGAAGGAATCCTAAGTGAAGGCAGTTTTGAGAAGTAACAAGAGGGTTATACCAACCTTCTGTTCTCTGATTCCCCGAACCAGGCGAGAAGGGAATCTCATCGCTCGCATCGTCAAAGGGACAAAGTGGTTGCGCGCTGACCAGACTCCTATCGGCACACTTCTCCAGAATCTCAGAAGAGATCTACTTGTAATCTTTTTAGAATACTTGTAATTTAACTCCTCGACCCCTTTTTTGTAAGTTTTTCCCTTTGCAAAATCAATGGAAAACAAGATGGCGACTCCGCTGGGGATTGAATTCTCCACTGCTAAGAATCAAGTGTCGCAATGCGACGAACAGACCCTCGGGTCTATCTCTGAATTCAGGAAAGCCAGTGCAGCTAGAGCCTCTCTGGCTAAATCTTCAATGCAAGTCTCTGTGGAGATAGATAAGGCTCTCTGCGAGCCTACTGCGGTCCTCTGGCGTAATAAAGAAGTACGCCCGCAGACCAAGTCCTTCACTTTCGAGAACCTGGTCGTTCACTTCGACCAAGAAAAATTTGAAGAAGTCCTCTCTGGGGGTGGTCTAATGCTTCTTGCATGGAAGCATAGAAAGGTCTCCATGACCAAGGTTTCAGAACAGAAACCAGAGGCAGAATTCTGCCAACACCCTTCAGCCTCGCGTGTGGCTTATCAGGTTCCTTGCGAACCTAAGTATCCTCCGCCAAAGCAGATGTGGAGGCCAAAACAGAAGGCTCTGGCAAAGCCTCAGCCGTAGCTACGCCAGAACCGCATCTCTCTCGCGAAGAAAAAGACAAGATGCCTGCCTGCTCCAACAAGGTTGCTAGCCGCGAAGTTACAGCGACAACCATACCTTCGCCCAACTCAAGATCAACAACTCGTGCCAGCCTCATTCTTATGAGCAAGCTACTGTACCACAGCCTACGCGCGAGGTTCATAGCCATGAAGCTAAAACCAAGGCACTATCTAAGGCTAGTCGCCTCCGCAGCAGCATAGCGGATAAAGCACCACAGCGTGCTCCGCCCTCCGGTTCGTCAAGCACTAAGTTCGCGCTTTGTGACAGAGTTAAGGGAAGTTCCCTAAGTGTTGACAACGTTGCTTATGCAGCTTCAGCGCCAAGAGCACTCCCAAGGTTCTTAGCCGCAAAGCTAGAGCTGAAGCACTATTCAGTGCTAATCCCCTCTGCGGGGATAAAAGGAGCAGGACATCGTCCTACGTATGATCTAAAAGAGCCTCTGCACTGGATTGTTTAGACCCAAGCGGGTTTGATTTGCGAGAATTCTTGACAAGCAAACGGAAGTCAGAATCTTTTCAAACTACTTCCCCCTGTTGTCAACAAGTAGGATGTTAGCGGGTGACTGTCCACTCGGTCCATTGTCGGATAGGACCAATCCTCGCCACTTCTCCAGGCCGACGATCAGTTTTTGATCGGCTGTCGGTACAAGCCTCGGTGAAACATCATAAAAGGAGCGTCTCGCGAGACCTACCCTCTGCATCTGTCAACATGACCGGGAGAGGACAAGAGCTACGCAGGGGCAGACAAGCGTCCGACGACACTCCCTACAGCTCCCCAGATCCATATTACAGCCCAGGCTTAGGCGAAGTCTTGGTGCATGAAGAGGGTGTTTTCTGAAACACCAGATCTAGGGTGGTGATACCCCACAATTATGAACAGTCTTCTTCCTCAACGGCAGTAGCCTCCCCAGAACCAAGGAGAAGATTAGTCCAGTCATCTGATGAAGAAGATAAAGACAGCGGGTATGCCTCTTCGGCGACAGTCAGCTCAGTGCGAACAGATAGAGCATCAGTCAATATGGCTGATAATGCTAACGACGACCTTCGTCAGCGTTTGGAAGCTCAGGAGCAAACTTTTAAAACCCAGCAAGAAGCTCTGGACAACATTCAACAGATGCTCGCTCAACTCCTCAATAACCAGAATAACAATAATGCCGGGAGCAATCACGACGAGGAGGAACATTTTAGCAATGATCAGCCAAAGACGAAGAAATCCAAGGAGGGTTCTTCTTTAGACGCTGAAGTCCTTAAGGGCCTCCAAGCTCAAATTGCATTCCTAGCTCAGAGGGATGATTTAAAGAAAGTAGGGGTAGTCCGTCCTTACCCACTGGAGTGGGATTCAGTGCCATACCCACCGAAGTTTAAACCACCAACGTTGCATACGTATGACGGTAAGAGCTCACCAAACCAGCACATCTACTATTTTCGGTCTCAGATCGGTAATATTATAGACAATGATGCCATCATGGCTAGGCTGTTCATTGGCACCTTAAAGGGGGTAGCATTAGACTGGTTCCGAAGTCTCCCTCCGGGTTCCGTTAATTCCTGGATCGACCTCGAAACCCGATTCCTTTCTCATTTCTATAAGGACGATACCGAAGTAACCATGGACAAGATCCTCTCCACCATGCAGAAGAAGGGTGAATCTGTCCGTGACTACATTGAGCGATTCAGAAACTTGTCTTTGATGTGCCCAGCAGGGATGCCATTACCCATGCTCTTACAGACGTGCAGGGACAACTTCTTAGACCAAGTAGAGGTTCGCATGGGGCTGTCAAAGCCCATACCTGGAAAGAACTGGTCGAACAAGCTGAGATAGCCGAAAAGTCAGCTAAAAAGTTCGAACCCTCTACCCCTAAAGGCAAATGGGGTATGAACAACAAAGGACATAGCGACATAGCGCAGTCTTCTCAAGCTAAAGGGAAGGAGACTATGTCCATTGAATTGTCCGAGGACGTACAGTCAAAGGCCAAGAGAGCGGCTTCAATAATCAGGAGTCTAAGTTCCCTCCAAAACAGTACTCCTTCAGAGACGATCAGGTGGTCACAATATTCCATTTGCTCCACAAAGGGAATAAAATGAAGCTACCAGAGGCTCGACGTCCCAATGAAATAGGACGCACGAATGATCCCAAATACTGCCTCTACCACAGGATGATTCACCATCCTACCGACAAGTGCTATATCCTCAAGGACAGAATTCAAGCCTTGATCGACGCGGGGGTCCTGACACTGAAGGCAGAACAGAAGAAAGTCACTACTAATATGGTGACCCTCGAGTTCGGCAAAACCCTAAAGGTCACAGTTCCTGACGGGACTTATCCAGTCCCTGCATCACGGTTGGAAGTCAAGCATCCTCCAGCTAAAACTCAAGATAATAAGGGTCTTGTTCCCTTAACATTGGAGACAGGAGAAGTCATGTGGATACACCCGGACCTCGTCCAAGACGCACAGTGGGATTCAAAGAAGCCCAAGTCAAAGGGCAAATCTTGTAATGTCATCTCCATCCTGCCAGACGATGACAATCTTACGTCAGCTTCCCTCAGTGATTCTGAAGGAGAAAAGCATGCTTGCACGACGCAGGCCGATGTACCTCAGCCGACGGGTACTAGATCCAGAAAATCATACTTAAAGCAGTATGAGAAGACTACTGACGAGATACAACAGCAAACAACGTCAGTACAAATACCAACATCCGCTTCAGTTCCAACCAAGGGTAAAGAGAAGCCTAAGGAAGTCCGTTCGACCATGTCCTGAAAAAGCCTTCGTGCCCAGGGCTTGACACCCCCTTTAGTTTCGATATATTGGCCCAGTTGGCCAATATCCTGCCTCGTATTACAATACACGAGCTCCTTCGTCTCTCAAAAGAGACAAGAGAAGCACTCAGGGATGCGCTGGCTAATTCAGAATCATTCCTGACATATATGCTAGAGACCCCTAAAGATGACGCTCAGTCTCCATGCCCTGAATGCCATCATGTGCAATCAAAGGTACCGGCTATTACCTTCACAGTGGAAGATATGCTTCTCAAAGACAACAAGCACGATCGACCTCTGTACTACACCGGATACATCAGTTCAACATGCATTGAAAGGGTACAAGTCGATCCGGGGTCCGCACTCAGCATCATCCCCAAAAGGCTCCTCTACTTCCTCGGTATACCACTATATAGGTTGTCCGCAACCACTACCACAATATACGGTTTCAACACCGGGAGTAGTCATCCACTTGGAAAATTTGACTCCGTTGCCGAATAGGGAGCCTGAAGTCAGAAGTGATGATTGGTCGCTAATGTTGCATATATAGTATCCTATTTCCATACTTATTATAGAATAAAATCTGCATTGTCCTAATTAATTGTTTAATTTATTTGCAGGCCCATTCCTTAAGGAGATGAAGAGAAATGAGCCCAAAAGCCCACCAAATTCTGAATTAAATCAGAATTAATTCGCACTCAGTAAATCAGGGCAAAATCAAGAGGTTGAAAACCGGTTGAGAAGAATCCTCTCAGAATTGATCGGTAAAGCCAAGAATCAAAGGCCATTTCATCACAATCCTGGACTCAAACGAGAAAACCAACTGAAGATAAAAGCAGAAGGAAAAACCAGGGAGACCCACCAACAGGGTGAGGCCCCCTGGCCATACCCTGGCTGCGGAAACGCGTCTTTGGCCGCGTTTCCGCGGCCAAACTAACTCTGTTGGGGGAGCGTTTCCTCTCCCAATCTTCTCAGGATTCTCCTCGTGTGGGTTTTGCCTATAAAAAGCCAGTATTTGCACTGAAAATAGGACGACCATGCAGAGATAGGATTTAGACTAGTTTTCCATTTTTTAGTTTAGGTTTTTGTTTCTCTTTTTCATGTAATTTTAGTTTTAATTTATGTAATTCAGAGGAGATCAGACTTTCATCGAAGAACAAGAATGAAGCTTGAGCTGAGAGTGACACCGGTGTAAGGTTTCTTTCATTTCTTTGATCTTTTTGAAATTGAATCTATGTTCTTTCTTTGTATGTACTTCTCTTTAGTTTTCTTCTTTTTCTTCTTTTCTACTTAACTTTTCTTTTGGTACAATTGTCTTCCAAGTGAGTCTAAAAGCATCGAAAGAGCCTTACCTTTGCGAGTGCCACCGATCGCTCATGACGATGGAATTGAGTCTCTTTCTGTATCATTTCATGCTTGAGTTGTCTTGATGATGTAATGTGGAAGAGACCAATACTCAACTCTTATGGGCTATGCGCTGATTGCCTCCACTTCAAGGTAACATCGTCGCTCAAGACTCAAGGTAAGCTTTTGGTGAAAAGAAGGTAAGTAATTGTTTTTATTTCTTTTCTTTTATTTCTGTAAATTAAATCACCAACACTACATCTCCCAAATCTCTCTTTTCCCATTTCTTTATAAATAGTCATTCTCCATTCTTTTCACTTTCTCATTCTACTGTTTTCTTTCTAACTTTAACATAATTTTTTTCCCTTTTTATTTCTTAAAACAAAGAAGAACATTCGTTTTGTTTTCATAAAGATTTTAATAAGAAAAACTTTGAACGCTTCCATCGCAAACCCTCCTTGTGGATCACGACCCGCATAGCCACTTGCTATAGCGGTAAGAATTGAGTACTTGCACATCTTTATTTCTAAATCTGAAATTCTTTATTTTGTGTGTAGGTTTTGCCTCAATCAAATTTTGGCGCCGTTGCCGGGGAGGGTAACGGTTTTTATTGAAATCTTATTTTTATTGAAAATTTTTTAGAACTAAAATGAATTTTCTTCTCTGTTGCAGGTTATAGGGCAAGCAAAGCAGGAAAATAAGATTGCAGTATCATATAAGTGGTCTTGGGCCTCTGCTCTAGAAAGCATAGACCAAGTGCCCTCTGATTTGCCGCATTTTCTCAGCCAAAGCCGCGGATCCGCGGCAAAAAGGAGTTGACTACTAAACAGGTTTTGTGCAGGGTTGCTTTCTTTGCATAAACATAGCTTCTGCAAATCTTAATTCTTATATGCCATCACATAAGCCTGCTAATAAACCAACAGTAAAATACTTGTTGAAAAAGATAAAAAAATTGATTAGACGTTTGCATTTTTAGGCACGTGTCTTTTCAATTCCTTTACTTTACTGTTGAAGAGTGCTGGAGCAAGGTACGTTCGCATTGCATCTAGAATAGGACTCATCTCTTCGTTGATTTACATCGCTTTGAGTGAATCTTATTTACATCTCTTGTGCACTTGCACAAATTGATTTTAAGGGCACCACCCATTAACAAGATAAGGTGGGGATTTAATCACCCTCCCTTGGCCCAAAAATCAGATTCCAAGCACTCACTAACCCAAGCCTAACTAAAAATGAGTAGACGTTGGCCCTAGGGACATCTCGGACTCAATTAGGAGATTATCCTAAGGGGGAAAGGTGTTGGAATTTGACTCCTGCCAAATCAGTGTCTAGGAAAAGGATTAAGGGCCGAAAGCCCGAAGGTTGGTGGTTATTTAATTAAGGAACGTCTTTGACGGAAAACCTCCCACCAACCTTGCCCTGACCTGGCTGATTAGCTTGTGGTCAAAGTCTGCATTAAACCTCCCGTGGACAGTCTAATCAGTTAGGAGTCGTCTAGGTCATAGGTCTACCCTAACTTAGTTAGAATTTTTTCCTTTTATTTGTTTGCTTATTTGTTTGTTTTTTTTTCTTTCTTTCTTTTTGTTTGTATTATATTGTGTGATATGTCTTATAGTAATAATTTTTCCAACTTCAATAATAATCCATATTACACACCGACTTCATTTTCGGATATTACCAACCCGGCATATCATAACTTTAACCAACCTAGTGTGCCGGATTGGTCTTATCCGAATCAATATAACCCATACCCCCAATTTAATAACTATAATTTCTATAATGATTTCAACTCTTCACAGAGTCAGTGGGGATTCACCTCCCCCGAGTCCAATTTTCAACCAACTTGTCCTCCTTCTCCACCTTGTCCACAATATTTTCAAGAGTCATACTCAGTTCCACCAGTCCAAAATAGAAAACTATCAATTTTGAAAATGAGTATGCGTGAGTCCAAACACAAATCCCAAAATCTGATGGACTCACAATTTCACCACCAATTCCAAGATAATACTTCATCTTTTCATCAAAACAATGAGCCTATCAACTATGAAAAGATGCTTGAAGCCATGACTCAGGCTCAAACGCTCGTAATTGTGACATAGATATGATGGTCCAATCTTTACGTTCCCATCGTTTGACCAGTTCTGATGTCACTAACCATTCTGTTAGAGCCGATGAGTCAGATTGTTTTGGAAATCAAGGTTCCATTTTAGAACAATCATTTGAACTTACCCAAACTCCAAATTTTGGAAAGAATATTGACAATTTGGCAAGTTATCCTTTTCCTGAAATCGAACTTGAAAATGAATATGATCATGAATCTCAACTTAGTGATTCAATTTTACTTCCTGATTCAATAATGACTCCGGTATCTTCACCTGATTTTCACCTTTTTCCTGAGTCAACGTTGGATCCTGTGCTAATTCATCATGAAATTGAATCACCCATTTTTGATGATCATATTGAACATGACCAATTTTACACTTTGAAAATCCTATTGACAAATTGGCAAGTTCTTATTTTTTTGATATTGAACTCAATGAGATATGTGACCTAGATTCTCAAATCTGTGATTCAGTTCAACTTTTTGAATCAATATTGACTCCTATTTTGTTACCAAACTTGAGTAATATTTTAGAGTCAGTTTTGATTCCCACGCCTATCATTCCTGAACTTGAATCACCAATATCAGGTCACATTTTATTGTTGGAAAATAAATTTGGACTTGAGTTTCAACTTCTTGACTTGGACCTGCTTCTTGAACCAATCTCGACTCCTGAACCTTTACTTGACTTAAGTCACTTTCCTGAGTCAGTATTAGTTCCTATACTTCCTGAGTCCAAGTCAATCATTCTATCATTTCATACTCCATTTTGGGACAAGGTGGTTGACAAATTTGACTCCAAAATCAATTATGAAATTTGGAAATTAGATGGGGTCAAATATTTAATAAAATCCTTCATGGATACATCATTCTAATGGGTTATATTAAAGAAATTTCTGGTGGGTTCCTCCGAACCCCACGAAAAGTTGATTGGGCCACATTTCGTGGACCAATCAGACCACCACTGGAACCACCACCTTAAGGTAACATTTTCCTTCCCTTTCTTCTTTTTCATGCATCTATGCATTAATTCATACATTGAGGACAATGCATGAGATAGGTGTGGGGGAGGGTCTAACATAACTTAGTTTTTTCTTTTTATTAAAAAAAATTATTAACATTTTATTTACTTTTAAAAACTTTTTGAAAATAGAAACAATACTTTGACATATTTTTTGTAAGAAATTAAGTTAATTTTAAGGAATAGGAAAATCCAAATTAGGATTTCTTATACTTGGTCAAAAAAGATTATTTGTTTGATTTTTAGGGTTAGGAAGATAATTTGTCAAAGTAATTTAGTCTTGATCTTTACCTTAATGAAATATGCACACTTCATACACTTACACACTTAGGGTTCAAAAACAAAGATTCTTATGCCTTATAAAAAAAAAAGAGAAAAAAATATAAAAGATAAACAAATCCAATTATTGATTAGCTAGGTGCTTTGGCCTAAGCAAGCCTTAGTATTTATGCGAAAGATGATTAGATAAGTTTGAAAAGAAAAAAAATATATATATCCTCTGATTAAGTTGGGTATTTGTGCCCAATAAAGCATAAGTATTCACGCCTAAAAGAGGTTCATATAATAAAATCCTTAGTTTTGTGGCCTTATTTTCTCGAGTCCTTGGGGTGTTTCTCACCCGGTGCCCTAAGACCGTTTGGTTTGGGAGTCATCGATTAAAGGCTCGTTACATGGGCAGATTAGAAAGCCTAATAGAACTAAGGAATAATATCACAAAAAAAAAGTATATATATAAAAATAAATAAGGCATAAGAGTTAGAATTAATGAACCCTTAGTCAAAATTTTCACAGTCACAAGGTGCATATGACTTAGGGTAAAGTAATAGACTAGATGAGAAGTACAATTTGACTCCTTACTTTGATTGATAACAAATTTTGAATAGAGACTAAGTTTAGGAATGAAAAATTCAGTCTTCCTATAACTTATAGATTGCTTAAATCTTACAATTATATTTCAAATATTTTTCTCTTTCAAAATGCTTTTCGAAAATACTAACTCTTTATTTCTCTTTCTTTATGGATTTTGTGGGTGCAATCCGCTGAAAACTCTCACGAGACAAAACTCGTCTTAGGGGAAACCTAGAGGTTTAACGGCTTGTTGCTCATGCTCAGCGCAATCGCGTGACCTGCGAAAGTGGTCTAATAATCCTTAGTAGTTTAGTTGTTTTGCTCGAGGACGAGTAAAAGATAGGTATGGGGGTGTGATTAGTCTCTAATGTTGCATATATAGTATCATATTTCCATACTTATTATAGAATAAAATCTGCATTGTCCTAATTAATTGTTTAATTTATTTGCAGGCCCATTCCTTAAGGAGATGAAGAGAAATGAGCCCAAAAGCCCACCAAATTCTGAATTAAATCAGAATTAATTCACACTCAGTAAATCAGGGCAAAATCAAGAGGTTGAAAACCGGTTGAGAAGAATCCTCTCAGAATCGATCGGTTAAAGCCAAGAATCAAAGGCCATTTCGTCACAATCCTGGACTCAAACGAGAAAACTAACTGAAGATAAAAGCAGAAGGAAAAACCAGGGAGACCCACCAACAGGGTGTGGCCAGGTGGCCACACCCTGGCCGCGGAAACGCGGCTTTGGCCGCGTTTTCGCGGCCAAACTAACTCTGTTGGGGGAGCGTTTGCTCCCCCAATCTTCCCGGGATTCTCCTCGTGTGGGTTTTGCCTATAAAAAGTCAGTATTTGCACTGAAAATGGGACGATCATGCAGAGATAGGATTTAGACTAGTTTTCCATTTTTTAGTTTAGGTTTTTGTTTCTCTTTTTCATGTAATTTTAGTTTTAATTTATGTAATTCAGAGGAGATCAGATTCATCGAAGAACAAGAATGAAGCTTGAGCTGAGAGTGACACGGTGTAAGGTTTCTTTCATTTCTTTGATCGTTATGAAATCGAATCTATGTTCTTTCTTTGTATGTACTTCTTTTTAGTTTTCTTCTTCTTCTTCTTTTCTACTTCACTTTTCTTTATGGTACAATTGTCTTCCAAGTGAGTCTAAAAGTATCGAAAGAGCCTTGCCTTTGCGAGTGCCACCGATAGCTCATGACGATGGAATTGGGTCTCTCTGTATCATTTCATGCTTGAGTTGTCTTGATGATGTAATGTGGAAGAGACCAATACTCAACTCTTATGGGCTATGCGCTGATTGCCTCCACTTCAAGGTAACATCGTCGCTCAAGACTCAAGGTAAGCTTTTGGTGAAAAGAAGGTAAGTAATTGTTTTTATTTCTTTTCTTTTATTTCTGTAAATTAAATCACCAACACTACATCTCCCAAATCTCTCTTTTCCCATTTCTTTATAAATAGTCATTCTCCATTCTTTTTCACTTTCTCATTTTACCATTTTCTTTCTAACTTTAACATAATTCTTTTCATTTTTTATTTCTTAAAAACAAAGAAGAACATTCGTTTTGTTTTCATAAAGATTTCAATAAGAAAAACTTTGAACGCTTCCATCGCAAACCCTCCTTGTGGATCACGACCCGCATAGCCACTTGCTATAGTGGTAAGAATGAGCACTTACACATCTTTATTTCTAAATCTGAAATTCTTTATTTTGTGTGCAGGTTTTGTCTCAATCGAGTGACGTGCTATGTCATTGATGCCGACACGTTGTACAACTTGTTGCTTGGACGACCATGGATCCACGCCAACTGGATCGTTCCCTCCACGCTGCACCAGTGCTTCAAGTATGTGGAAGACGACGCGACAGTACGAACTGTCTTCGCTGAGAAGCAACCATTCAAAGGGGTAGAGAATTACTTCACTGACGCTCTCCTGTATCAAGAGGCTGGTGAAACATCGAATGAACCATTGCCAGACGATGATGATAGTGGCCATGAGGCGGATTCAGAATCTGAAGCAGGCATGCCAGCCATTTTGATTGGCAAACCAATTATAGCATGTCTTAATAATCCCCATGTAACGATCTTCTGAAGATGAAGGTGAATGGGTAATTAATGATAATATTTCTTTTGATTATCCTGCGAGTGTTGGGTGTTTGAATCCATTACGGATAGCTCTCTGCACATGCCTTTACATAAACCAAGTGCGTCCAGTACGCCCATGGAACCTGCAGAAGGGGCCGTTTTGGTGATCCCTCCATCCGAAGAAGGTCAATTACCAATAATATTTGGCAGAGCCCAACCACGAGGCTCCACAGCCGCAGATTCAAGTTCAGATTCAGACACTCCACAATTCTTCCATTACGCGCGACCAGCGCGCCATATTATGAAGAAAATAGGATACGACCTAAGGCATGAAAAGGGTCTGAATTTCGGGAAAGGAAGGCGTAGTTTGCTGCGTAACTTTGTGCCAAAAGGGAAGCCTGCAAATTATTATGATAATACACGCAGGGGGTTGGGATACGTTACACCCACATCGCTAGCAACGGTTCAACTTAAAGACGACGAACAATTCCATCACATTCTGCCTCATCCTCCGAATGAGACTCAGATGTCAGCGTGGGAGTGATATTCGAGAATCTCACTGTTAATATGACTTCAAGCAGTCAATTGGAGCCAGCAGAGGCTATTGATGAGCAACCATGGGCTCAGCAATTAGATCTCCAATGGGAAAAGTGATTCGAACTGCGCGAACCACCTACCGAAGACAAGGTGATGCAGGTCAACTTGGGTAGTCAAGATCACCCTAAACCCATCTTCATAAGTGAAAGCTTATCACTTCCAGAAAAGGAAGAATTAATAATACTCGTAAAGGAGTATATAGACGTCTTCGCATGGAACTACGAAGACATGCCCGGACTTGATCCACAAGTCACCATGCATCGTCTGAATATCAGACCTGACGTCAAGCCAGTCAAGCAGCAGCAACGTCGGTTCTGCCCGAACATTATGGAGGCTATTGAAGCCGAAGTCCATAAGCTCATTGCATGTGGCTTCATACAGGAGGAACAACATCTAGATTGGGTTGCTAATATTGTTCCCGTCCTCAAGAAGAATGGAAAAATACGAATCTGCATCGACTACGTGATCTCAATACGGCTTGTCCTAAAGATGAATTCCCACTGCCCATCACCGATGTCATGATTGACAATACCTGTGGATTCGAAAGAATGTCTTTCATGGACAGCTTTTCAGGGTACAACCAGATTAAGATGTATCCCGACGACGAGAAGCATACTTCATTCCGAACACCATTGGGGGTATACTGCTACACTGTGATGCCCTTCGGACTGAAGAACGCCAGAGCAACCTATCAGCGGGCAATGAGTATATCTTCCGCGATCATCTCCGAAAAACGGTAGAATGCTATGTCGACGACATTGCTGTCAAAAGCCGCAATAAGAATGACCATCTTCGTGACTTGAGAACGATGTTCGACATAATGCGGGCTCATCAACTGAAAATGAATCCGACAAAATCCTTCTTGGGAGTTTCGAGTGGCAAGTTCCTTGGGTTTATTGTTACATCAAAAGGAATTCATCTTGACCCAGACAAGGTCAAAGCCATTCAGAGCATGCATCCACCGAGGAATCTTAAAGAGCTCAGAGGCTTGCAAGGTAGACTGGCTTATATTAGAAGATTTATCGCAAATCTCTCAGGCCGCTGTCAGCCGTTCACCCGACTCATGAAAAAGGGTGCTTCCTTCGTATGGGATCAAGCTTGTCAGGAAGCTTATGAAGACATCAAGACATATCTCACAAAACCTCCAGTCCTAGTGGCACCTACATCAGGGAAACCATTCTTGCTTTATGTGAAAGTTATAGACCATTTCCTTGGTGCCCTGCTTGCTAAAAAAGACGACAATGGTCACGAGCAGGCCATTTATTATCTGAGCAGGACTCTGATAGGGGAGTAATCTCGCTATAATCCTATCGAGAAGGAGTGCTTAGCTCTTGTCTTTGTCGTTCAGAAGACACGACATTATTTGGTTGGCCAGACCATACATGTCATCTCCAAAGTGAATCCTTTGCGCCTTCTCATGACGAAGTCAGGATCATTGAATTCAAGATTAGCTAAATGGGCACTCCTTTTGTCTCAATACGACATGATCTTTATCCCTCAAAAGGCGTTTAAAGGCAAGGCCCTTGCAGAGTTCTTGGCTGCTCATCCAGTCCTAGAAAACTCAAAACTTCACGAAGATATTCCAGACGAAGTCTTCGAGTCCAATGTAACTTTAGAGGATGAAGTGTGAGATGGCAGATTCGATGGAGCATCACGAATAGGTTCTAAGGGCAGGATCATCGCTGGCGTGGGGGTGTGTTTATCTCTCCATAGAATCACATTCTTCCTAGAGCATTCTCTCTGACGGAATCATGCTCCAACAATGTAGCGAAATATAATGCTCTGCTCATTGGCCTTCAGCTCGCCTACGGAATGGGGGTACGCTACCTCGAAGCCTACGGCGATTCAAAACTGATTATCAATCAGGTTAAAGGCGAATATGAGGTCCGCCACGAAGACTTGGTGCCTTATTACCATACAGCCATCAAATTGGCTAATCTGTTTGATGGTTTCTACATCGGGCACGTGTCTCGATCTCAAAATACCAAGGCAGATGCTCTTGCTGCATTAGCAACAACATTAGCCTTGCCAGTCGACACCGAATATCACCTCACAGTGGCAACTCGACACCTTATATGCTCTAAGCATATGTTAAAAACCCGAGAAGTCTGTAATGTCTCCACGGATCTTGAGCCGAGAGATTGGCGATTTTCTCTCATCGACTATGCCTTACATGGTCTGCTGCCAGACGATCCTAAAGAAGCAGTATC
Organism: Agave tequilana; assembly: GCA_038442645.1. Taxonomy (NCBI): domain Eukaryota; kingdom Viridiplantae; phylum Streptophyta; class Magnoliopsida; order Asparagales; family Asparagaceae; genus Agave; species Agave tequilana. The sequence goes on from JAVJIF010000666.1 coordinate 93,485, forward strand.
CATCAGACGAAGGTCTCTCCGTTTCTACTACGATCCAACTCTGAAGACGCTTTACCGTCGTTCATATGACGGTGTCCTCCTCCGTTGCCTTTTCAATTCAGATGCACAGAAAGTGCTTAAAGAAGCACATGACGGCATTTGCGGAGCTCATCAGCCAGGTCCAAAGCTCAAAGACAGATTGCATAGGCTTGGATATTATTGGCCAACCATGATAGCCGATGTCATCCAATATGCACGGAGGTGCAAAGCATGCCAAATTCATGCGGATTTCATACACCAGCCTCCGGAATTGCTCCACCCAACTGTCGCTTCATGGCCATTTGAAGCATGGGGAATCGATGTCGTAGGGCCAATCAGCCCCTCTTCGACAAGAGGTCACCGGTTTATCTTGGCAATGACCGATTACTTCTCAAAGTGGGCAGAAGCTATACCACTGGTTGAAGTTAAAACCTCTAATGTGGTTAATTTCATCAAGCACCATGTCATCCATTGATTTGGTGTCCCTAGGTGGATCATCCATGATAATGGTCCTCAATTCATAAGCCAGGTATTCTATCGGTTCTGCGACAAATACCTAATTCAGAATGTGGCCTCAACCCTATAATCCTGCCGCTAATGGTTTGGCAGAAGCATTCAACAAAACAATCATCAAGTTACTCAAGAAGTTCATCTCCTCGAATAAGCGAGATTGGGACGAAAAGCTTGGTGAATGTCTTTGGGCCTACCGAACCACGGTTCGGATCCCGACAGGCAATACGTCTTTTTCTCTGGTGTGCGGGTGCAAAGCAGTCATCCCGTTGGAAATCCAAATGCCGTCGTTGCGAGTCGCTTTAATGACTAAAATCACATCAGAGGACAATGATCGTTGCGTCTTTAAGAGCTCGAAGCCCTAGATGAGAAGCGACTATAAGCTCAGCAACACATCGAGTTGTATCAAGCTCGAGTCTCAAAAGCCTTCAATAAGAAGGTTAAACAAAGAGTCTTCCAGAAGGGAGATTTGGTTTTAGCCGTCAGACGACCGATGATCATGACGCACAAAACCAAAGGCAAATTTCAGCCTAAATGGGAAGGACCGTTTGTAATAGAAACAGTCTATTCAAACGGTGCATACCGCCTTATGACTTCAGATGGCGATTTACTCATGATGCCGATCAATGCAAGTTCTTAAAGAAGTATTATCCTTGATTAAGGATCCTTCTCATGATCAAGTTAACACTACACCTCTGATCAAGACCTTCATATTCAAGATACACGCAAAGAGAGCCTCTCTCTTCCTCCAAACGAGATCATGCAACCATAAATCAGTAGGTACCTGGTCATACACTGGTTGTCTCAAAGGAGAATCAAGGTTACACATATGCTAACCAAATGATCCAACATCCTTAACGATTAAGGATAGAGGAAAATGTTAGCCTTTAAGCCCAACATAAGTCCTCGACGACTCATCATGCTGAGGGGAATAGCATGGCTAGCCCGACTCAAATGGTAGTTGGTAAAGGCATATCAAACCCGTTGATAGCTGGGATTTGCTAAAAATCCTAAGGGACCTGTTCCCATTTGATTCTCTCTCCAAAATCACTTACCAATTCTCACCCATAGAATGGTAAGGACACATATACAAAATCTCTCCGTCCATTTTGTTGTTACATTAACACTAAACCTATGACAATGATTTCCTTGTTTCTCCCCGTGAAAACGAGACCTTTTCCCAAATTCCATCAAAACCTTGAGCTTGGTGGCGTCTCAATCGGTTATGTCATTGCGACCTCTGAACCGGCAGATAGCCAAGTCTCAATTTTGAGCCTGTTGACATTTACAAAAGACAGGTCTCGATACTTATTGACATTTACAAAAGACAAGTATCACCCTTTCAGTTCGACAAGGACTATTTTGAGCTTGGTGGCTTCTCAACCAGTTATGTCATTGCGATCTCTGAACCGACAGATAGCCAAGTCTCACTTTCGAGCTTGTTGACATTTACAAAAGACAAGTCTCAATTTTGAGCCTGTTGACATTTACAAAAGACAGGTCTCGATACTTGTTGACATTTACAAAAGACAAGTATCACCTTTCAGTCCGTCAAGGACTAACCTTGAACTTGGTGGCTTCTCAACCAGTTATGTCATTGCGACCTCTGAACCGGCAGATAGCCAAGTCTCAATTTCGAGCTTGTTGACATTTACAAAAGACAAGTCTCAATTCTGAGCCCGTTGACATTTACAAAAGACAGGTCTCAATACTTGTTGACATTTACAAAAGACAAGTATCACCTTTCAGTCCGTCAAGGACTAACCTTGAACTTGGTGGTTCTCAACCAATTATGTCATTGCGACCTCTGAACCGGCAGAGAGCCAAGTCTCACTTTCGAGCTTGTTGACATTTACAAAAGACAAGTCTCAATTCCGAGCCTGTTGACATTTACAAAAGATAGGTCTTGATACTTGTTGACATTTACAAAAGACAAGTATCACCCTTTCAGTCCGACAAGGACTATTTTGAGCTTGGCGGCTTCTCAACCAGTTATGTCATTGCGACCTCTGAACCGGCAGACAGCCAAGTCTCAATTTCGAGCCTGTTGACATTTACAAAAGACAGGTCTCGATACTTGTTGACATTTACAAAAGACAAGTATCACCCTTTCAGTCCGTCAAGGACTAACTTCGAGCTTGGTGGCTTCTCAACAAGTTATATCATTGTGACCTTTGAACCGGCAGGCAGCCAAGTCTCAATTTTGAGCCTGTTGACATTTACAAAAGACAGGTCTCGATACTTGTTGACATTTACAAAAGACAAGTATCACCCTTTCAGTCCGTCAAGGACTAACTTTGAGCTTGGTGGCTTCTCAACCAGTTATGTCATTGCGACCTCTGAACCGGCAGACAGCCAAGTCTCAATTCCGAGCCTGTTGACATTTACAAAAGACAGGTCTCACCTTTTTGTCCGTCAAGGACTAACCTTGAGCTTGGTGACTTCTCAATCGGTTATGTCATTGCGACCTCTGAACCGGCAGATAGCCAAGTCTCACCTTTCAGTCCGACAAGGATTCCCTCGAACTTAGTGGCGTCTCAATCGGTTATGTCATTACGACCTCTGAACCGGCAGGTAGCCAAGTTTCATCATTCAGTACAAGCAAGGACTGTTTCCTCCGAAGGCTGAAATACAACTTGGAAGCGACAATTCAGAAAGTAGAACAAGATTGGAAACACGACAGAAAGGTCAAAATAAAATTACTTTTATTAATTCCAAAAAGAAGCGATACATGGAGGCACATATATTACAAGCTATAGGGGTGCGTCATAAGATTTGATCCGTCCCTCAAGAATGGTCAGCCTTGTCTTCCTATCATCAGCAGCCCTGATAAGAGCCTGCGACCTCAGCTCAGCCTCATTAAAGCTCGCTGTCTGGGCCAAGCGAGCTTCAATTTCAACCAAGGTTGCCCTCTGAGATAACTCCTGCCGCGAGAGTTCGTCACTCTGAGCCTTAAGCTGCTCAAGCTGCGCAGTCTCTTCAAGACGCACTGGTTCAACCTTGGATAAAGAAGATTAGCCTTCCTGATCATCTCCTTGGCCTTTCCAATTTTATCTTCAGCGTCAAGAAGAGCACTGCTAGAAGCATCTATGGCGTCCCCGAGTTCTACCTTCCTTGTTTCCAAGGACTTCAAGTCAGAAGAAATAGCCTTAGCAGCTTCCTGAGCAGCAAGATGAGCTTCATGCATCTGAGTGACAAGGTGCGCAAGCTGCTCATTCACCGAAGACTCCAGGTTCGCATGGCTAAGACGGCGCCATTCTTCTACATCCCTCTCAAGTTGGTCTACCAAAAGTTCCAATGCAGTGGTCTGGTTATCCCCTCCAAAGTCCCGGATACTCTCAATACTTCGGGAGAGGACTACCTTTAGAGCAGAGAATGAGGTAGTCGAGCCTTTCAAAATCAAATTGATGGATCGCTTCAAGTCCTTATAAAAGCTATCGTCTAGCTCAACCACGAATTCATTCTCGGCCTCAACCACTCCTGGCAGACGAACAGCCTCCGAAGATTCCACCGGCTTTATTGACACCACCATGGAATGAACGGTAGAAGCACTGGCTATAGTAACATGAGAGATCGTCGGTGATCTCGGAGGAGTCTTTATCGAAATCAGTACACTAGCCACGACCGAGGTCGGACTAGTGACTGCTTCCGGGAGAACGGGCTCAACCACCAGCGTCAGGAAAGTAGGACTTGTAATCACCCTCAGCTCCACACCTGGCAAGATAGATGGCGCTGGCGAGACTAAAGGTACCTCACTCGTTGACATAGTTGGAAGTGAGGTTGCCTCCGTGACTACCGTCCCCTCAATCTCAGTCCTCTGGCTGGTTCAGGCTGATAAGAGGGCAGGTCACCATACAAAGTATCCAACTCAGCAGCATCCGCCGCGGTCGAAGTGCTTACTCCACCCTTAGACCCCTCAGGAAGATGGGTGGGCTCTCTTCAAGTCGACACACCCAGAGGAGGAACACCTGCAATAAGACTTTGTTTAGGCAGGACATAACAAATGGCAAGGGTCAGGAGGATAAAACCATACCAAAAGATAATGTCGCCTCAATCGTCTTGGCGGCTACATCAGTCTCTACGGGCTCCATTGGAAAATCTTTGGCGGAATCAATACGAATGGCCGACCTGCCTTCGCTTGCCGGACCCTCCGTGGTCCACCCAAAGGAGCTAGAAGCCGTGGGGCTTCCTTTTGAAGTCCCTGCGCCCGAAGGACCTACGTCGGCCGCATCATCTCCGAACTCTTCTGAGATGGCAAAAAAGCCAGCCTCATCGCCCTCCTTATAAGTGAACAAGGGATCATAATGCTCCCCTTGTTCTCCGATAGCTTCAGTTCTAAGGCTTTTCACCGCCTCAGTTCCTGCATCACAAAGCAAATAATGAGCTGTCCGGAACACATAAAAAGTATATTACAAAGACGAAGCTGATCTTACCCGGGTCCGGAAACTTCGCCAGTAGTCGGTTCGGGAACCGACGATTCAACTACTAAAGGGGCAGGAGGAGGAATCGCTGCAGATGGTTCGCCCTCTACAACAACTGTAGGAGTGTGACACCAGGGCTTCTTCACCAACTGCTTCCTACGAGATCCACCCTCCTGTTTTCTTTTGAAGTGGACGTCAGGATCCTCTTCCTCCACTTCTTCTACATCGGCATGTTCTATGGAGGCTGTCCCCACTACGCCAGAAGCAGCTGTTGGAGCCTCAGCACCTGTCTCCGCTTCAAAGCGAGGACTTCCTGCGTCCGAGGCTTCGCTGTCATCAACAGCAACGAATTCCTCTATGCCCGGGACGCGAACCCTCTTACCCTCATTTTTCTCAGAGACTTTCCGCTTTAGCCGCTGAGAAATTAACTTCACACCCGAAGAATTAACAGAGAATCCAAGGGGTGTGGAGTTAGAAGTTGCATACCACTGGCAGAAGCCCAGGGTCGTTAGAAGGTTAGGAGTTCTCAGCGGCGTGCACAGCCGCACCTCGGTACAGCCTGTGATAAAGAACCGCCAGGCACGGGCTCCATCAATGAGGCTCCCCATGAAAGCCAGATTGCTGTTTGGGTTGCCCATGTACAGTTGGTCATAAGCAAACTGACGGGCGAACCGACTTGGAACGTAAGGCTCCAAGTAGCAGGTGTCCCCGCTTCTATACAATAAATGTGAGGGCCGAATGCTGACCAGCCACTCAAAAACTCCCCAACTCAACGACGTTTGCCCTTTCCCCACGTCCTTGAACTCTTCACCATAGCCAGCATCCCGAATGTACGGGAAGCAGCGGAAAACGCTATAGACGTCATTGCGGCGCAGCAATTTACGGGCCTCAGCCACGTAAGTCTTCTGCCATGAACATCCTTCGAATCGGCAGAGAAGCGCCGCTCGAACACCTTCTGGGGGGTCCTCTCCGGCTTCAATCAAGGAGGGACAGTGCAGGGTGAACCACGCCATCAAATAAGTGTACGGCAGACCTATCCTGGGGTTGGGTCCGTTGGGGGAAAAATAGTCCCCTTTCCACGCTTCGTCGTTGGCGGCCTACAGAAAGCCTCCGTCAGTGCACGAAGGCCTCTCTGAATACAGCACACCATGGCCAGAAAAAGTCCCAGAGAACGACCATGGACTAAACGAACGGCGGGCAACAAGACAGTCAGATGAATGACGTCGCCCGAAGAAGACGGCACCACACACCTCTTCAGCCAGACCGTCAAGAAACCAGCCAGCAATGCCTTTCGGGACATCGGCCGACGAGCCTGGTGATGGAAACTCTGAAGGATATCACCTTTCTCATAAGGGCCGTTATCTTCTCCCATAATTAGATCCCTTTGAGAATGCTTGTGCATCTGGCTAAAGATGTCTTCGTCAGCAACTCCGCAATGAGCCACTTCAGAAGTGTTTTCCATATCGGGGAACAAATAATCTCCCCAGCTCTTCAAGCTGCATGAAGTTCCCTTATTGTTTTCATGCATGCTGGAGCAAATGTACAAATGGCACATCAACTCCCGGTAGGTCTCAAACAAGGCGGGCTCCTATTTCTCCAGAAGCGCCAATTCCGTCTCGCATGGGAAGTATTCTTCATATGGGAAGGATCCCAGGGGCAGAGCAGAGACTTCCCACATCTCATGCAGAGCCATGCCCAGTTCGCCAACAGGGGTGAAGAAGGTCCCTGTAGCCGGGCAGTATAACTCGAAGATGGCTTAGAAGCACGCCACACTCATCTGAATGCCGTAGCAGGTCGCCCTGACGGCCTCATAAAGGTTCAGCCTCTCCAGATCCTCTTCGAAATGAGCGAGGACATATAGAGTCAAATCCCTCCACCATGCCTTCGGAGGGTGAATCCAGCCTGGAGTCCTGAAATCAGTGGCCGGATAGTTCCCATAAACTTTAAAGAATTGATTGCCAAAAGTCTGTGCCACCGCAGGATTTTCTCCAACTAGGATCTCTCGCAGTACATTCCCAGGGTGTAGGCCCATTATGCAACGAGGAGGCCCTGCTCTTGCATAACCAGGAGAGTGAAGCATCAATTTTCCTACATGGACGGAGTCAGTACTCCGACTCACTTGCCACTGCATCTTCTGAGCCTTCGTCACGCATTGAAGAAAGACAAGGGAAAATGTCGCTTGTTAGACGGAAGATAGAACTTCTCGCCATCTAATTGGAAAATCCACCGTCCCTCCCGCCTAGCAGCTGGCGATCATGGTCTGGCGCCGCATCCCCAAACATGAAGTCAGGCTTCCGATAGATTCGTTGGTCAAAATCTTCAAGGGAAGCAGTGGTCAGGATGCTCCTCATGGTGCGTTGATCCCCACTATAAATAAGCGTGTCTCGAGCAGGAGAGCTCCGCTCGCTGAACAGAGAAGCCTGCCCTTGGAACTGCAGGCCAACATTGCCGTCTAACCCCATGGCCGTGCCAAATAGACTATTCAAAGGACCAAGAGTGTAGTGCACTGCAAGAAAAAAAAACTGATTAGTTCATCAGAGGCTAAAACAAGAAAACAAATTTGACAAGGCATAGCCTCGCTCTCTGAGCGAAGCTGGCCTACGATAGCTTCGCCCCGAAGCTTAGCTTCGCAGCTGCAGTATAACTCTGCATCCACACGAAGGCAGGATACAGGAAGATATCCAAGTGTTAGCTTCGCTCTGGAAGCTTAGCTTCGAACAACAGAATGCGACAAAGCCCCAAGGGCTAACTTCGTCAAAAGGGTATTACGGTCCTTTTCTGTCAAATTTCAAAGGACAGCTTCGCATCCTGTCATTCAACAGGATGTGAACCGCCTAAGGGATAGCTTCGCTAGGAAGCTTAAAGAAGAGCTCTTCAGTTCTTGGATTCCCGATCAAGGAATCAAGGAAAATTCAGGGAATCGGACTCCCTAAAATTACAAGATCATGATTGATCTCATTTTGGATTCATTTAAGGACAGCCAGAAATCGGCTTTAAAGGAGAGACGACAGTCTCTAATCAAAAGGGAAAGTTCCCTACCGGCGATTGGTAGTTCGATGACCGGAGGAGGAGAAGGACCCTCCGTTGCAGAGGTTGCGACCTCTTTTCCCACTCGTCTCTTAGGAGCCATTAAAGAATTGTGGAAGTTCTTAAACTCTTGAATGAAAAGGAAAGAGGAAGAAAAGAGTCAAGTGCTCTGTAAAAATTTTAAAGAGAAGTGATCCTTTCTCTCTCAGCCCGATCAGGCTTTTATAGGCCGATGATCGCCTGAAACGACGCCTCAAAAACAGTAAAAGCTGTCGTTTCAAATTAATTTAAAACGGTGCCTAAAGCGCCTTCCCGAGAAGCGCTGATTCAGCCCCACTAAGGGCTAACTTCGCCACGAGTCAAATGCGGACTTCGCACGATGCATCAATAACTTCGCCGAAAGGATTGCCTTAGCCTCGCTAAAGGCACAGCCCGAACTTCACGGGAAACTTATATTAGCTTTGCTGGAAGCTCATTCCTGATTCAAAAAGGATCCCGTCTTTAACTTCGCGTGAAGTCTAACTCCGCTGAGTCAATTCAAGTGAAGGAGAAGCAAAATTAGATGAGCAGAAACTAAACTTTTATTGATTTAAAAGGAAAGGTACATTGATACTACTACATCAAGGTTGTATTTCATACAATAGAATCATTTGCTCAAAAGGTATACAAGTGGTCTTATCTACTTTTAAGCAAAACCAACTAGACACGAAAGGCCTTCCTCCTGCACAAGGAAAAACACCTAGAGGGGGGTGAATAGGTGTAAATGCTAATCTAATGATTCTTTTTGTGACTAAGTATGAAGAATGATGCAACGATCTCTCAAAACAAGACTAAGAGCCGAATACCCCGTGAGAGGTTCTGAACTCCTTCCTCCCAATTCCCCTTGAATGGGTTAGAGGTGCGCAATGCAACCTTGTTGTATGAGATATGATCGATCAAGGCAAAGTAAGATGAATGAAAGGTGAGATGCACACAATATATCACAAGTATCACAAGCTTGAAATAATAGCACAAAGAAAGAAACAAGATCACAAGCAAGTAATTGAGAGCAAACTAGAGCAAGAGAAATTAAAAAACAAGAATTGATACAAGACAATCGCAAACACAAGATATTTGTTTTGAGGTTCGAGCCACCGCTCTACTCCCCGCCTTCACCTCCGTGAAGGGTTTCCACTATCCACCGAGGAAGATTACAATGGCCTACCGAAGACCCGAGCACCGAGCTTCACAACTTACAAAACCTCTACCGAAGAGGTGTCTCCACAAGATGAAGAAGATCACAAGTCACCAAAGTGATCACAACTTGATCACGTAAACTCTTTTACAATGTCTCACTCTTTTACAATTTCCTTATAGAATGAGTAAAGGAATTTGGATCTATGGAGTGTGGTGAGAAAAACTCAGTTGTGAATTGATATTAGCTAACAATCACAACTGAAAACTAGCTCAAGAAAGTATTGAAAATGAAGAGCTTAAAACACTTTTCTTCTCTTTTGAAAAACTTGAAAAACTTAAGGCTTTTTCTTGGTATTTAGTAAGAGAGTCTTCTCCTCTATTTATAGGGAGAGAAATGGATTTAATACATTTTATTTAGACCTTATTTGCTCTGAAAATAAACTGGAAAACCCTGTAAAAGTCTGCCAAAAAGGAGATCAAAAAAACAGATTCAGATTTGCACAAAAGAGGAAAGAGCCGTTGGGCTGTTGCAGGCTTGGCGGTCGACCGGGCCGGTCGACCGCCAGCTCAGCTGGCAAGGAAACGTTGGCTCCGGTCGACCGGGTCGGGTCGACCGTCCCAAAAGATAGAGCACAGCTCTCTTCTGCGGTCGACCGGACCGGTTGACCCAGAAAACCCGAGAGCAAAGTGCATGCAGTCGGTCGACCGTGGCGGTCGGCCGACAGACGTGCACAAGTGTGCACGTCCTGGCACTGGCGCCGGTCGACCGTGCCGGTCGGCCGGTCCACCTGAAACAGGAAAAACAGCAGGTTTTTGAATTGGAAATTTTCTAAGATAGTTTTGGGTTTATATTTTTAAAAAACAAACTTAAGTAGCATGCTAGTAGGAGTATATATACATGATCTAAACATGATATCCATTTTGTAAAACTTAGGGTCATGTAAATATACACTAAGGCATGAAACCAAATTTAAATATGAAAACTTAAATACAAGACACAAATTTTAACAAAACCAAATTTTGTGTGTGTGTATCCTAGAGCCAATTTCCAAAACTCAAACTTTAACAATCTAATTCTTACATTGATTCTAAGTACTACAAGTGCTTCAAAAGGGCTTTCACCATGTGATCTTCAAAACTTGATTCTTGAGCCCAAATTGAGTTGACTTGAGTCCAAAACACCTTCCTTTAGGGAAGAACCCTTCTAGTAGAGTTAGAATCCTGAAACACACTTAAACAATAAACAATATTAGTACAAATACCTAATATGTTTTGTAATCATCAAAACACACTAAAAACGGGTGATTGTAACCTTGGGCCAACAATCTCCCCCTTTTTGATGATGACAAAACATATAGGTTATTTAAACAAAAAAATGGAAGAAGAGCTTGGAAAGCTCCCCCTCAAATAATGCTATGTATAAAGAGTGACAATGAGAAGCTATACATAATGCATTGAAAACTCATAGTTTTGTCAAAAACTCAAATGTATCTCAAATACATCAAATCATCTCAAAATGCACAATAACAATAACCAAAACTCTATCTTTTTCTCCCCCTTTTGTCATACATCAAAAAGGGTTAAACAAAACAAAAAAAATTTTCTTTAAGAATCCATAATGCAAACATTCAACTCACCATAAATAAATGAAAATCTAGCATAATCGAGAGGTTTAGTGAAAATATCGGCAAGTTGAAAATCGGTAGAAACATAGTCAATATCAATATCACCTTTCTCATAATGATCTCTAAGAAAGTGATACCTAATGTCAATGTGTTTGGTTTAACTATGTTGATTTGCATTCTTTGTCATGTGAATAGTACTAGTATTATCACAAAATATTTTAACATGATCAAAGTGTAAATCATAGTCAAGGAGAGTATGTTTAATCCATAGAACTTGTGCACAACAAGCGCCGGCTGCAACATACTCCGCCTCGGCGGTTGAAAGGGCTACTGAATTTTGCTTTTTGGAAGACCAAGATGAAAAGTCACCTAGAGGGGGGTGAATAGGTGACAATGCTAATCTATGAACTAAATGAGGAATTTAAAAACTTAATGCAAATTACACTCAAGTGCTATCAACAAGTGATGCACACAACCAAGCCAAGCAAATATGAATGAGCAATGTAAATAAATGCAAGGCACAAAGTAAAGAGAGAGTAGAGAGAGAGCCAATGGATCAAGCGCAAACACAAAGATATGTTATCGAGGTTCGAGCACTCAGCTCTACATCCCCGCCTTCGACACACGAAGGATTTCCACTAGCTCGTCCACCTAGGACCCTTTACAAGGAGTACCCAACTCCTCTCTTTACAACCTCCTCCCTGAGGCACAAATCCAAGCCAACCAACACAACCTCCTCCTTGAGGCAAACTCCAACAATCACAACCTCCTCCTTGAGGCAAATTTTCAAACCAATACAACAAACTCCCAATCACCAACCAATACAAGGATCACCTCTCAACTAGAGGGATACAACCCAAAGCACAAAGTTAAGAAAAGATTGGGTTACAACTTGGTGGTCACAACAACAACCACAAACAACTTCTTCTTCCACACAAATAACCTATAGATATAGATAGTAGATTTTTGCTCAAGTGTGGAGAAAACCAAAGGAATGGAAATCAGAAATCACAAAGAAAATCCTTGGGAAAAATCAAGAAATCAAGATAGAATAGTTCAATCAAAATTCTTTCCCAAAAACCCTTCTTTGATTTTCCAAACCCTAATGAAAACACCAAATGGATTGTTCAATTCAAGCTCAAAAACTTCTTTTGATTGCTTTGAAAACACCAGAGAATCAGCAAAAATTCGCACAAAAAATCTTAGAGAAAACCTCTCTCAAATGGGGTATTTATAGGCAATTATCAGAAAATAGCCGTTGACAGAAATTTAGCCAGAATTGCCCTGCCGGTCGACCGCCCGGTCGACCGCACAACGGTCATTTTTTGACCGTTGGCAGCTACCAGTCGACCGGCCCGGTCGACCGAAACAAACAGAGAGCAACTGCTCTCAGTCGGTCGACCGGCACGGTCGACCGGCTACAAGCGTAGCCAGCGTGCACGTATCCGTGCACGTCGGTCGACCCATACAGTCGACCGGCTACATGGTGCGGTCGACCGTTCCGGTCGACCGACCTAGCCTGGCAGACACTGTTCTGGCAGCAAAAACCTGGAATTTTTAATCCTAAAAAATTCTCATTAAATCTCTAAAAATCCACAAAAATAGTTTTATCATTTTGCATTGATATATAAACATGTGGTAAAAAGTTTAGCTCAAATATCAATCAATAAGGACTATTTTTGTGTTATAGAAATTTTGCCAAAAACCAAAAACTATATTTTCTAAAACTTGGATCTTGAATAGAAAATACATTTTGTCTAAAGCTCATCCAAATACAAAAACATGATATTTAAACATTTTGAAACAAGATGCATATGGATAGAAATCCAATATACATGAAACATATACATATCATAGTTTTTGTCATTAATTCCAAAATATGTTTGACGAAATTACCAAAACATAATACACATGAAATAGGTAAGTCAAAACTAAGTTTGTCTAGGAAATTAAGCATGCATGTATATAGAACAAATCTAATATACATTAAACCATGTAAACTTGTTTTGATCTATCTATTCATGAAAACCAAGATCGGTTAAACCTAAAACCGAAAAAACCAAAAACCAATATTCAAAACATGAAACGTGTGTGTTGTGAACTTGAGCTTATCATACTATTCTAATCTTTACAATTAGGATCTAAACCCAAACTAAAACTATGGATACCTAAGTCTTCTTGTAGAGCGCAGTCTCCAAGCTAGAGTGCAATCTCCAAGTCGGCTCGATCCAAAAACTCTTGATTCACCGAGCAAGTGCAATGTATGATCTTTGATGCGCGGGCTCTTGAATCAACAAGTGTAAGCTTCCAATTCATCTTGTTGAAGCTAAACACCAACTAATATCTTGATTAATAATCTGAAACTAAAATCACAAGATAATTAGTACACATAACTACATGAGTTAATCATCATCAAAACTAGAGTGAAAGGCCTTTGGGCCAACAATCTCCCCCTTTTTGATGATGACAAAACTCATGGAGTTATATATGCATGGATTAAAGTAAAGCTTCAAAGAAGCTCCTCCTTAACTCATGCATAGGAATAAACAAACAATAAGATGCATATAAACAAGGTTCTTGACATAAAATGAATATGCATATGAAACATGCTATTGATTCCAATTAAAACAAAACAACTAAATTACCAAAACATGCTCTTGATACCAATGGATACTAATAAAAACAAAACTCATAATGCTCTTGATACCAATACCAATGGAGATGAAATGAACATAAAACTGAAAACTCATGCATATCAACTCCAATAAATCTTCTCCCCCTTTTTGTCAATCATCAACAAAGGGGTAAAAACAAAATAGATATGAATTCTTCTCCCCCTAAATATATGAATCAAAGAATCAATAAACTACTTCAAGGGGTGACACCAAAAATGATACCAATTAAAAAAAATGTGTCATTGAAGTGCATTATGATACCAAAAGAAAGTGAACATAAAAACATATTGAAAATAAAACACATGATACAAATTGAAAAACACAATGATACCAATTTTGAGTAAACAAATGCATCTAGATACCAATTGAAGATATTTATCTTTATAAGCAAATGAAACCAATTAAAAATCAATAATCATTCTTTAATCATTTTTCATTATAAAGTTAGGGAGTGGGAACAAAACCAATGGTAAACTAAATACCAATTGAAAAGTTGAAATGTGAGTTTTCTCCCCCTTTATGAAATACCAACTAAACATATGCTTAAGCTAGAAATAAGATACCAATTGAAAACTAAGTCAATTGAAATAATGTTAAAGCTCAAGCTTAGCATAAGCAAGATAATGATAATGCTTGTATAAAGAAACCAATTGAAAATTGAATCAATTGAAAATGATGGTCATTAAAAAAATCAAGCTTATCATAAGCAAAATTTGTGCATATATCTTGAAGCACAAATAAATCATCTATATATGTATGTAAGAAATAGATACCAATTTAAAATTGATACTATATGAAGTGTATGCATACATATATATAAAACAAAACATATATGAGTATACAAAAGGATGTCAAGATTTGATACCAATTGAAAGAATTCAATGATACCAATTGAAACAACAATAAGATCAAGTGTATATCTCATATTCACTACCACCCAATCATGTGCAAGTTTAAAAATGATTTTCATTATAAAGCATACATGAACATGATCTCCCATCCAACCACCCTTTATGGTAGGGGTTTTCAAAAATAGATTTGAAATTATAGTATGTTTGAAAATCTCTACCAAAATGAAGAATATCGCAACTAGTTAAATGGAGGGTAAACTAGTACGAAATCCTTCAAGTAAGGAATAATAAAAATATTTTTCATGAAGACGCATGTAAACCACATGGCACTAAAACACTCAAAATCCATATAGCACAATTTGTACTCATGAAAACTAAGTCATGAGAAAATATTGAATAAGGTGAGTGTACAAGTGTTGTGTGACACATATTAACATGAAAATAGGCATTTAAGCTCAATTGTAAAAACATGAAACTCATCTAAGATGTGAAATCACCAATTGAAATTTTCAAAAAAAATGTGGGGTTCATCATGAATGTGAAATCATCTATCAAACATGAAAATCATCAAAACATGATTTAAACTTCAAGGCATATGTATGTCATGCACAAACTAAAGTATACATACATATCCCAAGCAAAAGGAGTCCACAAGGTATATGCATGAAGGCACGTGGCTCAAGGATGTATATGTATAATCAATAGTTAAGACAAGATAGACATATACATGAAGTTAAAACTCAATATCATAAAACATTTCCAAAATGGGGAATACAAGTTAGAATGTACGAATCATCAAACTAGACTATACTAGCACATCTAATGGATACAAATAGGCATTCAAGCACAAATATTACAAAGGTTTACTTGTAGCCCATTCTATGTACAAGTATGAATCCTAGTTTTAATGAAAACTAACTTCTAAACATATATTCAAATCACGAATCATAAAACAAGTCATAATAATGTCATGATAGACAAAAATTGATCATAATTCAAATCCACATGTTCTACTAATCATGGCAATAAACATACTAAACAACACATGAATTATTAAAACAAAAATCATAGAATCGTAAACATCCAAATGATCATTATGCATATGCATGTGCAATAGATCTAAGGCATACATGTTAGTATAAACAAAGTGAGAACACTAAATATAGATCCATATGAAACATGGGTGCTCAAGGAACTAAACATGTATAACATTAATCTAATGAACAAGGCACAAGCATAATGAACAACAAAACATGACATGCTATAAAAGATGAACATGGAAAGTATGCAAATAAAAAATTAGGAGTTAGAGATGATACCAAAACCAATAAAGTTGCATCTCTAGTTCTCCAAACCACGGTGGTCCTCCCACCAAATTCCCTTGAGAGTGAAGCATCCAAATGGTTCTCTTTTAAGCTTAGAATGCATCCACCTCAAGGCACCAATGCCCTCAAGTGATGCGAGAGCTCCCACCTACATCAAAAGTCAAAGAGGTGGTTTTTGGTACCCATTTTCTAGTGGGTCTATGGGGTTAGTGTCTTTTCTAACCCAAACAAGATTAGTTGCTAAATTTTCATGATAAATGCGATCATAACAGAATCTAGCAAGATGGCCTTTTCGGCCACAATGTGTACATGTGTACACATGGGCATACATAGTGTGAAATTTGTGATCGTGATGAGCATGTGTATGCCGTGTAGGGTGTGCATGCAAAGATGGACCTTGTTTCATGCGAACCAAGGTTTCCAAACGTGAATGATTCAAGGTGCATTGGCTCAAAGTGGAGCCCAAACATTCAACACTTTTCTTCAACGCATTTATATCATGTTCTATGCTAGAAGACAAAGTGGAACATGCTATAGGAGTGCAAGAAGTAGAAGCTACACTAGCATGACAAACATGAATATCAATCTCATTTTGTAAAGATTTATTTTTAATCAAAACCAAATCCAATTCTTTTGTAATTGAATCAATTTTATTTTTCAAAGTAAGATTTTCTTTGAAAACAAGATCCAATCTAGAAGACAAAACCTCATTGTGTTCTACAACATCATCAAAACCATTTTTGTTTTTCAAATCTTCAATCTCTTTAAGTGCAAGTTCAAGTTGAGATTGTAGTGAGTCACGTTCACTAGTGATCTCTTCTTTTTCTTGCAAAATCACTTCAAAATTAGAACATAAATCCTTTAATTCATTTTTCAAAACAAGATTATCCTCTTTCAACAAATCATGTTTTTCCAACAAATTTTCAAGCTTTTGAGCAAGTTCCATATTTAAAGTTTGAACTTCAAAACAACCATGGCAATAGGAACTAGAGCTATCATCAATATGAGAATCCGATTGTACCTCAAGGGAGTTCTTTCCTTGGACCATGAGGCATTGCTCTTCGGACTTTTCTCTTTTAGATCTCCTCATCTTGTTAATTATCCTTGGAAGCTCGGGAGACGTCAAGATGCTCTAAACTGCAAAAGCCGAATCATAGCGATCAAAAATAGGTAAAAGATGTTCATTTAGAGATGCTAGAAGTGTCCTAAGGGCTAATGCATTGGCCTTCTTATGCTTGCTACTATTAGGGAGGGATTCTATAGTGATGGCTTGATAAACTAAATGACCTAGAGTTTTTAAATGCCTAGTCATGTCCACCTTCCAAGCATCAAGTCTAAAATGGTCAAACATAGGAGGGCTAGCCATGAGTGCAAACTAGTATGAGTGCAAATGATAATTGCAAATGAAGATTAGCAAACCAAGATCTTAACTCCTAGGTGGTTAAACCTAAATATCAGGAGCGCTAACTCTGATACCAATTGAAAAGTCACCTAGAGGGGGGGGTGAATAGGTGACAATGCTAATCTATGAACTAAATGAGGAATTTAAAAACTTAATGCAAATTACACTCAAGTGCTATCAACAAGTGATGCACACAACCAAGCCAAGCAAATATGAATGAGCAATGTAAATAAATGCAAGGCACAAAGTAAAGAGAGAGTAGAGAGAGAGCCAATGGATCAAGTGCAAACACAAAGATATGTTATCGAGGTTCGAGCACTCAGCTCTACATCCCCGCCTTCGACACACGAAGGATTTCCACTAGCTCGTCCACCTAGGACCCTTTACAAGGAGTACCCAACTCCTCTCTTTACAACCTCCTCCCTGAGGCACAAATCCAAGCCAACCAACACAACCTCCTCCTTGAGGCAAACTCCAACAATCACAACCTCCTCCTTGAGGCAAATTTTCAAACCAATACAACAAACTCCCAATCACCAACCAATACAAGGATCACCTCTCAACTAGAGGGATACAACCCAAAGCACAAAGCTAGGAAAAGATTGGGTTACAACTTGGTGGTCACAACAACAACCACAAACAACTTCTTCTTCCACACAAATAACCTATAGATATAGATAGTAGATTTTTGCTCAAGTGTGGAGAAAACCAAAGGAATGGAAATCAGAAATCACAAAGAAAATCCTGGGAAAAATCAAGAAATCAAGATAGAATAGTTCAATCAAAATTCTTTCCCAAAAACCCTTTCTTTGATTTTCCAAACCCTAATGAAAACACCAAATGGATTGTTCAATTCAAGCTCAAAAACTTCTTTTGATTGCTTTGAAAACACCAGAGAATCAGCAAAAATTCGCACAAAAAATCTTAGAGAAAACCTCTCTCAAATGGGGTATTTATAGGCAATTATCAGAAAATAGCCGTTGACAGAAATTTAGCCAGAATTGCCCTGCCGGTCAACCGCCCGGTCGACCGCACAACGGTCATTTTTTGACCGTTGGCAGCTACCGGTCGACCGGCCCGGTCGACCGAAACAAACAGAGAGCAACTGCTCTCAGTCGGTCGACCGGCACGGTCGACCGGCTACAAGTGTAGCCAGCGTGCACGTATCCGTGCACGTCGGTCGACCCATACGGTCGACCGGCTACATGGTGCGGTCGACCGTTCCGGTCGACCGACCTAGCCTGGCAGACACTGTTCTGGCAGCAAAAACCTGGAATTTTTAATCCTAAAAAATTCTCATTAAATCTCTAAAAATCCACAAAAATAGTTTTATTATTTTGCATTGATATATAAACATGTGGTAAAAAGTTTAGCTCAAATATCAATCAATAAGGACTATTTTTGTGTTATAGAAATTTTGCCAAAAACCAAAAACTGTATTTTCTAAAACTTGGATCTTGAATAGAAAATACATTTTGTCTAAAGCTCATCCAAATACAAAAACATGATATTTAAATATTTTGAAACAAGATGCATATGAATAGAAATCCAATATACATGAAACATATACATATCATAGTTTTTGTCATTAATTCCAAAATATGTTTTGACGAAATTACCAAAACATAATACACATGAAATAGGTAAGTCAAAACTAAGTTTGTCTAGGAAATTAAGCATGCATGTATATAGAACAAATCTAATATACATTAAACCATGTAAACTTGTTTTGATGTATCTATTCATGAAAACCAAGATCGGTTAAACCTAAAACCGAAAAACCAAAAACCAATATTCAAAACATGAAACGTGTGTGTTGTGAACTTGAGCTTATCATACTATTCTAATCTTTACAATTAGGATCTAAACCCAAACTAAAACTATGGATACTTAAGTCTTCTTGTAGAGCGCAATCTCCAAGCTAGAGCGCAATCTCCAAGTCGGCTCGATCCAAAAACTCTTGATTCACCGAGCAAGTGCAATGTATGATCTTTGATGCGCGGGCTCTTGAATCAACAAGTGCAAGCTTCCAATTCATCTTGTTGAAGCTAAACACCAACTAATATCTTGATTAATAATCTGAAACTAAAATCACAAGATAATTAGTACACATAACTACATGAGTTAATCATCATCAAAACTAGAGTGAAAGGCCTTTGGGCCAACACAAGATACAAGACAATTACCTAAGAATTGACATGTTCCACTTGTGCTCTTCCTATCTACCCTACAACCCGCATAGTCGGCATCCGAAAAACTCTTCATGTCAAATAGTCCGGTTTTCGGATACCACAAACCCATTTCAATAGTGCCCTTAAGGTATCTAATTATGCGTTTAAGCGCAATTATTGAGATTCTTTAGGACAAGATTGAAAACGTACACAAAGACAAACAGAAAACATAATATCCGGCCTACTAGCCGTCAAATACAATAAGCTACCAATCATACTACGATAAAGCTTAATGTCTATACTTTTACCTTGTTCATCCTTGTCAAGCTTGGTAGTTGTTGCCATGGGAGTTTTGCTTACTTTAGAGCCTTCAAGCCCGAACCTTTTGATTAATTCCTTTGTGTACTTGGCTTGATTGATGAAGATCCCATCCTTCCTTTGCTTGATTTGGAGTCCAAGAAAATAGTTGAGTTCCCCCATCATAGACATTTCAAATTCTTCCTTCATGCATGATTCAAAAGCTTGGCAAAGAGATTCATTAGTAGAACCAAAAATAATGTCATCAACATAAATTTGCACAATAAGAATATCTTTTTCTACATGTTTTGTAAATAAAGTTGTGTCAATTTTACCTTTCTTAAAATCATTTGAAATCAAAAATGAAGAAAGTCTTTCATACCAAGCCCTAGGGGCTTGTTTTAAACCATAAAGATTTATCTAATTTAAACACAAAATCCGGATGTATAGGATCAACAAACCCGGGGTTGTTCAACATACACTTCCTCTTCAATAAAACCATTTAGAAAAGCACTTTTAACATCCATTTGAAATAATTTAAAATCTTTATATGAGGCAAATGCTAGTGTCATCCGTATGGCTTCAAGCCGTGCTACGGGTGCAAAGGTTTCTTCAAAATCGATTCCTTCGATTTGAGTGTAACCTTGGGCAACTAATCTAGCTTTATTCCTAATAACGTTACCCGATTCATCCAACTTGTTCTTAAAGATCCACTTAGTACCAATTGTTGGTCTATCATGGGGCCTAGGAACAAGATGCCAAACTTGGTTGCGCTCAAATTGATTGAGTTCCTCTTGTATAGCTAGCAACCAATATGAATCGGCCTCGGCTTCGAGGACGTTCTTGGGTTCAACATGAGAAATGAATGCATAGTGACCACAATAATCATGAATTTAGAGCGAGTGGTTACCCCTTTTGATACTTCACCTATGACGAGGTCCTTGGGATGATGAGGATTGTATCTCCAATCCTTTGGAAGTTGTTGAGTTGGCTCCACTTCAATTGATTGAATTTCGTTTCCTTGAGCCTCTTTTACTTTAGCTTCACTTCCTTCATCATCCTTTGGCTTGTCTCCCATAGTAGGTGTATCCTCCAAGGTCACTTTCTCCAAGTCTTCATCCAATGCATCTATTTCTATAACATTCTTAACAAACAAGTTAGATTCTTCAAACTTAACATGTATAGATTCCTCAATAGTCAAAGATGATCTATTGAAGATTCTATAAGCCTTGCTAGTGCTAGAATAACCCACAAAAATAGCCTCATAAGATTTAGCATCAAATTTTCCCAAATTATCTTTGTATTTAAAACAAAACATTTGCATCCAAAAACCTTGAAATATGAAACATTTGGTTTTCTAGAAAAGTACATTTCAAAAGAAGTTTTTGAAGTATTTTTAAACAAGAAAACACGATTTGATATATAGCATGATGTATTAACGGCCTCGGCCCACAAGTAATGTGGTAGACCATATTCACTTAGCATTGTCCTAGCCATCTCTTGCAAAGTTCAATTTTTCCGTTCAACTACTCCACTTTGTTGTGGAGTTCTAGGACAAGAAAGTTCATGCTTTATTCCATGTTCTTCACAAAAAGTGGTAAAGGGTAGGTTAATGAATTCACCTCCTCTATCACTTCTTATCCTTAAAATTGAAACATCTTTTTCTTTTTCAACTCTTTTCTTAAAAGATTGGAAATATGAAAATGCTTGATTTTTGTGTTCAAGAAAGAAAACCCAAGTAAATCGTGAAAAGTCATCAACCAAAATAAATGCAAATCTATTCCCACTTAGACTTTTAGTTTGTGAAAGGCCAAAAAGATCCATATGGATTAACTCCAAAGGACGTGATGTCATGATATCCTTAATTGACTTGAAAGAGGACTTAGTTTGTTTCCCAAATTGACATGCGTCACAAACTCGGTCCTTTTCAAAATTCAAGTAAGGAATACCTTTCACCATTTCCTTTGTATTTAATCTAGATATGTGGTCAAAAGAAATGTGGCCTAATCTCCTATGCCACAACCAAGAGTCGTCATCGAGGGCTTTTAAACAAGTAATATTACAAGTCATATTAGACATATCTATCATATAAACATTACTTTCACGAAAACCAGAAAACACACAAGTATTAGAAATTCTATCAATTACTTTACAAGCTACATTATCAAAAACAACATCAAAACCTTTATCACAAAGTTGACTAACACTCAAGAGGTTATGCTTGAGTCCATCAACTAAAACTACATTCTCAATTAAAGGGGATGTGCCGAGTTTTACATTACCAATACCGATGATTTTACCCTTGGCATCATCTCCGAAGGTGACGGTGCCACCTTCATGGCATCTTGATGAGTTGCAAAGTTGTTGATGTCCCAAGTCATGTGCCTTGAGCAACCACTATCAAGATACCACAATCCTCTACGTCGTTGGGCTTTGGAAGGTACCTATATCATTTAACAAAATTGTTGACTTTGGTACCCAAACTTTCTTGGGTCCTTTAAAGTTAGTGTTTCGAACCCAAACATTATGAAAAGATGCACTTAATCTATCATAGCAAAAATTGGCTAAGTGCCCTTTCCGCCCACAATGTGAACATAAGAACACTCTCCCATACATGAATGCATGATGTGTGTGTGAAGTGTGAGCATGTTTTGGGGGTTTGCCACGATGTAAAGGTTGTGTGGTATGAACATGAGCATGAACATGATGAGTATTTTTCTTAGGGGCTTGTTTCTTAGGAAACATAGCCTCTATCTTCTTCTTATCAAACTCACAATTTTTCAAGACGATTCCTAATGAGTCTATTCTTTCTTTAAGCATGGTAATCTCATTAGAATCAACTAGTGGGGTCTTGCCTTTACAAGAAATCTTATATTTGTCAAAATCTTTTTGGGTGGAAACAAGAGTGGAAAGTAATTCATCTTTTTCTTTAGAAAGAGTAAAAAATTGAAGATTTAGAGATTCATTTTCCTTTTTCATTTTTAAAAAATTTTTCTTAAGAGAATCATAGTTATGTGATAATTCTATAAAAGCTTCTCCTAGTTCATCCATCGATAATTCTTCATCAAAAGAAGTGGAAGGGTTACCTTGCTTGTGCTTTCATTAGCCATGAAGCACATGTTGGCGGTATCAATCTCCTCCTCGGATTCGCTCTCGGAATCCCATGTAGCTTTCATTGCCTTCTTCTTGTAAGGCTTCTTTGAGATGGAGGGCTTCACTTTATCCGGACACTCCGCCACTGTGTCCCGGCCTTTGACAGTTGAAGCAAATAATCTTCCTTTCTTTTTTGCCTCCTTGCCATCTCTTTCTACCTTGGAACTTGGCCTTGTTATACATCCTCCGAACATTCTTGACTAGAAGTGAGAGCTCTTCGTCATCTTCTTCTTCATCATCTTCGTCAGAGTGTGATGATTGACTTTTGAAGGCAATGGTCTTCTTCTTGGAAGGACCCATGTCCTCCTTGCTTTTCTTTCCATCTCATGGGTTTTGAGGTTCCCAATGAGACCTATTAGCTCCATCTCCTTCTTGTCATTGAGTTCCTTCAAGGTTGTTGCTTTTACTTCCCATGAGGGAGGAAGAGCCCGGATGATCTTTCTCACCTTTTGATCATTGTCAATACCATCACTTAGAGAAGAAAGTCCATTAGTGATCTTTGTAAATTTTGTAACCATATCATCTATGGTTTCATTTTCTTGCATGCAAAAATTTTCATATTGGGACCGAAGAAGGTCTATCTTAGCCCTCTTCACTTGTGAAGTCCCTTCATGTGTAACTAGCGAATGTGTCCAAATCTCGAATGCGGATTTGCAATGGATGACTCTAGCTATGTCATCATCATTGAGGGCTTGAAGTAGTGCATAGTGAGCCCTAGCATTGGCATCAAATTCTTTGGTCTCAATTTCGGACCAAGTAGATTCATCACCGGGGGGTGCACTGAAGGGTTTGGTCACGGCCTTTGCAACTCGGCTACCTAGAGATTGCAAGAAAACGGTCATCTTAACCTTCCATATGGGAAAGTTAAGTCCATCAAACTTAGGGGGTGTCTTGATACCATCGGCCATCTTTACAAGTGAGTATGAATGAAATGATTAGCAAAATTAGGATCTCTCTAAGGTTGTTAAGCCAAATCCTAGAGTCCAAGCTCTGATACCAATTGAAAAACACCTAGAGGGGGGTGAATAGGTATAAATGCTAATCTAATGATTCTTTTTGTGACTAAGTATGATGAATGATGCAACGATCTCTCAAAACAAGACTAAGAGCCGAATACCCCGTGAGAGGTTTTGAACTCCTTCCTCCCAATTCCCCTTGAATGGGTTAGAGGTGCGCAATGCAACCTTGTTGTATGAGATATGATCGATCAAGGCAAAGTAAGATGAATGAAAGGTGAGATGCACACAATATATCACAAGTATCACAAGCTTGAAATAATAGCACAAAGAAAGAAACAAGATCACAAGCAAGTAATTGAGAGCAAACTAGAGCAAGAGAAATTAAAAATAAGAATTGACACAAGGCAATCGCAAACACAAGATATTTGTTTCGAGGTTCGAGCCACCGCTCTACTCCCCGCCTTCACCTCCGTGAAGGGTTTCCACTATCCACCGAGGACGATTACAATGGCCTACCGAAGACCCGAGCACCGAGCTCTACAACTTACAAAACCTCTACCGAAGAGGTGTCTCCACAAGATGAAGAAGATCACAAGTCACCAAAGTGATCCCAACTTGATCACTTAAACTCTTTTACAATGTCTCACTCTTTTACAATTTCCTTATAGAATGAGTAAAGGAATTTTGGCTCTATGGAGTGTGGTGAGAAAAACTCAGTTGTGAATTGATATTAGCTAACAATCACAACTGAAAACTAGCTCAAGAAAGTATTGAAAATGAAGAGCTTAAAACACTTTTCTTCTCTTTTGAAAAACTTGAAAAACTTAAGGCTTTTTCTTGGTATTTAGTAAGAGAGTCTTCTCCTCTATTTATAGGGAGAGAAATGGATTTAAAACATTTTATTTAGACCTTATTTGCTCTGAAACAAACTGGAAAACCCTGTAAAAGTCTGCCAAAAAGGAGATCAAAAAAACAGATTTCAGATTTGCACAAAAGAGGAAAGAGCCGTTGGGCTGTTGCAGGCTTGGCGGTCGACCGGGCCGGTCGATCGCCAGCTCAGCTGGCAAGGAAACGTTGGCTCCGGTCGACCGGTCGGGTCGACCGTCCCAAAAGACAGAGCACAGCTCTCTTCTGCGGTCGACTGGACCGGTCGACCCAGAAAACCGAGAGCAAAGTGCATACAGTCGGTCGACCGTGGCGGTCGGCCGACAGACGTGCACAAGTGTGCACGTCCTGGCACTGGCGCCGGTCGACCGTGCCGGTCGGCCGGTCCGCCTGAAACAGGAAAAACAACAGGTTTTTGAATTTGGAAATTTTGTAAGATAGTTTTGGGTTTATATTTTTAAAAAACAAACTTAAGTAGCATGCTAGTAGGAGTATATATACATGATCTAAACATGATATCCATTTTGTAAAACTTAGGGTCATGTAAATATACACTAAGGCATGAAACTAAATTTAAATATGAAAACTTAAATACAAGACACAAATTTTAACAAAACCAAATTTTGTGTGTGTGTATCCTAGAGCCAATTTCCAAAACTCAAACTTTAACAATCTAATTCTTACATTGATTCTAAGTACTACAAGTGCTTCAAAAGGGCTTTCACCATGTGATCTTCAAAAACTTGATTCTTGAGCCCAAATTGAGTTGACTTGAGTCCAAACACCTTCCTTTAGGGAAGAACCCTTCTAGTAGAGTTAGAATCCTGAAACACACTTAAACAATAAACAATATTAGTACAAATACCTAATATGTTTTGTAATCATCAAAACACACTAAAAACGGGTGATTGTAACCTTGGGCCAACACCTAATCCTTCACATAATGGCAGATGTGTTGGCCCAAAGGCCTTCCACTCTAGTTTTGATGATGATTAACTCATGTAGTTATGTGTACTAATTATCTTGTGATGTTTAAGTTTCAGATCATTAATCAAGATATTAGTTGGTGAAAGCTTCCACACATCTTTCACATGTTGATTCAAGAGCCCAAGCGTCAAAGATCACATATAGCACTTGCTCGGTGAATCAAGGAGCTTTGGATCAAGCCGACTTGGAGATTGCGCTCTAGCTTGGAGATTGCGCTCTACAAGAAGACTTAGGTATCCATAGTTTTAGTTTTGAGTTTAGATCCTAATTGTTAAGATTAGAATAGTATGATAAGCTCAAGTTCACAACACACACCTTTCATGTTTTGATTTTTGGTTTTAGGTTTAACCGATCTTGGTTTTCATGAATAGATTTTTATCAAACAAGTTTACATGGTTTATGTATATTAGATTTGTTCTATATACATGCATGCTTCAATTGTTTAGACAAACTTTGTTGGATAATCTATTCCATGTGCTTTATGTTTTGGTATTTACAACAAAACATATTTTTGGACTTAATGACAAAAATCATGATATATATATGTTTCTTGTATATTGAATTTCTATTCATATACAATATGCTTCAAAGTGTTTAAATATCATATTTTTGTATCATGGATGAGTTTTAGACAATGTGTATTTTCTATTCAAATACAAGGTTTTAGAAAATACGGTTTTTGGTTTTTGGCAAAATTTCTATGACACAAAAATAGTCAAATATGTTTGAAATTTGTGTTAGGATTTTTAACACAAGTTTGTATTTCAATATAAAATGATAAAACTATTTTTGTGGAATTTTAGAGATTTTGTGAGATTTATTGGAATATTTTTTACCTCAGTTTTCTGACCTATTTGCTGCCTGCCAGGCTAGTTCGGTCGACCGTATCGGTCGACCGCATGTAGCCGGTCGACCGTCACGGTCGACCGACGACGTGCACAAACCTGTGCACGTTTCTGGCACAGTCAGCGGTCGACCGGGACGGTCGACCGGAGCAGAATAATCTGCTATCGGGATTTTTCGGTCGACCGGGCCGGTCGACCGTTAGTTGCCAACGGTCAAAAATTGACCGTTGGACGGTCGACCGGGCCGGTCGACCGGAAGGCTATTTCTGGCAAATTTCTGTCAACGGTTATTTTCTGATAATTGCCTATAAATACCCCATTTGTAAGAGTTTTTCTCTAAGAATTTTTGTGCGAATTTTTCCATTCTCTCAGGTGTTTTTACAGCAATCAAAATAGGTTTTTGGATTCAAACTGAACAATCTTTTTGGTGTTTTCATTAGGGTTTGAAAAATCAAAGAAAAGGGTTTTGGGAAAAGCTTTTGAATTGAACTTCTCTATCTTGGTTTCATTTATTTCCCAAAGATTTTCTTTGAGTTGCTGGTTTCAAATCCCTTGGTTTTCTCCACACTTGAGCTATAATCTACTATCTATATCTATAGGATATTTGTGTGGGAAAAGATATTGTTTGTGCTTGTTGTTTGAAACCACTTAGTTGTAAACCCATTTCTTGCTTTGTGCCATTTCCCTCATTGTGTTGAGGAGGTTGTGCAAATTGGGTTGTGAGGAGTTTTGTGTAAGCTTGGTGCTAATCCCTCAAGTTGTGAGGTGATTGTTTGTTGTATTGGAGGAGTGCCTCAAGAAGGAGGTTGAGAGTGTAAGAAGGGGAGTTGGGAACTCCTTGTAATTGTGATTGCCCCAAATCCTCGGTGGAGGTTCCCTTAGTGGGAGTCCTTAGTGGACAAGCTAGTGGATTGTAAATCCTTCGTGTGTCGAAGGCGGGAATGTAGAGCTGGGTGCTCGAACCTCGGAACATATCTCTTTGTTTGCGCTTGATCCATTGACTCTTGCTCTCTCTCTTTACTTTGTGCAAATTGTTATATCTTGTACTTGCTTGTGTGTGTGCATCATTATAGTAATTGCAATTAGTTTTTAAATTCTGCATTTAGTTCACTAGATTAGCATTGTCACCTATTCACCCCC
Source organism: Agave tequilana (assembly GCA_038442645.1). Lineage (NCBI taxonomy): Eukaryota > Viridiplantae > Streptophyta > Magnoliopsida > Asparagales > Asparagaceae > Agave > Agave tequilana. Next base: position 120,952 of record JAVJIF010000666.1, read on the forward strand.
CTCTAGGTGACTTTTCAATTGGTATCAGAGCTAGCGCTCCTGATATTTAGGTTTAACTACCTAGGAGTGTGATCTTGGTTTGCTAATCTTCATTTGCATTTTTATTTGCACACATATAGTTGCACTTATGGCTAGCCCTCCCATGTTTGACCATACTAGACTTGACTCTTGGAAAGTTAACATGACTAGATATTTAAAAACACTAGGTCATCTAGTTTATCAAGCCATCACCATAGAAGCCCTCCCTAATACTAGTAAGCATAAGAAGGCCAATGCACTTGCACTTCAAACACTTAGAGCATCTTTTGATGATAATCTCTTACTTGTTTTTGATAGTTTTAACTCGGCTTTTGCAGTTTGGAGCGTCTTGACATCTCCGGAGCTTCCAAGGATCATCAACAATATGAGGAGATCTAGGAGAGATGTATCCGAAGAGCCTTGTTTCATGGCATATGGGAATGACTCCAATGAGGTACAATCAGACTCTCAAATACATGATAGCTCTTATTGCCATGGATGTTTTGAGGTTCAAAATTTAAATGTTGAACTTGCTTCTAAGCTTGAAAAATTCTTGGAAAAACATAACTCTTTGAAAGAAAAACATTTTGATTTACAAAAAGAAATGAAGGATTTATGCTCTACTTTTGAAACCGTTTTGCAAGAGAAGGAAGAGATTACTAGTGAATGTGACTCACTAAGATCTCAACTAGACATTGCTTTAAAAGAAATTGAAGTTTTAAAAGGCAAAATGATTGTGATGATATTTTGGAGCACAATGAGATTTTATCCTCAAGATTGGATTGTGTTTTCAAAGAAACCTTACTTTGAAAATAAAATTGATTCTATTACTAAAGAATTGAATTTGGTTTTGTCTAAAAATGAATCTTTGCAAAATGATATTGATTTGCATGTTTGTCATGCTAATGTAGCTTCTACTTCTTGCACTCCTATAGCATGTTCCACTTTGTCTTCTAGCATAGAATATGATATAAATAATTTGAAGAAAAGTGTTGATTGTTTGGGCTCCACCTTGAGCCATTGTGCCATGAATCACACACGTTTGGAAACCTTGATTCGCAAGAAACAAGTTCCAACCTTGCATGCACACCCATCTAGGCATACACATGCTTCTCATGATCACCATCATCATATGTATGCTCACGTGTACACATGTACACATTGTGGTCGAAAAGGCCACCTTGCTAGATTTTGTTATGATCGCATTTATCATGAAAATTTAGCAACTAATTTTGTTTGGGTGAGAAAAGAAACTAACCCCCGTAGACCCACTAGAAAATGGGTACCAAAAACCACCTCTTTGGCTTTTGATGTAGGTGGGAGCTCTCGCATCACGTGAGAGTGGAGGTACCTTGAGGTGGATGCGTTCCGAGCTTGAATGAGAACTATTTGGATGCTTCACTCTCAAGGAGATTAGGTGGAGATGACCACCATGTTTTTGGAGAACTAGAGATGCACCTTCATTGGTTTTGGTATCATTCTCTAACTCCCATTTATTATTTACTTGCTTCTTAGATCATTCATTTATAGCATGTTGTGTTTTGATGTTCATTATGATTATGCCTTGTTCATTAGACTTGAGATATACATGTTTAGTTACTTGAGCACCCATGTTTCAAATGGATCTATATTTAGTGTTCACTTCTTGTTTAAGCTAACATGTATGCCCTAGATCTAATGCACATGCATATGCATAACGATCATATGATGTTCATGATTCCATGATTTTTGTTTAGATGATTATATGGATGTTTGTGATATATTTTGTGTGCATTTCATCATTGCACTTTATTCATTCTTTGTTCGATCTATTCTCATACAACAAGGTTGCATTGCGCACCTCTAACCCATTCAAGGGGAATCAGGAGGAAGGAGTTCAGAACCCTTCACGGGGTATACGGCTCTTAGTCTTGTTTTGAGAGATCGTTGCATCATACATCCATCTTAGTTTTAAAAGGTCATTAATACTTCATATTTTTTATTAATATGATCATATTGATTTTTGACCCATTTTATGCCTCATGATTTGATTACTTGCTTGAATGTTAGTTTTCATTAAGACTAGGATTTATACTTGTACAACTAGTGAGCTACAAATAGACCTTTATATATTTGTGCTTGAACGCTCATTTGTAGTCATTTGATGTACTAGTATAGTCTAGTTTTGATGATTCATGCATTTGACTTGTATTCCTCATTTTTAATGTGTTTCTATGATCTTGTGGTTGACTTCATGTATATGCCTATCTTGTCCAAATTATTGTTTATACATATACATCCTTGAGCCACGTGCCTTCATGCATATACTTTTGTGGACTCTTCATGTTTGGGATATGTATGTATACTTTAGTTTGTACATGACATACACATGCCCTGAAGTTTAAATCATTATGATGATTTTCATGTTTGATTGTGATTTCAATTGATATGATGATTTCAATAAATTACATGATTCACTATTATATCAAGATTTGATAATTTCTATATTAAGCTTAATTGTCCATTTTCATGATGAAATGTATTTCACATTACACTTGTTCACTCACTTTATTATGTTTCTCATGATTGTGTTTTTCATGAGTATGATATGAGCTTTATGGACTTTGAGTGTTTAGTGATCTTGTGATTTTCATGTTTCATGAAAAATCCTTTTTGTGTTATCTTGAAGGATTTCTACTAGTTCTCAATTTTTCATAAACTAGTTGGTATTCTTCAAATTGGTAGAGACTTTCAAATATACTATATTGTTCAAATCATTTTTTGAAAACCCCTACCATCGATGGGCGGTTGGATGGGAGATCATGTTCATGTATGCTTTATAATGAAAATCATTTTAAACTTGCACATGATTGGGTGGTAGTGAATATGAGATATACACTTGTATTTATTGTTGTTTTCAATTGGTATCATTGAATTCTTTCAATTGGTATCAATATGACCTCTTTTTGTATACTCATATATGTTTGTATTATATATATGTATGCTTCACTTTATATAGTATCAAATTTCAATTGATATCTATCTTTCACATACATATATAGATGATTTATTTGTGCTTCAAGATATCACAAATTTTGTTTATGCTTAGCTTGAACTTTTCAAATTGAAACAATGTTAAAGCAAATTTTCAATTGATTTAATTTTCAATTGGTATCTTATTTCAAGCATATGCATATTTTCATGTGGTATTTCATAAAGGGGGAGAAAACTAGTATTTTATTTTTTGGTATTTTATCTTTCAATTGATATTTTTTTTGGTATTCCACTCCCTTGCTTTATGATAGAAAAAAAGATTTCAATTGGCAAAGAAATAATTTCAATTGGTATCTTGTGTTTTAAAGAACAATAGTTTCATTTGATATCAAGATTTGTTTTTAAGAAAATTCAAAATTAGTATTGTTTAATTCCAAAATTGGTATCTAGTTTGTTTGTTTACAATTGGTAGGTTATTTGTTTACTTACTAATTGGTATCAAGATTTTCATTTTTTTTGTGTTTTTCAATTGGTATATGTTCTCGTTTTGATTTCAATTGATTTGTTGTTTTTCAATTGGTATCAATAAACACTTCATTGCCACATTTTTTTTGGTATCATATTTGATTTAACCCTTTATTAGTTCTTTGCTTTGAACAAAAAGGGGGAGAAAAATTTATTTTTTTTTTTGCTTTTATTTTTAACCCTTTTTGATGATTGACAAAAGGGGGAGAAGAATTTGAGTTTTATATGCATATTTGTGTTTGCATATAGTTTACATTTGATGAAAAGAAGCCTTGTTTATGAAGCCTTGTTTATGTGCATGTTTTATGTTTCATTTTTATTTTTTTTATTTGGTATCAAGAGCATGTTTTGATATTGTTTTAAACACATACAAACATGTTTTTAAGAACATTCATTGCATATCTTATATGTTTTATTGTTATGCATGAGTTAAGGGGGAGCTTCTTTGAAGCTTTACTTTAATCCATGCATATATAACTCCATGAGTTTTGTCATCATTAAAAAGGGGGAGATTGTTGGCCCAAAGGCCTTCCACTCTAGTTTTGATGATGATTAACTCATGTAGTTATGTGTACTAATTATCTTGTGATGTTTAAGTTTCAGATCATTAATCAAGATATTAGTTGGTGAAAGCTTCCACACATCTTTCACATGTTGATTCAAGAGCCCAAGCGTCAAAGATCACATATAGCACTTGCTCGGTGAATCAAGGAGCTTTGGATCAAGCCGACTTGGAGATTACGCTCTAGCTTGGAGATTGCGCTCTACAAGAAGACTTAGGTATCCATAGTTTTAGTTTTGAGTTTAGATCCTAATTGTTAAGATTAGAATAGTATGATAAGCTCAAGTTCACAACACACACCTTTCATGTTTTGATTTTCGGTTTTAGGTTTAACCGATCTTGGTTTTCATGAATAGATTTTTATCAAAACAAGTTTACATGGTTTATGTATATTAGATTTGTTCTATATACATGCATGCTTCAATTGTTTAGACAAACTTTGTTGGATAATCTATTCCATGTGCTTTATGTTTTGGTATTTACAACAAAACATATTTTTGGACTTAATGACAAAAATCATGATATATATATGTTTCTTGTATATTGAATTTCTATTCATATACAATATGCTTCAAAGTGTTTAAATATCATATTTTTGTATCATGGATGAGTTTTAGACAATGTGTATTTTCTATTCAAAATACAAGGTTTTAGAAAATACGGTTTTTGGTTTTTGGCAAAATTTCTATGGCACAAAAATAGTCAAATATGTTTGAAATTTGTGTTAGGATTTTTAACACAAGTTTGTATTTCAATATAAAATGATAAAACTATTTTGTGGAATTTTAGAGATTTTGTGGGATTTATTGGAATATTTTTTACCTCAATTTTCTGACCTATTTGCTGCCTGCCAGGCTAGTTCGGTCGACCGTATCGGTCGACCGCATGTAGCCGGTCGACCGTCACGGTCGACCGACGACGTGCACAAACCTGTGCACGTTTCTGGCACAGTCAGCGGTCGACCGGGACGGTCGACCGGAGCATAATAATCTGCTCTCGGGATTTTTCGGTCGACCGGGCCGGTCGACCGTTAGTTGCCAACGATCAAAATTGACCGTTGGACGGTCGACCGGGCCGGTCGACCGGAAGGCTATTTCTGGCAAATTTCTGTCAACGGCTATTTTCTGATAATTGCCTATAAATACCCCATTTGTAAGAGTTTTTCTCTAAGAATTTTTGTGCGAATTTTTCCATTCTCTCAGGTGTTTTTACAGCAATCAAAATAGGTTTTTGGATTCAAATTGAACAATCTTTTGGTGTTTTCATTAGGGTTTGAAAAATCAAAGAAAAGGGTTTTGGGAAAAGCTTTTGAATTGAACTTCTCTATCTTGGTTTCATTTATTTCCCAAAGATTTTCTTTGAGTTGCTGGTTTCAAATCCCTTGGTTTTCTCCACACTTGAGCTATAATCTACTATCTATATCTATAGGATATTTGTGTGGGAAAAGATATTGTTTGTGGTTGTTGTTTGAAACCACTTAGTTGTAAACCCATTTCTTGCTTTGTGCCATTTCCCTCATTGTGTTGAGGAGGTTGTGCAAATTGGGTTGTGAGGAGTTTTGTGTAAGCTTGGTGCTAATCCCTCAAGTTGTGAGGTGATTGTTTGTTGTATTGGAGGAGTGCCTCAAGAAGGAGGTTGAGAGTGTAAGAAGGGGAGTTGGGAACTCCTTGTAATTGTGATTGCCCCAAATCCTCGGTGGAGGTTCCCTTAGTGGGAGTCCTTAGTGGACAAGCTAGTGGATTGGAAATCCTTCGTGTGTCGAAGGCGGGGATGTAGAGCTGGGTGCTCGAACCTCGGAACATATCTCTTTGTTTGCGCTTGATCCATTGACTCTTGCTCTCTCTCTTTACTTTGTGCAAATTGTTATATCTTGTACTTGCTTGTGTGTGTGCATCATTATAGTAATTGCAATTAGTTTTTAAATTCCGCATTTAGTTCACTAGATTAGCATTGTCACCTATTCACCCCCCCTCTAGGTGACTTTTCAAGATGGTGCCACCAGGACAGATGGTGCCATCAGGACAAGGCCGTAAGCCTTCGCACAAGAACAGATGGTGCCACCAGGACAGATTGTGCCACCAGAAAGTTGAACCATCCGTAATCAAAATTGGCAAAGGACTGATCGCCACCAGCAGGTTGGATCTTCTTTGATGAAAATTGGCAATGGGAAGATCCGCGACCTTACAGGTGACGTCCGCTTTCCCAAAATGGATCATCTCGGATAAGCGGCTACCAGCCTCGCCTCGAAGTGGATCATCTCGGATAAGCGACTGCCAACCTCTTCTGGAACGCACATAGGCTACCCCAGTTTGTTCCTCCTGCTTAAGATTAAAGTTTCAACTAGAAAAGCAAGAGGCAACTTCTTGATCTCTTTCATCAAGTCAAAAGATTGGCGAACATAGCTCACTGCAATGCAAACTAAAACAAGTTAGCAATATGTCAAAGGAAATGCTAAGTCAAATTCTTTGGGGCGAAACAATTTATATCCGATTCAGTTGCAGAATGGAATTCAGATTCGTTTAAGCAGAGGATAGCCTCGCTTGCACAGAGATGATGGGCTAGCTCAGCATAAGCCAAGTCCTAGCCTCGCCGATATGGCTAAGCCAGACTGATCCAGAGGGACGCAGTCTTGACCCCACCTACATGGCAAGACTGGCTCAACCTTGAAGAGACTAAGTCCCAAGTTTTGCCTGTGTGGCGAACTTAACAAGCATGGAATTATCTTTCTTTATTCAAGTGATAGCTTCGCTGGGAAGCAGGGCTGAAGCCCTTCTCTGCAAATCAGTCAGACGTAAGGAAAATCAATCCCTGAGGTAGCTGTTAAGGCTAAGTTAAGGGAGATAAACTCCCTAAAGTTCATTGGTAAAGTCTCTGGATGACCGAGACTTACCGGTCCTTGGTCGGGTAATAACCAGAGTGGGCATCTCCACTAGTTCAGAGATCTGAGTATCTCTCTCAACCAAGAGAAGAGAAGAGGAAAGCAGACCGCTTCTCTTCAGAGGACCTCAAGTGTCCTATTTATAGGCCTCATGGCCTGAGCGCTGCCGCTTCAAGCATGGAAGCACGAGCGCGTTTAATGCATTAATTGAGCCTTGAAAAAGGGAACGGTTTCCCTCGAAACCGTACAAGGAAGAAATGATCTCCCTCATTAAGGCATTTATTAAGCCTGAAAAAAGGGAATATTCTCCCTCGGAAGTGCACAAAGGAGAAGTAATTCCCCTCGATTAATGCAAAAGAGGTTATTATAACCTCGAATAAGGAGCGATCCTTCTCGTAACTGGCCGAAGGCTGTGGCCTCGGGAAAGGGAAGATGTTCCAAAGCGAACTTATTCTGGGATGCTCAGACGCGGAACTACCTAGACGCGAAGCTACCCGAGTCGCGAATCTACACGATTCTTCGGCGAATCTATCCCAAAGCAGGATTAAAAGCGAAGCTGAACTCAAGCACCATGGCGACGTTCGTACTTCACATACCACCGATCAAAGCAATTCAAAGTATTTCAAAGTCTAAGCCATTACAGACTTTCGAAAACTTTGAAGGGGGTCTTCTTGACACTTAAAAAAGACAAGATTCTTATTGGTCCGAACAATGTCTGAACTTGTTGACATTTACAAAAGATAAGTAACAGATAAGCCGACGACCAGTTTTCACCCATCTCCGAGGGGCGAGGAAGCAACTTGGACTCTACTGATCCAGTGAAGCAGACAGTAAGCCTGGATTGCCTCTAAACAGACCTTAACAGGTCTAAGATGCTAGCACTTAGCATCGCATAAGCCCAAAGGGATAGCCTCACTTGAGAGACTAAGATCACCTAACTTCGCCTTGAAGCCATTCACAGCTCCGTCAGGAAGCTAACTCATAGCTTCGCCGGAAGAGCTCAGCTAACTCCGCAGAGAGTTAACTTCGCTTGAAGTCACATGCAACCGCGCAGAAGGATATTGGTAACTTCGCCACAGACAACATCTAACTTCGCTGAAGAGCTGTCTTCTAACTCCGCCACAGACGATATCTAGCTCTACTGAAGGGCTATCCTCTGACTTCGTCACATGCGCCATTCAACTCCGCTGTGAGCTCAATGCGGGCAGCACCGCTGTAGGTCTGCTATGGTCAACCTATTGACCATTTAAATCTCAGGATGAGATCAAATCTGATCGAATCAAGACCAAATCTAATCAAGATCAGATCTGGGATCAAATTTGGCAGTTGATTGCCGTAATCGCTTGACTCTTCTAAAACGAGTAAGAGGATTAAGGGAAATCCTCCAACGATATGGAAAGGATCAAAACAGATCAAGAGGATCAATCGACCTGCCACTTCTAGCGTCGCAGAAGCCGATCCTAGCCTCGCAGCAAGGCTACTTTCCAGATTTAAACAGATTTGATCAATCTGTTTCTATATTTTCAAGAGACGGTTATACCCTTGCTCTTCCTATAAATAGCCCACCAGGGGCACAAGGAGAGAACGCGAAAGGACTCCAGAAGAAGAGAGCTCAACACACACAAGAACTTCTTCACAACTTCTCGAAAGGACGCACCGCGCGTACAAACAGAGATCTATTCCCTTGAATTCAGAGACCTTTAGAGAACTGCTTCTCTAATCAGGGTGCTGATACCCTATACCTCCCTTCTTCTCAAGGAATCTCCGGAACCAGGCGAGAAGGAATTCCTAAGTGAAGGCGGTTTTGAGAAGTAACAAGAGGGTTCTACCAACCTTCTGTTCTCTGATTCCCCGAACCAGGCGAGAAGGGAATCACATCGCTCGCATCGTCAAAGGGACAAAGTGGTCGCGCGCTGACCAGACTCCTATCGGCACACTTCTCCAGAATCTCAGAGGAGATCTACTTGTAATCTTTTTAGAATACTTGTAATTTAACTCCTCGACCCCTTTTTTGTAAGTTTTCCCTTTTGCAAAATCAATGGAAGACACTAGGTTATACACGTACATGTAATGAGTACAAATGAGCAATGAAGTACAAATATATAATAATCTAGTGTAGCTCACTAATTATATAAGTATAAACACAAGTTTTAATGAAAACTACATCTAAACAAGTAATCACCACATGAAGTACAAAACATGATCATTTAAGATAATAAGCATTGAAACCAAAACATGCTAAAAATAGTTATATGAAAGCAGGTAAATAAAAATGGGAGTTAGAGATAGTTATTAAAACCAATGAACCAATCTCTAGGTCTCCAAACCATGGTGGTCCTCCCACCAAACATCCTTAAAGGTGATGTATCCAATGTAGTGTCCATCAAGCTCAAACACATCCACCATTAAGGTACCATACCTCTCACGTCATGTGAGAGCTCACACCTACATCAAACACAAGAGGTGAGAATTTGGTACCCATTTATTGTTGGGTCCATGGGGGTTAAAAAAATGGAATCCAAACATTATTATTTGTAAAATTTATAGAATTTAATCTATCAAAGCAAAATCTTACAAGATGGCCTTTGCGGTTACAATGTGTACATGTGTACACTCTAGCATGCATATGAGTGGTGAGAGTGTGAACATGGTGTGCATGTATATGCCGTGGGATTTGTGTATAACATATGGAATTTGTCTCTTGCGAAACATGGATTTCAATCTATTATGGTTAAATGCACAATTGCTCAAATTTGAGCTCAAACAATCAATTCTCTTTTTCAAAACATGAATCTCATTTTTATCAAAAGAGGATGCAATATTATTAGCATGAGAGACATGGAAAGAATAAGAATCAACAATCTTTTCTTTTTAGAAATGTTTCCTTTTCTTTTAAAACAATTTTTCTTTTCAAAATGTTATTTTCTTTCAAAACAATCTCTTTTTCCTTTTCTACCAAAATAATTTTATTTTCAATGAATTGTTTCCTTCACAAATTTCATTCAATTTTGAAGACGAGGAAATATTCTCCTTTTTCAAAAATTTATTTTCTTTTGAAATTATTTAAAATCTATTTTTAAAAGAATCTTTTTCTTTTTTCAACAATTCATATTTTTCAAGAAGTTTTTGACAAAAAGATGCAAGCTCATCATAAGGCATGTCAATATCTTCTTCTACCTCGGATTTGGAATTTATCTCAAGGGGGTCATCCCCTTGGACCATGTAGCATATATTGAAAGCATCACTTCTATCATCCGAGTCACTCCCATATAGTATTGCTTTTGTTCACCAAGAAAAACAAGTGTGTTCCATACTATAAAAGTCGAATCAAAGTTAGTAACCCTACATAAATAATCATCATGTAGGGTACTCTTTTGATTGAGGTTGAACCTGCACAAAAATATAGTATTTCAGAACTTTAAAATAAAGAGTGCAAGTGCACAATTCTACCGCAATAGCAAGTGGCTATGCGGGTCGTGATCCACAACGAGGGACTAGCGATGGAAGCTTTTTAGTAAGTCTTCTTTTAAGATACAAAGTTTGGTTAAAGTTCTTCTTTAGTTCTTTAAAAAAAAAGAGAAAAATTAGGTTAAAGTTAAGTGAGGAAGAAAGTGGTAGAATGAGAAGATGGAGAAAAATGGAAAATGATTATTTACAAAGAAATTGAAAATGGAAAGAAGTGGGTGTTGTTGGGGTTCTAAACTAAAGAATAAAAGAAAAGAAAAGAAACTAAAAATTACTTTCTTCTTTTGGCCAAATACCTACCTTGAATCTTTTGCAATGATGTTACCTTGAAGTGAGGCGATCAACGTATAGCCTATAAGAGTTGATTTCCGTTTCCTCCACATTATATCATCAAGACGTTGCAAGTATGAAGTGATACAGAATGAAACTCAAAATCCATCGTAATGGGCTATCGGTGGCACTCACAAAGGCAAGGCTCTTTCGATGCTTTTAGACTCACTTGGATAACAATTGTACAGAAAAAACGTAGGGAAGAAGATGAAGAACACAAAAACAAAGTACATACAAAAGGGAACTACAGATTTGATTTTATAACAATAAGAGAAAAGAAAGAAATCTTACACCGGTGTCACTCTAAGCACATGCTTCGTTCTCGTTCTCCTATGAAACTCTAATCTCCTCTGATTTACATAAATTAAAACTAAAAATTACATGAAAAGAAGAACAAAAACTTACACTACAAAGAATGAAAAACTGGACTAATTCCTATCTCTGCTTGGTCATCCACTTTGGCTCTAAAAATCCCAGTATTTATAGGCAAAACCCAACCTATAGGAGCGTATGAAGATAGGGGGAGCAAACGCTCCCCCTAACTCACTAACAAAGCCGCAGAAACGCAGCTTTGGTCGCGTTTCCGCGGCCAGGGTGTGGCCAGGTGGCCACACCCTGTTGGTGGAACTCCCCGGTTTCTCGATTTGTATTTATCTTCAGCTGGATTTACAGTTTATGTCCTGGATTTTGACGAAATGGCCTTTGATCCTTGGCTTCAACCGACCGATTTGTAGGGATTTATTCTAACTGGTTTTCAACCGATCTGAACCGACCTGATTTGCCCTGATTTACTGAGTTCGAATTAATTCTGATTTAATTCAGAATTTGATGGGCTTTTGGGCTCATTTCCCTTCACTCTCCTTTAGGAATGGGCCTGCAAATAAATTAAACATTTAATTAGAAAAAAAGCAGAGTTTATTATATAATAAGTATGAGAATATGATAATAAATGTGCAATATTAGTGACCAATCATCTTTAATTCACGGATGGCTTTTGCATTTGCCTCTATATGTTTGACTTTTAAACAATATGAATCTTTAATAGTGGCAAAATAAACATAAATCCCTAGGGCTTTTAGGTACATGGACATCTTAACTTTCCAAGTTTGGATGTTAAGAATGTCAAACATAGGAGGTGTCATGAAATCCATGAGTGTGTGTTCAAAAATAGTGATTAGCTAAAATGAGAATTTTTAACTCTAGGTTGTTAGACCCAAATCAAGAGCACTAAGCTTTGATACTAATTGAAAATACACCTAGAGGGGGGGTGAATAGGTGTACTAGCTAATCTAATACAAATGATGCGGAATTAAAAACTATTTATGCAAAGTAAAACTATTAAGCTAAACACACAAAATATAACACAAGATTGTAACCAAATTTCTGGGGAAGCGCTCTAGACTATCTCCTCAAGATTTCTCTAGATTAAAAATTTAGGTGGCACTATGGCTCTCTTGGTTGAATACAAGTGTGAGCAAACAATCCCAAGCATATATCAATTGAGCACAAGTATATCAAGCATATAAAGAGATAAACAAGATAAGCATGCAAGATATATAATCACAAGTGAGAGAGAGAGAGAGCAATCGCAAACGCGAGAGAATTGTTTTGAGGTTCGAGCACCCTTGCTCTACATCTCTGCCTTCAATACTATGAAGGATTTTCACTATAACGATTCCGCAAGATCACTCGGTGCCACAACACCTACAACAAGTTTACACTAGAACTCTTCGACTCACTAGTCCCTTTCTTTTTCCCGCAAGAACAACACATGCAAGCACACTAACTTGCCGAGGCCGCACCTCTACACCGAGCTCCCACAAGAACTCGTCACAACATGAACCCACAAGTTCGCCTCCTCAAATACAAAGATGAACACTTCGTGATCTCTACACTTTGATCACCTAAAAATACTCTCACAACAAAGATCATATATGATAGATATGACAATGGAAAGCTCAAGTTTGTGTGAAAAAATATGATAAAGTTGTGGTGGAAAACTCAAGAAGTCTCTTTTGAAAAACACACTTGAAAACTCTCCTTTTGATATGGAAGTATAGCCCTAAGACAAGTGGAGAAAAACTCTAAGAGAGATGGAAAAATCGGCTTTGAAACCCTCTTGAAATCTTGTATAAAACAGCCCAAAACAGCCCCTTATATAGACTTCAAAAAACTAGCCGTTGGGGTCAAACCTGCAGCCAGGATGACTTGTCGGTCGACCGGCCAACGGTCATATTTTTGACCGTTGGGGCCTGTCGGTCGACCGCCCGGTCGACCGTGCCCCGGGCATAACCTGCCGGTCGACCGCCCGGTGGACCAAGGCCAGATCCAGAGACTGAACTCTCTGGATCAGTCGACCGCACGGTCAACAGGCCCTCAAGTCAAACGGCTGTGCTCGTTTCTGTGCACATCGGTCGACCGGCCGGTCGACTGGCAGAAGACCAGGTCAGCAAATTTGGGGATAAAAACTTGGTTTATTAAACTCCTATAAGAACCCATAAAATCACATAAAATCTACAAAAAATAAGTTCTTTAAAATACGTTGAAGTGCAAATATGTGTGATAAAAATCAACACATATTACAAAATTTTTGAACCATTATTGTAATATAGAAATTTTGCCTTTAACAAAAATTCATATTTTTCAAAATCAATCTTCAATTTAAAAAGCGATTTTTTCAAAGCTTCTTCAAATAAAAAAAATAAGATATTTTAAACACTTTTGAAGCTTAGTGTGTATGGGTACGATCCAATACACATATGAGATGAAATATCTATATTTTTGACAATAAGCTCTAAAGTAAGTTTTGATAAATACAAAACTCTAACACATGATATAGAAACATCAAATAAGTTTTTCTAAACATTTAAACCAACAGTGTGTATGGATGAAATCCAAAACACATATAAACCATATAAACTTGTTTTGATGAAATCTAATCATGAAACATAAGGATGTATATTTTGAATCTTAAAACCAAAACGGTATTTTCTAACATCAAAAATATTTTATGAAAACACATAAAAATTTTGTGTTTATGTGTATATGAGCTTGAGCAATTCACAACTAATTTATCCTTTATATCTTGTCTAAAAATAAAATCTTAACACCTATAAATATGACACAAGTCTTCTTGAAAATCTTCTCTTGAAAATCTTCTTCTCCATCTTGATTTGGTTCAAATCTTGATCCATGAGCTAAACTCCTCTTGAGTACATGATGCGATCTTGATGCGCAAGCTCTTGAATCAACATATACTAGCTTCAAAACTTGACTTCAAATCTTTTGTTGAAGTTAAACACCGACTAAGATCTTGATCAAATGTCTGAAACTATATAAACACAAGATCATTAGTACATAACTACATGAGTTAATGATCATCAAAACTAGAGTGATGGGCCTTTGGGCCAACAATATCCCCCTTTTTGATGAGACAAAACTCATAGAGTTATATGTGCATGTATTAAAGATAAGCTTCATAGAAGCTCCCCTTAACTCATACATAACAATAAACAAATATATATTCGATAAAATACATAAACTAAACACAAACATATATGCATAAACAAAGATATAAACATGCATATATAGACTCTCTAAATTCTTCTCCCCCTTTTTGTCAATTCATCAACAAAGGGGTGAAGACAAATCAAACAAAAAAGATGTATATGCGATATACATTCATGAAGAAGAGAGGCGTAAAGTTAGCTCCCCCTGCATACATGCATTGCATGGAGAAGGGATTACTAGACCCTAACCCACATAAAATAATGTATAAACGGAGATATTAATCTCCCCCTACACAATGTATCGAGGTCAAGCTCCTCAATGTGAGATACACTCAACATGAATCTATATATAAAAGAGATATTAAACTCCCCTTGCATATAGGCAATATATATCAACAAATTTTTAAGAAATTTTGAAATTACTTTTAAAACAAATTTTGAACTTCTAGAAGTTAACAAAATAAATTATGAATACCAATGAAATCAAATTGTAGTTGACAAAAATAAATGTTGGTACCATTTGAAAAATTTTAAGACACCAATAGTAGATTTTGATACCAATTAAAGGTAAAACATGAAGTATATTTTGATACCAAATAAATACCAATTGAAATCAATGCACAATCTTGTAAAGATACTAATTAACATTTGGAATAAAATCAAGCTTAGCGTAAACATAATTTATGCTTTAAGAATGTAAAGATATTATAAAACAAGCACAATCAAATCATATATATGTATGTATGAAATTTGAAAATACCAATTGAGATTGATACTAATTGAATTTTGAAGCATACATATATAAGAAATAAATATGAGTATACAAAAATGAAATAATATGAAGATTTGAAGCATATATATAAGAAAACAAATATGAGTATACCAAAATAAGATTCCATGAAGATCATGTATATAACTCATACCTACCACCCTATTCATACGCAGGTTTAAAAGATATTCAATAAGGGTATACAAGGCATGGTCGCCCATCCAACCGCCCTTAAAGATTATAAGTTTTTCAAAAATAAGATTTGAAAATAGTTGTAAATTGAAAATACTATCAAATGAAGAATAAATAACTAGTTTAGAGTAATTTTTGAAAAAGTTGTTAAAGATCCTTCAAATATGAAAACAAATCAAATATCCCATGAAGCATGCTTAATACACAATAGTTAACACTCGAAATCTATAAAACTCATATATATGCTCATGATAACAAAGTCATGAGTAAACAGAAGAACTGTGAGTACTTAAAATCATGTGAATAGCATATTCATGAAAATATCAATGAAGTTCAAAACAAACATGAAATTCGTATATAAAAAACATGAAAATCATCAAAACTTAAAATTTTCATCAAAATTAAACAAGCATCAAGGTATGTATGTTTTGTTGAAATTAAAGTATACATACATATCCAAACACAGACTAGTCCACAAAAGTATATTGTATGAAGGCAAGTGGCTCTAGGATATACATGTATATTTATAAGTTTTAGACAAAAATAACATATATATGAAGCTAAACATGTACAAAAATAGGGAAAATAAGTATAAATGAAAGAGTCATCAAAACTAGGTTATATACGTACATGTAATGAGTACAAATGAGCAATGACACAAACATATAATAATCAAGTGTAGCTCACTACTTGTACAAGTATAAATACAAGTTTTAATGAAAACTACATCTAAACAAGTAATCATCACATGAATTATAAACATGATCATTTAAGATAATGAGCATTGAAATCAAAACATGCTAAAAATATTTATATGAAAGCATGTAAATAAAAATGGGAGTTAGAGATAATTATCAAAACTAATGAACCAATCTCTAGGTCTTCAAACTATAGTGGTCCTCCCACCAAATATCCTTGAAGGTTATGCATCCAATATACTGTCCATCAAGCTCAAATGCATCCACCATCAAGGCACCATACCTCTCATGTCATGTGAAAGCCAACACCACATCAAACACAAAAGGTGAGAATTTTGGTATTCATTTCTTTTTGGGTTCCATGGGGGTTATAAATAAATGAAACCCAAACATTATTATTTGCAAAATTTATAGAATTTAATCTATCAAAGCAAAATCTTACAAGATGGTCTTTGCGGCCACAATGTGTACATGTGTACACTCTAGCATGCGTATGAGTGGTGTGAGTGTGAACATGGTGTGCATGCGTATGCTGTGGGGTTTGTGCATGAACATGTGGAATTTGTTTCTTGCGAAACATGGATTTCAATCTATTATGGTTAAATGCATAATTGCTCAAATTTGAGATCAAACAATCAATTCACTTTTTTCAAAATACGACTCTCATTTTTATCAAAAGAGGATGCAATATTATTAGCATGAGAGACATGGTAAGAATGAGAATCAACAATTTTTTTCTTTACACGAATCTCATTTTAGAAATGTTTTCCTTTTCTTTTAAAGTAATCTTTCTTTTCAAAGAGTTTTTTTGTTCCAAAACAATCTCTGTTTCTTTTTCCACCAAAATAATTTTATTTTTCATTGAGTTTTTCCTTCAAAAATGTCATTTAATTTTGAAGACAAGGAAATATTCTCCTTTTTCAAAATTTATTTTCTTTTGAAATAATTTCAAATTTATTTTTAAAAGAATCTTTTTCTTTCTTCAACAATTCATATTTTTCAAGAAGTTTTTAATAGAAAGATGCAAGCTCATCATAAGGCATGTCAATATCTTTTTCTACCTCGGATTCGGAATTTACCTCAAGGGGGCCATCCCCTTGAACTATATAGCATATGTTAGAAGCATTACTTCCATCATCCGTGTTACTCCCCTTATAGTATTGCTTTTGTTCACCAAGAAAAATAAGTGTGTTCCATACTACAAATACCAACAACTCATCCATACTCAATTGATATAATCAGTTGATACATTCAGGAACCCTTGCTTCTAATAATTCAAAACCAATGTGATATCACATATCGAAATTAAAGGTAAGATACCCACACATCTAGTCGCAATTCAACAAAAATCGGTCACATCTAAATACTGATCAATATCCAATATAAATAACATAAATCTCAGTTCAACCCAAACTCCAACTAAGTCCATATACTGATCCAAGCATCAAGTAATCCAATTTCTTAGTAAAGTAACATCATAGCAAGTCCGTCATTAATACCCAAATGAATCATCACCTAAGTTATTACCAAATGAAAGAATAACAAGTCTGAGAAGTACTCTACATGAAATAAGTCATCTTCCTCAAATATGAATTGGGCCAACTAACCAGTGGATCAAAACGAGTCACTGTCTAAGGTACATCAAAACTAGGCCTAAGCCAACAACAACAAACTACCAACACATGAAATGATGCTGATACAAGATCATATCAACTAGGTAATTAAACTGAACAATCATTGATGTCTCATGAAGTGGTACAAGTATCAAACTGGTAAAATATAATAGAAAGTCACATGAAATGATAAGAGTAACATGTAAATGCATACTGACAACGGTAAATACACAAGAACAAACACACACATGAAATAACGCAGTTTCGAAACTGAAACACCGTCTGGTCTTCACTGCACGAACCGGTACTGATCTACAGATCATCTCATGGATCGATCTTCGAATCGCTTGTGTATCGGGTCCACAACGGGCACGAATTCGGATCGGGTCCGGATCTCCTGCAACGGGTCCGGATCTCACCGAACAAATCTGAAACGTTGCAATACGCAACCAAACACATGAACTCATACGAACACAAGTATACACATATACGGGTACACACCCGCACACATATGTGTACACCCACACACATATATACTATATGAATACATACCCACACTTACATACATACATACTTAAATAAATACTAACACACATTAACATAAATATATACACTTATATATATTCACAATCGTGCAAATTAATACACACACCCTATCTAAATAAGCGCACACACATAATTATCATGCTAACACACACTAACATATACTCACATATCTAAATCAATAAATACCTACTATTAACTATAAAATACTTATACATTAATTAAATCACACCCATGCACATATGTTTCTACCTCACATTTATACATACATTAAAACATAACTTAATCAAATGTATATAACATTGAGAGAAGTAGAAAGAGGGAGGGAAGACAACTCACGGTGGAGAAGGGAGGTACGCGGTCATCGACAGTGGCCTACGAAGGAGTGCTGACGCGCCATGGATGTTCCGGCAAGGCGGCGAAGTGTCCGGGAGGTGATGGGGGCTGTTCGGGTGCTGCCAGAGTGCTTCCAATGCGACTGGCTTGTTGGTATTGCTGGCTACAAGGCAGGGCACTGGTGGAGCCATAGGGATCCAGGGCTGCTAGGGGGTGCTGTGCTCAGGGGCGCTCGGGGCTGCTGGTGCTCACGGCTTGGAGAAGGCCGCCAACAAGGCTGTGCTGCCTTAGGGCGGCAGGGCTGCTGGGTTGCATAGCAAGGAGGAGGGCAAGGGATCAAGGGCGCTGCTGTGCGCGGCCAGCAAGGGGATTGGGTGCTGGTGGGGGGTTGCTACCACGGAGCTCGCGGTTGTGGGAGGAGAAGGGGAGTTTTTGATTAGGGTTAGATAATGAGAGATTATATAGGGAGCTTAATAGGTTTTAGGTATTGGGTTTTAGGTGAGAGGGTTAAGGTAAGTGATAATGGGTTATATTAATGGGTTAATGGTTTATGGCTATATAGGGTAATGGGTATAGGTATGGATATAGGGTAATGGGTATGAATCAAGGGAATTAAAAAGAATGAAACATAATAATATAGCACCAAAGTAAATATATTTATACTAAAACTAATAATAATAATAACTACTACCAAACAATAATAATATTAATCAATAATAATAATAATGATAGAAATAATAGTAATAAGTAATTAAAAATATAGATATTGAGTAATGGTAATAATATATAAAGCCAAATTATCATTTACTATTTTAAAAATAATTTGTTTATTTAATAATGCAATAAGTCATAAATCAAGTTAATAATTAACAATAAAATAATCAGTAAATCAAATAAATACTTTTAGGAAAATAAAAATACAGTATTACTAACTAGGATATTACAAGAAGCTTTCGAATAGTCTTGTTGTTGGATTCTCCAAGGCCATTAGCGGCTGGATAGTATTCTATTGATGATATCATTTGATTCTGAATTTGTTACAGAACCTCTGGAATGCTTGGCTGACGAATTGTGGCACGTTATCGTGGACGATTCTTCGAGGTACACTGAAGCAGTAAAGCACGTGATGCTTGATAAACTTTATCATATTTGGTGTCTTTACTTCCTTCAAGGGAACAACTTCCGCCCATTTCGAGACGTAATCCGTTATGGCCATAATGAATTGATGTCCTCTGGATGTTGGAGAACTGATCGGTCCGATAATGTCCATTCCCCACATCTCAAATGGCCATAAGGATGACGTTAGGAGAAGACGTTCAGGTGCTTGATGAACAAAGTTACCATGGATCTGACATGCATGATGATTGCAAGTAAATGTAGTGAGAATTACCGTCTAGCTTTGGGCCAATAGGTTGTGTCCACGGGAGGAATGTGATGAAAGCTTTTCTATTGTTTAAAAAACAAAGAATGGTGTAGGTGTTTTTTTTTTATGTTGAAAGGAGAATGGAGAGTAGGGAAGTGATTTAAAGAAAAATGAAAAACATAGAGAAGGCTTTGGAAAAGATGATCTTTAAAAAGGCTTTGTTAGTGATGGTGTTGTTTGTTTTTAATAAAGAGAAATCCGGACTCACTAATCTTTATCCAACTTTAGATTCTTTTGTTGAAAAGTCTAAGAGCCTCAATGAGATCATAGGCAAAAAGTTTACCCTTGTTTTAAAGAGAGATCAAGCAAAACACATAAGATAGTTTATTTTAGAAATCGAACTTTGATTTTTGAAATCTTTCTTTGAATTGAATGTTAAACCATCAAAGCATTAAAGCAAGCATGGAATAACAATAAGTTCTTTTAATGATAAATTTCAAGATTAAGTTCAATATCCAATTCATTCCTTATGTGCCTTCAAGAACACTCGCAATAAGCAAGCTTAGTTTAAGGCATTCATATGATTCAGTTGGGTCTTTTCATTAATACCGATCAAGAATTAATACTAGAGAGGAGAGATTAATGAGCCCAGAAAGAAGAGATTTAGCTGCTCGTAATTGATGTAAAATAAGACATGTAAATGAAATGAAACATACTCGTGAATTGGAGAAGAAGAGAAGTCTTGATTCTTTATTGATGTCACTTCAACTTTAGATTACAATCACTATTTTCCTCTCTCTCACTTGTATCTAGACTAAACTATAAATTAAAAAAAGATATACAACTTATCATTAACTATCTAACAAAGAACCTAAACCCTAAAAATAAAGAGAAAAACTTAAACTAGTCTTTGGTACATCCTTCTCTGTCAAATGCAGTATTTATAGGGAAAAACCAAATGGGGGGAGAGCGTACAAAGATAGGGGGAGCAAACGCTCCCCCAACAACCTTAACAAAGCCGCGAAAACACGGCTTTGGCCACGTTTTCGTGACCTGGGTGTGGCCAGGTGGCCACACCCGGGGGGTGCTGCTCCATGGTTTAGCGATATCCTTTTATCTTTTGCTGAATTTTCTATTTTAGCTCCTGTATTTGATGAAACCTCCTTTGATCTTTGACTTTAACTAATTGATTTGTGAAGATCTGTTTTAATTGATTTTCAATTGATTTTATCTTCTCTGATTTACCTAAACTGCCCTGATCTTCTGATTCGAATTAATTCTGAATTAAATTAGATTTTTGATGGGATATTGGGCTCGTTTCTCTTCCCTCTCCTTTAGCAATGGGCCTGCATTTTATAAAGAAGAATATAAGACTAAATACATGATTTATTAGGTAAGAATGATGGAAATGTGACATTATATATGCAATATATGAGACCAATCACACCTCCGCACTTATCTTTTACTCGCCCTCAAGCAAAAACATAAAAACTAATCTTAAGAAATTATTTTGACCACTTTCGCTGGTCACTCTATTGCACTAAGCATATGCAACAAGCCGTTAAACCTCTAGGTTATCTCTAGAGGACAAGTTTTGTCTCGTGAGGGTTTTCAGTGGATTGCACCCACAAAATCTATAAAAAAAGAGAAAAATGTTAGTATTTTTGAAAAGTATTTTGAAATGAGAGAAAATATTTGAGGTGTTATTGTAAGAATATGAGTAACCCATAAGTCATAGGAGAATCAAAATTTTCATTTCTAAACATAGTCTCTATTTAAAAACATGTCACAATCAAAGTAAGGAGTCAAATTGTATTTCATCTAGTCTATTACTTTACCTAAAGTTATATGCACTTTCGTGACCGTAAAATTTTGACTAAGGGTTCTTTAATTTTAACTCTTGTGCCTTATTTATTTTATTTTTCATGATATTATTCCTTAATTCCATTAGGCTTTCTAATCTGCCCATGTAACGAGCCTTCAGTCGGTGACACCCAAATTGGACAGTCTTAATGCACCAGGTGAGAAAACACCCCTAAGAACTTAAGCACTCGAGCAAATAAGGCCACGAAACTAAGGATTTTTATTTATATAATGTACCCCTTTTAGGGGTGAATACTTATGCTTCATGAGGCACAAATACCCAGCTTAATCAGAGGATATATATATATATATATATATATATATATATATATTTGTGTATATATATATGTATATATATATTTCACTTTTTTTAATATATAAGGCATACGAATCTTTGTTTTTTAACCCTAAGTGTGTAAGTGTACATATTTGATCAAGGTAAAGATCAAGATTAAATTACTTTTTCAAAATTTTCCTCCTAACCCTAGAAATCAAACAAGTCATCTTATTTTAACCAAGTATAAGAAATCCTAATAATGATTCTCCTATTCCTTAAAATTGAATTAATTTCTTATAAAAAATATGTCAAAATACTATTCTTTTTTTCAAAAAGTTTTTTCTAATTATTAATTTTTTTAAAACAATGTTAATCATGTTAGAACCCTCCCCCACTCCTATCTCATGTATTATCCCCAATGTATGAAAGAAATGTATAGATGCATGAAATTAAATATAAAAGAGGTAAAGTTACTGATACGCTGGGTTGAAAAGACCCATAGCCGTTTCATTTACCAGCACCGATTCAAAGAAAGGTTAAAGGAGTTGACCATTTACCTTAAAGTCATTTCTATTCTTGGTGTCACTAATCTCTACAACACCATGTGGAAACACAGATTTTACAACGAATGGCCTAGTCCATCTTGATTTTAACTTTCCTGGAAAAAGATGAAGCCTAGAATTAAAGAGTAAGACTTTTTATCCATGGACAAATGTTTTTCTTGTGATGTGTTTATCATGAAAAATCTTAACTCTATCTTTTGTGATCTTAGCATTTTCATAGATCTCATTTCTCAACTCCTCAACTCAGAAATTTATAATTTCCGAAGGTCACAGGCCTTATTCAAATCAAAATTTAGCTGCTTGATTGCCCATAAGGCCCGATACTCTAGCTCAACGGGTAGGTGGAAAGCCTTCCCAAAGACTAACCTATAAACAGACATCCCTAGAATCGTCTTGAAAGCGGTCCTGTAGGCCCATAAGGCATCTACAAGTTTGGTGGACCAATCTTTCCAGTTTCGGTTCACAATCTTCTCCAAAATAAACTTGATTTATCTATTGGAGACCTTAACCTACCCACTAGTTTGAGGATGATAAGGTGTGAACAACTTGTGAGTTATGGCATACTTTCGCATAAGAGCTTCAAAAGATCTATTGCAAAAGTGAGTACCATTATCACTGATTATAGCACGAGGGGTTCCGAAGCATGAGAAAATGTTCTCCTTCAAAAACTTTATGATAACTTTGTTATCATTAGTTTTACTTGGAATGGTTTCTACCCACTTGGACTCATAGTTCACAACAACCAATATGTATTGGTTTCCATAAATTAGGAAATGGACCCATAAAGTCGATGCCCAAAACATCAAAGAGTTCTATTTGTAGAATTGGGTTGAGGGGCATCATATCTCATTTCGGGTCCTTCCTACCATTTTGGCATCTATGGCACATCTTACAAAATTTATAAGCATCTTTGAACAAAGTAGGCCAATAGAACCCACTTTGTTGCACCTTTTCAGCAGTCTTGCAGGGACCAAAGTATCCACTCCATGCAAGTTCGTAACAGAAGGATTAAACACTCTTAATTTCTTCATTGTGAATGCATCTCTTAATAATTTAATCAGAATAGTACTTAAAAAGATACGGTTCCTCCAAAAAGGAATACCGGACTTGAGATAAGAACTCGTATATATCATTTTTAGACCAATGAGATGGAGTTTGGTTTGTGACTAAGTAATTCACTATATCAGCAAACTAAGATTCCCTAAAGACAGCTAAGAGTTTTTTATCAGGAAAGTCATCATTTATGGGCAATTCGTTGTATGGAGAGTTTGGGATTCGCGAGAGATGGTTAGCAACGACATTTTCTACGCCTTTCTTATCTCGAATCTTAAGATTAAATTCTTGAAGAAGGAGGATCCAATGAATAATTCGGGACTTGCATCCTTCTTCATCATGAGGTACCTAAGCGCAGAATAATCGGTGAAAGTTATAGTTTTGGACCTTAGTATGTAGGGACGAAATTTCTCTAAAGCAAACATTGATTGCAAAATCAAAGAGTTAAGAGATTTACCTTGTAGCTTGTGGCTAACGGGTCGTGTCCACGAAGAGGAATGCGATGAAAGCTTTTCGGTGTTTTGTTTAGTAACAAAGAATGGTGCTCGTTTTTTAATTGAAAAGAGAATGGAAAGAAGGGAGATGATTAAAAAAAAAATTAAAATTTGGAGAAGGCTTTGGAGAAGGTGATTTCAAAAGCTCGAAAATTGTTTGGTTGATATAATATAAGAAGGAGAAGATCTGGGCTCCCTAATTTTATTTACTTCACTACTTATCTCTAGAATAATTTTAGTCCATCACTTTTATCATAGGCAAAAGAGTTTAATTTCTTTTAGTGTTCAAGTAAAACAAATGAGATGATTTCTGATCAAATCTTAAGATCTTTCTTAACACAACATTAAAAATAGAATGTTAAACCATCAAGCGCGAGGAAGCAAGTATGGAATAAAAACGATTTACAAATAGTTGCACCTTGAAAATCCAAGTGTTAAAAGAAGAGCATCATCATGAGCTTTCAAGAATAAAAATTAACTTTAGGCCTTATGATTCAAGAGAGTTCTTCCATCAAATTCAATCGAGAGAGAAGAGGTAGAAAATATCAATTAGTGAGCCCAGAAAATGATTTAGCTACTCATTATAAAATGGAAACAAACAAGAAATTGACAATTAAACACAAACATACAGAATTCAAGTTGAGTTGGAATGGCAAGTTTCTTAGCTCCTTTGATTGTCACTTCAAAGACGAATTGCACACTCAAATCCACTCTTCTCTCTTTTCTGGTCTAAACTAAAAAGGGAATAAAGAGGAGATACAACTTCTCCAACCTATCTAACAATATTCCTAAACCCTAAAAATGAACAATAAATTTAATCCTAATCCTTACTAAATTTTCAATACAAAACCCTAACTTTTATAGGCAAAACCTCAGAGGGAAGGGAGTGATGAGATAAGGGGAGCAAACGCTCCCCTTATCTCCACCAACAAGCCGCGGATCCACGGCATGTGGCCAATTGGCCACATCTAGGTGGAGGAACGGTTGGCGTGGCTTTGGGCTTCTTTTTGTCTTGTTGGATTTACTGTTTCAGCTCTCAGATTTGACGAAATGATCTTTGATTTGTTGGCTTCAACCGCTTGATTTGAGAGGATTCATTTCAACCGGTTTTCAACCTCTCTGATATGCCAAGATTTGCCCTGATTCCCTGATTTCGAATTTGTTCTGAATTAAATGGGCTTTTGGGCTCGTTTCTCTGGCCTATCCTTTAGCAATGGGCCTTCATTTTATAAAGAACAATAGGACTTATTAATATGATTTATTTAGATAACAAGCATGAAAATGTGACAATATGTATGCAATATATGTGACCGATCACACCCCCACACTTATCTTTTGCTCGCCTTCGAGCAAAATATCAAAAATAATCTTAATCAATTATTAGACCACTTTCGCAGGTCATTCGATTGCACTGAGCATGTGCAACAAGCCGTTAAATCTCTAGGTTACCCCTAGAGGACGAGTTTTGTCTCTTGAGGGTTTTCAGTGGATTGCACCCACAAAATCCATAAAGAAAGAGAAAAAAATTAGTATTTTCAAAAAAGCATTTTGAAAAGAGAAAATATTTGAAGTATATTTGTGAGAGTTTAAGTAATCTATAAGTTACAGGAATATCAAAATTTTCATTCCTAAACTTAGTCTCCATTCAAAAACATGTCATCAATCAAAGTAAGGAGTCAAATTGTCTTTCTCATCTAATCTATTACTTTACCCTGAGTTATATGCACCATCGTGACTCTGAAGTTTGACTAAGGGTTCTTTAACATTAACTCCTATGCCTTATTTAAATTTATTTTTGGTAGAATTTATTCCTCAATTTCATTAGGCTTTCTAATCTGCCCATGTAACGAGCCTTTAGTCGGTGACACCCAAACCGAACAGTTTTAGGGCACCAGGTGAGAAAACACCCCTAAGGACTTAAACACTCGAGCAGACAAGGCCACGAAACCAAGGTTTTTATTTATAAAATGTACCCCTTTTAGGCGTGAATACTTATGCTTCATGAGGCACAAATACCCAGCTTAATCAGAGGATTTATATATATATATTTTTTTCAAACTTATCTAATTATCTTTTGCATAAATACCAAAGCTTGCTTAGGCCAAAGCACCTAGCTAATCAATAATTAGATTTGTTTATTTTTTTTCTTTTTTCATACATATATACTTTTTTTTTATAAGGCATAAGAGTCTTTGTTTTTAAACCCTAAGTGTGTAAGTGTATTTAGTGTGCATATTTCATCAAGATAAAGATCAAGACTAAATTACTTTCACAATTTTTCTTCCTAACCCTAAAAATCAAACAAGTCATCTTATTTTGACCAAGTGTAAGAAATCCTAATTATGATTTTCCTATTCCTTAAAATTGACTTAATTTCTTACAAAAAATATATCAAAATATTACTCTTACCTTTCAAAAAGTTTTATTTTTTTTATATATACATACAAATTTTTTTTACATTTTTTTGTTTTTTTTGAAGTTATATTAGTCATCTTAGAACCCTCCCCCACACTTATCTCATGCATTGTCCCCAATGTATGAAAGAAATGTATACATGCATGAAATAAAATGTAAAAGAGGTGCATATATTATACAGAAATATGTACAACATCAAGTTTCTCCCACACCTAAATCTTTTTCGGTCTTATCCCTCTAGCTCTCTTCCCATTATTCCGATGGGTCCTCTTTGTAGGGCATAGTGGGGAGGCCAATTTTTCTGTCATTTTAGCTCTCTTCCTCCCCAGCCTCAACTTCTTTAGGTTTTCCTTCCTCATATTTCTACATTCATTATTCAAAAGTTGATTACCACCACACTTCTCAGTTGGAACTTCCTCACTATGAATGCCAAGGAATTCTAACTCAGTTCCATATATCTCCTCAAAACTTAGGTCAACACTTTCCCTAGAGATGTGTAATTAACCAAAAGATCCTTAGTTGGTTCATCCAAACACATGAGTTCTTCTTCGAAGAGGTTTTCAAAGAGTATGTCAATCGGAGGTTCTTGAATTATATTCTCATGCGATACATTATTGGTTGGCTCATCGAAAGTGAAGATATTCAAATCAAATTTCTCCTTTTTAAAGGGTACTCTAACATGAGGATCTCCGACATATGCCTTCTCATCAAGATAATCACATTCATTCTTAAATAATTCATTAAGAAACAACGACTCATCTTCTATATCTTCACTCTCTTCATCACAATTATTTTCAACAAAATTTACCTAAAATGTTTGATCTCTCATCTTACGAGGTTGTTTTTCTAGATTGAAGACATTGACTTCTCTAGTCATGTCCCTAAAAGTTAACCTCATGGACCCATTCCTACAATTGATGATGGCATTGGTAGTAGCAAGGAATGGTCGCCCTAGGATAACAGGAGTTTGAGCCCTATGATTGGAGTTAGACACAGGTTGTGTCTCTAAAACTATGAAATCAACAGGGTAAATAAACTTCCCAATCCGGATAAGAACATCATTAATCTCCCCTTTTGAAACTTTTACTGAACGGTCAGCCAGTTGGATAGTGACTTGAGTTAGACTAAGATCGCCCAACCCGAGTTGTTGATAAACTGAGAATGGAAGCAAGTTGATACTCGCTCCCAAGTCAAGAAGCGCACGACTAATCTCGGCTTGTCCTATTGTGCAGGCAATGGTTGGACTACCTGGATCCTTGTACTTAACAGGGATCAGACCCGATAGTAGCTCACTAATGTTAGTGTCTAAGAAGATCTTTTTAGGTACATTAGTCTTTCTCTTCTTGGTGCACATGTCCTTAAGAAACTTAGCATAAGATGGGACTTGTTGGATGACATCAAGAAGTGGCACATTTATCTTCACTTGATTAAAGATCTCAATTATCTTATCCATGTGTGGATTTTGCTTGTTTTTCAGCCTATTAGGAAATGGTGCTACAGGCTGGTGTACATGACTGGTTGACTTATCTTTTTCAGATTTATCAAATTTAAGAGGAGTGGGATTAGATGAGGTGGATGCTGAAGTGTGATTGTGCTGACTAGGATTAGGTGGTGTTGACACTTGGTTATCAACTTTCTTTCCCAACCTCAATGTATGAACAACATTACATTGATTCAGAGATTGATCCTCAGCCAAATGAGCTTGTTGTGAATTCTTAGGGTTCACAATTGGTTGACTGGGCAAGGTACCCTTTTGGTGTAGAAATAAGTTCTTTCTTAAGCTTCTCCCATCATCAAAAGTGAAGGACACATCCTTAGCTAACAGATTAGTCAAGGGTCTAGCAATCTTACTAAAATCCTTGATAAATCTTCGGTAGAAACCAGCGTGTCCTAAGAAGGATCAAATATCCTTTACGCATTTGGGTATGTGGAGCTTAGCAATGACCTCAATCTTGGCTCTATCCACTTCAATTCCTTTCTTAGAGATTTCATGACCCAAGACAATTCCATATCTTACAATGAAGTGGCATTTCTCCCATTCAGTGTTAGATTTTTCTCAGCACAACGTTGGAGGACAAGATCTAAATAGTGAAGACATTGAGTGAATGAATCTCCATAGATGGAGAAATCATCCATGAAGATTTCTAAGAATCATTCTACCATATCAGAGAAAAGACTCAACATGCATCGTTGAAACGTTGTTGGGGCATTGCACAAGTTGAAAGGCATTCGACGATGAGCAAATGTCCCAAATTGACATGTGAAATTAGTCTTTTCATAGTCCTCAGGAGCAATGAGAATCTGATTATACTCCGAGTAACCGTCCAAGAAATAATAATACTCGTGGCCAGCCAAATGTTCAAGCATCTGATCAATGAAGGAAAGTGAGAAATGGTCCTTACGAGTTACTGCATTAAGCTTCCTATAGTCAATGCAAACTCGAATATTCGTGGAAAGTCGAGTTTGGATCAACTCTTTGTTCTCTCTTTTTACCACAGTGAAACCGGATTTCTTTGGAACTGCATGGACATGACTGACCCATTGGCTATCAGAAATGGGATAGATTATCCCGTTATCTAAGAGTTTTACAATTTCAGCATGAACAACTTCTTGCATTATAGGATTTAACCTACGCTGCGGGTCTCTTTTTGGTGTCGCTTCTTCATTGAGATGAATGCGATGTTGAACTATGGTTGGACTCAATCCCTTTTTATTAGTCATAGTCCAATCAATAGCTTCCCTATATTTTCTAAGAATTTCTTTAAGACTCTCTTCTTGCCCGTTATTTAAATGGGAGGCAATAATTACAGGAAAGGTCTCTTGTTCACTGAAATAGATGTACTTGAGATGCGCAGGTAATGCTTTTTTAATTCTATGGAAGGGGAAGGCTCACTGGAAGGATGAGTCAAATTTATTGGCTCCATATTTGGTGAAATAGGGTTCGAGACCCAATTCACAGCAGACTGGACACCTGATCAAGGTTAAGTCATCAGACTCTAACTCGAAGTTACAATCAGTTTCTATTTCTAATTCTTCTCCATATTCACTTGTCAAGTTCTCAATGAGGTTGAGTTCAAATGTTTGATCCTTGACATCACGGCGTTGCTTTCCTAGGTTGAAGACATTGACTTCTCTAGTCATGTCCCCAAAGGTTAACCTCATAGACCCATTCCTACAGTTGATAATAGCATTGGCTGTAGTAAGGAATAGGCGTCCTAGGATAACAGGAGTTTGAGCCTTAGGATTGGATACAGGTTGTGTCTCAAGAACTATGAAATCAACAAGATAGATAAACTCCCCGACCCGGATAAAGACATCATTAATTTTTTCCTTGGAAACTTTCACAGAACGGTCAGCTAGTTTGATTGTGACTCAAGTTGGATTAAGATCGCCCAACCCGAGTTGTTGATAAACTGAGAAGGGGAGCAAGTTGATACATTCTCCCAAGTCAAAAAGTGCACGACTAATCTCGGATTGTCCTATAGTGCAGGCAATGGTAAGACAACCCGGATCCTTGTACTTGACAGGGATCAGACCCGACAGTAGCTCACTAATATTAGTGGCGATGTAATACCCCGCTCCTGGAATACGTACTTAGTTGCGTATTCGGATTTCTCGATAGTATTTTTTGATTTACTTCTAGTATTTATTTTGTATTATGAACTACTCATATGATTGTTTTGTGTTGGATTTGAATTCGTGAACTCGGTGTCAGCCCTAGTCTGAACCGGGAACTCAATCCCAATGAATTGCTTGATTTGGTCTTTCCGGTTATCAGATTTGACCGATTTTAGTTTCAAATATTATTTACCAATATTTTAGATTTTATACGATTTTCTGGAATTTTCCTGAATTAAATGGAAAATCTTCAAAACCGGTGTCGACCAGTGCCGCTGACCGATTCTCGGATTTTTGGTTTACAAACAGATTAGAATTTCTAGAAGGTCCTTTAGACACTATTTCTTAGAATCATATTTCTTACCTAAATACTTTTTCTGAGGATTTTATGAATTTATGAAAATTCCACCGGAGTCGGTAACGGCCAGATTCCGGGATTTTTAGTTTTAAAACTATAAATTATTTCTTCAAACGAATTTCACCATGAGTCTTAGAATATTATTCTTGATTTTTGGTAAATTTTGCGAGTCGTTCCAAGACGTTTGATTTCGGGACGATTTCGGTATTTTTCGGATTGTTTTCCGCATCCGCAACCGAATCCCGGGAATCCGCCACTTTCATTATTTTCATTTTCTCTTCCAAGAGATTATCTTCTCTTTTCCATTTTCTTTTCCTTTTCCCATTTTCTTTATTCCTTTCCTTCCACCCTAAGTTTCTCCAAGCTTCCACCATAAGCTTCTCCAAAGCTTCTCCAACACTCCACCATAAATATCTCCACCTCACCCCTCACCATGGCAAGCCATGATTGGCCAAGAGAAACACCTCACCTCCCCACTTTACAAATAGCTCCCTCTCTTTTATTTATTTGCATCACCTTCACAAATTCCAAATCCTATAAATACCTTTCCTTCTCCATTCCACTTCATTTTTCTCTTCACCACTTCACCAAAGCCTTAACCTCCACCATCTCCTTCTTCATCTCCACCACAAACACCACCACTACAATCTCATACCTTCATCTTCTTCCACCTCCAACTCAATTAAACCTACCACAACTTCCAAACCACCACCAAAGCCTTCACCTTTACCAAACAACAACCATCACCCCTTCATCACCTTGAGGCCGGCCACCTCCTTTTGGATTGGAGGCCGTGCTCCTCTTCACCGTCGGCAAGATTAAGGCCGGTCCCTCCTGTTGGATTGGGGCCGTACTTTTCTTCGTCGGTACGTCGCCGTAGACTTTTCCGGTAATCGCTTGCAATTATTCCGGCGGTCGTTTTGGTGATAAGTTGAACAAGGATTCTCCCGAATCGTTGGACGCATAAGAACGTTTTTTAGGCGAGTAACCTCGCTCGCCAAGACATGGACTTGTAAACTCATTTTTATTATTATTGCATTTTATGTCGTGCGGTGTGGCTGTACTGTTAGACGCGGAGTTACCTCCTGCGTCTGGGCATTTCCTTAACGCGGCCTTCGCGTTATTGTCTCGTTGCGACGCAAAGCTAAAGCTCGCGTCTGTGTTCTAATTATATTGACATGATGCGGAGTTATACTCTCGTCCGCGTTCTCCTCATGACCTGATTTAAACGCAGGTCACGAGCCTCGCGTTTTGGCACCTTTGCGACGCGAACCCCGCATCTGCTATTTTCCGCGTCTGCTACTTTCGCGTCTGCTACTTTCGCGTCTGCTACTCCCGCGTCTGCTATTCCCGCGTCTGCCATTCTTGCGACGCGAACCCCGCGTCTGCCATTTCCGCGTCTACCATTCTTGCGACGCGACCCCCGCGTCTGCTATTTCCTGCGTCTGGTATACTCCTACTTGACACCTACTCATGTTATACTATCTGTTCCTGTCAAGTCTTGAATGGAACTAAGTGCCACATGGAACAAAGTGCCACACCATACCTGGTGGGGGCCACCTCTTGAATCTGTGGGGGCCACCTCTAGAATCCATTCCCCTCAGAACAAAGTGCCACATCACACTTGTGGTGGGGGCCACCTCTTGAATATGCAGGGCTACCTCCTGTCCATACCTGATTCCTGTTACGATTCCTGTCCTGTTTACCTGGCATATATCTTATTATAATTAGACAACTTGCACCGGTTTGGGGGAAACTGATGGGCCCTGATTAATCATGTTCAAGGTGGTCTTATCGAGTCATGCATGGCCACTTACTTGAGGGATCTCCTGGCGGCCACCAGGGATTCCGTGGGGTGTACTGGCACCCCTACTCCTGATTATTCATGCCGGGTATGCACACGCCCTAGACCTATTTCTAAGGGATCTGCGATACTCTATTCCTGTTCGGGCGTCCATAAGTCCCGGTACCTAGCGGTACGTTCCGGCTCAGCACCGGATACTCCTGAACCGTTGTCCCGGGCATGTACGGGGCCCATCCAGAACATGATTTATCGAACTACATCAGTCTCCAAATAACTTGCTCTATAAGTTGTAAGTAGAAGTATGTGTAATGGGACGCATACTAAAACCTACAACTTAGAAGGCCTAATAATAATAATATTCTAATATGATTCCGTCGTATTGTTTTGTAACTCGAGCTGTACAAGTTTAGGTTACGGTAACATGAGGAAAAGGTATATGGATGAGGGTTTCCTTGTTTGGATTATTCCTTCGAAGTACTAACCTCATGGAGCCATGACCTAGACTTGTGCAATTGGATTTCCTCGTAATTGGTTTTCATTCTGTTTTATTGGTTTTATGTTAGTTTAGGAAGATAACTAGGATTGCCCTATCTACTTTACTGCTTATCTTGTCATATCATGGAGGTCACCTACTGTAGTCTTTGGTTCCTGCATGCTTATATCTACAACATGGTTTTCATACTTATAATCCAGATTTACTGTTTCATATGTGCTTACCCCTACTTGCCATTTGGTTTTCGTTCTATTACTCGCCTGGGGAGTTTCACTGACTCCCCTGGATTCTCACGTCCAGGTTCTGAAGCTTGGAGCTAGAGGATTCCCTTGCTGAGGATCAAGCTCATTTCTGTGGAGTGGCTGGACCAGTGTAGCTCCAGTCCTGCCCTCGTACCTCCTGTTGGCTCGCGACGTTTCTGGTTATCTCGTGAGCACCCTTTTGTACTGTTCATCTTGTGTACTCCCGCATTTGCGCCGGACAAGTGATGTAATATTATTGTAATATTTATCACTTCTGGTGATAACTCTGTAATTGGACTCATGTATTGGAATGTATAATGCACCACTGGCTTCCGTACTCTGATTCTTGCCTGTACTGATGCTTAGCGTATATACGTAAAGGTACTTCTGACTTGCGTATATACGTTGCAGTAATGTCTCCGTATCCGCCAGGATCGGGGCGTTACAGGATGGTATCAGAGCCTAGGCTCTTACTTCCTCAGTACGTCCAGATGGCAAATTAATGGTAATGAGATTTGCAACTGGAATGCATGAGTCTTGGTTATACAGTCCAACTACAAGTACAGAGTTATCTATCTCTTCCTTCTAATCCATTTCTGGTATCTTGAAACCTTCAATCTTTTACCTTCCAGTTTCTTCTTGTTATCCATTCTAACCAACTCAAATATGGAAAGACGGGGAACGCGCAATGGTCCTAGTACTTCCCAAAATGGACCTAATAGAGACAGTGATGGTATGATGGGGATACTTCAAGGGATGATGCAGAGTCAACAACAGCAGACAGAGCTTCTGCGTCAAGGACTGTTAGTTGCACCCCGAGAACAGAGGCCAGGCAATGTGTCAGATTTCAGGAGACTACAGCCGGCAATCTTTTCAGGAACAGAGAAGCCTCTGGATGCAGAACAATGGCTGATAGACACAACGGATCTTTTGAAGGCAGCCCGAGTCCCTAATGAGAACCAAGTGGAAGTGGCCAAGATACAGCTGAGAGATGTGGCCAGAACTTGGTGGTTGGCAGAAGAAGCAACACTGGAGAAACCCATCACATGGGATCAATTCTCAAAGGGTTTCTATGAGAGGTTCTTCCCGACAACAGCTCAGAAGGAAATGGAAGAACAGTTTATCCGTCTGCAGCAGCGCAATCGGTCAGTGGATGAGTATGCTGCCGAATTCCTGAGGCTTAGCAGATTTGCTCCCTACATGGTGACAGACGAAGAAAAGAGAGCCAGCCGATTTCAGCAAGGGCTGAAGATGGATGTCCAGATGTTCCTCATCCCTCAACAGCTGAAGACATACTCTCAGGTCCTCTCCATTGCCCGTGAAGTAGAAAGGGGACTGGAGAAGAAGAATGAGAACCAGGTGCAGAGCAAGTCAGTGAAGAGACCCTTCCAGATGATGAATGAAGAAGATGCGGCCAGGACAACCCATGGTCCGGTGATCAAGCGACCATTCCAACTTCCCCCTCAGCAGATGATATGTGGGTACTGCCACAAGCCCGGGCACATCCAACGCAATTGCCGAAGAGCTAATAGGCTATGTTTAGTATGTGGATCTGGAGATCACTCTATAGGTGATTGTCCATTCAAGAGGACCTACCCAATACCACCAGCAATTCCAGCACGAGCAGCACCCCCGGCACTTCCAGCTCCACCGCTAAGAAGAAACCCAGAACCTGTAGGCCGAAGAGCTCCATTTCCACCCCAGCAGCATGATCAAGTACAGAGAGGGACAAGACCCAGAACAGATTATGGCAGAGGCCAAGTTCACAATATGGCGGCAGAGGTATCAGATGAAACAGCAGCAGAGTATGAAGCTCAGTATCTGGAGCAGGGACCTTGAGGATGCCACTGTAACAGCAACCCCTGACCTTTTGTATTTTGAGTTGGTTACCCTTGTCCAGCTAACCCTAATCTTTTGTACCTTGGGTTGATGACCTTCTAAATATTCCGCCTTATCCTGTTCTCATTGTCCATCCTGATCCCTCCTGTGATTATCTTATCCCTGTTTTGGTTTTTCGAAGCTCGTATTTCCACCTTTGTTCTCTTTGTGTTCAATTTACCCCTTATCGAAATTGCGAGGACGCAATTTTTTGTAAGGTGGATGGATTGTAATACCCCGCTCCTGGAATACGTACTTAGTTGCGTATTCGGATTTCTCGATAGTATTTTTTGATTTACTTCTAGTATTTATTTTGTATTATGAACTACTCATATGATTGTTTTGTGTTGGATTTGAATTCGTGAACTCGGTGTCAGCCCTAGTCTGAACCGGGAACTCAATCCCAATGAATTGCTTGATTTGGTCTTTCCGGTTATCAGATTTGACCGATTTTAGTTTCAAATATTATTTACCAATATTTTAGATTTTATACGATTTTCTGGAATTTTCCTGAATTAAATGGAAAATCTTCAAAACCGGTGTCGACCAGTGCCGCTGACCGATTCTCAGATTTTTGGTTTACAAACAGATTAGAATTTCTAGAAGGTCCTTTAGACACTATTTCTTAGAATCATATTTCTTACCTAAATACTTTTTCTGAGGATTTTATGAATTTATGAAAATTCCACCGGAGTCGGTAACGGCCAGATTCCGGGATTTTTAGTTTTAAAACTATAAATTATTTCTTCAAACGAATTTCACCATGAGTCTTAGAATATTATTCTTGATTTTTGGTAAATTTTGCGAGTCGTTCCAAGACGTTTGATTTCGGGACGATTTCGGTATTTTTCGGATTGTTTTCCGCATCCGCAACCGAATCCCGGGAATCCGCCACTTTCATTATTTTCATTTTCTCTTCCAAGAGATTATCTTCTCTTTTCCATTTTCTTTTCCTTTTCCCATTTTCTTTATTCCTTTCCTTCCACCCTAAGTTTCTCCAAGCTTCCACCATAAGCTTCTCCAAAGCTTCTCCAACACTCCACCATAAATATCTCCACCTCACCCCTCACCATGGCAAGCCATGATTGGCCAAGAGAAACACCTCACCTCCCTACTTTACAAATAGCCCCCTCTCTTTTATTTATTTGCATCACCTTCACAAATTCCAAATCCTATAAATACCTTTCCTTCTCCATTCCACTTCATTTTTCTCTTCACCACTTCACCAAAGCTTTAACCTCCACCATCTCCTTCTTCATCTCCACCACAAACACCACCACTACAATCTCATACCTTCATCTTCTTCCACCTCCAACTCAATTAAACCTACCACAACTTCCAAACCACCACCAAAGCCTTCACCTTTACCAAACAACAACCATCACCCCTTCATCACCTTGAGGCCGGCCACCTCCTTTTGGATTGGAGGCCGTGCTCCTCTTCACCGTCGGCAAGATTAAGGCCGGTCCCTCCTGTTGGATTGGGGCCGTACTTTTCTTCGTCGGTACGTCGTCGTAGACTTTTCCGGTAATCGCTTGCAATTATTCCGGCGGTCGTTTTGGTGATAAGTTGAACAAGGATTCTCCCGAATCGTTGGACGCATAAGAACGTTTTTTAGGCGAGTAACCTCGCTCGCCAAGACATGGACTTGTAAACTCATTTTTATTATTATTGCATTTTATGTCGTGCGGTGTGGCTGTACTGTTGGACACGGAGTTACCTCCTGCGTCTGGGCATTTCCTTAACGCGGCCTTCGCGTTATTGTCTCGTTGCGACGCAAAGCTAAAGCTCGCGTCTGTGTTCTAATTATATTGACATGATGCGGAGTTATACTCTCGTCCGCGTTCTCCTCATGACCTGATTTAAACGCAGGTCACGAGCCTCGCGTTTTGGCACATTTGCGACGCGAACCCCGCATCTGCTATTTTCCGCGTCTGCTACTTTCGCGTCTGCTACTTTCGCGTCTGCTACTCCCGCGTCTGCTATTCCCGCGTCTGCCATTCTTGCGACGCGAACCCGCGTCTGCCATTTCCGCGTCTACCATTCTTGCGATGCGACCCCCGCGTCTGCTATTTCCTGCGTCTGGTATACTCCTACTTGACACCTACTCATGTTATACTATCTGTTCCTGTCAAGTCTTGAATGGAACTAAGTGCCACATGGAACAAAGTGCCACACCATACCTGGTGGGGGCCACCTCTTGAATCTGTGGGGGCCACCTCTAGAATCCATTCCCCTCAGAACAAAGTGCCACATCACACTTGTGGTGGGGGCCACCTCTTGAATATGCAGGGCTACCTCCTGTCCATACCTGATTCCTGTTACGATTCCTGTCCTGTTTACCTGGCATATATCTTATTATAATTAGACAACTTGCACCGGTTTGGGGGAAACTGATGGGCCCTGATTAATCATGTTCAAGGTGGTCTTATCGAGTCATGCATGGCCACTTACTTGAGGGATCTCCTGGCGGCCACCAGGGATTCCGTGGGGTGTACTGGCACCCCTACTCCTGATTATTCATGCCGGGTATGCACACGCCCTAGACCTATTTCTAAGGGATCTGCGATACTCTATTCCTGTTCGGGCGTCCATAAGTCCCGGTACCTAGCGGTACGTTCCGGCTCAGCACCGGATACTCCTGAACCGTTGTCCCGGGCATGTACGGGGCCCATCCAGAACATGATTTATCGAACTACATCAGTCTCCAAATAACTTGCTCTATAAGTTGTAAGTAGAAGTATGTGTAATGGGACGCATACTAAAACCTACAACTTAGAAGGCCTAATAATAATAATATTCTAATATGATTCCGTCGTATTGTTTTGTAACTCGAGCTGTACAAGTTTAGGTTACGGTAACATGAGGAAAAGGTATATGGATGAGGGTTTCCTTGTTTGGATTATTCCTTCGAAGTACTAACCTCATGGAGCCATGACCTAGACTTGTGCAATTGGATTTCCTCGTAATTGGTTTCATTCTGTTTTATTGGTTTTATGTTAGTTTAGGAAGATAACTAGGATTGCCCTATCTACTTTACTGCTTATCTTGTCATATCATGGAGGTCACCTACTGTAGTCTTTGGTTCCTGCATGCTTATATCTACAACATGGTTTTCATACTTATAATCCAGATTTACTGTTTCATATGTGCTTACCCCTACTTGCCATTTGGTTTTCGTTCTATTACTCGCCTGGGGAGTTTCACTGACTCCCCTGGATTCTCACGTCCAGGTTCTGAAGCTTGGAGCTAGAGGATTCCCTTGCTGAGGATCAAGCTCATTTCTGTGGAGTGGCTGGACCAGTGTAGCTCCAGTCCTGCCCTCGTACCTCCTGTTGGCTCGCGACGTTTCTGGTTATCTCGTGAGCACCCTTTTGTACTGTTCATCTTGTGTACTCCCGCATTTGCGCCGGACAAGTGATGTAATATTATTGTAATATTTATCACTTCTGGTGATAACTCTGTAATTGGACTCATGTATTGGAATGTATAATGCACCACTGGCTTCCGTACTCTGATTCTTGCCTGTACTGATGCTTAGCGTATATACGTAAAGGTACTTCTGACTTGCGTATATACGTTGCAGTAATGTCTCCGTATCCGCCAGGATCGGGGCGTTACAGGCGAAGAAGACTTTCTTGGGAACATTAGTCTTTCTTTTCTTGGTGCACATATCCTTAAGAAATTTTTCATAGGATGGGACTTATTAGATGACATCAAGAAGTGGGACATTTATCTTCACTTGATTAAAGATCTCAATTATCTTATCCATGTGTGGATTCTGTTTATTATTTTTCAGCCTATTAGGAAATGGTACTGCTTGTGCACCTGACTGGTTGACTTATTTGTTTCAAATTCGTCAGATTTGGAAGGATTGGGACTAGATGAGGTGGATGCTTGTGTGTGGTTGTGCTGAATGGAATTTAAAGGTTTTGACACTTGATTATCAATTTTCTTTCCCGACCTCAATGTATGAACAATATTACATTGACTCAATGATTGATCCTCGCCAAATGAGCTTATTGAGAATTCCTAGGATTCATTACTAGCTGACTGGGCAAGGTACCCTTTTGCCTCTCATTCTATGGATTGGCTAATTGGCTCACTTGAACCTCTAGCTTCTGTATTATTTGCATGAGGGAATCTTGGTTCTTCATGTACCTTTCTAACTTTCCCTCAAACTCTGTCATTCTCCTTCCAAGTTGAGGATTCTGGAAGAAAGATTGTGGAACTTGGTTGGAAAAATTTTGTTGATAATTTAAAAAATTGGGTGGATGGTTGGGAGAATTGTGATGGTAATTAGAAAGGTTGGGTTGATGATTAAAAGAATTATTGTAATGATAGAAGTGGCTTGAAAGGTTTGACCGTGGGTGGTCATTATTGTTTTGGCTCCATGAGAAATTCAGGTGATTTCTCCGGCCAAGATTGTACGTTGGTACATAAGGATTATTGTTGGGCCTTGAAAAGGTCGCATTCATCGGTTTCGAAAATTGTTGTTGAGCTTGAAACACAGGACACTCCTCAAACACATGATTCATAACTTGACAGTTGATTGGTCGCTAATGTTGCATATTTAGTATCATATTTCCATACTTATTCTAGAATAAAACTTTGCATTGTCTTAATTAATTGCTTAATTTATTTGCAGGCCCATTCTTTAAGGAGATGAAGAGAAATGAGCCCAAAGCCCACCAAAATTCTGAATTAAATCAGAATTAATTCGCACTCAGTAAATCAGGGCAAAATCAAGAGGTTGAAAACCGGTTGAGAAGAATCCTCTCAGAATCGATCAGTTAAAGCCAAGAATCCAAGGCCATTTCGTCAGAATCCGGGACTCAAACTAAAAAACCAACTCCAGATAAAGTCAGAGGGCGAAACCAGGGCAACCCACCAACAGGATGTGGCCACCACACCTGGCCACACCCTGGCCGCGGAAACGCGGCCCAAGCCTCGTTTCCGCGGCAAGGTTGGGGAGTTAGGGGGAGCGTTTGCTCCCCCGATCTCCCTGGGATCCTGCACACTGGGTTTTTCGCCTATAAAAGGCCATTCTTTGTGCTGAAAATGGACGATCATGCAGAGATAGGATTTAGACTATTTTTCCATTTCTTAGTTTAGGTTTTTGTTTTTCTTTTTCATGTAATTTTAGTTTTCATTTATGTAAATAAGAGGAGATTAGGCTTTCATCGAAGAACAAGAATGAAGCTTGAGCTGGAGTGACACCGGTGTAAGATTTATTTCTTTTCTTTGATTGTTATGAAATCGAATCGATGTTCTTTCTTTGTATGTATTTTCTTTTTGTCTTCTTCTTCTTCTTCTTCTTCTTTTCTACTTCACTTTTCTTTTTGGTACAATTATCTTCCAAGTGAGTCTAAAAGCATCAAAAGAGGCTTGCCTTTGCGAGTGCCACCGATAGCTCATGACGATGGAATGGAGTCTCTCTCTGTATCATTTCATTCTTGAAGTTGTCTTGATGATGTAATGTGGAAGAGACCAATACTCACATCTTATGGGCTATGCGCTGATTGCCTCCACTTCAAGGTAACATCGTAGGTAAAGATTCAAGGTAAGCTTTTGGTAAAAGAAGGTGAGTAATTGTTTTTATTTCTTTTCTTTTATTTCTGTAAATTAAATCACCAACATTACCTCTTCCAAATCATCCTTTTTCACTTCTTTGTAAATAATCATTTGTACTTAGTCGCTTTCTAATTTTCTCCACTTTCTCACTCTACCGTTTTCTTCTAACTTTAACATAACTTTCTTTTTCATTTTCATAACTTCAAAACAAAGAAGAACTTTTGTTTGGTTTTTATAAAGATTTCAATACAAAAATGTAAACGCTTCTACCGCAAAACCCTCCTTGTGGATCACGACCCGCATAGCCACTTACTATAGCGGTAAGAATTGAGCACTTGCACATTTCTATTTTAAGTTCTGAAATTTCATATTTTTTGTGCAGGTTGTGCCACAATCAAATTTTGGCGCCGTTGCTGGGGAGGGTAACGTTTTTATTGAAATCTGATTTTTATTGAAAATTTTTTAGAACTAAAATGAACTTTCTTCTCTGTTGCAGGTTATAGGGCAAGCAAAGCAGGAAAATAAGATTGCAGTAACATATAAGTGATATTGGGCCTCTGCTCTAGAAAGCAGAGACCAATTAGCCTCTGCTTTGCCGCATTTTCGCAGCCAAAGCCGCGGATACGCGGCAAAAAGGAGTTGACTACTAACGTTGTTTTTTGCAGGGCTGCTTGACTTGCAAAATTCTAGTTTTCTGCAATTTGTTTTTTCTTATATGCCATCACCATAAGCCTGCTAATAAACCAACAGTAAAATACTTGTTGAAAAGATAAAAAATTGATTAGACGTTTGCATTTTTAGGCACGTGTCTTTTCAATTCATTTATTTTTACTGTTGAAGAGTGCTGGAGCAAGGTACGTTCGCATTGCATGTAGAATAGGACTCATCTCTTGGTTGATTTACATCGCTTTGAGTGAATCTTATTTACATATCTTGTACACTTGCACAAATTGATTTTAAGGGCATCACCCATTAACAAGATAAGTGGGGATTTAATCACCCTTCCTTAGCCCAAAAATCAGATTCCAAGCACTCACTAACCCAAGCCTAACTAAAAATGAGTAGACGTTGGCCCTAGGGACATCTCGGACTCAATTAGGAGATTATCCTAAGGGGGAAAGGTGTTAGAATTTGACTCCTGCCAAATTAGTGTCTAAGAAAGGGATTGAGGGCCGAATGCCCGACGGTTGGTGGTTATTTAATTAAGGAACGTCTTTGACGGAAAACCTCCCACCAACCTTGCCCTGACCTGGCTGATTAGCTTGTGGTCAAAGTCTGCATTAAACCTCCCGTGGACAGTCAATCAGTTAGGAGTCGTCTAGGTCATAGGTCTACCCTAACCTAGTTAGAATTTTTTCCTTTTATTTGTTTGCTTCTTTGCTTGTTTTTTTTCTTTCTTTTTGTTTGTATTCCATTGTGTGATATGGCTTATAATAATAATTTTTCCAACTTCAATAATAATCCATATTACACGCCGAGTTCATTTTCGGATATTACCAACCCGACATATCATGACTTTAACCAACCTAGTGTGCTGGATTGGTCTTATCCGAATCAATATAACCCATGCCCCCAATCTAATAACTATAATTTCCATAATAATTTTAACTCTTCACCGAGTCAGTGGGGATTCACCTCCCCCGAGCATAATTTTCAACCAACCTGTCCCCCTTATCCACCTAGTCCACAATATCCCCAAGAATCATACTCAGTTCCACCAGTCCAAAATAGAAAACCAACAATTTTGGAAAGGAGTATGCGTGAGTCCAAACAACAATCACAAAATCTGATGGACTCACAATTTCACTACCACTTCCAAGACAACACTTCATCTTTTCATCAAAACAATGAATCCATCAACTATGAAAAGATGCTTGAAGCCATGACTCATGCTCAAAATGCTCGAA
Organism: Agave tequilana; assembly: GCA_038442645.1. Classification (NCBI taxonomy): domain Eukaryota; kingdom Viridiplantae; phylum Streptophyta; class Magnoliopsida; order Asparagales; family Asparagaceae; genus Agave; species Agave tequilana. The sequence goes on from JAVJIF010000666.1 coordinate 163,265, forward strand.
ATCGCGACATAGATATGATGGTCGAATCTCTACATTCCCACCGTTTGACTAGTTCTGATGTCACTAACCATCCTGTTAGAGCCGGTGAGTCAGGTTGTTTTGGAAATCAAGGTTCCATTTCAGAACAATCATTTGAACTTACCCAAACTCTAAATTTTGAAAAGAATATTGACAGTTTGGCAAGTTATCCTTTTCCTGAAATCGAACTTGAAAATGAATATGATCATGAATCTCAACTTAGTGATTCAATTTTACTTCCTGATTCAATAATGACTCCGGTGTCTTCACCTGATTTCAACCTTTTTCCTGAGTCAACATTGGATCCTGTGCCAATTTATTATGAAATTGAATCACCCATTTTGATGATCATATTGAACTTGACCAATTTTACACTTTTAAAAGACAAATTGGCAAGTTCTCATTCTTTTAATATTGAACTCAATGAGATATGTGACCTAGATTCTCAAATCTGTGATCTAGTTCAACTTTCTGAATCAATATTGACTCCTGTTTTGTTACCAAACTTGAGCAATATTTTAGAGTCAGTTTTGATTCCCCCACCTATCATTCCTGAACTTGAATCACCAATCTTAAGTCACATTCCATTGTTGAAAAATAAATGTGGACTTGAGTTTCAACTTCTTGACTTGGACACACTTCTTGAACCAATCTCGACTCCTGAACTTTGACTTAAGTCACCTTCCTGAGTCGGTAATTGTTCCATACTTCCTGAGTCCAAGCCAATCATTCTATCATTTCATACTCCATTTTGGGACAAGGTGGCTAATAAATTTGACTCCCAAATTAATTATGGAAGTTAGAAATTAGATGGGGTCAAGTACTTAATAAAAATCCTTTATGGATTCATCATTTTAATGGGTTATATTAGTGAAATTTCTTGTGGGTTCCTCCGAACCCAACGAAAAGTCGATTGGGCCGCATTTAGTGGACCAATCAGACCACCACCGGAACCACCACCTTAAGATAACATTTTCCTTCCCTTTTGTCTTTTTCATGCATCTATGCATTAATTCATACATTGAGGATAATGCATGAGATAGGTGTGGGGGAGGGTTCTAACATAACTTAGGTTTTTCTTTTTATTAAAAAAAATAACATTTTCTTTACTTTTAAAAACTTTTTGAAAGTAGAAACAATATTTTGACATATTTTTTGTAAGAAACTAAGTTAATTTTAAGGAATAGGAAAATTCAAATTAGGATTTCTTATACTTGGTCAAAATAAGATTATTTGTTTGATTTTTAGGGTTAGGAAGATAATTTGTCAAAGTAATTTAGTCTTGATCTTTACTTTGATGAAATATGCACACTTCATACACTTATACACTTAGGGTTCAAAAACAAAGATTGTCATGCCTTATAAAAAAAAAGAAAAAAAAAGATAAACAAATCTAATTATTGATTAGCTAGGTGCTTTGGCCTAAGCAAGCCTTCGTATTTATGCGAAAGATGATTATATAAGTTTGAAAAGAAAAATATATATATAAAAATCCTCTGATTAAGCTAGGTATTTGTGCCTAATAAAGCATAAGTATTCACGCCTAAAAGAGGTTCAAATAATAAAATCCTTAGTTTTGTGGCCTTATTTGCTCGAGTCCTTAAGTCCTTGGGGTGTTTTCTCACCCGGTGCCCTAAGACCGTTTGGTTTGGGAGTCATCGATTAAAGGCTCGTTACATGGGCAGATTAGAAAGCCTAATAGAACTAAGGAATAATACCACCAAAAAAAAAGAGAAAAAAACATATATATATATATATATATAAATAAATAAGGCATAAGAGTTAGAGTTAATGAACCCTTAGTCAAAATTTTCACAGTCACAAGGTGCATATGACTTAGGGTAAAGTAATAGACTAGATGAGAAGTACAATTTGACTCCTTACTTTGATTGATAACAAATTTTTGAATAGAGACTAAGTGTAGGAATGAAAAATTCAGTTTTCCTATAATTTATAGATTGCTTAAATCTTACAATTATATTTCAAATATTTTTCTCTTTAAAATGCTTTTCGAAAATACTAACTCTTTATTTCCCTTTCTTTATGGATTTTGTGGGTGTAATCCGCTGGAAACCCTCATGAGACAAAACTCGTCCTCTAGGGGAAACCTAGAGGTTTAACGGCTTGTTGCACATGCTCAGTGCAATCGCGTGACCTGCGAAAGTGGTCTAATAATCCTTAGTATAGTTTAGTTGTTTTGCTCGAGAACGAGCAAAAGATAGGTATGGGGGTGTGATTGGTCGCTAATGTTGCATATTTAGTATCATATTTCCATACTTATTCTAGAATAAAACTTTACATTGTCTTAATTAATTGCTTAATTTATTTGCAGGCCCATTCTTGAAGGAGATGAAGAGAAATGAGCCCAAAGCCCACCAAAATTCTGAATTAAATCAGAATTAATTCGCACTCAGTAAATCAGGGCAAAATCAAGAGGTTAAAAACCGGTTGAGAAGAATCCTCTCAGAATCGATCGGTTAAAGCCAAGAATCCAAGGCCATTTCGTCAGAATCCGGGACTCAAACTGAAAAACTAACTCCAGATAAAGTCAGAGAGCGAAACCAGGGCAACCCACCAATAGGTGTGGCCACCTGGCCATACCCTGGCCGCGGAAACACGGCCCAAGCCGTGTTTCCGCGGCAAGGTTAGGGAGTTAGGGGGAGCGTTTGCTCCCCCGATCTCCCCGGGATCCTGCACACTGGGTTTTTCGCCTATAAAAGGCCATTCTTTGTGCTGAAAATGGACGATCATGCAGAGATAGGATTTAGACTATTTTTCCATTTCTTAGTTTAGGTTTTTGTTTTTCTTTTTCATGTAATTTTAGTTTTCATTTATGTAAATAAGAGGAGATCAGACTTTCATCGAAGAACAAGAATGAAGCTTGAGCTGGAGTGACACCGGTGTAAGATTTATTTCTTTTCTTTGATTGTTATGAAATCGAATCGATGTTCTTTCTTTGTATGTATTTTCTTTTAGTCTTCTTCTTCTTCTTCTTCTTCTTCTTCTTTTCTACTTCACTTTTCTTTTTGGTACAATTGTCTTCCAAGTGAGTCTAAAAGCATCAAAAGAGCCTTGCCTTTGCGAGTGCCACCGATAGCTCATGACGATGGAATGGAGTCTCTCTCTGTATCATTTCATTCTTGAAGTTGTCTTGATGATGTAATGTGGAAGAGACCTATACTCACATCTTATGGGCTACGCGCTGATTGCCTCCACTTCAAGGTAACATCGTAGCTAAAGATTCAAGGTAAGCTTTTGGTGAAAAGAAGGTGAGTAATTGTTTTTATTTCTTTTCTTTTATTTCTGTAAATTAAATCACCAACATTACCTCTTCCAAATCATCCTTTTTCACTTCTTTGTAAATAATCATTTGTACATAGTCGCTTTCTAATTTTCTCCACTTTCTCACTCTACCATTTTCTTCTGGCTTTAACATAACTTTCTTTTTCATTTTCATAATTTCAAAACAAAGAAGAACTTTCGTTTGGTTTTCATAAATATTTCAATACAAAAATGTAAACGCTTCTACCGCAAAACCCTCCTTGTGGATCACGACCCGCATAGCCACTTGCTATAGCGGTAAGAATTGAGCACTTGCATATTTCTATTTTAAGTTCTGAAATTTCATATTTTTTGTGCAGGTTGTGCCTCAATCAACAGTAAGTACAACCCGGAGTAGAAAATTGATTTTGGCTGACTTGATTGACTGACTTGGTTCCTTAGTTTCTAAAACTTTCATTCTTCTTACTAGGTTTGCTATTCTAGTCTCGACAGCTATGGATGATTCAATTGAATGGAGACCTCCTTTAAAGAGATGGAGTTTGAATTCCTAGAGTTTTTATTAGTTAATTGCTATTGGATGGTCTTTTCAGCTAAATCCTCATATAAATCCCATCCTTCATTCTCATCCTTCTCCAAGAATCCCCCTTGGCACATGGTTTCTAAGAGGGTCTCTAAACCATCATAAAGAATTGGCATTGTCGCCATTTCTCTATTCCATGATGAGGACATTAGACAAGGAGGTCTTTGAAGTATTCAAAGTACCTCCAAAATGGTTCACTAGTTTCTTCTTTGAACTGCATGATATTCTTCCTAATGAGAGCGGCCTTATGAATTGGATAGAATTTCTTCAAGGAAACCTTGATAAAACCATCCCATGATGTGACAGAGCCAGCCGCTAAGTTATAAAGCCATTTCTTGGCTAAGTCCCTAAGAGCAAATGGGACATATCTTAACCTAATAGCATCATCTACAAGGTGTGAGATTTTCATCATTAAGCATACTTCCTCAAATTCTCTTATAAAGAAATAAGTATCTTCGGACTCTAAGTTATAAAATTTAGGGAATTGTTAATGAACTGAGGCTTGAGCTCAAAATTGTGTTCACCAACCGACGGAAGTTGGATGCAAGATGGAAGTGTTGTTCTAATGGAATAAAACTTATCCTGCAAAGATGTCGGTTGAGTCATAACCGGATCTGATCTTGCTTCAAACTTGGGTGGTGATGTGTGTTGGCCCAAAGGCCCATCACTCTAGTTTTGATGATAATTAACTCATGTAGTTATAGTACTAATGATCTTGTGTTTAATTAGTCTCAGATATATGATCAAGATCTTGGTAGGTTTTTAGCTTCAACAAAGGATTTCAAATCAAGTTTTTGAGCTAGCACGTGTTAATTCAAGAGCTTATGCAACAAGACTGATTAGTCACATTTATTGCATATACATTGTCACCTTACCATACTTTTTAGCTAATAAATCTTATTAACAAGTCTTCTTCTTCTTTGTTTAATGTAGGCCCAATTGCTAAAAGAAAGGAATGAGAAACATGCCCAAAAGCCCACCAAATTCTGATTTTATTCAGAATAAATTCGAAATAAGGAATCAGGGCAAAATCTTGGCATATCAGAGAGGTTGAAAACCGGTTGAAAAGAATCCTCCAAAATCAAACAGTTGAAGCCAACAATCAAATGCTGTTTCGTCAAATCATGGAGCAGAAACGAGAAAACCAGAAGAAGATATAGGAGAATCACCAAACCAGGAGCTCCCACCGCGTTTCCGCGGCTTGTTAATGTTTGTTAGGGGAGCGTTTGCTCCCCCAATCTTCCCGGGATCTCCCCCTTCTATTTTTTCCCTATAAATACCAGTTTGAACAGAGCAAAAAGGAGCGAAGACTAGGATTAGAATTTTGTTTATACTTTAAGGTTTAGGCTCTTTTTTCGGTAGTACAAAAGTTGTATTTTTGTTTTGCAATTTGTAGTTCAGCACAAATACTTGTGAGAGAGAGGAATTGAGCGCTTGTACTTGAAGATTGAAGTGACATCAATACAAGAAGCGAGCTACTTTTTCTTCCACTCATTTATGGTATGTCTTGCGCTATTTACTTGCATTTTTCTTTGTTTCTCATGAGTAGCTAAATCAGTTTTCTGGGCTCACTATTGTACCTCTCTCCAATTCTTCTTCTTTTCTGATTTTAATGAAAAAGACCCAATGAATCATTTGCATGCCTAACTTAAAGCCTTTCTTCTTGAAAGTGTTCTTGAAGGCACATGAGGATGGGTTTGGATCTTTAAACTCCTACTTCTTTTAAAAAACGTTTCTTGAACTGTTTTTATTTCATACTTGCTTCTTCACGCATGATGATTTAACATTCGATTCAAAATGATTTCTTAAAGGAAAGAGTGAACTCTTCCAAATATCTTATGTGCTTTACTTTAAACTTTCTAAAATCAACCTTAAGTTTTGCCTATGATCAAGTTGAGGCACTTAGGATTTCAATAGAAGAATAAACTGTTGAGTAGTGAGATAGTGAGCCCAGATTTTCTTCTCTATTAAAATCAACCTAACAATTTTCAAGCTTTTTAAAATCACCTTCTCCAAAGCCTTCTCCAAAGTTGCAATTTCTCTTTTAATCATCTCCTTCTTTTCACTCTCTTTTCAAGTAAAAAATGAGCACAACTCTTTGTCATTAAACAGAACACCGAAAGGCTTTCATCGCATTCCTCCTCGTGGACACGACCCGTTAGCCACAAGTTACACGGTAAATCTCTTAACTCTTTGATTGTTCTTTGATTTTTAGCAATCAATTTTTGGCGCCGTTGCCGGGGAGGGAACGGTGTGTTTGTTTTTTAACAAGTTTTGTGTGTTGTTTCAGGGACTTGAAGATTTAGATCTAGCATTCAAGCTTTGCAAGAGAAGACTTGCAAATTCTGTGCCCCTACTCTCGAAAGTAGGAAACAGAATTTCAAGAAATTGCGTTGCAAAAGTTTAAAATTTTATTGGACTACTAAAACTCATTTTTTGCAGGACATATTGCTCGCAAAAAAATTAAGTTTTTGTATGTTATATTCTTGTTATTTCTGCTATCTACCATCCGTTTTAATCCAACAGTAATTTGAGTGATTGTTAATTGCTTAAAAAATGTTTAGACTTGCATACTAGGCATTTGTCTAATTACGTTTACTTTACAATTACTGTTGAAGAGAGCTTGAGACAAGGTACGTATGCATAGCATATAGTTTAGGAAACATTCTTGGGTGATATTTGCTTTTGAACGCTACTTTTCTATATCTTGCACACTTTGCACAATTAACTCTAAGGGCAAAACCCAATCAAGATAAGGTGGGAAAGTCATTACCCTTCCTTAGCCCACAAACCATGTCCAAGTACGCACAACCTAAGCCTAAGTAAAATTTGATAGATGTTAGCCTTAGGGATATCTCGAACTCACTAGGAGATTATCCTAAGGGGGAAGGTGTTGGAATTTGACTCCTGTCAAATCAGTGTCTAGGAAGGGGATTAAGGGCCGAAAGGCCGAAGGTTGGTGGTTACTTAATTAAGGAACGTCTTTGACGGATAACCTCCCACCAATCTTGCCCTGACCTGGCTAATTAGCTTGTGGTCAAAGTCTACATTATACCTCCTGTGGACAATCAACCAGTTAGGAGTTGTTTAGGTCGAGGTTACCTTATTAGATTAGGATTGGTTGATTACTCTTGTTGACTGTTGATAAACTTGTTTGTGATTGTGATTGTGTTTGTATATGCAAGTGTGGTCAAGAGACCCTAATTCATCTAGGTTGACTAGAAACACATCACCACCCAAGTTTGAACCAAGACCAGATCCGGTAATGGCTCAATCAACATCATTGCAGGATATGTTCTATCCCATTAGAACCTCACTTCCATCTTGCATTCTACTTCCATCGGTTGGTGAATATAATTTTGAGCTCAAGCCTCAATTCATCAACACACTCCCCAAGTTTCATGGCTTAGAGTCCGAAGATACTTACTTCTTCATAAGAGAATTTAAGGAAGCATGTCTAATAATGAAAATCCCATACCTTGTAGATGATGCTATTAGGTTGAGATTTGTCCCTTTCGCACTTAAGGACCTAGCAAAGAAATAGCTTTACAGCTTAGCGGCCGGTTCTATCACATCTTGGGATGGTTTCATCAAGGTCTTCTTGAAGAAATTCTATCCAATTCATAAGACTGCTCTCATTAGGAAGACAATCATGCAATTCAAGTAAGAACCGAGTGAACCATTCTGAAGGTACTTTGAACGCTTTAAAGACCTCCTTGTCCAATGTCCACATCATGGAATAGAGAAATGGCGACAATGCCAAATCTTTATGACGGTTTAGACTATTCTACCAAAACCCTCTTAGAAAGTATGTGCCAAGAGAGATTCTTGCAGAAGGATGAAAATGAAGGATGAGATTTGTATGAAAATCTAGCTGAAAAGACCATCCAATGGGAACCTACTAGTGAGACCTCTAGGAATCCTAACTCCATCTCTTCAAAAGGAGGTCTCCATTCTATAGATCATCCATAGCTAATGAGGCTAAGTTAGCTAACCTAGCTAGAAGACTGGATGCTCTAGAAACGAAGGAACCAAGTCCAGTCAATCAAGTCAGCCCAAACCAATTTTCAACTCCGGGCTGCACTTACTGTCAAGCCATGAATCTTGTGTTCGAGGAGTGCCCTGTGTTTCAGGCTCAACAACAATACCATGAACCAATGAATGCGGCCTTTTCAAGGCCGAACAATAATCCTTACGCACCAACGTACAATCCTGGCTGGAGAAATCACCCTAATTTCTCATGGAGCCAAAATAACAATGACCATTCACGATCAAATCATGCTAGCCACTTCCATCATGCCAATAATTCTTCCAATCATCAACCCAACTTTTTCAATTTCCATAATAATTCTCCCAACCATCCACCTAACTTTTCAAACTATCAACAAAACTTTCCCAACCAAGTTCCACAATCCTCCTTCCAGAATCCTCAACTAAAAAGGAGAATGACTGACCTTAAAAGAAACATGAAAAGATACATGAAAAATCAAGATTCTCTCATGCAAACTATACAGAGGTTAGAGGTTCAAATGAGCCAACTAGCCACGCCACAGAATGAGAGACAGAAGGGTACCCTGCCTAGTCAGCCAATAACCAATCCTAGGAATTCTCAACAAGCTCATCTGGCTGAGGATCATTCATTAAATCAATGTAATGTTGTTCATACATTGAGGTCAGGAAAGAGAGTTGATAATCAAGTGTCAACGCCAACTAATCCCATTCAGCACAGCCACAATCAAGCGTCCACCACATCTAATCCAAATCCTTCCAATTCTGATGAATCTGAAAAAGATAAGTCAACCAGTCAGGTGCACCAGCCTATAGTACCATTCCCTAATATGCTAAAAATCAATAAGCAAAATCCACACATGGATAAGATAATTGAGATATTTAATCAAGTGAAGATAAATGTACCACTTTTTGATGCCATCCAACAAGTCCCTTCCTATGCTAAGTTTCTTAAGGATATGTGCACCAAGAAGAGAAAGACTAATGTACCAAAAAAGGTCTTCTTAGCCACTAACATTAGTGAGCTAATATCAGGTCCGATCCCTGTCAAGTACAAGGATCCAGGTAGTCCCACCATTGGCTGCACAATAGGACAAGCCGAGATTAGTCGTGCACTTCTTGACTTGGGGGCAAGTATCAACTTGCTTCCATTCTCAGTTTATCAACAACTTGGGTTGGGCGATCTTAGTCCAACTCGAGTCACCATCCAACTGGCTGACCTTTCAGTAAAAGTTCCAAAAGGGGAGATTAATGATGTCCTGATCGGGGTAGGGGAGTTTATTTACCCTGTCGATTTCATAGTTCTGGAGACACAACCTGTGTCCGACTCCAATCATAGGGCTCAAACTCCTGTTATCCTAGGGCGACCATTCTTTGCTACTGCCAATGCCATCATCAATTGTAGGAATGGGTCAATGAGGTTAACCTTTGGGGACATGACTAGAGAAGTGAATGTCTTCAATTTAGGAAAACAACCCCGTGATTTTGAGGATCAAACATTTGAAGTCAACCTAATTGAGAACTTAACAAGTGAACATAGAGAAGAATTAGAACTAGAAACTGAGTGTGACTTCGGGTTAGAGTCTGACGACTTTAATCTTGATCAGGTTATAGATTCTGATGTGAATTGGGCCTCGAACCCTATTTCACCAATAATAGAGCCAACAAATTTGACTAGTCCTTCCAACCACCCTTCCTCTTCCTTAGAATTGAAAGCCTTACCTGCGCATCTCAAGTACGTCTATCTAGGCGAATAAAAGACCTTTCCTGTCATCATTACCTCCCATTTAAATGACGGGGAAGAAGAAGTACTTAAAGTTATTCTAAGAAAATATAGGGAAGCCATTGGTTGGACTATGACTGATATAAAGGGATTAAGTCCGACCATCGTTCAACATCGCATTCATCTCAATGAAGATGCCACACCTAAAAGAGACCCGCAGCGTAGGTTAAACCCTATAATGCAAGAGGCTGTTCATGCTGAAATTGTAAAACTCTTAGACAATGGGATAATTTATCCCATTTCTGATAGCCAATGGGTCAGTCCTGTCCACGCGGTTCCAAAGAAATCCGGTTTCACCGTAGTGAAAAACGAGAACAAAGAGTTGGTCCAAACTCGACTTCCCACGAAGATCCGAGTTTGCATCGACTATAGGAAGCTTAATGCTGTAACTCGTAAGGACCATTTTCCACTTCCCTTTATTGATCAAATGCTTGAACGTTTGGCGGGTCACGAGTATTACTGTTTCTTGGACGGTTACTCGGGGTATAATTAGATCCCTATTGCTCCTGAGGACCAAGAAAAGACTACGTTCACATGTCCATTTGGGACATTTGCTTATCGTCGAATGCCTTTCGGCTTATGCAATGCCCCAGCAACGTTTCAACGTTGCATGTTGAGTCTTTTCTCTGATATGGTAGAACGATTCTTAGAGATCTTTATGGATGATTTCTCCATCTATGGAGATTCATTCACTCAATGTCTCCACCATTTAGAACTTGTCCTCCAACGTTGTGCTGAGAAAAATCTGACACTGAATTGGGAGAAATGCCACTCATGGTAAAACATGGAATTGTCTTGGGACATGATTAAAAGAGAAATTACAACTTTTAGAGAAGGCTTTGGAGAAGGTGATTTAAAAAGCTCAAAAATTGTTTTGTTGATTATAATAAGGAAGAAAATCTGTGCTCACTATCTCACTGCTCAACTGTTCATTCTTCTATTGAAATCCTACATGCCTCAACTTGATCATAGGTAAAACTTAAGATTGACTTTAGAAAGTTTGAAGTAAAGCACATAAGATGGTTGGAAGAGTTAACTCTTTTCTTTAAGAAATTGTTTTGAATTGGATGTTAAATCATCAAGCGCGAAGAAGCAAGTATGAAATAAAAACAGTTCAAGAAACGTTTTTAAAAGAAGTACAAGTTTAAAAATCCAAACCCATCCTCATGTGCCTTCAAGAACACTTTCAAGAAGAAAGGCTTTAAGTAAGGCATGCAAATGATTCATCAGGTCTTTTTCTTTAAAAATAGAAGAGAAGAAGGATTGAAGAGAGATACAATAGTGAGCCCAGAAAACCGGTCTAGCTACTCATGAAAAACAAAGAAGAAAGCAAGTAAATAATGCATGACATACCGTAATAAGAGTGGAAGAAAATGTGGCTCGATTCTTGTATTGATGTCACTTCAATCTTCAAGTATAAGCACTCAATTCCTCTCTCTCACAAGTATTTGTACTGGACTACAAATTGAAAAATAAAAATACAACTTTTGTGCTAGCTAATAAAGAGCCTAAATCCTTAGAAAATAAACAAAAATTCTAATCCTAGTCTTCGCTCCATTTTCCTCTGTTGAAACTGGTACTTATAGGGAAAAACTAGAAGGAGAGGATCCCGGGAAGATTGGGGGAGCAAACGCTCCCCCAACTGACTTCACTTGGCCGTGGAAACGCAGCTAGGGCCGCGTTTTCGCGGCCCTGGTGTGGCCAGGTGGCCACACCCAATTGGGGGAGAACTCTGGTTTGTTGATTTGCTTGTATCTTCTTCTGATTTTCTTGTTTCTGTGCCAAACGTTGACGAAACAACCTTTGATTGTGTGGCTTTAACCGCTTGATTCAGGGAGGATTCTTCTCAACCTCTTGATTTGCCAAGATTTTTCCCTAATTCTTTGATTTCGAATTTATTCTGAATTAAATCAGAATTTGGTGGGCTTTTGGGCTTGTTTCTCTTTTCTTTCTTTTAGCACTTGGGCCTACATTTAACAAAGAAAAAGAAGACTTATTAATAGGATTTATTAGCTAAAAAGTATGGTAAGGTGACAATGTATATGCAACATATGTGACTAATAAACTGGCTGGAGAAAGACGAGAGATCGCCGGTGATCTGGGAGGAGTCTTCATCGAAACTAGTACACCAGCTACGATGGAAGTAGGGCTGGTAACTACTTCAAATGGAACTGGCTTGACGACCAGCGTCGGAGATGTAGGGCTGGTGATTATCCTTAGCCCAGTAGTTGCAAGGATTGGCATCGTCAAAGAATCCACTGGCATCTCACCAACCGATTCAGCTGGGAGTGCGATTGGTTCAGCAGCCATCGCCTCCTCAGTCACCTTAGATTCACCAATAGGCTCAGGCTGGTAAGAGGGCAAGTTGTGATACAAGCGTCCAACTCTGCAGCATTTGCAGTAGCTGAAGTACTTGTCTCTTCCCTAAATTCCCCGGGAAGACACGCTGGTTCCCTTGAAGTCGATGCACCCAAAGGCGAAACACCTGCAAAAGTACTTTATTGAAACAAGATATAATAATATCAAGGGAAGGTTGCTTATAAATGGTCAAGGTATTACCAAGAGGTGACACCCCTCAACCGCCTCAGCAACAGTATTCCCCAAGACTCCCTCAATGGCAGCGCTAATTCCGGCGGGCTCCATGGAAGAAAACTTGGCAGTAGTGGGAGAAGCTCCAGAAGTGACTTCAGGAAGAACTTCATCCGTCCTGACGGCTTTTATAACCGGAATGTCCGGCTCGCTCGTCAAGGGCTCTATAAACCATCCTCTGGAGCTTGAGGTCGTTGGGCTCTCTTTCGAGGCACCGACACCCGAAAGACCGACATCAGCCGCGTCACACTCAGAATCCTCAGAAATGACAAAGTAGCTAGCTTCGTCCCCCTCCTTATAGGTAAGTAGAGGATCGTAATAATCCCCCTGTTCTCCTATGGCTTTATTTTCTGAATTATAAGTTAAACAAGTGAGTTGCATGAGATAAGAAAAAAAATATGTATACATGTGTATATGTATATATACGTCTTGCAAAAATGGAACTGGTCTTACCCAGGCCGGGAATAGCTTTATCAGTTGCTTATTTCTGTGCCGATAGTTTAATAATTAACAGGCAGGAGGAGGAGGGACTGCAACTGATTCACTCTCTGCAATGACAGTGGGAGTGTAGCGATGAGGCTTCTTCACCACCCTCTTCCTGCGGGATCCACCTTGCCTTTTCCGCTTGAAGTGGACGTCAGGATCTTCTTTTTCCACCTCTTCCACTTTCACTTCTTTTATAGGGGCCGTGCCTACCCCGCCAGGAGCATCTGTCGGAATCCCAGCACCTGTGACATCTTCAAAGTGAGGGCTTTCAGCGTCCGAAACTTCACTGTCGGTGGTGGCGATAAACTTTGGAAGGCCGGGCACCCGGATTCTTTTGCCCTCACCCTCGTGGTGACTTTCTGCTTCAGTCACTGGGAGATCCACTTCAAGCCAAAGGAGTTAATTGAAAATCTGGTTGGCCTGGAGCTCGAAGTTTTGTACCATTGGCAGAACCCCAAAGTCATAAGTAGGTTTGGGGTCCTCAACGGCATGCACATCCGTACCTTTGTACAGCTAGTAATGAAGTACCGCAGAGTACCATCAATTAGGCTCCCCATGAAGGCCAAGTTAGTGTTCGGATTGCCAACATAGAGTTGGTGATAATCAAACTGACAAGCAAATCGGCTGGGGACGTACAACTCCAAATAACGGTATCTCCACTCATGTACACCAAGTGAGAAGGCCGGATGCTAACCAGCCATTCGAAGATTCCCCAGCTCAGTGATGTCTTTCCATCCCCGACATCCTTGAATTTCTCGCCATATCCCGCATCGCAGATGTAGAAGAAAAAACCAGAAAAGATTATATACACCGTATCGGCATAATAGCTTGTGCGGTCACGTAGATCTGTGATCATGAAAATCCCTCAAATCGGCGAAGGGGTGCCACCCGAACACCTTCTAGAGGCTCTCCACCAGCCTGAATAATAGCTGGATAGTGAAGAGCGAACCACACCATCAAGTAAGTATATGGCAATCAGATCCTGGGGTTCGGTCTGTCGCGGGGTAAGATCGTCCCTTTTCCCCTCTTTGTTGCTGGTGGTCTACAGAAAGCCTCAATCAATGCATGAAAACCTTACTGAATACAGCACACCATCGCTGGAAAAGTGCAAGAGAGCAACCGTCTACCAGACGAATGACCGGCAATAAGACAGTAGAGAGGATGACATCGCTAGAAGGAGATGGCATCACACATCTCTTCAACTAAGCTGATAAAAACCCGATCAAAAGCACTTTTTGGAACTTTGGTTGGCGGGTCTGATGATGAAAACTCCTGAGTATGTCGCCCTGCTCATAGATGCCATCATCTTCCTCCAGAACAATGTCTCCCTGGGCATGCTCCTTCATCCTCCGGAAGATTTCTTTGTCCGCAACCCTGCAGTGAGTCGCTTAAGGGGCATCCTCCAAGTTGAGGAACAGATAATTCCCCTAACTCTTTGAATTACTCGAAGCTTCCTTATGATTGCCATGCATGCTCGAGCAAATGTCGAAGTGGCACATCAACTCTCGATAGGCCTCGAACAAAGCGGGTTCCTACTTTTCCAAAAGCGCCAATGCTGCTTCGCATGGGAAGTATTCTTCACAAGGGAGATATCCCATTGGCAAAGCAGAGACTTCTCATATCTTATGCAAAGCCATAGCCAATTCTCCTACAGCGGTGAAGAAAGTCCCTGTAGTTGGGCAGTACAATTCGAAGATGGCGTAGAAGTTCGCTACGCTCATCTAGATGCCATAGCTGGTAGCTTTGACAGCCTTGTGAGTCCCAGCCTCTCCAAATCCTCCTCAAAATGGGCCAAGACATAAAGGGTCAAATCCCTCCACCAGGCCTTGGTAGGATGAATCCAACTTAGGGTCCTGAAATCAGTTGCTGGGTAGTTGCCGTTGACCCTAAAGAACTGATTTCCAGAGGTTTGAGTCATAGCTGAATTTTCCCCCACCGGGATGTCTTGGAGAACATTTCTGGGGTAAAGACATAATATGCAGCGAGGGGGACCTGCCCTTGTATAGCCAGGAGAGGCGATTGAGGTAAAACCTGCACATAAGAATACAAAATTTCAGAACTAAGAATGAAAAGTGCAAGTTACTCAATTCTACCGCAATAACAAGTAGCTATACGGGTCGTGATCCACAAGGAGGAACTAGCGATGGAAGCTTTTTAGCAAGTTCTCTTTTAGGCTACAAAGTATGGCTAGAGTTCTTCTTTAGTTCTTTAAAAGAAAAAGGAAAATTTGAGTTAAAGTTAAATTAGGAAGAAGATGGTAGATTAAGAAGATGGAGAAACTAGAAATAATATGTACAAAGAAATCGAAATGAGTGATGAAAGAGTTGGGTGTTGTTGGTGTTGGTGATCTAAACTAAAGAAATAAAAGAAAAGAAACAAAAGATTAAAGAAATACTTACCTCCTCTGGTTGATGACTTACCTGGAACCCTTGCATGTTCTACCTTGCTTCAGAGGCGTTCAACGCATAAAACATAAGATCAAGCTCAGTCCCCATTCGCATTACATCATCAAGACGAACAAGAATGAAATGATACAGAATCTTGAGGAGGAGAACATCATCATGTAATATCATTGGCACTCACACAGACATGGCTATACTGATGCTTCTAGATTCACTTGAATGCTCATCACAATCAAAAGAGGAAAAGTAGAAAGAAGAAGAAGAAAACAAAAGTAAAGATAAACATAAAAAAATTACCTTTTATTGCTTGCAGAAACGATGGAAAAAAGGAGGAGGTACATCGGTGTCACCCTCAACATAAGCCTCTCTCTTACTTACATGAATCTCAGTCTAAACTAGACTTACAAAGAAATAAAAAATACATGAAAAGAAAATAAAAAATTACACTAAAAAGAATGAAAACATGGACTAAATTCTATCTCTGCATACTCGTCCCCTGTAAGCTCTGAAAATCCTTGTATTTATAGGCAAAACCCAACCTATGAGAGCATATGAAGATAGGAGAAGCAAACGCTCCCCCTAACTCTCTAACAAAGCCGCAGAAATGCGGCTTTGGCCGCGTTTCAGCGGCCAGGGTGTGGCCAGGTGGCCATACCCTGTTGATGGAACTCCCCAGCTTCGCGATTGATGTTTATCTTCAGCTGGATTTGCAGTTTAAGTCTGGGATTTTAACGAAATGGCCTTTGATCCTTGGCTTCAACCGATTGATTTGTAGGGATTTGTTCTAACTGGTTTTCAACCGATCTGAACTGACCTGATCTGCCCTGATTTACTGAGTTCGAATTAATTCTGATTTAATTCAGAATTTGATGGGCTTTTGGGCTCATTTCTCTTCACTCTCCTTTAGGAATGGGCCTGCAAATAAATTAAACAATAATTAGGAAAAAGCAGAGTTTATTTTATAATAAGTATGAGAATATGATAATGAATGTGCAATATTAGCGACCGATCACACCCCCATACCTATCTTTTACTCGTCCTCGAGCAAAACAACTAAATAAAAAATTATTAGTCTACTTTCGCAGGTCGCGCGATTGCACTGAGCATGTGCAACAAGCCGTTAAACCTCTAGGTTATCCCTAGAGGACGAGTTTTGTCTCGTGAGGGTTTTCAGTGGATTACATCCACAAAATCCGTAAAGAAAGAGAAAAATGTTAGTATTTTGAAAACACATTTTGAAAGAAAAATATTTAAAATATTATTGTAAGTTTTAAGTAATCTACAAGTTATAGGAAAATCAAATTTTTCATTCCTAAACTTAGTCTCTATTCAAAAATTTGTTATCAATCAAAGTAAGGAGTCAAATTGTACTCTCATCTAGTCTATTACTTTACCCTAAGTCATATGCACCTTATTACCGTGAAAACTTTGACTAAGGGTTCTTTCACTCTAACTCTTATGCCTTATTTATTTATATATATATATATTTTGGTAGCATTATTCCTTAATTCTATTAGGCTTTCCAATCTGCTTATGTAACGAGCTTTTAATCGATGACTCCCAAACCAAACGGTCTTAGGGCACCGGGTGAGAAAACACCCCAAGGACTTAAGGACTCGATCAAATAAGGCCACAAAACTAAGGATTTTATTATATGAACCACTTTTAGGCGTTAATACTTATGCTTTATTAGGCACAAATACCCAGCTGAATCAGAGGATTATATATATATATATATTTCAAACTTATCAATCATCTTTTGCATAAATACCAAGGCATACTTAGGCCAAAGCACCTAGCTAATCAATAATTAGATTTGTTCATCTTTCATAGATATATTTCTCTCTCTGTTTTTTTATAAGGTATAAGAATCTTTGTTTTTGAACCCTCATGCGTAAGTGTATGAAGTTGCATATTTCATTAAGGTAAAGATCAAGACTAAATTACTTTGACAAATTATCTTCCTAACCCTAAAAATCAAACAAATAATCTTATTTTGACCAAGTTTAAGAAATCCTAATTTTGATTTTCCTATTCCTTAAAATTGACTTAATTTCTTACAAAAAATATGTCAAAATATTATTTCTATTTTCAAAAAGTTTTTAAAAGTAAAGAAAATGTTAAATTTTTTTGTTTTGTTTTTTTAATAAAAAGTAAAACCTAAGTTATGTTAGAACCCTCCCCCACACCTATCTCATGCATTGTCCTCAATGTATGAATTAATGCATAGATGCATGAAAAAGAAGACAGGGAAGGAAAATACTACCTTAAGGTGGTGGTTCCGGTGGTGGTTTGATTGGTCCACAAAATGCGGTCCAATCGAATTTGCATGGAGTTCGGAGGAACCCACCAAAAATCTCTCTTATATAACCCACTAAAATGATGTATACATGAATTATTTTTATTAAAAATTTAATCCCATCTAATTTTCAAATTTCATAATTAATTTCAGAGTCAATTTTGTCAACCGCCTTGTCCCAAAATGGATTTTGAAAAGATGGAATGATTGACTTGGACTTTGGAAATATGGGAACTAATACCGACTCAAAAAAATGACTTAATTCAAGTAAAGGTTCAGGAGTCGAGATTGGTTCAGGAAGTGGGTCTAAATCAAGAAGTTGAAACTCAAGTCCACATTCATTTTCCTACAATGGAATGTGACTTAATATTGGTGATTCAAGTTCAAGAATGAGAGGTGTGGGAATCAAAACTGACTCTAAAATATTACTCAAGTCGGGTAACAAAACTGGAGTCAATATTGATTCGGAAATTTGAACTGGATCACAAAATTGAGAATCTAGGTCACATTTCTCATTGAGTTCAATTTCATAAAAATGAGAACTTGCCAATTTGTCAATGGGACTTTCAAAAGTATGAAATTGGTCAAGTTCAATATGATGATCATCAAAGATGGCCGATTCAATTTCATTATGAATTGGCACAGGATCCAATGTTGACTCGGGAAAAGATTGAAATCAGGTGAAGACACTGGAGTTATAATTGAATCAGAAAGTAGAATTGAATCACTAAGTTGAGATTCATGATCATATTCATTCTCAAGTTCAATTTCAGGAAAGGGATAACTTGCCAAACTGTTAATGTCACTTTCAAAATTTGGAGTTTGAGCAAGTTCAAATGATTGTGCTGAAATGGAACCTTGTTTTCCAAAACAACATGACTCTTTGGCTCTAACAGAATGTTTAGCGACATCAGAAATGATCAAACGGTAAGAACATAGAGTTTTGACCATCATATCTATGTCATGATTATGAGCGTTTTGAGCCTGAGTCATGGCTTCAAGCATCTTTTCATAGTTGATTGGTTCATCGTCTTGTTGCGATTGGTCTTGAAAAGATGAAGTGTTGTTTTGGAATTGGTAATGAAATTGTTAGTCCATCAGATTTTGTGATTGTTGTTTGGACTCACGCTCATTTCCAAAATTGATGGTTTTCTATTTTGGACTGGTGGAACTGAGTATGAATTTTGAAAATATTGTGGACAAGGGGGATAAGGAGGACAAGTTGGTTGAAAATTAGACTCGGGGAGATGAATCCCCATTGACTCTGTGAAGAGTTGAAATTATTCTGAAAATTTTAGTCATAAGATTGGGGGCATGGGTTATATTGATTCGGATAAGACCAATCTGGCACACTAGGTTGGTTAAAGTTATGATATGCCGGGTTGGTAATATACGAAAAAGAGGTTGGTGTGTAATATGGATTACTATTAAAATTGAAAAAATTGTTGTTATAAGTCATATCACACAATAAAATACAAACAAAGAAAAAACAAACAAATAAGCAAACAAATAAAAAGAAAAAAAAATCTAATCTAAGTTAGGGTAAATGATTGAGGCTAAACCTGCACACAAAATACGAGATTTCAGAACTTATAATAAAAATGTGCAAGTGCTCAATTCTTCCGCTATAGCAAGTGGCTATGCGGGTCGTGATCCACAAGGAGGGTTTTGTGATAGAAGCGTTTACGTTCTTTATTGAAATCGTTAAGAAAACAAAACGATAGTTCTTCTCTATTTTTAAGTTAACAAAAAAAAGAAAAAGAAGTAATAGTTAAAGTTAAGAAGAAAGTGAGAGATGAAGAAGGTGGAAAAATCAGAAAACGGTGAAAGAAAGCGATTATGTACAAATAGAGTGAGTGGAGAAGGAAGAGTTGGAAGAGTTGGAAGAGGTAATTTACAGAAATGAGAGAAAGGAAAGAAAAGGAAGGAATACTTACCTAGTTTAATTGATGACTTACCTGGAAACCTTTTGCAAGTTCTACCTTTTTGCTTCGGAGGCGTTCAACGCATAGATCATAAACTCGAGCTCAGTCCCCGTGCACATTATGTCGTCAAGCATATCAAGAACGAAGTGATGCGAAGCTTGGAAGAGGAGAACGTCTTCATGAACTATCGCTGGCTCTCACGTAGCTTAGTTATACTTGCTTTGGAATTCACTTGTAGACTCAACAAATACAACCAAGGTAAAGTAGAAAGAGGAAGAGGAAAGCAAAACAAAATATGAACATAAAAAGAAGCTTTTACCTTTATTACTTGCAGAGACAATGGAAGAAAGGAGGAGGGTACATCGGTGTCACTCTCAACATATGCCTCTCTCTCTTACTTACATGAATCATCATCTAACCTAAGCTACATACAAGTTACATAAAAGAAAAACCTAAACTACCAAATGGAAAACTAGTCTAAACCTAACTCTGCATGGTCCAATTTTAAGCGCAAGTATAGGCCTTTTATAGGCATAAACCCAACAACCCGGATCCCGGGGAGATCAGGGGAGCAAACGCTCCCCTTAACTCCCCAACAATGCCGCGAAAATGCGGCTTTTGCTACGTTTCCACGGCCAGGGTGTGGCCAGATGGCCACACCCTGTTGGTGGGTCATCTTGGGATTATCTTCTGACTTTATCCTTTGTTAGTATCTTCGTTTGAGTCCCAGATTCTGACGAAATAGCCTTGGATTCTTGGCTTTAACCGATCGATTCTGAGAGGATTCTTCTCAACCAGTTTTCCACCTATTGATTTGCGCTGATTTACTTGGTGCGAATTAATTCTGATTTAATTCAGAATTTTGGTGGGCTTTGGGCTCATTTCTGTTTATCTCCTTAAAGATTGGGCCTGCAAATAAATTAAACAATTAATTAGGATAATGCAGGCTTTTATTTTATAATAAGTATGGACATATGATATTAAATATGCAACATTAGCGACCAATCAGTAAACCTTAGACCTAGATGACTCCTAACTGGTTAGACTGTCCATGGGAGGTATAATGCAGACATTGACCACAAGCTAATCAGCCAGGTCAGGGCAAGATTGGTGGGAGGTATCCGCGCAAAAGTGACGGGCCTAATTAAGCCAAACCACTAGCCTTCGGGGTTTCGCCCCTCAATCCCTTTCCTTAGACACTGATTTGGCAGGAGTCAAATTCTAATACCTTTCCCCTTAGGATAATCTCCTAATTGAGTTCGAGATGTCCCTAGGGCCAACGTCTACTATGTTTTAGTTAGGCTTGGGTTAGTGAGTGAGGAGATTATTTGTGGGCTAAGGGTGGGTAATGACTTCCCCACCTTATCTTGTTTATAGGAAAAGCCCTTAAGATTGATTGTGCAAAGTGTACAGGATAAAGAAAAGTAACATTCAACAAGCAAATAATCACTCAAGAATGTTTCCTAAACTATATGCCATGCAAACGTACCTTTTGCCCAGCACTTTTCAACAGTAATGTAAAATGTAAACGAATTAGACACGTGCCTAAATGCAAAGTCTAAACCATTTTTAGCATTTAACAAACATCATTTTACTATTGAGGTTAGAAAGTAAATATAGTGAGACAAATAAGGAAATAGATAGCTACAGATATTAAACTTTGCACTACAGCCAACCTGCAAAAAATACAGGTAAGTAGTTCACTCAGATTGCCACAGGAATGTAGCAAATCTGAGGGCTTCTTGGCTCTGCTTTCTTCAGAAGAGTCCAAGGCCATTTATATATCCACTGCAGCAAAAATTTCTTGTTATCAAACCTGTACACCAAGAACCAAAAACAAAAAGTTAACCAAAAATGTAAATCTAAAAAGAGAATAACTTACCGTTCCTCCCCGGCAACGGCGCCAAAATTTGATTGAGGTAAAACCTGCACATAAGAATACAAAATTTCAGAACTAAGAATGAAAAGTGCAAGTTACTCAATCTACCACAATAGCAAGTGGCTATGCGGATCGTGATCCACAAGGAGGAACTAGCGATGGAAGCTTTTTAGCAAGTTCTCTTTTAGGCTACAAAGTATGGTTAAAGTTCTTCTTTAGTTCTTTAAAAGAAAAGAAAAAATTGAGTTAAAGTTAAATTAGGAAGAAGATGGTAGATTAAGAAGATGGAGAAACTAGAAATAATATGTACAAAGAAATCAAAATGAGCAATGAAAGAGTTGGGTGTTGTTGGTGATCTAAACTAAAGAAATAAAAGAAAAGAAAGAAAAGATTAAAGAAATACTTACCTCCTCTGGTTGATGACTTACCTGGAACCCTTGCATGTTCTACCTTGTTTCGAGGCGTTCAACGTATAAAACATAAGATCAAGCTCAGTCCCCATTCACATTACATCATCAAGACGAACAAGAATGAAATGATACAGAATCTTGAGGAGGAGAACATTATCATGTAATATCGTTGGCACTCACACAGACATGGCTATACTGATGCTTCTAAATTCACTTGAATGCTCATCATAACCAAAAGAGGAAAAGTAGAAAGAAGAAGAAGAAAAAAAAGTAAAGAGAAATATAAAAAAATTACCTTTTATTGCTTGCAAAAATGATGGAAGAAAGGAGGAGGTACATCGGTGTCACTCTCAACATAAGCCTCTCTCTCTTACTTACATGAATCTCAGTCTAAACTAAGCTTACAAAGAAATAAAAATTACATGAAAAGAAAATAAAAAACTACACTAAAAAGAATGAAAACGTGGACTAAATTCTATCTCTGCATGGTCGTCCCCTGTACGCTCTGAAAATCCCTGTATTTATAGGCAAAACACAACCTATGAGAGCCTATGAAGATAGGGGGAGCAAACGCTCCCCCTAACTCTCTAACAAAGCCGTGAAAACGCGGCTTTTGCCGCGTTTTTCCGGCCAGGGTGTGGCCAGGTGGCCACACCCTGTTGGTGGAACTCCTCGGCTTCGCGATTGATGTTTATCTTCAGCTAGATTTGCAATTTAAGTCCGGGATTTTGACGAAATGGCCTTTGATCCTTGGCTTCAACCGATTGATTTGTAGGAATTTATTCTAACTAGTTTTCAATCGATTTGAATCGACCTGATCTGCCCTGATTTACTGAGTTCGAATTAATTCTGATTTAATTCAGAATTTGATGGGCTTTTGGTCTCATTTCTCTTCACTCTCCTTTAGGAATAGGCCTGCAAATAAATTAAACAATAATTAGAAAAAAGTAGAGTTTATTTTATAATAAGTATGGGAATATGATAATGAATGTGCAATATTGGCGACCGATCAAGAGGCAGCTATCAAAATACCCACATGGACTGAGTCAGTGGTCTGGGTCACTTGCCATTTCATCTTCCGAGGCCTCATCACGCATTGTAAGAAGGATAGTGGGAAATGACGTTTGCTGGATGGGAGGTAATACTTCTCGCCATTCAAATTAAAGATCGATTGCCCTTCCCCGGCCAGCAGCTGATGATCTGTGTCAGGCACTGCGTCCCCAAACATGAAGTCGGGCTTCCAGTAAATCTTCCGGTCGCAGTCCTCTAGAGGAGCAATAGTGAGGATACTCTTCATTGTACGCTGATCTCCGGTGTGGATCAGGGCATCACGGCCAGGAGTGCTCCGCTCACTGAACAATGAAGGTTTTTCCTTGAATTGTGGGGTGACATTACCATCCAAACCCCCAACCGGCCCAAAAAGGCTGTTCAGAGGTCCAGGGGTATAGTGCACTGCAAAGCAAGAAGAAGAAACTATATTAGTCCATTAGCCAAAGAAAAGAGAACCTAAAGCAAAAGAAAATTGCTAAGGCATAGCTTCGCTCTCCAAGCAAAGCTAGCCTAGAGCTTCACACTTTGCACGAAGGCAGAGTGCAGAAAATCACTAAGTGATTAGTTTCGCTCCAGAAGGTAGCTTCGCATTCTATCACTGAACAGAATGCAAAAAGCCCCAAGGGCTAGCTTTACGGAAAAAGACACTTGTGCCTAAAGTGGCCACAAAGGGCTCAAGTCCTCCAAGTTAGCTTCGCTTCAGAAGCTTAACTTCGCATTTTGTCACTTGACAGAATGCGAAGAACGCCCTAAGGGCTAGCTTCGCAAAACAGCTTGGAAAAGAAACCGTTCGGTTTCAAATTTCAAAAAGTAAAATTAAAGGGGAATTAAATCCCCTAAAATTCGGTGGGATTAAATTAAGGGAGTATAATTCCCTAAGATCACGGGATCATGATGAATCACGCCGAATTCACCATGAAATGGCCAGAGGATGACTTCAAAAAGAGATGAAACTCTCTGAAAAGGGAAAATTCCCTACCCGCTATGGGGCATTCGATGATCGGAGGAGGAGATGGCGCCTCCCCAGCAGAGGTCGCTGCCTCTTTTCCTGCGCATCGTTTGGGTGCCATTAAGAACTGTGAAGAAGTTCTGAAATTCTGGAACGAGGGAGAAGAAGGGGAAAGAGATTTGTTCTCTGAAAATTCGAAGTGTTTTTAAGAGAAGGCAATTCCCTCTTTCAGCCTACTGGGCTTTTATAGACATGAAATTGTCTAGCTTCGCCTCCTCAAAAGGAGCGCAAGCGGTCGTATCAAATTAATTTGAAATGGCACCCAAGCACCTTCTTCGAGAAGCCTTACTTTAGCTCCATTGAGGGCTCATCTTTAGCTACGCTAAGGGCTTATCTTTAGCTTCGCTGTAAATTTTGTGTTAACTCCACTGAGAGCTCGTTTCTAACTTCGCTGGAAGCCTGTCTTTAGCTTTGCTGAAAGCTTAGCTTCGCTAAGAGCTGATTTTTCCTTTTTGGAAAAGACTTATGGGGAAAACCAAGTTGGATCACTTAGCACCCGATGGATTTCTCCCAACCCAAGCCAGTCCATTCCAGTTTCTTCCGAAATTCAAAGTGAAAGACATGGATTAAAGCAAATAAAGGCAAAATTTTATTGATTTAAAAGGGAAGATACATTGATAATACATCAAGATTGTCTTTCATACAATTAAGTCTCTATTCCGAAGGCATATAAGTTGTTCTATCTACTTTCAGGATGATAGTGATTCTTGAAGTCATTCCAAGTCCACCAGACCAACTGGACACTAAAAGGCTTTCCTCTTTCGTGGGGCTGTAATCCTTCACTTAATGGCAGATTTTGCCACGAAGAAGCTGGATCTTCTTTGATCAAAATTGGCAAAGGATTGGATGCCACCAGAAAGCTGGACTTCCTTAATCAAAATTTGCAAAGGAAGGATCCGAGATCTTACTGGTGACATCCCTTTCCCATATCTTGTGCAGAGACCCAGCAAAGGTGAGATATTGGTGAAAATGATATAGCACAAATCCGCAGCTAAGTGGATCATCGCAGATAGGCGATCGCTGGCCTTCTCCTAGAGTTGGGATCAGCTGCTCCAGTATATTCCTCCTACTTATGATCAAAGCCCAAACTTGAGAATGAAGATGCATACTTTTGTCCTCCTTCATCAGGTCAAAAAAATTGGGAACACAGTGAACTTCAACACAAAAAAAAAGAGTTAGCATTAAGCGAAAAGGAAGATGCTAAATCAGAAGTTTTTTGTCCTGAGCGGAGCTGATCCAGATCTAGCCTAGTTATACCCTGGGGCTAGACGTCGGATAATGCAGAGGCAAAACGCTCGAGAACCTGAAAAGGCATAGATGCCTCGCAACAGGTAGAGGATAGCCTCGCCATATGGTAAGGTTAGACTGGCCCAGAGAGGGTAAAATCTTAGCCTCGCCTATATGGCAAGACTGGCTCAACCTCAAAAAGGCCAAGTCCTAGTCTTGCCTGTATGGCGAAGCTAAAACTGGTCTAGAAAAGGTAAGGCCTCACTGTCGCCTATATGACAGGTTTAGCAAGCCAAGGCAATAGCTTCGCCTAGAAAAATTCTTTACCTAATTAGGCAAGATATTAGCTTCGCCAGAAGCTTAAAAAAGGGCTGAAACCCTTCTCCAAAGATCCGCCAAATGCAGAGACCAAGGGAATTCAATCCCTGAAATAGCTGGTAAAGCTAAGAAAATTAAGGGAGATAAACTCCCTAAAATCACTAGTTTATTGGTAAAGTCTCTGGATGACCGAGACTCACCAGCTCTTGGTCGGGAAATGACCAGAGTGAGCGTCCCCACTACTTCAGGGACCTCAGTCTCCTTGCTTAGGCAATGAGGAGATATCATGAACAAACTTTTCAGAAAGATAAAAGTAGGTTTCTCTGAGAAGGACTACAAGAATCCTATTTATAGGCTTCATGGCCTGACCACGCCGCTGCCACTTCAAGCCTAGAAGTACGGACGAAGTTAAAGCATTTAAATGCTTAGCCTCGAGAAAGGGAATAGTCCCTCTCGTAAATACGTACGAAGTTAATTGAACTTTAGAAAAGGGAATAATCTCCCTCATAAATGCAGGTGAAATTGTTCAAACCTTGAAAAAGGGAGCAATCCCTCTCGTAACTCACAAAGGCGGTTAGCCTTGGGCAATGGAACGTCGTTCCATCATAGCGAGAGCAAGGCTAGTGCTGATAGAGCACTGATAATCTTACTCTGTTTGGAAGCAAAGCTACTTCAGAAAGCCCAAAGGTGAAGCTACCTAGAAGTGCGAAGCTACACAGAAGCGAATTATTGCAGTTCCTCGATGAACCTGTTCCAGCCCGAAAGCGCGAGTAGAGGCAAAGTTGAACTCAACCACCAAAGTGGCATTCACATCCACATACCATAGATTATATTCTGAAGCAGTTTAAAGTATTTCAAAATCTGAACAATCCATTGCAGATTTTCAAAAACTTTGAAGGGGGTCTTGTTGACACTCTAAAAAGACAAAACTCTCACATTTATCTTCAAGCGGTCTGAACGACGTCTAACTTATCGACATTTATAAAAGATAAGTAGAAGACAAGCTGACGACCACGGACAAGACAGCGACTCGGACTTTACTAGTGAAGCAGACAGTAAGCCAAAATTGTCTTTGAAGAGATCCAAGCAGGCCTAAGATGCTAAGTTAGCTCAATACTTAGCCTTGTATGAGCCCAAGGCAATAGCCTTGAGCCTCGCTTTAAAGCTCTTTATGGCTCCATATAGAGCTAACTTACAGCTTCTCCTAAAGCTTTCTTGGTAGCTTCGCTGTGAGGCTAACCATTAGCTTCGCTCGAAGCTTCCCATTTAACTTCGCTAGAGGCTGATCCAGGAGCTTCGTGTTGGAAGCTTTGTCCCTAACTTCGCTAGAAGGGAAAAAGGGTTTACCTTCACTATGGGCTAAGTCTTAGCTTCGCACAATGCCTTGAAGGTAACTTCGCCTGAAGCTATGAGCTAAATCTTACCTTCGTAGGAGACTACGAAGGTAACTTCGCTGAAGCTCTGAGCTAAGTCTTAACTTCGCATAACTTAGCTCCGCGCGAGCTTTGTCAGGTCATCAAAATGACCGTTTCCCACAGGGGATTAATGGGTGAACCCCACTAATTTAGTGGGATTAAAGCCACTTTAAGTAGGCGGTTACACCTGCTCACTTCGTCCCACATTAAGTGGAGACAATTAAGTCACAACGGCAGGAAGGCGTTCACATGAATCCTCTAGCTTCGCTGAAGCTCGCAAGTAGCTTCACTGCAAGGCCATTTGCAGCCTTGCATGAAGCTAAAGACTGATTCAGCCTTGCTGAATTCAAGGGGGCGGTTACATCCCATTTTGACTATAAATCGTCCCTTGCTGAGCCAAGGAGTTACACGCACAGACAGAGAGGGAAAAAAGGGCTAATGGGCCTAGAGAGAGGAGATTGGCTGAAGGAAATTCAACCAGTGATTCTTCTAGAGAGTGTTCTCTTATTCTCCTGCTTTCAAATACTCGATTTCCAGAATCAAGCGAGAAGGGAGTCCAATTAGGAGGCAGCTTGATCGTCTGATCGATTGCATCATCAAAAGGATAAAGTGATCGCATGTTGATTTGATTCCTACAGGCATACTTCCTCAGAAATCTTAGAGGAGATCTACCTGTAATTTTCTAATTACTTGTGATAGCAATTTTCAATGGAAAATAATCATCAGTGATAATGGTACTGACTTTTGCAATAGATCCTTTGAAGCTCTTATTTGAAAATATGCTATAACTCACAAGTTGTCCACACCTTATCATCCTCAAACCAGCGGGCAGGTTGAGGTCTCCAATAGATAAATCAAGTTTATTTTGGAGAAGGCTGTGAACCAAAACCGAAAAGATTGGTCCACCAAACTTGTAAATGCCCTATGGGCCTACAAGACCGCTTTCAAGATGATTCTAGGGATGTCTCTTTATAGGTTAGTCTTTGGGATGGCTTGCCACCTACCCGTTGAGTTAGAGCACCGGGCCTTATAGGCAATCAAGCAGCTAAATTTTGATTTGAATAAGGCCTGTGACCTTCAAAAATTAAAAATTTTCAAGTTAGAAGAGTTGAGAAATGAGGGCTATAAAAATCTTAAGATCACAAAAGATAGAGTTAAGATTTTTCATGATAAACACATCAAAAGGAAAATATTTGTCCCTGGATAAAAAGTCTTACTCTATAATTCTAGGCTTTATCTTTTTTCAGGAAAGTTAAAATCAAGATGGACTGGGCAATTCGCTGTAAAATCTGTGTTTTCATACAGTGCTGTACAGATCAGTGACACCAGGAATAGAAATGACTTTAAGATAAATGATCAACGCCTTAAACCTTTCTTGAAATCGGTGCCGGTAAATGAAGCGGCTATGGGTCTTTTTGACCCAGTGTTTCAGTAATTTTACCTCTTTTATATTCCATTTCATGCATCTATACATTTCTTTCATACATTGGGGACAATGTATGAGATAGGTGTGGGGGAAGGTTCTAACATGATTAACATTGTTTAAAAAGAAAAAATTTTAAAAATTAAAAAACTTTTTAAAAAAAGAATAGTATTTTGATGTATTTTTTTATAAGGAATTAAGTCAATTTTAAGGAATAGGAGAATCATTATTAGGATTTCTTGTACTTGATCGAAATAAGATGACTTATTTGATTTCTAGGGTTAGGAGGAAAATTTTGGAAAACTAATATAGTCTTGATCTTTATCTTGATCAAGTATGCGCACTTTATACACTTACACACTTAGGGTCCAAAAACAAAGATTCTTATGCCTTATATAAAAAAAAAGAGAAAAAAATATAAATCCTCTGATTAAGTTGGGTATTTGTGCCTCATGAAGCACAAGTATTCACGCCTAAAAGGGGTACATTTTATAAATAAAAATCTTTAGTTCGTGGCCTTGTTTGCTTGAGTGCTTAAGTCCTTAGGAGTGTTTTCTCACCTGGTGCCCTAAGACTGTCCGGTTTGGGTGTCACCGATGACAGGCTTGTTATATGAGCAGATTAGAATGCCTAATGGAATTAAGGAATAATACCACCAAAAATAAAAAAATAAATAAGGCATAAGAATTAAAGTTGAAGAACTCTTAGTCAAAATTTCACAGTCACGAAGGTGCATATGACTTTGGGTAAAGTAATAGTCTAGATGAGAAATATAAATTTGACTCCTTACTTTGATTGATGATATATTTTTGAATAGAGACTCAGTTTAGGAATGAAAATTTTGATTCTCTTATGCCTTATAGGTTATTCAAATTCTTACAATAATACCTCAAATATTTTCTCTCTTTTCAAAATACTTTTCAAAAATACTAACATTTTTTCTCTTTCTTTATGGATTTTGTGGGTGCAATCTACTGAAAACCCTCACGAGACAAAACTCGTCCTCTAGGGGTTAACTAGAGGTTTAATGGCTTGTTGCACATACTTAGTGCAATCGAGTGACCTGCGAAAGTAGTCAAAATAATTTCTGAGGATTAGTTTTTATGTTTTGCTGAGGGCGAGCAAAACATAAGTTTAGGGGTGTGATTGGTTACATATATTGTATATATAATGTCACATTTTCATAATTATTGCCTAATAAATCATTTATTTAGTCTTATATTCTTCTTTGTGAAATGCATGCCCATTGCTAAAAGAGAGGGAAGAGAAACGAGCCCAAAAGCCCATCAAAATTCTGATTTAATTTAGAATTAATTCGAAATCAGAAAATCAGGACAAATCAGGCAAATTAGGGAAGATAAAATCAGTTGAAAATTGGTTAAAACAAATCTTCACAAATCAACTAGTAAAAGCCAAAGATCAGAGGAGGTTTCGTCAAATCCAGGAGCTGAAACGAAAAATCTAGCAAGAGATAAAGGATTTTGCTAAACCAGGGAGCAGCACCCCCCTGTGTGGCCACCTGGCCACACCCTAGCCGCGAAAACATGGCCAAAGATGCGTTTTCATGACTTTGTTAAGTCTGTTGAGGGAGCATTTGCTCCCCCTATCTTCGTACACTCTCCCCCGTTTGGTTTTTTCCTATAAATACTGCATTTTTCAGAAGAAGGGACCGAAAATTAGTTTAAGTTTTTCTCTTTATTTTTATGGATTAGATTCTTTGTTAGATAGTATTGAAAAGTTGTATCTCTGTTTTTTAATTTATAGTTCAGTCCAAATACAAGTGAGAGAGAGAAAAAGAGTGATTGTAACCTGAAGTTGAAGTGACATCAATAAAGGATTAAGATTTCTTTTCTTCTCCAATTCACGGGTATGTTTCATTTCATTTACATGTCTTGTTTTACATTAATCATGAGTAGCTAAATTTATTTTTCTGGGCTCACTATCATCTCTCTTCGATCCCTCTTATTTTGAATGGTTTTGATATAAAGATCTCAACGGAATCATATGTATGTCTTAAACTAAGCCTTGCTTCTTTGAAACTGTCCTTGAAGGCAAATGAGAATGGGTTTGGATTTCTAAACTTCTATTTTTTAAAACAACACTTGAGCTTGTTTTTATTTCATATTTGAAAGGCAACTTGATGATTTAATATTTAGTTCAAGATGAATTCTTAAGAAAAAGAGTTAACTTTTTCAAACAATCTTATTTGCTTTGCTTAATACTTTTGAAACTCAAGCTTAAATTTTTACCTATGATCAAGTTGAGGTACTGAGAAATTTAAGAGAAGAATATATCATTGAGTAGTAAGATAGTGAACCCAGATCTTTTTCATATATTAGAACAATCAACCAACCAATCTTCAATACTTTTTAAAGATCATCTTTTCCAAAGCCTTCTTTAAGTTTTCAATTTTTCTTTTAATCACTTCTTTACTCTACATTCTCTTTTTCAACATAAAAAAAAACACCAACACTATTCTTTGTTCTTTAAACAATTCATCAAAAAGCTTTCATCGCATTCCTCCTCGTGGACACGACCCGTTGCGCAAAGCTAGACGGTAATTCTCACTGCATTTACTTTCAATCAGAAACATATCCGTGAAGTGGAGAAGAAGAGAAGTCTTGTTCCTTTATTGATATCACTTCAACTTCAAATTATAATCACTCTTTTCCTCTCTCTCACTTGTATCTGGACTAAACTACAAATTAAAAATAGAGATATAACTTCTCATTAACTATCTAACAAAGAACATAAACTCTAAAAATAAAGAGAAAAACTTAAACTAGTCTTTGGTACATCCTTCTCTGTTAAATGTAGTATTTATAGAGAAAAACCAAATGGGAGAGAGCGTACGAAGATAGGGGGAGCAAATGAAGTATTGGGCTAAAGGAGGTAAGTAATTTTTTACTTTCTTTTCTTTTAATTTTAGTTTAGATCACCAACACCACATCTACCAACTCTTTTATCACTCTTTTAAATTTCTTTGTATATATCAATTTTCTATTTTCTCCACCTTCTCAATCTACCACTTTCTTTTTTAACTTAACTGTAACTTATATTTTCTTTTCTTTTAAAGAACTAAAAGAAGATCTTTAACCATTCTTTGTATCATAAAAGAAAACTTACTAAAAAACTTTCATAGCTAGTCCCTCCTTGTAGATCACGACCCGCTATAACCAGTAGTGGTAGAATTGAGCACCCTGCACTACTGTTTTAAAAGTTTTGAAATTCTGTATTTTTGTGTGTAGGTAAAACTTCAATCAAATTTTAGTGCCGTTGCCGGGGAGGGACGGTAAGTAATTCTCTTTTTAAGTTTACATTTTTGGTTAACTTTTTTCCTATTCTTGGTGTACAGGTTTAATAACAAGGAAAATTTTTGCTGCAGTGAACATATAAGTGGCCTTGGACTCTGCTCAAGAAAGCAGAGCCCAGTAGCCCTCAGATTTGCTACACTCCAGTGGCAAACTGAGTGAACTACTAACCTGTATTTTTGCAGGTTGGCTGAATTGCAAAGCTAATTTCTGTAGCTATTTATTTTCTTGATTAACTCACTATACGTACTTTCTAACCTCAAGCGTAAAATTATGTTTGTTAAATGTTAAAAACGGTTTAGACTTGTATTTAGGCACGTGTCTAATTCGTTTACATTTTATATTACTGTTGAAGAGTGCTAGAGCAAAAGGTACGTATGCATAACATATAGTTTAGGAAACATTCTTGAGTGATTATTTGTTGTTGAATGTTACTTTTCTATATCCTGCACACTTTGCACAATCAATCTTAAGGGCTTGTCCTATAAACAAGATAAGGTGGGAAAGTCACTATCCTCCCTTAGCCTATAAACAATCTCCTCACTCACTAACCCAAGCCTAAGCAAAACTGAGTAGACATTGGCCCTAGGGACATCTCGAACTTAAATAGGAGACTGACCTAAGGGGAAAGTTGATTTGAATTTGACTCTTGCCAAATCGGTGTGTAAGGTTAGGGATTGAGGGGCGAAACCCTGAAGGCTGGTGGTTTTGCATAATTAGGCCCATTACTTTAAGCACGGATACCTCCCATTAATCTTGCCCCTACCTGACCGATTAACTTGTGATCAGATTTAGCAATATACCCCCCATGGACTGTCTAACAAGTTAGGAGTCGTCTAGGTTTAACGTTTATCCTAACTTAGGTTAGATTTTTTTCTTTTTATTTGTTTGCTTATTTGTTTGTTTTTCTTTGTTTGTGTTTGATATTTCCTGTGTGATATGGCTTATAACAATAATTTTTTCAAATTTAATGGTAATCTATATTACACCCTGACCTCTTTTTCGGATATTATCAATCCGATATATCATAAATTTAACCAACCTAGTGTGTCGGATTGGTCTTATCCGAATTAATATAACCCATGGCCCCAATCTTATGACCATAATTTTTAAAATAATTTCAACTCTTCACAGAGTCAGTGGGGATTCACCTCCCCCGAGTCCAATTTTCAACCAACTTGTCCTCCTTATCTGCCTTGTCCACAGTATTTCAAAGATTCACACTCAGTTCCACCAGTTCAAAATAGAAAACCATCAATATTGGAAATGAGTATGCGTGTGTCCAAGCAACAATCACAAAATCTGACAGACTCACAATTTCACCACAAATTCCAAAACCAAACTAAATCTTTTCAAGTCCAATCGCAACAAAATGATGAACCAATCGAATATGAAAAGATGCTTGAAGTTATGACTCAGGATCAAATCGCTCGTAATCATGACATAGATATAATGGTGCAAACTCTCCATTCTCATCGTTTGACCATTTCTGATGTCGCTAACCATTCTGTTAGAGCCGAGAACCATATTGTTTTGGAAAATAAGATTATATTTTAGCACACCCATTTGAACTTGCCCAAAACCCAAAATTTGAAAATGAAATTGACATTTTGGCAAGTTATCCCTTTCCTGAAGTTGAACTTGAGAATGATATGATCCTGAACCTAAACTTGGTAATTCAATTCTACTTCCTGATTCAATAATGACTTTGGTGTCTTCACCTGATTTTAATCTTTTTCCCGAGTTAACATTGGATCCTGTGCCAATTCATCATAAATTTGAATCACCAATCTTTCATGATCATCATACTGAACTTGACCAATTTTATACTTTTGAAAGTCCCATTGACAAATTGGCAAGTTCTCATTTTTTTGAAATTGAACTCAATGAGAAATGTGACCTAAATTCTCAAATTTGTGATCCAATTCAAATTCATGAATCAATATTGACTCCTATTTTATTACCCAATTTGAGTAATATTTAGAGTCAGTTTTGATTTCCACACCTGTCATTCTTGAACTTGAATTACCAATGTTAAGTCATATTCCGTTATTGGAAAATGAATAAGGACTTGAGTTTCAACTTCTTAAATTGGACTCACTTCCTGAACCAATCTTGACTCCTAAGCTTTTACTGGACTTAAGTTACTTTTCTGAGTCGGTATTAGTTCTCGTACTTCCTAAGTCCAAGTCAATCATTCCATCTTTTCACACTCTATTTTGGGACAAGAGTGTTGATAAAATTGACTCCGAAATTATTTGTGAAATTTGAAAATTAGATGGGGTAAAACTCTTAATAAAGATCATTTATATATACATCATTTTAGGGGGTTATATTAGAGAGGTTTCTGGTTGGTTTCTCCAAACTCCACGCAAATTCGATTGGGCCATATTTCGTGGACCAATCAGACCACCACCGGAACCACCACCTTAAGGTAATATTTTTCTTCCCTTTCTTCTTTTTCATGCATCTATGCTTTAATTCATACATTGAGGACAATGCATGAGATAGGTATGGGGAACAGTTCTAACATAACTTAGGCTTTCTTTTTGTTAAAAAAAATTATTATTAACATTTTCTTTACTTTTAAAAACTTTTTAAAAATAGAAATAATATTTTGATATATTTTTTGTAAGAAATTAAGTCAATTTTAAGGAATAGGAGAATCATAATTAAGATTTCTTATACTTGGTCAAAATAAGATTATTTGTTTGATTTCTAAGGTAAGGAAGAAAATTTGTGAAAGTAATTTTATCTTGATCTTTACCTTGATAATATATGCATGCTTTATACACTTACACACTTAGGGTTCAAAAACAAAGACTCTTATGCCTTATTAAAAAAAGAAAAGAAAAATATATATATATATATAAAAATTCTCCGATTAAGCTGGGTATTTGTGCCTCATAAAGCATAAGTATTCATGCCTAAAGGCGGTTCATATAATAAAATTCTTAGTTTTGTGGCCTTGTTTGCTCGAGTTCTTAAGTCTTGGGGTATCTTCTCACCCGATGCCCTAAGGCTGTTTGGTTTGGGAGTCACCGATTAAAGGCTCGTTACATGGGCAGATTAGAAAGCCTAATAGAACTAAGGAATATTACCACCAAAAATAAAAAAATAAATAAGACATAAGTGTTAGAGTTAAAGAACCCTTAGTCAAAATTTCACGGTCACGAAGGTGCATATGACTTAGGGTAAAGTAATAGACAAGATGAGAAGTACAATGTGACTCCTTACTTTAATTGATAACAAATTTTTGAATAGAGACTAAGTTTAGGAATGAAAAATTCAGTTTTTCTATAACTTATAGATTACTTAATTCTTATAATAATATTTCAAATATTTTTCTCTTTCAAAATGTGATATCAAAACACTAACATTTTTCTCTTTCTTTATGGATTTTGGGGGTGCAATCCACTGAAAACTCTCACGAGATAAAACTCGTCCTCTAGGGGTAACCTAGAGGTTTAACGGCCTGTTGCACATGCTCAGTACAATCGCGTGACCTGCGAAAGTAGTCTAATAATCTTTAGTATAGTTTTATTGTTTTGCTTGAGGACGAGCAAAAGATAAGTGTGGGGTGTGATCAGTCACATATATTGCACATACATTGTCACATTCTCATACTTATTATATAAACCCTGCTTTTAATCCTAATTATTGTCTAATTTATATGCAGGCCCATTGCTAAAGGAAAGGAAAGATAAACGAGCCCAAAAGCCCATCAAAATTCTGATTTAATTCAGAAATAATTCAAAATCAGAAAATCAGGGCAGATTATGACAAATCAGAGAAGTTGAAAATCGGTTAAAACAAATCTTCCCAAATCAATCGGTTAAAGCCAGAGATCAAAGGCCATTTTGTCAAATCCAGGAGCTGAAACAACAAATCCAATCAGACAAAAGGGGGCAAAATCACACGTATCCAAATCCCCACCTGGATGTGGCCATTTGACCACATCCTCCATGGCTCTTTGGTGGAAAAAAGGGGAGCGTTTGCTTCCCTTATCTAAACACTCCCCTTGTCTTCTCACTCCTCTCCCCTTTAGGTTTTTACCTATAAAAGGCAGATTTTTCACTGAAAAAAGGAACAACCAAGCAGAGAGTAGAATTTAGGCTATACTGTAGTTTACAATTTAGGTTTTTAGTTTCTTTCATGTAATTTTTATTTTCTTTATGTAACTGAGAGGAGAGGAGACTTCCATGGAGGAATGAGAACAAGTTTGTACTGAAGGTGACATCGATGTAAGTAATCTTTTCTTTTATTATTATTTAAATCAAATCGAAGTTTTCTTTTTTTTTCTGTTCTTGTTTTGTTTGCTTCCCTCTTCTGTATTTGTGGATCCAAATGAATCCTATAGCCTCGAATTTGCCTTGCCCTTGCAAGTGCCGTTGATAGCTTATGGTGATGGATATCCATTTCTATGGTAGTGTAGCTTGCCCCTTCGTTTCATTGTGTAAATTGGGAATGGGAAAGACCCTATTTGTCATACTTCGCTCGCCTTTAAACAAGGGTACATCATCGATACGGGTCTAAGGTAAGCAGGCGCCGAAGAGGTAAGTAAGTATTTTTAGGTTTTTCTTCCTTTTTCTTTTAATTTTAGTTTAGATCACCAATACCAACTCTTTTATCACTCCTTTTCAATTTCTTTGTATATATCTGATTATAGTCTCTAATTTTGCATAATTTTTATCACATTCTCATATTTATTTCATGTAAAATTCTGCTAATAAAATCTTACTTGCTTGATCCTAGGTCTATGGTGTGCAAATGAAGAAGAAGACCTAAATCACCATTTAATTGGTGATTAAAAGCCTACCAAGTAGCCATTGACTTTAGATTGAAGATTTTGTCAGCCCAGGGCATCAAATTGCAAATCCAGGAGTTCAGGTGGACAGAAGACAGATTGGGCAGCACGCTGCCCAAAATTTGGCGCGCGCCGCCCTGCCTGGGCTGCGGAAACGCGGCCCAAGCTGCGTTTCCGCGGCAATTTGGGCGCCCGCGTGCTTGATTTTTGGGCCACGTGCTGCTCACGTGGCCCCCTCTGCCCTGGTGTCCATAAAAACCCCCTAGGGGTCTTCAGTTGAAGGGGATCCAGAGCTTTAGCAAGTTTTGTAATCTTGTTTTTAGGTTTGTAGTAGTTGTTGTTGTTCTTCTTCTTCTAGTTGTTGTTTAGCCATTAGAGTGAAGAGAGAGAGTGTGTAAGTGTTGTATTTGAAGGGTGACAAGCTAATACAAGTACTACTTCTCTTCCTTCTTTCAATTTACTTGTGCTTTCCTTTGCTCTTTACTTCTTCTTTTTGTTGTTTCTTGTTATAGTGTAACTTCTTCCCTCTTTACTTCTTTTCTTTTACTTTGTTGTAGTGTAACTTTCTTCCTCTCCACTTCTTTTCCTTTGTTGTTGCTTTTGCTTTTATGGCTAACTAACTTTTCTATAGCATGGCTAACTAACTACTAACCCACTAATTTCTAACTACTTGATTGATAACCCGCATGAGTCAATAGTGTCAAACAAGCCTTGTGCAAACAAGAGCTATGGCATCTTAAGACGAGGGTTCTAACTCTAATTTACCTACAAGTATTTACTTTCTTATACTTCATGCTTAATGAATTTTGATGATCTATGAGTTGTGTACTTTACTTATTATTGTAAGTTAGAGACTTCTCCTTTTAACTTTGCCGATACCAATAGTGCACTCGAGTCTTCCCTTATTCTCGCCTTCTATCAGATCTTGATAAGGGAATGTCCGAGTTTTTGCCGTGTAAAGCTAAGTTTTAGGATGAACTTTCACTCGATTTCCACGTGAGTAGTTCCAATGTAAAAGGTTTGTGTTCGCCTATGATCCATTGTGAGGCTATCTTCCAAAAGTTAGAAATTAGTGGGAGCACTTAGTAGAAAGTTAGCCATGCATTTTTACAACTAAGAAAAAAAATCACTTTTACAAATCATCAAAACATTTTCCAACAATTCTTCAAACAACTTGTTTTTACTTTTCAATTCTTTATTTTGCAACAAGAACTTT
Source organism: Agave tequilana (assembly GCA_038442645.1). Taxonomy (NCBI): domain Eukaryota; kingdom Viridiplantae; phylum Streptophyta; class Magnoliopsida; order Asparagales; family Asparagaceae; genus Agave; species Agave tequilana. The sequence goes on from JAVJIF010000666.1 coordinate 200,702, forward strand.
CTTTCTTCTTGAACTTTGAAGCCGCATCAAGCTTCCATCGCTCTCCCTCCTTATGGATGCGACCCGTATAGCCACTTCGCTACTACGGAAGAATCGTAAAAGCAGTAACTTCGACCCACTCCCTTTCTACTTTTCTTGTGCTTGCTTTTTGCCGATCAAATTTTGGCGCCGTTACCGGGGAGGGAACGGCTTTATTGTTTACTACTAAAGATTGTTCTTTTTGTGTGTAGGAGAAGTACCAAGGAGCTCACTATCACGGGAAGCGAAGGAGGTGGCCAAGGACATTGCACGAGGATTCATTTACCCTCGGAAAAATTCGTGTAAAAGCGAGTTTTTCCGATTGAAGTACTAACAAACTCGTTTGCAGGGTTGCCGAACGCCGCTAAAAAAAAATTGCTTTCTAAATTTTTTAGTTTCCTTGGATGCTTCACCATATGCATGTGTAATAAATTCAACAGAAATTCAGTTGTTGCTTAATTAAAATTTGGATTAGACTTTTGAATTTAGGCACGTGTCTATTTCAATTCATTTCAATTTCTGTTGAAGAGTGCTGGAGAAAAGGTACGTGTGCATTCATATAGAATAGGACCAACATTTTGAAGTGATTTACCGCTTTGAGTGTTACCTTGTTGTGAATAAACTGTACACTTGCACAATTGACTTTAAGGGCAAAACCCAAATAAACAAGATAAGGTGGGGATTTTATCACCCTTCCTTAGCCCAAAAACCATCTCCATGTGCACTCACATTTTCCCAAACCTTAACTAAAAATTAATAGACGTTGGCCCTAGGGACATCTCAGACTCACTAAGAGATTAACCGAGGTTGGAAATTGTAAGAACTATAATCCTGCAAAATCGGTGTCTAAGGAAAGTGGATTGAGAGGTTAAGCCTCGAAAGCTCCGTGATTTGGCGTAATTAGGCCCGTGGCTTCATCCGGATACCTCCCCCCGAGCTTTGCCCTTTCTTGGCCGATTAGCTTGTAGTCGAGTTCCTGCAACAACCTTCCCCGGAGAATCGACCAGTTAGGAGTCGTCTAGGTCCAGGTACCTTAGACTAAGGCTTGTGGTTATTTTTCTTTCTTTTGTTTGTTTTTAGTTCTTTTTTGATTGTTTGTTGTCTTCATGTTGGTTGTGGTGTGCTGCATGCAAGAGTGGGTAAGAGATCCGTCAACTTCCAGATTAACAAGAAGCACTTCTTTACCCTTGCATCCAGAACCGGTGATGGCGTCACTTCAGGATAGATTTTACCCGATCAGAACTTCACTTCCATCTTGCATAAAACTTCCTGAAGCAAACGGCAATAATTTCGAGTTGAAGCCCCAATTCATTAACACTCTTCCCAAATTTCATTGTTTAGAATCAGAGGACGCATACTTCTTTGTTAGGGAATTTGAAGAAGTATGCCTCATGATGCGTATACCCCAGCTAGGAGACGATGCCGTTAGGTTACGTTTCATCCCTTTTTCCCTAAAGGTCCTAACTAAGAAATGGTTGTACAGTTTGGCAGCAGATTCAGTCACGACGTGGGATGATTTCGTGAAGGCTTTCTTGAAGAAATTCTACCCAATTCACAAAACTGCCCTCATTAGGAAGAACATTATGCAGTTTAGGCAAGAACCGAGCGAACCATTTTGGAGATACTTTGAGCGATTCAAAGATCGCCTAGCTCAGTGCCCTCATCATGGCGTGGAGAAATGGCGTCAGTGCCAGATTCTCTACGATGGTCTAGATTATCAGACGAAGACCCTGTTAGAAACGATGTGTCAGGGAGGGTTCTTGCAAAAGGATGAGAATCAGGGTTGGGATTTATTTGAGGATTTAGCGGAAAAAACCTGCAATGGGAGCCAGCCTCGGAGAAACCTAGGAATTCACAATCTATAGCTTCAAGAGGAGGGCTTCTATCTCTTGAATCATCCATAGCTGCCGAGGCTAAGATTGCTACCCTAATGAGAAGGATAGAGGCTCTGGAAACAAAAGTGCCCGCCAGTGTCAACCAGATCAACCCACCACCAATTCACAATCCGGGTTGTTCATATTGTCAGGCCCCAAACCATGTCTTTGAAGAGTGCCCCATTTTTCATGCCCAACAAATTCCACCGGAACACATGAACGTGGCTTACTCACGGCTGCCTCACAACCCCTACTTGCAGACCTACAATCTCGGTTAGAGGAATCACCCAAATTTCTCCTGGGCCCCTAACAATCCTCCCAGGCCTAATTTTTCAAACAACTTTCACCATCCTACTCCTCCACCAACTTTTTCCAGTCAAGCCCCAGCTTCCTCCTCCCAAAGCTCACCAATGGAAAAGAAAATTAGTAAATTGGAGGAGAGCATAGAGGCTTTCATAAAGTCCCAAGCTGCTTTCATGCAGAATTAGGGACAAACTTTGAACAATCATTCACAGGCCATATCAAGGTTAGAAATGCAGATGAGCCAGTTAGCTAGCTCCCTAAGTGAAAGACCTAAGGGTACTTTGCCTAGTCAGCCGCTAGTTAACCCAAAAACCTCCAACCAAGCATATGAAGTTCAGGATCCATCAATTAACCAGTGCAATGTTGTTCACACACTGCGATCTAGAAAGAAGGTAGACAACCAGGTCTACCAACAGAAAAGTCCAGTCCATCCCGATCCCACTCTTACCTCTACCTCTGCTAGTTCCTCCCAATCTACTCCACAAACATCTGACAAGGACAAAGCTGCTGAACAAGTTCATAAGCCTGTAGCACCCTTTCCAATAGGCTTAGGAACAACAATAAAAATATGCACATGGAGAAAATGCTAGAGATGTTCAACCAAGTCAAATTGAATGTGCCACTTCTTGACGCTATCCAACAAGTCCCAGCTTATGCTAAATTTCTTAAGGAATGTGTACTAAGAAGAGAAAGACCAATGTGCCCAAGAAAGTGTTCTTGGCCACTAATATAAGCGAAATTCAGTCTGGTCCCATTCCGGTGAAATACAAGAATCCTGGATGTCCCACCATTTCCTGCATCATAGGACAGACCGAAATAAGTAGAGCGCTTCTTGACCTGGGAACAAGTATCAACTTGCTACCTCTCTCTGTATACCAGCAACTTGGGTTGGGTGAGCTAAGCCCAACTCGAGTCACCATTCAGCTAGCTGACCGATCTGTGAAGATCCCGAAGGGGGAAATCACAGACGTCCTCATCTGGGTCGGGGATTTCATTTATCCCGTTGACTTCATTGTGCTTGAGACCCAACCTGTGTCCAATCTTAGGTCTCAAACTCCCGTCATCTTAGGACGCCCATTCTGTTGGCCCGAAGGCCCATCACTCTAGTTTTGATGATGATTAACTCATGTAGTTATAGTACTAATGATCTTGTATTTAATTAGTGACACATTCATGATCAAGATCATAGTAGGTGCTTAGCTTCAACAAAGGATTTAAAGTCAAGTTTTGGAGCTAGCACGGTTTGATCCAAGAGCCATTGGATCGTGTTTGGATCAAGTCAAGAAGATGAGAAGGCTTCAAGTGAAGACTTCAAGAAGATGAAGACTTGAGTCTAGGTTTGTTTTTAGAAGATTTTGTTTTTTAGTTAAAATGTAAAGGATAGAGTAGTTGGTGGATTGCTCAAGTACATACACACACACACACACTCTTGATAGTTTTGTTTTTACAAAAGATTTTCTATTTTAGAAAATACATATTTGGATTTTGGTTTTCAAGTTTACATATCTTTTATCCAAAACCATGTTTAGAGCTTAATGTCAAAAACATAGATATTTCACCTTATTTGTGTAGTGGATCATATCCATACACACTATGCTTTAAAAGTAGTTTAAATATCTTGTTTTTGTATTTGGTGAAGTTTTGGAAAACAAGTTTTAGAAAAATCAAGTTTTGGAAAATACTATTTTTCATTTGAGCCAATATTTCCAAGTTACAAAAATAGTCCAAATCTTTTATAACATGCCTTGATTTTATGCAAGCATGTTTGTTTATCAAAGTATATTGGTAAAATTTGTAGATTTTTTTATATTTTATGGGATTTTATTTTAGCCAAAAAGACCAAGTTTTAAATCCCTTTACAGTTCTGTCCTGGCTTCAGCCGGTCGACCGGGTCGGTCGACCGACGTGCACAGACTGTTGGCCCAAAGGCCTTCCACTCTAGTTTTGATGATGATTAACTCATGTAGTTATGTGTACTAATAATCTTGTGATTTTAGTTTCAGATCATTAATCCAGTTATTGTTGGTGATTAGCTTCAACAAGATGATTTGGAAGCTTTCACATGTTGATTCAAGAGCCCGAGCATCAAAGATCATATATAGCACTTGCTCGGTGGATCAAAGAGTTTTGGATTGAGTCGGCTTGGAGATTGCGCTCTACAAGAAGACATTGGTACCATAGTTTAGTTTTGTGTTTAGATCCAAATTGTAAAGATTAGAATAGTATGATATGCTCAAGTTCACAACACACACGTTTCATGTTTTGAATATTTGTTTTCGGTTTTAGGTTTAACCGATCTTGGTTTTCATGAATAAATAGATTCAAAACAAGTTTACATGGTTTAATGTATATTAGATTTGTTCTATATACATGCATGCTTAATTTCCTCGACAAACTTAGTTTTGACTTACTTATTCATGTGTTTTATGTTTTGGTATTTTTAACAAAACATATTTTGGAATTAATGTCAAAAACATGGATATATATATGTTTCATGTATATAGGATTATATCCATATACATCATGCCTAAATGTTGTTTAATATCATGTTTTTGTATTTGGAAGAGTTTTGGACAAAATGTATTTTCTATTCAAAATATCCAAGTTTTAGAAAATACAGTTTTGAATTTTGGTAAAAATAATAAGACTCAAAAATGTTTCAAGATGTTTGTTATTTGTGATGAAATTTTTATCACAAGTTTATATTTCAATATAAAATGATAAAACTATTTTTGGTGATTTTTAAGAGTGTTAAAAGATTTTTTAAAATATTTTTTAAATTGTTTTTCTGACCCAATTTTCTATTCCAGGCTTCAACCAGTTGACTTGTCTTCTGACCAAGTCGACTTGGCATGAAGTCGGTCGATCGGGTCGGTCGACCGACGTGCACAGATCTGTGCACGATTGGCAGACATGGGACGGTCGACCGTCAGGGTCGACCGGGTCTGAGAGCAGAGCTCTCTGTTTGTTTGGGTCGACCGGGGCGGTCGACCGGTAGCTGCCAATGGGCAAAATTTGACCGTTGAACGGTCGACCGGACCGGTCGACCGGCAGTGTATTTCTGGCATTTTCTGCTGCCAACGGCTATATTTTTCTGGGGTCTATAAATATCCCATTGAAAAGAGTTTTTCTTTAAGATTTTTTATGCGAATTTTTCCTTACTCTCTGGTGTTTTCACAGCAATCAAAAGAAGTTTTTGGATTCAAATTGAACAATCTATTTGGTGTTTTTGCTAGGGTTTGGAAATTCAAAGAAAAGGGTTTTTGGAAAAAAGAGTTTTGATTCATCTTCTATATCTTGGTTTCAGTTTTTCTCAAGATTTTCTTTGTGATTTTGATTTTTATTCCATTGGTTTTCTCTACACTTGAGCAACATCTACTTTCTTATTCTATAGGATCTTTGTGTGAGAGAAAGAAATTGTTTGTGGTTGTTGTTTAGACCACCAAGTTAAAAACCCAATCTTTGCTTTGTGCCTTGCCCTCATTGTGTTGAGGAGGTTGTGCATTTGGGTTGTATCCCTCAAGTTGTGAGGTGATCCTTGTGTTTTCTTTGTGCTAATCCCTCGGGTTGTGAGGTGATTGTTTTGTTGGATTGGTGCTTGCCTCAAGGAGGAGGTTGTGGTTGTAAAGAGAGGAGTTGGGTACTCCTTGTGAGAGTTCTTTGTGGACTAGCTAGTGGATTAGAAATCCTTCGTGTGTCGAAGGCGGGGATGTAGAGACGGGTGCTCGAACCTCGAAACATATCTTGTTGTTTGCGCTTGATCCATTGACTCTCTCTATCTCTCTCTTTACTTTGTGCCATGCAACTATTCATATTGTGCATTCATAATTGCTTGGCTTGGTTGTGTGTGCATCACTTATTGATTGCACTTAAGTGTATTGCATTAAGTTTTTAAATTCCGCATTGAGTTCATTAGATTAGCATAATCACCTATTCACCCCCCCTCTAGGTGATTTTTCAATTGGTATCAGAGCCTCCGCTCCTGATATTTAGGTTTAACCACGTAGGAGTGAGATCTTGGTTTGCTAATCTTCATTTGCATTGTTCATTTGCACTCATTTAGTTTGCTCTCATGGATAGCCCTCCTATGTTTGACCATCTTAGACTTGATGCTTGGAAGGCCAATATGAGTAGACATTTAAAAAGCCTAGGACATCTTGTTTATCAAGCCTCCACTATGAAATCATTCCCTAATAGTAGCAAGCATAAAAGGCTAATGCATTAGCACTTAGAGCACTTAGAGTATCTCTCAGTGAACATCTTTTACCGGTGTTTGATCGTTATGACTCGGCTTTTGCAGTTTGGAGCTTATTGACGTCTCCCGAGCTTCCAAGGATTATCAACAAGATGAGGAGATCTAAGAGAGAAAAGTACGAAGAGTATTGCCTTATGGTCCAAGGGAAAGACTCTCTTGAGGTACAATCGGATTCTCAAATAGATGATAGCTCTAGTTCCTATTGCCATGGCTGTTTTGAAGTTCAAACATTGAATTTGGGAACTTGCTCAAAAGCTTGAAAATTTTGTGGAAAAACACAATCTTTTGAAAGAGGACAACCTTATTTTGAAAAATGAATTAAAGGATTTGTGTTCTAATTTTGAATTGGTTTTGCAAGAAAAGGAAGAGATCACTAGTGAATGTGACTCACTAAGATCTCAACTAGACCTTGCCCTTAATGAGATTGATGTTTTAAAAAGCAACAATGATTGTGATGATGTTGTGAAGCACAATGAGATCTTATCTTCAAAATTGGATCTTACTTTTAAAGATAACCTTTCCTTGAAAAATAAAATTGATTCAATTACAAAAGAATTGGATTTGGTTTTGAAGAAAAATGAATCTTTAGTAATTGATATTGATTCTCATGTGTGCCATACTAGTGTAGTTTCTTCTTCTAGCACACCTATTGCATGCTCCACTTTACTATTGAAAATGATATAAATGTTTTGAAGAAAAGTGTTGAATGTTTGGGCTCCACTTTGAGCCAATGCACATTGAATCATTCACGATTGGAAACATTGGTTCGCAAGAAATAAGGTCCATCTTTGCATGCACACCCATCACGGCATACACGTGCTTCCCACGGACATCACCATCACACGTATGCTCATGTGTACACATGTACACATTGTGGCCGAAAAGGTTATCTTGCTAGATTTTGTTATGATCGTTTACTTAATGAAAATTTAGCATGTAATCTTGTTTGGGTTAGAAAAGAAACTAACCCCTATGGACCCAAAAGAAAATGGGTACCAAAAATCACCTCCTTGACTTTTGATGTAGGTGGGAGCTCTCGCATCACGTAAGAGTATTGGTGCCTTGAGGTGGATGCGTTCTAAACTTGAAAGAGAACCATTTGGATGCTTCACTCTCAAGGGGATTTGGTGGGAGGACCACCGTGGTTTGGAGGAACCTTCATCGGTTTTGGTATCACTCTCTAACTCCTGTTTTTATTATGCATATTTTTCATGTTCATCAATTTATAGCATGCCTGGTTTATTGTTCATTATGTTTATGTCATGTTGATTAGAATAGTGTTATACATGTTTAGTTACTTGAGCACCCATGTTTTATATGGATCTATATTTAGTGTTCTCACCTTGTTTAAACTAACATGTATGCACTAGATCTAATGCACATGCATATACATAATGATCATATGGATGTTTATGATTTTTGTTTTGTTGAATCATGTTTTATTGTTTCATGATTAGTATGATATTTGCCATGTTTATTAGACTTATGCTTTACATGATTAGTTGTTGAGACACCTATGTTTAGTATGGACCCATATTTTGTGTTCTCTTTATATTTTAGCTATCATGTTAATCATAGATCTAATGCACATGTCTTTGTCATGCTAAACATATAGTTGACTATGATTTTTTGCTTTAATAATTCATGTTTTTGATTATTATGTTCGTCATGTTGGGTTATGATTCCCGTTTTATGCTTCATGTTTTGACTACTTGATTGAATGATAAGTTTTCATTAAGACTAGGATTTATACTTATACAACTAGTGAGCTACAAATAGACCTTTATATATGTTTGTACTTGAATGCTCATTTGTATTCACTTGATGTACTAGTATAGTCTAGTTTTGATGATTCTTGCATTTGACTTGTATTCATCATTTTACTTTTTTTTTTTAACTTCATGTATATGTCCATCTTGTCCAAACTATCATTTATACATATACATCCTTGAGCCACATGCCTTCATGCATATACTTTTGTGGTCTCATTGTGTTTAGGATATGTATGTATACTTTAGTTTGTACATGATATACATATGCCTTGAAGTTTGAATCGTTTGGATGAATTTCATGTTTGCTAAGTGATTTCACATTTATAATGAATTTCAAGTTTTTAAGATGATTTCAATTGATGATTTCACATCTTAGATGAATTTCATGTTTTCAAGGAATTTCATATGAGCTTAATTGAATATTTTCATGATTGTATGTGTCACACAACACTTGTTCACTCACTTTATTAGTTTACTCATGATTTGTTTTCATGAGACTATGATATGGGATTTATGGACTTTGAGTGTTTAGTGATCATGTGATTTACATGTGTTTCATGAAAAACAATTTTGTTTTATTCCTTACTTGAAGGATTTCGTACTAGTTTTAAAAGTTTTTTCCTATAAGTAGTTCGTATTCTTCACTATGGTAGAGATTTTCAAACATACTACATTTTCAAATCTATTTTTGAAAACCCCTACCTTCTATGGGAGGATGGATGGGAGATCATGTTCATGTATGCTTTAAAATGAAAATCATTTAAAACTTGAAGCATGATTGGGAGGTATAGTTATATGAGATACACACTTGATCTTATTGTTATTTCAATTGGTATTATTGAATTCTTTCAATGGGTATCAATCTTGACATTTCTTGTATACTCATATATTTTGTATGTATGTATGCTTTCTATTCCAAGAATATCAATTTCTATTGGTATCTATTTTTCATACATATATATGTTTTATTTGTGCTTATTATATCCCTATATCTTTAAGCACAAAATCTTGATTATGCTAGTGCTTGAGCTTCAACTTTGTTTCAATTGATTACTTTTAAATTGGTATCAAGCCTATGCATTATTTTAGTTGGTATTTCATAAAGGGGGAGAAAATTTGATTTTGTCCTTCAATTGGTATTTGATTCCCACTCCCTTACTTTATGATTGAAAATTTAAATTCGGTATCATATGTTCAAAATGAAAAATATTTACAATTGGTATCAAAATTTTTGTTTAGACATTCAAAATTCATTATGTTTAATTTCATATTGGTATCAAGATTTTCATGTGTTTTGCTTAAAATTGGTATCAATATTTTTTTTTTGTTTGTTTCTTTTCAATTGGTATCAAGATGCTATTCTTTGACATATTTTCAATTGGTACCTTAATTGATTGTCACCCCTAATTGACTTTGTTTTTGTTTCTTTATATTAAAAAGAGGAGAAGATTTTGTTTTGTTTTGGTTTTTACCCTTGTGTTGATGATTGACAAAACGGGGGAGAAGTATTTGGGTTTATATATGCATGTTTATGTTTTGCTATATGCATGTTTATGTTTTGCATATATTAAGTTTAATTTAGTTTAATTTTAATTGGTATCTAGAACATGTTTTTTAATTAGTATCTAGAGTATGTTTTGTTTTAAACATTTCATTGGTATCTAGAACCTTTGTATCTAGAACCTTTTATTGTTTATGCATAGATATGCATGATTCATGTTTCATGTTTGATATTCATTGCATATTTATTGTTTATTTGTTTATGCATGAGTTAAGGGGGAGCTTCTTTGAAGCTTAACTTTAATCCATGCATATATAACTCCATGAGTTTTGTCATCATCAAAAAGGGGGAGATTGTAGGCCCAAAGGCCTTCCACTCTAGTTTTGATGATGATTAACTCATGTAGTTATGTGTACTAATAATCTTGTGATTTTAGTTTCAGATCATTAATCAAGTTATTAATTGGTGATTAGCTTCAAATAGATGATTTAGAAGCTTTCACAAGTTGATTCAAGAGCCCGAGCGTCAAAGATCATATATAGCACTTGCTCGGTGGATCAAAGAGTTTTGGATGAGTCAGCTTGGAGATTGCGCTCTACAAGAAGACATCGGTACCATAGTTTAGTTTTGTGTTTAGATCCAAATTGTAAAGATTAGAATAGTATGATATGCTCAGGTTCACAACACACACGTTTCATGTTTTGAATATTTGTTTTCGGTTTTAGGTTTAACCGATCTTGGTTTTCATGAATAAATAGATTCAAAACAAGTTTACATGGTTTAATGTATATTAGATTTGTTCTATATACATGTATGCTTAATTTCCTCGACAAACTTAGTTTTGACTTACTTATTCATGTGTTTTATGTTTTGGTATTTTTAACAAAACATATTTTGGAATTAATGTCAAAAACATGGATATATATATGTTTCATGTATACAGGATTATATCCATATACATCATGCCTAAATGTTGTTTAATATCATGTTTTTGTATTTGGAAGAGTTTTGGACAAAATGTATTTTCTATTCAAAATATCCAAGTTTTAGAAAATACAGTTTTGGATTTTGGTAAAAATAATAAGACTCAAAATGTTTCAAGATGTTTGTTATTTGTGATGAAATTTTTATCACAAGTTTATATTTCAATATAAAATGATAAAACTATTTTTGGTGATTTTTAAGAGTGTTAAAAGATTTTTTAAAATATTTTTTAAACTATTTTTTGACCCAGTTTTCTGTTCCAGGCTTCAACCAGTCGACTTGTCTTCTGACCAAGTCGACTTGGCATGAAGTCGGTCGACCGGGTCGGTCGACCAACGTGCACAGATCTGTGCACGTTTGGCAGACATGGGACGGTCGACCGTCAGGGTCGACCGGGTCTGAGAGCAGAGCTCTCTGTTTGTTTGGGTCGACCGGGGCGGTCGACCGGTAGCTACCAACGGGCAAAATTTGACAGTTGGACGGTCTACCGGACCGGTCGACCGGCAGTGTATTTCTGGTATTTTCTGCTACCAATGGCTATATTTTTCTGGGGTCTATAAATACCCAATTGGAAAGAGTTTTTCTCTAAGATTTTTTGTGCGAATTTTTCCTTACTCTCTGGTGTTTTCACAGCAATCAAAAGAAGTTTTTGGATTCAAATTGAACAATCTATTTGGTATTTTTGCTAGGGTTTGGAAATTCAAAGAAAAGGGTTTTTGGCAAAAAGAGTTTTGATTTATCTTCTATATCTTGGTTTCAGTTTTTCCCAAGGATTTTTTTTGTGATTTTGATTTCCATTCAATTGGTTTTCTCCACACTTGAGCAACATCTACTTTCTTATTCTATAGGATCTTTGTGTGGGAGAAAGAAATTGTTTGTGGTTGTTGTTTAGACCACCAAGTTAAAAACCCAATCTTTGCTTTGTGTCTTGCCCTCATTGTGTTGAGGAGGTTGTGCATTTGGGTTATATCCCTCAAGTTGTGAGGTGATCCTTGTACTTGCTTTGTGCTAATCCCTCGGTTGTGAGTTGATTGTTTTGCTGGATTGGAGCTTGCCTCAAGGAGGAGGTTGTGGTTGTAAAGAGAGGAGTTGGGTACTCCTTGTGAGAGTTCTTTGTGGACTAGCTAGTGGATTAGAAATCCTTCGTGTGTCAAAGAAGGGGATGTAGAGCTGGGTGCTCGAACCTCGAAACATATCTTGTTGTTTGCGCTTGATCCATTGACTCTCTCTATCTCTCTCTTTACTTTGTGCCTTGCAACTATTCATATTGTGCATTCATAATTGCTTGGCTTGGTTGTGTGTGCATCACTTATTGATTGCACTTGAGTGTATTGCATTAAGTTTTTAAATTCCGCATTGAGTTCATTAGATTAGCATAATCACCTATTCACCTCCCCTCTAGGTGATTTTTCACAGACGTGCACAGCCAGTTCTGGCAGGAGGCCGGTCAACCGACCCGGTCGACCGCCCAGAGAGCTCTGCTCTCTGAAAAGGCCCCGGTCGACTGAGCGGTCGATCGGATAGAGAGACTTGCTCTCTGTATCCTGGCCTCGGTCGATCGACCGGTCGACCGATGGCACAACGGTCTGAAATATGACCGTTGGCCGGTCGACCGGGATGTCGACCGACAGCTCAGTCAGACCCAACGGCTAGTTTTCCAGACTCTATAAAATGGGGCATTTGGGGGCTGTTTTGGTTAAGATTTTTGGAGACTTTTAGAGCCAGTTTTTCCTACTCTTTTAAGAGGTTTTTCTCCACAAAATTGAGAGCAAATATTTTCAATCAAAAGGAGAGTTTATCAAGAGTGTTAAAAGAGATTTTCTTTGAGTTTTCCTCCACCATCTCTTTCCTTGTTTTCTCACACAAACACTTGAGCTATTCATTGATTATTCATTCTATAGGAGTGTTGTAGTGAGCGTGTTTATTGGTGATCAAAGTGTTTAGATCACCAAGAGATCTTTCCTTGTTCTTTGAGGAGGCGGACAAGTGTGTTCACGGTGTTTAGAGTTCGTGTGTGAACTCTTGGTTTGAGGTGCGACCTCGGCGAGCTTGTGGGGCTTGTGGTGTGTACGGACTAGGGAGTCCGAGAGTTGTAGGTATTGCGGCACCGAGTGATCCGGTGGGATCGATTATAGTGGAAATCCTTCGTGTGTCAAAGGCGGGGATGTAGAGCAAGTGTGCTCGAACCTCGAAACAAATCCCTTGTGTTTGCGATTACTCGCTCTCTCTCTCTCTCTCTTTGTCTCTTTGTTTATATCTTGCATACTTATCTTGTCTTTATCTTTATATATATGATATACATTTGTGCTTAATTGATATACATGCTTGGGTTTGTTTGCTAACACTTGTATTCAACCAAGAGAGCCAACGCGGCACCTCAACCCTTATCTAGGGGAATCTAGAGGAGTTAGTCCAGAGCCCTTCACGGGAAATTCGGCTACACTCTAGTGTTATACGTGGTGTTCAGTTTAAATAGTTTGTTTAGGTCATAATAGTTTTTAATTCCGCATTATTTGGCATTTAGTGACCATTAGATTAGCCATCACCTATTCACCCCCCTCTAGGTGAACTTACACATTCCTTGCTACAGCCAATGCCATAATCAACTGTAGGAACGGGTCCATGCGATTGACTTTTGGAGACATGACGAAGGAAGTCAATGTCTTCAATCTTGGAAGACAACCTAGGGATGTTAATGATCAGACGTTTGAGGTCAATTCTATTGAAAACTTGACCAGTGAGCATGAGGAAAGTATGGAGACAGAAACTGAGGCAGAGTTTGATCTGGAGGCTGAGGATTTTAATCTAGACCAGATCGTAGATTCAGCAGTGGAATGGGCATCAAGCCCCAGTGTACCCCATCCTAGGATTGAAAGCCTAGAGATTGCCTCCAATGAAGAAACACCTTCCCTAGAGCTAAAAGCCTTGTCTGAACATCTCAAGTATGCCTACCTGAGCGGAAAGGACACCTTGCCAGTCATCATAGCATCACACCTGACTGAGCAACAAGAGGACAGCTTAATGTCTATTCTGAAAAGACATAGGAAAGCCATTGGATGGACGATGAAGGACATCAAAGGAATAAGTCCAGCCATAGTACAAGACAGAATCCATTTAGTCGATGAAGCAACCCCTAGGAGGGACCCACAACGCAAGCTTAACCCTCTCATGCAAGAGTCAGTTAAGGCTGAAATTCTGAAACTATTAGATAATGGGATAATTTATCCCATTTCTGATAGTCAATGGGTTAGCCCTGTCCATGCGGTCCCAAAGAAGTCTGGCTTTACGGTGGTCGAAAATGAGGAAAAAGAGTTGGTACAAACAAGACTGCCTACCAAGGTTCTTGTTTGTATCGACTACATGAAGTTGAATGCAGCTACCCGTAAAGACCACTTCCCGCTACCGTTCATTGACCAAATGCTTGAGCGTTTGGCTGGACATGAGTACTACTGCTTTCTAGATGGGTACTCGGGATACAATCAGATCCCCATTGCTGTAGAAGACCAGGAAAAGATGACGTTCACCTGCCCGTTCGGAACCTTTGCTTATCGGCGCATGCCTTTTGGATTGTGCAATGCTCCCGCAACGTTCCAACGGTACATGCTTAGTTTGTTCTCTGACATGGTGGAACATTTTCTTGAGATTTTCATGGATGACTTCTCCATCTACGGAGATTCATTTGATCAGTGTCTTCATCACTTAGAGTTAGTGCTACAAAGATGCATTGAGAAGAACCTAACTCTAAACTAGGAAAAATGTCACTTTATAGTGAAATAGGGGATTGTCTTGGGCCATGAGATTTCGAGGAGAGGCATAGAAGTAGATAAGGCTAAGGTAAAAGTGATTGCTAAGCTTCCACCACCCAAAAGCATTAAGGATATTAGATCCTTTTTAAGGCATGCTGGGTTCTACAGATGGTTCATTAAAGACTTTAGCAAAATCGCGAGGCCCTTAACCAACCTGCTCGCTAAGGACGTGCCCTTTGATTTCAACGATGAATGTTTCAAGTCATGGGGGAAGCTTAAGCAAGAACTTATTTCTGCACCTATCATTTCTGCTCCTAATTGGGCCCAGCCATTTGAAATCATGTGTGATGCATCTGATTTTGCTATTGGCGCTGTTCTAGGACAGCGCATCGATAATAGGCAGCACGTGATCTACTACTCGAGTAGGACCTTGAATAACTCCCAACAGAACTATACAACGACTGAGAAGGAATTCTTGGCCGTTGTCTTTGCGTTAGAAAAGTTCCGGCCTTACTTGTTAGGTTCAAAGACGGTGATATTTACGGATCACTCGGCTCTGAAATACCTCATGACCAAAAAAGAAGCAAAAGCCCGATTGATTCGGTGGATCCTTTTGCTTCAAGAATTTGACTTAGAAATCCGGGATAAGCGAGGTATAGAAAATGTGGTCGTTGATCATCTCTCGCGAATTCCGAATGCACCAACCATCCAAGCTCCGATCAACGAGGATTTCCCAGACGAGCACATCCTAGCCATTCTTAAGGAACCCTGGTATGCGAACATTGTAATTACCTGGCCACGGGACAATTACCTGCTGATTGGACAAAGCAAGACCAAGACCGCTTCTTTGCCCAAGTACGGTACTTCTTCTGGGAACAACCGTATCTTTTTAAGTATTGTCCTGACCAAGTTATTAGACGATGCATACCAGAAGAGGAACAGAGGAGTGTGCTCAGCTTTTGCCATGACCTTGCATACGGAGGACACTTCGGTCCCCGCAAGACTGCAGAGAAGGTTCTACAAAGTGGGTTCTACTGGCCCACTTTGTTCAAAGACTCATATCATTTTTGCAAGTCATGCGCAAATTGTCAGGAAATTGGGAAAATTTCTAGAAGAGACATGATACCCCTGAACCCGATCCTTGAAGTTGAAATTTTTGATGTTTGGGGTATCGATTTCATGGGGCCATTCCCCAACTCCTTCGGCAACCAGTTCATTCTGGTTGCTGTTGATTATGTCTCTAAGTGGGTAGAAGCTGTTCCAACTAAGACGAATGACAACAAAGTGGTTGTCAAATTTCTTAAAGATAACATCTTCTCCCAATTTGGCACCCCCAGAGCGATAATTAGTTATAATGGATCACATTTCTGCAACAGAGTTTTTGAAGCTCTGATGCGAAAATATTCCATCAATCACAAGTTATCCACTCCGTACCATCCCCAGACAAATGGGCAGGTAGAAGTCACCAATCGACAACTCAAGCTCATTCTGGAAAAGACTGTCGGACAAAACCGAAAGGATTGGTCGGTTAAGCTCAATGATGTATTGTGGGCTTACCATACTGCTTTTAAGACAGTTCTGGGGATGTCTCCTTATAGAATCGTATTTGAAAAAGTCTGTCATCTGCCAGTAGAGTTAGAACATCGGGCCCTCTGGGCCATTAAGCAACTCAACTTTGATCTAACCAAGGCCGGTGAACTTAGGAGACTGCAGATTTCTGAATTAGAGGAGATACGGAATGAAGCCTATGAGAATACCCGAATCACCAAGAGCAGGACTAAACTTTTTCATGACCAAATCATAACCCGGAAAAACTTTACACCGGGAGATAGGGTTCTGCTGTACAATTCTAGGCTTCATATTTTTGCGGGGAAACTAAAACTCGTTGGTCGGGACCGTTCATTATGCGCACTGTTTTCTCACACGGTGCTGTACTTATTGCAGACCCTAAAAATAACACGGAATTTAAAGTGAATGGGCAAAGACTGAAGTCCTTCTTGACCACTGAGCCTATGACTCTAGATGATAGTATGCTAACTCTTTTTGCCCTGTCATATACCTAACCGCAACAAACAAATTAAAAAAAAATGTTTATATGCTTACCCCGTGTACATTCTTTTTGACATTTCTTTAGACTATTCGCACTTGGCTGGCCCGAGTCCACGAAGACGGTGACATCATTTCTTCCCCCTATTTATTGCATTTACATTTCCATATACATTCATTGAGGACAATGCATTAGATAGGTGTGGGAGGGTGCTAACACTTTTTCTTTTTCCTTTTATTCTTTCTTTTTCTTTAAAAAAAACAAAAACAAAAAAAACAAAAAAATATAAAAAAATAATAAAAAATAATAAAAAAAGAAGAGAAAAAAGAAAGAGAAAAAAAGAAAAAAAGAAAAGAAAAATCTCCAGATTGAAAAGAAATTTCATACTCTTTATAAAAATACCAAAAGATTGTAGGAATTACGGGAACCTTAGTAATAAATCTTTATTTTTGCCTAAGTAAACAAGAAAGAATGGTTTGACTAAAATATAGGAGGGATAAGGAAAATAACTCATACTTTTATTTAGCCTTAGTAGAATATGCATAATTCACACACACATGCTTGGGATTTAAATACATAAATCTAAAAAAAAAGGCTGGATAATTGTGCCTCAAGAAGCATGATCACTCACGCCCAAATATATATATATATATATATATATATATATATATCTTGATTTCGTGGCCTACTCCACTTGCATATTTGATCTGAAGGGTGTTTTTCCACCTGGTGCCCTAAGACCATCTGGTTTGAGAATCATCGATTTGATATGTGTTACATAAGTGAAGTAGAAAGCCTAATGGAACCAAGAATAATAAGTAAATATTAATAAAATTAAATGATATTCAAAGTTGAGTTGAAAAATCCCAAGCACCTCACACTTACACATATGCATATCTATCTAAAGCAAAATAAAAGAATGAGTTAGAAGTACAAAATCTTTTCTAAATTTAAAGAAAAATCATAATTTTTTCTTTTATGAAGGCTAAAGTATAAGAGGACTTATGAGGGTTAAACCTAATTCTTGTATCATTCGGTCATTTTTACTTAGATGATTGAAAATTCTTTTTCATTAAAAAAATTCTAAACAACTAACTTCTTTTCTTTACTTACTGGATTTTGTGGGTGCAATCCGCTGAAAACCCTCAGGAGACAACACTCCTCCTCTAGGGAAAGTTAGAGGTTTAAAGGCTTGTTGCACATGCTCAGTGCAACCGCGACATCTGCGAAAGTTGTATAATAATTTTCTTATTTTTGTTTTGCTCGTGACGAGCAAAAAGATAAGTGTAGGGGTGTGATTAGTCTCTAATTTTGCATAATTTTCATCACATTCTCATATTTATTTCATGTAAAATTTTGCTAATAAAACCTTACTTGCTTCATCCTAGGTCTATGGTGTGCAAATGAAGAAGAAGACCTAAATCACCATTTAATTGGTGATTAAAAGCCTACCAAGTAGCCATTGACTTTAGATTAAAGATTTTGTCAGCCCAGGGCATCAAATCGCAAATCCAGGAGTTCAGGTGGACAGAAGACAGACTGGGCAGCACGCTGCCCAAAATTTGGCGCGCACCGTCCTGCCTGGGCCGCGAAAACACGGCCCAAGCCGCGTTTCCGCGGCAATTTGGGCGCGCGCGCGCTTGATTTTTGGGCCACGTGCTGCTCACGTGGCCCCTCTGCCCTGGTGTCTATAAAAACCCCCCAGGGGTCTTCAGTTGAAGGGGATCCAGAGCTTTAGCAAGTTTTGTAATCTTGTTTTTAGGTTTGTAGTAGTTGTTGTTGTTCTTCTTCTAGTAGTTGTTTAGCCATTAGAGTGAAAGAGAGAGAGTGTGTGTAAGTGTTGTATTTGAAGGGTGACAAGCTAATACAAGTACTACTTCTCTTCCTTCTTTCAATTTACTTGTGCTTTCCTTTGCTCTTTACTTCTTCCTTTTGTTGTTTCTTGTTATAGTGTAACTTCTTCCCTCTTTACTTCTTTTCTTTTACTTTGTTGTAGTGTAATGATTGTTATACATATTTGCATATTTTACCACTTCCATACCATGTATATTGTAAATAAAATGTGATTTTTAACCCCTTTTCTCTCTATTTTTACAGGTCCACAACTCAAAAGAGAGAAAGCCCATTAATCTCTTTAATTAGAAATAATTAAAGAAATTAATTCAAAAGCCCAAAAAGAAGCCCAAGATTTGAATCTGGATTCAGTTGAGATCTGCGCGCCAACTGAATCTTCCAGAAGGCCACGTGGATAACCACCTAACAACCAAATCACAACAGAAAATCTGGACTCAACGGCCCAGATTTTGCCGCCAAATCTGGGGATTTCCCGCGTATCTGCGGCGGTTTGGAGGCAGTTGGAGCCCGGATTTTGCGCCAACGGCCAGGGCTCTAGATCCTTCTCATGGATGGCTATAAATAGAGGACCAGGGTCTGTGCGTGAGAACAGAGAAGAGAGAGAAGAAAATAGGAGAAATTCTTGTATTGTGTTTTGTTATTCTCCTAGGTTTTTAGTCTTCATCTTCTTCCTCCTAGAGATTTTGACAAAGTGAGAGAGAGAGTGCTGTTTGAAAGCTTGTATCAAGAAAGTGACATTCTTGTAGGCAAGGATTAATCAAAAGAGCTCCATTCATCTCTTTGCAATCTCTAATATGTTTTACTTTACTTTGCTTTAATTTCTTGCTTTCATTCTAGTGCTATTTCATTTGCTTTAGTTCTATTGCTTTACATCATGAATAGTTGCTTTGTTTCTAGTGTAATGGATAGCTAAATCTCTATTGCATGGCTAGCTAAGAACTTACCTAGCTAACTTCTATCTCTTTGGATGATGCTTATCTTTATACTTGCATTGTGATAATTCTTTTACTTACCAAGGAAGTATAGTTGCTTTCCCTTGGCAATTGCTTGTTCATACTCCATATGACTCATGTGTGCCTCATTTAGAGCCTTGTCTAGAACAAGAGCCTTTGATGGAACATGGAGATGGATCACCAAACATGTGCTACTTGTAGAACAACTTCTTTACTTCAAGCTAATTTGTTGTTATGTCTTGAAAGTATAAATGAATGTTGATTCTTCTAACCTAGCATCCTTTGAGTACCAATCCTAGAGTTCATCATTGAATATCTATCTAAGAGAGCCAATGAATCAATATGAGGCTTCAAGCTAAAGAACAAGAGAACACTCATCTTCCAAATGGTAAAACAAACTTGAACAAACAAGCAAGTTATCCCTATTGCCAATGAATCAACATGAGGCAATATAGCATCACCATTGAGTTTAGTAAGTTAGCAACAAGGTAAAGTTAGCTAGCCATGTATTTTCTTATCCAAAGTTTTCCAACACTTTCTTTACTAGCTTTTCTTTCTTTGCAACACACTTCATCAAAGTTCTTTTGATTTCTTTTTCCATAATGCACAAATCCATCACTTCTTTTCATGTTGCTTCTTGCATTTGTGTAAATACATAGAAGACATTTCGTTTTTCATTTCTTCACTCCATACCGTAACGCTTCTATCGCTAGCTCTCCCGGAGAATCGACCCGGTATAGCCATTGCTATAGCGGAGATTGGAAAGGGTATATTGATCTTTGAATACATTTGTGGAGTAAACGAGCACCAAGGTTAACTCTAAACCTTTCTTCTTTAATTGAATACTTGTGTAATAACTTCACACTACTCTTTCCCAATCAAATTTTTGGCGCCGTTGCCGAGGAGAGCAACGGTATTTGTTTTCAAGTGAAGAATTAAACGAATACTCTTCTCTGTTGCAGGTACAGGTTGAAGAAACAGCAAATCTTGCATTGCAGAAACATATAAGTGGACCTGGGCCTCTGCTCTCGAAAGCAGAGACCAGGATCCCTCTGAATTGCCGCAAATTCTGGGCTTTTGCCGCAGAATTGCGGCAAGGAGGAGTTGACTACTGACCACTTTTCTGCAGGGCTTGCTTCTCTGCAAAATACAGCTGCTGCAATACTTTAAATCTTGTTTGCTTCACCTGATATCTGCTAATCAACAGTAAAAAATTTGTTGCAAGTTAAGAAAATTGTTTAGACATTTGCATCTTTAGGCACGTGTCTTTCAATTCCTTTACATTTACTGTTGAAGAGTGCTGGAGATAAGGTACGTAAGCATAGCATATGGACTAGGACTCACTCTTTGTTTGATTTAATTACGCTTTGAGTGAACCTTGTTTGTTTATATCGTACACTTGCACAAATCAACTTTAAGGGCAAATCCCATAAAAAAGATAAGGTGGGGATTTTATCACCCTTTCCTTAGCCCACAAATCATTTTCCCACGCACTCACAATCCTAAGCTTCTAAATAAAAACTGCTAGACGCTGGCCCTAGGGACATCCGGACTCACTTAGGAGATTATCCTAAGGGGGAAAAGTGTTGGAAAGTGACTTTTGTAAAATCAGTGTCTAGGAAAGGGGTTGAGGGCCGAAAGCCCGAAGGTTGTTGGTTACTTAATTAAGGAACGTCTCTGACGGAAAACCTCCCACCAACCTTACCCTTCCCTGGCTGATTTGCTTATAGTCAAAGTCTACACCGAACCTCCTGTGGACGATCTAAAGTTAGGAGTCATCTAGGTCCAGGAAACCTAGAAAGCTTGGATTGATTTTTCTTTTTTCTTGATTGTTATTTTTCATTTTCCGCCTGTGTGAAAGGTGCACGTTGATTGTGTAATTGTATGCAAGAGTGGTATCGAGATCCGAATTCTGCTAGGCTTGTGAGAATCTCTACACTGCCACATACACCACCACTCGACACAATCATGACCACCAACGTTTCGTTGCAAGACAAGTTCTATCCTATTCGCACATCACTTCCATCTTGTATTCTCCTTCCGAACACTAATGGAAATAATTTTGAGTTGAAGCCCCAGTTCATAAACACACTTCCACGATTCCATGGCCTTGAATATGAGGATGCATACTTCTTCATTCGAGAGTTTGAAGAAGTATGCCTTATGATGAGAATTTCCCAGTTGACCGAAGATGCTGTCAGACTTAGGTTTATACCTTTTGCACTTAAGGATATTGCTAAGAAGTGGCTTTATAATCTCCCAGTCAGTTCAATTTCTTCAAGGGATGATTTTGTTAAGGTCTTTCTTAAAAAGTTTTATCCTATCCATAAGACAGCCATTATGAGGAAGAATATAATGCAGTTCAAACAAGAAGCCAATGAACCGTTTTGGAAGTATTTTGAGCGCTTCAAAGACTTAGTAGCCCTGTGTCCCCATCACGGTATAGAAAAATGGCGCCAGTGCCAGATTATCTATGATGGGCTTGATTATCAGACTAAGACGCTCCTTGAAACCATATGTCAAGGAGAATTCTTAAAGAAGGATGAAGATCAGGGTTGGAATCTTTTTGAGGCCTTAGCGGAAAAGACAGTCCAGTGGGAATCATGTACTGAGAAACCTACACCCACAAATTCCAGAACCGGTTTACACTCGATAGAATCCTCGATAGCTGCAGAAGCTAAGATAACTCAGTTGATGAAGAGGATTGAATTGCTAGAGTCCAGGGAAAATTCTGCTGTTAATCAGGTCAACCCATCTGTGGTAAATCCGGGTTGTACCTACTGCCATGATCTGAATCATCTGTTTGAGGAGTGTCCTGTTTATCAAACTCAAATGTTTCAGGAGAGTACAAATGCCACGTACACCAGACCCGCTTACAATCCTTACTTCAAAACCTATAATCCGGGATGGCGAAACCATCCGAATTTCTCTTGGAGTCAGTCTGGTCCTGAGCAGCCAAGACAATCATTTCCACAACTATACCCTGCTCAGTCTCATCCACCGACTTATCACCAGAACTCACCAAATGTTCATTCATACCAGAGTCCACCCAGATTCCAGTCATATCAAAATCCTGTGCCTTAAAAAGCAAATTTTCAGCCCCAGTTTCAGCATCATCCACCACCCAATCCTTCAGACAAGAAAATTTCTGAATTGGAGAAAATGATAGAGACCTTATCTAAGACCCAAGCCGTAATGATGAACAATCAGCAGCAGGACATGAACAAATTACAAATCCAGATAGGGCAGTTGGCTAATTCTTTGACTGAAAGACAAAAAGGAATGCTACCTAGCTAACCTGTGCCCAATCCCAAAGCCCATTTTCCTCTGCACGAAGTTGAAGACTTGGGACCCAGCCAATGCCAAGCCATTCAAATTCTTAGATCTGGGAAGCATGTAGATAATAAGGTTTCGAATCAGTCTCCCAAATCTGTGTCAAAACCACCACCTTCTGTTCCAGTATAACCCATGCAAAATAATCCTTCATCAAGCATAAAACCATCCACTTCCCAGTCCAAAGGAAAAGAGAAAGTTGATGAGCAAACATACAAGCCTGTTGTCCCATTCCCAAATAGGCTTACGAATCATAAGATGAATGCTCACATGGAGAAGATAAGAGAGATATTTAACCAAGTACAAATCAATGTCCCTCTCTTAGATGCCATTCAACAAGTCCCATCTTACGCCAAGTTTCTGAAAGAGATGTGTACTAAAAAGAGAAAAGCAAATGTCCCTAAAAAAGTCTTTTTAGCTTCCAACATAAGTGAACTGCTCAATGGTCCGATCCCTGTGAAGTACAAAGATCCAGGGAGCCCTACCATTTCTTGCATCATAGGGCAGACCACCATAAATAGGGCTTTGCTAGACTTGGGCGCGAGCATCAATCTTCTCCCCTTTTCCGTATATCAGCAGTTAGGGTTAGGCAACCTTCGTCCAACCCAGATGACTATCTAATTGGCTGACCGCTCTGTAAAGATTCCCAAGGGGGAAATTACAGATGTTTTAATACGGGTCGGGGAATTCATTTACCCAGTGGACTTTGTTGTTCTTGAAACACAACCCGTACAAAATCACAGAGCACAGACACCCGTCATTCTAGGATATCCTTTCTTAGCCACCGCGAATGCGATCATCAACTGCCGAAATGGATCGATGAGGCTAACGTTCGGAGATATGACGAAGGAGGTGAATGTTTTCCATCTGGGAAAGCAGCCAAGGGATGTGGACAATGAGTCTTTTGATGTGAACTTGATTGAGGGTTTGACTAGTGAACATGTAGAGGAGGTTGAGTATGAGTCTGAAGAGGAATTTGAGTTGGAGTCAGATGACTTCAACCTTGATCAGATTGTTGGATCACTTGTTGAAAGGACTACTAATTCCACCCCTATTCTTCCCTTGCACCATGAGCAACCAGTTATAGATCCGGTCCCTTCTTCTGAGCTTAAGGTTCTTCCCGACCATCTCAAGTACAAGTACTTGGATGAGAAGGAATCCTTTCATGTAATAATTGCATCCAATCTTACTGAGCAACAAGAAGAGGACCTTCTGACTGTGTTAAGGGAAAATAGAGAGGCCATTGGTTGGACAATGGCTGATATCAAAGGGATTAGTCCTTCCATTGTCCAACATAGGATTCACTTGACGGAAGATGCCAAGCCTAAACGAGACCCACAGCGTAGACTTAACCCTATTATGCAAGAAGCTGTTAGATCTGAGATTTTGAAACTATTAGACAATGGGATTATCTATCCCATATCTGATAGTCAGTGGGTAAGTCCAGTTCACGCTGTGCCTAAGAAAGCTGGATTTACTGTGGTGGAGAATGAGAATAAAGAATTGATACAAACACGTCTTCCAACAAAGATTCGAGTTTGTATTGATTACAGGAAACTAAACACTGCCACACGTAAAGACCACTTTCCACTTCCGTTCATCGATCAAATGCTGGAAAGATTAGCGGGACACGAGTATTACTGTTTCCTGGATGGATATTCAGGATATAACCAAATCCCAATTGCTCCCGAGGACCAAGATAAGACTACCTTCACCTGTCCCTTTGGAACATTTGCTTACCGAAGGATGCCCTTCGGCCTTTATAATGCTCCTGCAACGTTTCAATGTTGCATGTTGAGCCTCTTTTCGGACATGGTGGAGAAATTTTTGGAAATTTTCATGGATGATTTTTCGATCTATGGGGATTCCTTTGAGCAATGCTTGTACCATTTAAAGCTAGTTTTACAACATTGTATGGAGAAAAACTTGACACTTAATTGGGAAAAGTGTCACTTTATGGTCAAGCAAGGAATCGTACTTGGGCACAAGGTTTCACGAATAGGAATTGAGGTGGACAAGTCTAAAGTGGAAGTCATAATGAAGCTCACTGAACCAACATGTTTAAAAGACATTAGATCATTCTTAGGGCACGCCGGCTTCTATAGACGATTCATTCAAGGGTTTAGCAACATTGCAAGACCCTTGACAAATCTCTTAGGAAAGGATGTACCCTTTATATTCGATGAGGAATGTCAAAAATCGTGGAAAGAGCTTAAGAGTAGACTTGTCTCTGCACCGATCATATCTGCACCAGACTGGACCAAACCTTTTGAGATTATGTGTGATGCCTCTGACTTTGCTATAGGCGCCGTTTTAGGACAGCGTATTAATAATAGGCAACAAGTAATCTATTATGCTAGCAGAACACTGAATGAGGCCCAACTCAATTATACAACTACTGAAAAGAAATTTTTAGTAGTTGTCTTTGCGTTGGAGAAATTTCGTCAATATCTGTTAGGGTCCATAACTATTATTTTCACTGATCACTCTGCCCTAAAATACTTGATGCAAAAGAAGAATACTAAGGAAAGACTGATTCGATGGATACTTCTTTTGCAAGAGTTTGATTTGGAGATTAAAGATAAAAAGGGCGTTGAGAACGTGGTAGCAGATCATTTGTCAAGAATCCCAAATGCACCTAAGGAGAGTATACCGATTAATGATGATTTTCCTGACGAACACATTTTTGGGATGTGTGGAGAGCCCTGGTATGCTGATATAGTGAACTACCTTGCTACCAGGTAAATACCTTCTCATTGGTCAGGACAAGAAAAACACCGTTTTCTGCGCCAAATGCGGTTCTTCTTTTGGGATGAACCGTATTTATTCAAATACTGTCCTGACCAAATCATACGTCGATGCCTTCCTGAGGATGAACATCAGAGTGTTTTGACATTTTGTCACAAGTTAGCTTGCGGTGGACATTTTGGTCCATGGAAAACTGCTGAGAAAGTGCTCCAGAGTGGATTCTACTGGCCCACTCTCTTTAAGGATGCATACAATTTTTGCAAGCTTTGTGATAAGTGTCAAATGACGGGTCGTATCACACAAAGAGACATGATGCCCCTCACACCCATCTTGGAAGTCGAAATTTTCGACCTCTGGGGCATCGATTTTATGGGACCCTTTCTCTGTCTTACGGTAACCAATACATTTTGGTAGCCGTAGATTATGTTTCCAAGTGGGCTGAAGCAATTCCAACACGGACGAATGACAACCATGTTGTCATTAAGTTTTTAAGAGAAAACATCATCTCTCGCTTCGGAGCCCCCCCTGCGATAATAAGTGACAATGGGAGTCATTTTTGCAATAGGGCTTTTGAAGCCCTCATGCGCAAATATTCTATCACTCACAAACTATCCACGGCTTACCATCCTCAAACCAACGGGCAAGTTGAAGTAACGAATAGACAGATAAAACTCATTTTGGAGAAAACTGTAGGACAGAACCATAAGGATTGGTCCATCAAACTCACTGATGCCTTATGGGCATACAGGACCGCCTACAAAACTGTCCTCGGTATGTCTCCATATCGAGTTATATTTGGAAAACCTTGTCACTTGCCTGTTGAGTTAGAACACCGAGCAATGTGGGCTTTAAAGCAGCTGAACTTGGATTTGGATAAAGCCGGTGCTTTAAGGAAGTTGCAGTTATCTGAGCTTGAAGAGTTAAGAAACGAAGTATACGACAACGCTCGGATCACGAAACACAGAACCAAGCTTTTTCACGATAAGTCCATTCACCGCAAGATTTTTGTCGTAGGACAAAAGGTTCTGTTATACAATTTAAGACTCCACCTTTTTCCTGGTAAATTGAGAACCAGGTGGTTCCACTAGCCATGCTAACCTTTTAGTGATAGTTGCCACACATGTATCCTTGGCCATCACTAGTCCTTGATTCATGAGCTTTACAAAGCATGACCTATATGATAACTCATCACATCTAAACTCAACAAATAAGTGCAAGCTACACTTAAACCATCAAAACTAACTAGAGAAAGTATGAAATAAAGAAATGATAACTTTTTAGAGAGTAAGATGTTAGAGTGTTAGAATCCATCATCATAAGCCATCAATGACTCTTGCAAGAGCAAGACCAAGTAGAGGCTGTTAGTTCCATGTGGATTATCAAGTAAGGAGTTAGCAAGTTAGTGGTTAGTGGTTAGTTGTCATGAGAGAAAAAGCTAAGCATATAAAGAGTTAGAGAGAAGAAAATCAATAGAGATAAGGAGAGAACCTTCCATAGAATGTCACCTTCCATTACAAGAATCCTAACTTTTGTTCTATGCATCTCTCTCTTCCCTATTACATGATCTACAAAGAAAATAAAAAACAAAAGAAAGAAGAAAACTAAACTAAACTACACAAATAGGAGAAACTACCCCTAAAAACTCATCTTCCTAGAAATCTGCTCAACACTTAGTATTTATAGGTAAAAGAGGGCACTAGGGGATCTGTACGGAGTCGTGTGTCGAAGATCGACGCATCACTCCACAGCATGGCCGCGTTTCTGTGGCTATGTTGCGGCCATAAGGGCAGTGCCAGGGCATGGGTCTGGTATTGGAGGTATGGGACTTGTACAACCTGCTGGTTCCTTGTTTTCTGCTTCTAGAAGCAACAGATTCAGATTCCAAAGTCAAAGGCTATATTAGGATCTAAAAATCACCAAATAATGGAATTTTTGATCTTCTTCTTCATTCCACACTATGGACCTAGAAACACACAAGAAAGCCCTTATTTAGCAGAATTTTATATAGAATATGTGCGAAAATGTGGTATGAAATATGCAAATATAGAGACTAATCAGGGTCATCAGGGAATATGCCATATAAGATGAAGTCAATGTAAGGGAATTGCCAATCTTAGGTTAGAGACTTGTCAAAATCTCAAGAACCTCTTTAACTTGAAGGTCTTCTCTTAGAATTTTACTGTCTTTAAGGGCAAATTTGCATCAGTACAAGTCGTCACTATAGACGAGTACTTTCTCGGTGGTCCGGCTAGAAGGGCCAACACAGCGGCGAGGGATGCTAGTGCATCTACATGTGTATTTTGCTGAGGTTGTATAGGTAAATGTAGACGTTTCAAACTTCTCTGCCATGATAATGATTTCGTTATGATAGGGCACCAAGTCTTCATGTCAGACTTCATACTCTCCTTGACCCTGGTAGAGGATGAACTTCGAATCACCATATGCCTCGAGATTTTTAACTCCAATCTCTTTAGCAAGTTGCTTCCCAATCAAGAGAGCGTTGTATTCCATGACATTGTTGAAACATGGCTCCGTTAGTGAGAATGCACGAGGGATCAAATAGTTATGTGGGGAGATAAGTACTACCCCCACGCCTGCAATGATATTTCTCTTAGGATTTGTTCTTGGTGCTCCGTCAAAGAATAGTTGCCACACTCGTTCTTTCGAGGAGGTATTGATCTAGTTAACTTCAGCATCTTGTCTGGGAGATTGTCATAAAGTTTTAAAGTTCCTGAAACTGGATGATCGGCGAGAAAATCCACCACAGCTTGACCATTGATCGCCTTTTATAGCATGAATTGCATCTCATATTGTGAGAGCACTATGACCCATTTTGCTAATCTGCTATTCAGCGAAGATGGACTTGTCATCAGTAATCGCAAAGGATTGACTCTGGAGATGACTTGAATGTGTTGGCCCATGAGATAGTGTCACATCTTCTGGACTGCGAAGACCAACACTAAGCATTCTTTCTCGATTGGGTTGTAACGATGCTCCGCCCCAATCATTGTTATACATAAGTAGTAGATTGCCTATTCAAGATTTTGATCATTGTTTTGGACTAGTAAAGCTCCCAAGGAATTATCCATCACTTGAATATATAATAGGAAAGGCTTTGCTGATACTGAAGCTATCAGAACCGGCGGGTGTGTGAAATACTCCTTGATCTCTTCAAATGCTTCTTGGTAAGCATTGTCCCAAACGAATGAGACTCCCTTCTTCATTAACTTGGTGAAGGGTTGGCAGCGTCTTGAGAGATTTGATATGAACCTTCGGATGTACGCTAAACGTACCTGTAGACCTCTGAGTTTTTTGAGATTTCTCAGAGGTTGCATCTCTTGGATGGCACGGATCTTCTCAGGATCCAAATGGATTCCTTTGGATATAACAACAATTTCAAGGAATTTACCACTGGCTACCCCCAAGAAGGACTTTGTTGGGTTCATCTTCAACTGGTGAGAACGCATGAAGTCGAACACTTTCCTTAGGTCTGCGAGTGCCCTAGTCGCGGCTCTTCATAACGATGCCATCAACATAGCATTCTACGGTCTTAGTATATGCTCGTGAAAGATCACATTCATGGCGCGCGCGTTGATATGTCGCACCAGCATTCTTCAAGCCGAAGGGCATCACTATGTAGCAGTATACTCCCACCGACATCCTAAAGGATATGTGCTTCTCATCTTTAGGGTACATCTTTATTTGATTATACCTGAGAAGCCATCCATGAAAGACATCCTCTCAAAGCCGCACTGATTGAAAGTAAATGCAGTGAGAATTACTGTCTAGCTTTGGGCAAAAGGGTCGTGTCCACTAGGAAGAATGCGATGGAAGCTTTTTGATGTATTGTTTAAAAAAAAGCAAAGAATGGTGTCAGTGTTTTTTTATGTTAAAAAAAGAGAATAGAGAGTAAGGAAGTGATTTAAAGAAAAATTGAAAACTTAGAGAAAGGTTTGGAAAAGATGATCTTTCAAAAGGCTTGAAAGTGGCTGGTTGTTTGTTCTAATATATGAAAAAGATCTGGGCTCACTATCTTACTACTCAAAGATGTATTCCTCTCTTGAAAATCTCAGTGCCTCAACTTGATCATAGGCAAAAACTTTAGCTTGAATTTTGAAAGTCTTAAGTAAAGCAAATAAGATTGTTTGGAAAAGTTAACTTTTTCTTTTTTAAGAATTCATCTTGAGCTAAATGTTAAATCATCAAGTTGTCTTTCACGTATGAAATAAAAACAAGTTCAAGTGATTTTTTAAAATAAAAGTTTTAGAAATTCAAACCCATCCTCATGTGCCTTCAAGAACACTTCCAAAGAAGCAAGGCTTAGTTTAAGGCATTCATATGATTCCTTTGGGTTCTTTACATCGAAATCATTTAAAACAAGAGGGATCGAAGAGAGATGATCGTAAGCCCAGAAAAACAAGCTTAGCTACTCATAATTAAGGTAAAACAAGACATGTAAATGAAATGGAATATACTCGTGAATTAGAGAAGAAGAGAAGTCTTGATCCTTTATTTATGTCACTTCAACTTCAGATTACAATCACTCTTTTCCTCTCACTCACTTATATCTGGACTGAACTACAACTTAAAAATAGAGATACAACTTCTTATTAACTATCTAACAAAGAACCTAACCCCTAAAAATAAAGAGAAAAACTGAAACTAGTCTTTGCCCCATCCTTCTCTGGAAAATATAGTATTTATAGGCCAAAACCAAACGGGAGAGAGCGTACGAAGAAAGGGAGAGTAAATGCTCCCCCAACAAACTTAATAAAGCCACAAAAACGCAGCTTTGGCTGCGTTTTCGCGGCCTGGGTGTGGCCAGGTGGCCACACCCAGGGGGTGATGCTCCCTGGTTTTGCCATATGATTTTATGTCTTACTGGATTTGCAGTTTTGGGTCCTGGATCTGACGAAACCTCCTTTGATCTTCGGGTTTAACCAATTAATTTGTAAAGATCTTGTTTTAATCGCTTCTTCAACTGGTTTTATCTTCTCTGATTTGCCCTGGTTTTGATTTGAATTAATTCTGAATTAAATCAAATTTTTGTTGGGCTTTTGGGCTCATTTTTCTTCACTCTCCTTTAGTAATGGGCTTGCATTTTATAAAGAAGAATATAAAACTAAATACATGATTTATTAGACAATAATTATGGGAATATGACATTATATATGCAATATACGTGACTAATCACGCACGTATTTGTCGATCATGACATCCATGATCGGGAGAGAGAATTCGTCTTTAGGGCAGGCGGTATTCAGATCGTGGTAGTCAATGCAAATTTTGATCTTTCCATACTTCTTGGGAACGGGAACAATATTGGCCACCCAATCAGGATGTTACTCTTCCCTGACGAAACTAGAGTCTATAAGCTTTTTGACTTCTGATTCGATTGCTTCCATGATCTCAGGATGGAACCATCATTGTTATTGTTTGACTGGTTTGGCATCCGGGTTGATATTGAGATGATGCATAGCAATCTAGGGATCGAGCCCGGGCATGTCCTCATAATTCTAAGCGAAGACATCTATATACTCTCGTATGAGATGCATTCGGTCTTCTTTCTTGAAAGGTGACATGCTCTCACTTATGAAGATGGGCTTGGGGTTAGCTTCATCTCAAGATTTATCTGAGTCACTTTATCCTCAGTGGGTGGTTCGCCTTGTTAAACGTGCATATCCCAAAGAGTATTTAAGTGTTTAATTCATGGTTCAGTGTCCGACTGGATTAATTCTTCAGATTTGTAAGTGTCTTCTCCGTTCTCTTTCAAATTACTGGCTGATACTATGTTCACTAAGAGACTTCTGAAGATATCATTGATGTTGACGTCTGAGTCCTACAATGATGTTGCTGATGAGCTATCATGATAGACCACTATTTCAGACTCAGGATCTGATGAAACTGGCATGGATACATAACCTAGTTCCCTTCGGGTCTTGTGAAGTAATCAGGGTCTTTGCCTTTCGGTACAAACGAACGAAGTAGTGCTTATTTTCCTTTGTCAAAATTAAGGCCTGATTCCTTGGTGAAATCATACCCCATTCTTTTCATCATGTGACATGACTTTTGTCCATAATGGAAGAATTGTGGAGACTTAGAATCACCCCCGGAGCTTTCGCAAGCTATGGGCTCCATGTCGATCTGCCTGAACAGAATTGGCTTTTGACGTTTTTGCCTGGCCGGTATTTCAAAAAAGGCATTGTATGCACCTCTTATCTTTTTGTGTACCAGGAGGGATGACTTTATTGGTGCACGCAATGATGTTAGAGCATTCATTGCTGATGGAGGATCATTGTCCACGTTAGTGCTAGTATCTGACGGCACAGAATCTGAAGCAAATGTAGAAAAGTAAGACAATCTAGATCTTCATTGATGAACCACTCGCCTTTAACATCAGCAGTGGTATCAGAATCGAGCTTGCCAATGCTTGTTACAAGAGGGTTTATTCCCCAGAGACATTCGTCTTCTTCTAGCTCTGTATCTGCTTCGTTGCCAGAGTCGAGTTCTTCTGGGTGTGGATTCTCATCAGTCTCAAGAGAATCCTGATAAAAGAGGGAATTAGTAAAATAATTCTCAACTCCTTTGAATGGATGCCTTTTGGCAATCAACATTCTCACTTTTCCATCTCCAAATGTATTTCATTACTTGATGAAGAGTGGATGGGACGATGGCGTTGCAGTGAATCCAAGGTCATCCTAGTAACAGAGTGTACGAGGTATCAGCGTCAATGACATAATATGTCACCTCTACTTTGGCTCCCTAATCTAACACCTAAGCTTGATTTTCCCCATCGGGCGTGTACCATTGGCATTGAAGCCATAGATAGTTGTCTGAGTGGCGCTCAACCGATGGGTGGGGATCCCCAAATGCTCCATGACCCTGCGGGACATAATGCTCAACATGGATTCTGGATCAACCTGAATACGGCTCATTTTGGATGATCCAATATACCCTGTATAGTACAGTGGTCTATCATGTTTCCCGTTGACTTGCATGTATTCTGGGGTGAAGGTGATGCAGGGAAGCTACCTCGAGGCTTGTGGCAATGGATGCCATCTTCCTCTTGACATGCAGCAGGAATCTGGGTTATGATACCTCTGCATCTACTAATGCCTCTCTTAGAGCGTCTCTTGTGGGTTTGGAAAGCCTCGGAGCTTATAGAGAGTGATCCAAGCAGGTATGACATCAATATGGGAGGGAGTTGACGGTCTCGCACCGCTTTTTGAAAAACTTTGACATATTGAAGATCTTTCTGCTTTTTCACAGATGGCCTCGTGGACTGCTCGATTGCATCCTCAGCTGGTTGTGGGGAGTTTGCTACTAGCTCTCCATACTGCTTCAGGTACTGCTTGATCGAGTCTTCGATATGGGAAGTGTGCCCGTGTCAGCAACAAGGGCGGACTTCTCGTCTCCTGAACTAGTAAGGGAGGCAACATCTTCCTCAATTTCTCTTATAGAGATGCTCACTACGTTGCTGGAGGATGCTCTTGATTTCCTGCTTATGATAGTTATCCAATGCTGGCTTTTAAAAATATCAGGATGGACCCACATTGTCTCTTCTTGAGAAGCAGGGATCAGGATAAGTTTTGTCTCCCTCTAGTTGTGAGGATCAGTATTGATCACTTTAAGTTCCCCTCTAGGGATGGGAACCACTCTGGTTGGTGCTACTGGAAGATTTGCCCAAATTTAATCCGTGACGTAGTTGTCATATTAGCGGTCACTTTCTTCTGTTCTGGATGAAGCTTCAATACCTCCGCATCGATCAGAGCCTGAAGGACATCTTTAAAGATGTAGCAGTTCTTGGTAGGGTGTCCCTGCATCTTGTGATATAAATAGTAGTTAGGATCTTTTGTCTTTCCCACCTTTTCAGGGCGTTTGGTCTCTGGAACCTTGAGTTTTCTACTCTTTTAGAGTAACTTGAATAAAGAGACCACGTGATCATCCTTGAAGGAGTACAATTTGTTTCCACATGGTTGACTGGAGGCCATACCTCCTCTGACTGACTGGGTCTTTGGAGGTGATTTGACTTCCGTCGCCAGAGTATCCCTTCTTCTTTGTTGAGAAGATGACTCAGGTGAGTGTCACGTTGACTTATCGAGTCTCAGCTTATCGTCTTTTTCTTCAGCCTTGACCCGATTATGATCTCTTCTCCCTGTTCACCTTGTAGCACCAACTGCTTCCAAGTGCAACATTCTGCCACCCCCATTTGAGGAGCAGGAAAGTTTGTAGATTATGACAGCATATATCAATCAGTGTAGACTGGGTCATGCCACTAGAACAATGGAGTGCCATGCTTCAAAATCTCTCTACGAAGGTCTTGATAGACTCTCCTTTCTTTTGCTTAGCTGTGAGGAGAGTCAGCACTGAGATTTCTGAATCATCTTCAAAGAACGAGCCGAAAATAACTTCTCAAGATCGGCCCATGTTTTAATTGAGCCGGCAGGAAGTTTCATAAACCACTCAAAGACGTCCCTTAAGAGTGCCAATGAATAAATGAGCCAAAATGGTATCGTTCAATACTACATTACATTTCCAGTTTGGGATTTGAAGTAGTAAATGTGTTGGCTCAGTGACCCTTTACCGTTGAAAGTGTGAAGGGTCGGTGCCTTGAATTTGGGAGGGTAGGATGCCATATCCCACTCTGTTGGGTAGGGTCGGACTATCCCCACTTCTTGGAGTCCCTCTCGATTGACGAGGGCCTTAAGGCATTGCTCTAATTTACCCATCCTTTTGGAATGAGTACTCCTGTTTTCTAAATTATTCTCCTCTTCAGATGAAGACATGGGTGGCTTAGAGTCAGAATGCTCTTCATTCTTGGTGTTTGCAGAGGATGAGCTCTCCTTTTCCTTCTGTTTGCCCTTGGACTTCTTGGAAAGAGTCTTGGCCTTCAGCTTCTTTTGGTCCTTAAGATGTTGCGAAAACATCTGCTTAAGGATGTTAATAGATTCTTACTGAGCTCGAAACATATCAAACTGCTCTCGTTAGACTCGAGCTTGCTCTTCGAATCGCTTAGACATCTCTTCGGGAGTTCCCACCATGTAAGCAAAGGCAGTTGTCCCCGAGTTAGAATTTGAAGATATGGATTCGATGATGGCGGAATGCTCATTATTCACCTCAATCTCCCTAGCCAACAGATTATAGTTGACTCGGGCGATTGCTTTCGTGTGGGTCCAAGTGTGTTAGTGACCCCTTCAGGTTCAATGAGAACATCTTTCAAACCTGGAGATCGATCAACATCTGACTCCACTGAGCTGACAACCAATTGCTTCGCCTTGAACTTACTTGGTGTAGAACTCGGCCCCACCATGTTCGCAGTAACCTCTGGGTACTCAACGTCGGAGAATAATTTTTTCTTCCGAGATCATTATCTTATGGCTGACTCTGAAGCCGTTGACAATCGGCTAAACATCGAAGGTTTATTTGTCAACTGAAGCCGCAATGGCAATCAGAGAGCACTGCCGAGATGAGCTGCTCACAGTGGCATTGAGGGGCAATTTGATGGACGCTCTCTTCCTTGTTAGGTAGTCCCTTAGGTCCGTTGAGGGGACATCTAAGGAACTAGCCTTAAACCCCTGGCGATGAGGGCTTTTTGGCTGAACGAGGGTCTCGCATTTCCTTGTTGAAACATGGACCTCGCGTTGAGTTGTAACGCAGTCATCTTGTTTTATTGAAATGCGAGCCTCATGTTCTGAGATAGAAAGAGCGCGACCCTCATGTTTTGGAGCCATTAAAATGTGGGTCTCACGTTTGGCGTGGACTTCGCATTGTTGAAGAACGCAGGACTCGCATTCTGGGATGAAAACGGGGTCCTCGTGATGCTTGAGAAAAACGCGGGTATCAACCTCGCGTTCTGAATCTGTAGAGCAGATTATCTATGCAGAGTTTTCAGGCTGTTTTCAACAAGCGCGGTGCCTTCATCGATGTTTAGCATTCTGGTTAAGCCGTATGGGTTGTTGGGAACCCCTGGCAACCTAGAATTGCATATTTTGGAGAGAAGGAGGATAACGGAATTGGTCTTCACCATCTCTTTGATCGTGCGCCACCGCTTTTGCTTTGTGGGTCTTCAGAGAGAAGTTCATGCGGGCAACGTGGGTTGCACAAGAGGTATTCAGAACCTCTTTGGAAGTGGCACCTCTTGCATTGTAAGCAGTGGTACGGGCCACTTCAGGATTAATCTCCGAAGAAATTAGAGAGTGAGTCTCAGAAAAGACTTTGCAGTATTGCCGCATTGCCTTGGGGCTGGCAAAGTCTGAGGAAAAAAACTCCTCAAACTTCCTTTGGTCGAATTCAATGATGAGGGACTCTACCATCTTCCTTAGGAGCCGGACATCAGCTTGCGCCATAACATTCTCATCAGTAGAGAAAGATGTCCCAAGCAGAGTCGTCATCTTTTGTTTGTGTTAGAAAAATAGCGCAAAGTAAGATTTCTTTAAGAGGCTGAAAAATTATAACAGAATGATTTCAACTATAAAAGAGGGAGAAGACTCGGTTCTCCCCTTTGTTTAAAGCTGGGTTCTTTGAGTTACGTTGGAGAGTAATTCTTGCTCTCTGTTGACCTTCCGACTATCTAGCTTCACTTTAGGATGCTCTCGAAGACTAATCAGAGAGGAACTCTATTTTTACCACACGAGGTGTTTAAAGTCCACTGATTATTCCGTCTCTCCAAAAGTTTTTGGATTCAAAAAAAAAAGCCCGGATTCAAAGAATTCCTCTTCTGAGTCCAAAAAAGCCATTCCCTGGTCATAGCAGCTCAGGCTCTTGATGGGGAGTCATTAGGGTATTATCGTCCTCTGAAATCCCTTCATAATGGGAATTAAATCCTCATTACATGGAGAGTTAATTAACCCACTAATGGGGGTCTGTTGCAACAGAAACGCAGGTCCTCGCGCTGGACGTGGTCCTCGCGCTGCTTGTTGTAGACGTGGGTGTCTCAAAATACGGAGCTGCTCAGACTCGCATTTGAAGTGAGAGACTCGCGTATGGAGTGGAGTGCCTATTTGCTCAGACTCGTTCTTGTAGTGGATGTAGGGTATCTCAGACCCACGTCTGAAGTGGAGCGCTGATTAGTCTATAATTCTGCATTATTATATCACATTTTTCCACTGATTTATGAATAAAATGTCGGTCTAAACCGTGTTTTGGTCTCTCTTGCAAATAAATCAGGAGTTAAGGGCAAAGGAGTAATAAGAGCTTAATTAAACCCATTTTAGGGTAATTAAATCAGCAATTCTTAGAGGCCATGCAAGGGATCTTCTAGAAGATACATCGAACTTAGACTCTTGCGCACGTCAGACGAATATACGGATTAAAATAACCGCAATGGAGTATACCAAGAAGATCCTAGAAGCGACACGAAGCCACGCACCAAAACCAGGGTCTTATGTCCCTGGTATTGCCACGGATCCGCGGCAATTGCCACGTTTCCACGGCAATTGAGTGGAGCCGCGTGTCGATCTTCGACGCGTAGCCCCGTCTCGTCTTCTAGAACCCTTTTTCGCCTATAAATAGCCCTGCAGTTGGCCAAAGCGCAAGAGTTTTTGATTTTTAGGCTAGGTTTTCTATCTTTAGTGTAGTGTAGGTAGGTGTACTTCATTTCTTATATTTTGTATTTTTATTTCGTTTTTAGATCTTGTAGTAGGACCGAGAGATTCAGAGAGAGATAGAGAGGGATTAATGTAATAGATGGTGACAATCTATGTAAAGGTGCCTCCTTTCTTCTCCATTGTAATCTTCTCCATCTTCTACATGATGTTTAGCTAATTTCTTCTTCTCATGGCAATCTAACTACTAACCATCTAACCACTTACTTGATAATCCACATGAATCTAATATCCTCTACAAGGCCTTGCTCTTGCAAGAGCCATTGATGGCTCATGATGATGGATTCTAACATTCTAATATTTCTAACACCTAACCCACTAACTTGCTAACTTACAAATGCTAACTTTATTTCATGCTCACCTCTAACCGGTTTTGATGATTTAATAGTAACTTGCAACTTGTTATGTTGTATGAATGTGTTGTTTGAATGTAAAAGAACAATCTTATGGGCCATGCTCTGTATCGTCTCTTGAAGCTAAGGATTAGTGATGGCCAAGGCTCCATGTGAGACAACTATCACTAAGAGATTAGCATGGCTAGTGGAGCAATTGATAGTTAGTAGCCATGAGTTTTATTTTACTTTGTTTTAAAATTTAATTTCCAAACTCTTTTATCATTTTTTTCAATCTTGTTTTTACCACCTTCATAGTTCATTTTTGTTTCATCTTCTTTTCTATTTTGTTTTCCAAATCACTTCTTTTTGTTTTTACATCATTTTTCATCGTCTTTTCACCTACCACATGCTTGATTTTCTTTTCTTTCCTTTTTCTAATTCTTTTATATAAAGAAAACTTGTTAACATAACACGTGAACGAACTATTAATGCTTCTATCGCCTCCCGTCCCTGTGGATTCGACCCGTTGAGCCAATGCTATAACGGAAGTATCGACGGAACATTAGCACATACACGCATTTACATTGATTTTATAATACACACGTTTTCAAAGTGCTCGTTCCGTTTCGATCAAATTTTTGGCGCCGTTGCCGGGGATGGAAATAGTTTTGATTTCACATTTTTGTTAACATTTTCTTCTCTGTTTTGGTGTGCAGGTCACAGTTTATAGGAACTAAATATTGCAGAACAACCATTAGCACTGCAGCTCCCTGCTCTAGAAAGCAGGGACCCAGCTTCTAAAGAAAAGCCGCGCAAACGCGACATTTGCCGTGCCAACGCGGCTATTTTGTGATCATTGTGTACCTTGTTGTGCTGGAATGTGTTCATTGTAATAACTAGTGGATCTGTACTATTGCTTTGATTGCCTAAACACTGCAATAAATTAAAGAACTAAAATATGGTATTTGGACTCTTTTAAAATGGTTTAGACATTTGCATTTAGGCACTTGCCAGTTCAATTCCAATATACTGTATTTTGTTCTGTTGTAGTGATCTGGATTGAGGTGTAAATATGGCATTGCATATAACATAGGACAAACACGTCGGTGATTTATCGCTTTGTGTTATACTCTTATCTATATTGCACACTTGCACAAATTGGATTTAAAGGCAAAACCCATACAAGATAAGGTGGGGATTTTGTTGGAGGAGAGAGGATATTAAAGATGTCATGCCAAGTGCTGTAGAAGATTGCCAAATGCCGTCGAAGATCGCCATGGAAGTCGACGATGAAAGGCAAAGGGACAGCGGCAGGAAATAGCAGAGGCAGCAGAAGACAGGAGGGGCCGGTCGACCGACATGCACAACATGAACTGAGTTTTGGGCGGTCGACCGGGCCGGTCGACCGAAGTGCTCTGACTGCAGGAACCAAACTCTCGGATTTTCTGGGTCGACCGGCCGGTCGATCGGAATGGAAGGACTGTAAACAACCCAACTCTCGGGTTTCTTGGGTCGACCGTCGGGTCGACCGGAAGAGTAGGTCGGTCGACCGTCCCGGTCGACCGACATTCTGGTTTTGGGTAAAATCTGCTGATCTGCTGATGTGAGGTATTTAAGCCTAAGGTTGATTCTAGGGTTTTATCTCTGCGAAAATAGTATTAGCTGTGAGTTCTCTTGCATTCAAAGAGAATAAGAGCTATTGTAATCATCTTCCTAAATATAAATCTCTCCATTGATTGCCCTGAGGACGTAGGCATTGAGGCCGAGCCTCGTTAAATCTTGTCTTTGGGATTTGTGCGTTCTTCGTGTGATTGTTGGGTTGTTCTTTGCTCTGGAGATCTTGGGATTCTCTATTGTTTGGTTGTTGTGATTGGATAGAAAATCACAACAAGTGGTATCAGAGCTTCCGGGTTGCACTTGGGATTTCTGAGGATTCGAAGGGCTCGAGATCTGATCCGGTGGAGATCGTGTGTCGATCTCAGATCAGAGGTATTGGGTGTTCGAGGAGATCGTGTGTCGATCTCAGAAAGACATAAGAGATCCAGTGAGAAACTCGATCTAGGGTTTCAAGGGACAGGTAAAAATCATATTTTTATCTGTGTATAGATCTATTTCAAGGTAGTTGATCTTCCGCATAGATAGAGAATCAGGAAAATCTCAATGGCAGAAGAAACTGCATCTGTTAAGACAATGAACAATCACCCAAGGATTGAAGTTGTTAAGTTTAATGGGACTAACAATTTTGGTATGTGGAGATGCGAGGTTATGGATGCGCTGAATGCATCAAACCTCGAAGACACTCTCCTACTGGCGAAGAAGAAGAACACTACCACTGATGAAGACTGGGCGAAGATGAACAGGTCGGCATGTGGCTTGATACGTTCATGCTTGTCACAAGACATAAAATACCTTATGCAACATGAGACGTCAGCGAAGAAACTATGGGAAACCCTTGAAAAGAAGTACCTGACGAAGAGTGTAGAGTCCAGGTTGCAGCTTAAGAGTAAGCTGTATTAGTTTCGGATGAAGAAGTGGAGCACAGTAAATGAGCACATCAACCGATATACGAAGCTTCTTACAGATCTGCTAAATGTGGATGTCACGGTAGCTGAGGAAGATAAGGCGGTCATCTTTCTGAATTCACTTCCTGCAGAGGAGTACGAGACATTCACACTGACCTTCATTAATGGAAGGCAGAGCTTGGATTATGATGAGGTGTCGTCTGCATTGATGAGTTATGACAAAAGGAAGAATGAGAGGCATCCTTCTCAGTCAGGGTCATCGGCGGAGGCATTGAAAGTAAGAGGCAGAGGTTCATCAAGGAAGGGAAAGGAGATTAGAGGAAGATCGAAATCCAGGCCGGGATTCAGGAATCTCAAGAAAAATCAGTGCGCCTTCTGCAAAGAGTTTGGGCACTGGAAGGTAGACTGTCCAAAGTTCAAGGGAA
The DNA here is from genome assembly GCA_038442645.1 of Agave tequilana. Classification (NCBI taxonomy): domain Eukaryota; kingdom Viridiplantae; phylum Streptophyta; class Magnoliopsida; order Asparagales; family Asparagaceae; genus Agave; species Agave tequilana. Next base: position 240,975 of record JAVJIF010000666.1, read on the forward strand.
AGAAGAAAGATCAAAATTGAAGCAAATCTCGCAAAAGTGGTAAAAACTGCAAGCAGCAAATCACAGGCAGATGGATCAGATTCGGATTCTTCAGTGTTCTCGTTTTCAGTTACCACTCCCGTCATTGGCTACTCGGGTGAGAACGAGTGGATCTTGGACACAGGTGCAACATATCATGTATGTCCTCATCGAGACTGGTTTACCAGTTTCGAGAAGTTGGAGGGGTGTTCGGTCGTCATGGGCGATGATCATCCGTGCATCATGGAGGGTGTTGGTGAAAAATCACCTAGAGGGGGGTGAATAGGTGATTATGCTAATCTAATGAACTCAATGCGGAATTTAAAAACTAATTGCAATTACACTCAAGTGCAATCAACAAATGATGCACACACAACCAAGCCAAGCAATAAAGAATGCACAATATGAATAGTTGCAAGGCACAAAGTAAAGAGAGAGATAGAGAGAGTCAATGGATCAAGCACAAACAACAAGATATGTTATCGAGGTTCGAGCATCCAGCTCTACATCCCCGCCTTCACCCAGAAGGATTTAAAGTCCACTAGCTTTTCCACAAAGGACTCCCACAAAGGGAACCTCCACCGAGGATTTGGGGCAATCACAATACAAGGAGTACCCAACTCCTCTCATTACAAACACAACCTCCACTTGAGGCACAACTTCAACCAACAAACAATCACCTCACAACTTGAGGGATTAGCACTAGCCAAGTAAGGATCACCTCACAACTTGAGGGATACAAAACCACTTGCACAAACACCCTCCTCAACCCAAGAGGGAAAAGCACAAAGCAAAGTAAATAGAGGGTTTACAACTTGGTGGTTCAATCAAGCAGCCACAAACAATTTCTTCTCCCACACAAAAATCCTATAGAATGAGATAGTAGATTTTAGCTCAAGTGTGGAGAAAACCAATGGGATGGAAATCAAAATCACAAAGAAAAATCCTTGGGAAAAACTGAAACAAAGATATAGAAGATGAATCAAAACTCTTTTCCCAAAAACCCTTTTCTTTGATTTTCCAAACCCTAACAAAAACACCAAATAGATTGTTCAATTTGTATCCAAAAACTTCTTTTGATTGCTGTGAAAACACCAGAGAATAGGGAAAAATTCGCACAAAAAATCTTAGAGAAAAACTCTCACAAATGGGGTATTTATAGGCAAATCTGAAAACTAGCCATTGGCAGCAGATTTTGCCAAAATAACCCTGCCGGTCGACCGGTCCGGTCGACCGTCCAACGGTCAATTTTTGACCGTTGATAGCTACCGGTCGACCGCCCCGGTCGACCGAAACAAATAGAGAGCTCTGCTCTCTGACCCGGTCTACCCGGACGGTCGACCGTCCCATGACTGCCAGACGTGCACACTTCTGCGCACGCCGGTCAACCGACCCGGTCGACCGGCTTCGGCCAAGTCGACTTGGTCATAAGACTAGTCGACTTGTGAAGCCTGGAATCAGAAAACTGAGTTTGAAACATGTTTAAAAATTCTTTTATCTTTTCTAAAAATCACTAAAAATAGTTTTATCATTTTGCATTGATATATAAACATGTGGTAAAAAGTTTAGCTCAAATATCAATCAATATGAACTATTTTTGTGTCTTATCATTTTTACCAAAAACCAACTTGGATTTTGAATAGAAAATACATTTTGTCCAAAACTCTTCCAAATACAAAAACATGATATTTAAACACTTTGAAGCATGATGCATATGGATAGAAATCCAATATACATGAAACATATACATATCCATGTTTTTGACAATAATTCCAAAATATGTTTTGTTAAAGATACCAAAACATAAAACACATAAATAAGTAAGTCAAAACTAAGTTTGTCTAGGAAATTGAAGCATGCATGTATATAGAACAAATCATATATACATAAAACCATGTAAACTTGTTTTGATATATCTATTCATGAAAAACAAGATCGGTTAAACCTAAAACCGATAAACCGAAAACCAATATTCAAAACATGAAACGTGTGTGTTGTGAACTTGAGCATTATCATACTATTCTAATCTTTACAATTTGGATCTAAACACAAAACTAAACTATGGTACCGAAGTCTTCTTATAGAGCGCAATCTCCAAGCCGACTCGATCCAAAACTCCTTGATCCACCGAGCAAGTGCTATATATGATCTTTGACGCTTGGGCTCTTGAATCAACATGTGAAAGATGTGTGGAAGCTTTCACCAACTAATAACTTGATTAATGATCTGAAACTAAAATCACAAGATTATTAGTACACATAACTACATGAGTTAGTCATCATCAAAACTAGAGTGGAAGGCCTTTGGGCAACAATCTCCCCCTTTTTGATGATGACAAAACTCATGAGTTATATATGCATGGATTAAAGTTAAGCTTCAAAGAAGCTCCCCCTTAACTCATGCATAAACAAATAAACAATAAATATGCAATAAATATTAAACATGAAACATGCATATCTATGCATAAGCACAACAAGGTTCTAGTTACCAACGAAATGTTTAAAACAAAACATGCTCTAGATACCAATTACAAAACACAATTACAAAACATGTTCTAGATACCAATTAAAAATTAAACTAAATTAAACTTAATATATGCAAAACATCAACATGCATATATAAACTCAAAATACTTCTCCCCCTTTTTTGTCAATCATCAACAAAGGGGTAAAAACAAGGCAAAACAAAATCTTCTCTCTTTTAATACAACGAAACAACCTTCGATAAGGTGTAAAGACAAAACCAAATCAACAAATCTTTCTCCCCCTTTTTGTTCAAAATAATGAATCAATGAGGGATTAAAAGGCAATAAAACAATGTTCTCCCCTTTTGTCTAAAACAAAAGCAAAAACCAAATAGGGGTGACTATCAATTAAGATATCAATTGAAAATATGTCAATGAAGCATCTTGATACCAATTGAAAGTAAACAAACAAATAAAATATTGATATCAATTTTAAGCAAAACACATTAAAAATCTTAATACCAATTTGAACTTAAACATAATGAATTTTGAATGTCTAAACACAAATATTTTGATACCAATTGTAAATAATTTTCATTTTGAACATATGATACCAATTTGAAATTTTCAATCATAAAGTAAGGGAGTGGGAATCAAATACTAATTGAAAGACAAAATCAAATTTTCTCCCCCTTTATGAAATACCAATTAAAATAATGCATAGTTTTGATACCAATTTAAAAGTAATCAATTAAAACAGGGTTGAAGCTCAAGTACTAGCATAAACAAGATTATGTGCTTAAAGATATAGGGATATAATAAGCACAAATAAAACATGTATATGTATGAAAATAGATACCAATTGAAATTGATATTCATGGAGTTGAAACATACATACATACAAACATATATGAGTATACAAGAAAGGTCAAAATTGATACCAATTGAAAGAATTCAATGATACCAATTGAAATAACAATAATGATCAAGTGTATACATCATATTACTACCTCCCAATCAAGGTTCAAGTTTTAAATGATTTTCATTTTAAAGCATACATGAACATGATCTCCCATCCATCCTCCCATAGAAGGTAGGGGTTTTCAAAAATAGATTTGAAAATAAGCTTTGTTTGAAAATCTCTACCATAGTGAAGAATACGAACTAGTTATAGGAAAAACTTTTAAAACTAGTACGAAATCCTTCAAGCAAGGAATAAAACAAAATTGTTTTTCATGAAACACATGTAAATCACATGATCACTAAACACTCAAAGTCCATAAAGCTCATTTCATAATCTTATAAAAACAAATCATGAGTAAACTAATAAAGTGAGTGAACAAGTGTTATGTGACACATATAATCATGAAAATATTCAATTAGGCTCATATGAAATTCTTTGAAAACATGAGATTCATCTAAGGTGTGAAATCACCAATTGAAATCATCTTAAAAACATGGAATTTATTATAAATGTGAAATTACTAAGCAAACATGAAATTCATCCCAACGAATTAAACTTCAAGGCATATGTATGTCATGGTCAAACTAAAGTATACATACATATCCTAAACATAATGAGTCCACAAGAGTATATGCATGAAGGCACGTGGCTCAAGGATGTACATGTATAATCAATAGTTTGGACAAGATACACATATACATGAAGTTAAAACGAAATAGGTAAAATGATGAATACAAGTCAAATGCGAGAATCATCAAAACTAGGCTATACTAGTACATCAAGTGAATACAAATGAGCGTTCAAGCACAAACATATATAAAGGTCTATTTGTAGCTCACTAGTTGTACAAGTATAAATCCTAGTCTTAATGAAAACTTATCATTCAAGTAAGTAGTCAAAACATGAAGCATAAAACGGGGATCATAACCCAACATGTTAAACATAATAATCAAAACATGAATTATTAAAACAAAAAGTCATAGTCAACCATATGATTTGCATGACAAAGACATGTGCATTAGATCTATGATTAACATGATAGCTAAAACATAAAGAGAACACAAAATATGGGTCCATACTAAACATGGGTGTCTCAACAACTAATCATGTAAAGCATAAGTCTAATAAACATGGCAAACATCATACTAATCATGTAACAATAAAACATAGTTCAACAAAACAAAAAATCATAAACATCCAAATGGTCATAATGCATATGCATGTGCATTAGATTTAGGGCATACATGTTAGTTTAAACAAGGTGAGAACACTAAATATAGATCCATATAAAACATGGGTGCTCAAATAACTAAACATGTATAACACTATTCTAACAAGCATGGCATAGGCATAATGAATAACATGACATGCTATAAATAGATAAACATGAAAAGCATGCAAATAAAAATGGGAGTTAGAGAATGATACCAAAACCGATGAAGGTGCATCTCTAGTTCTCCAAAACACGGTGGTTCTCCCACCAAATCCCCTTGAGAGTGAAGCATCCAAATGGTTCTCTTTTAAGCTTAGAATGCATCCACCTCAAGGCACCAATACCCTCACGTGATGCGAGAGCTCCCACCTACATCAAAAAGCATAGAGGTGATTTTTGGTACCCATATCGTTTTGGGTCCACGAGGGTTAGTATCTTTTCTAACCCAAACAAGATTAGTTGCTAAATTTTCATGATAAACACGATCATAACAAAATCTAGCAAGGTGGCCTTTTCGACCACAATGTGTACATGTGTACACATGAGCATACGTGTGATGGTGGTATCCGTGGGAAGCACGTGTATGCCGTGTAGGGTGTGCATGCAAAGATCGACCTTGTTTCTTGCGAACCAAGGTTTCCAAACGTGAATGATTCAAAGTGCATTGGCTCAAAGTGGAGCCCAAACATCAACACTTTTCTTCAGAGCATTTATATCCTTTTCAATAGTGGAAGATAAAGTGGAGCATGCAATAGGTGTGTAAGAAGAAGAAGAAGCTATACTAACATGGCACACATGAGAATCAATTTCAATTTTCAAAGATTCATTTTTCTTTAAAACTAAATCCAACTCTTTTGAAATTGAATCAATTTTATTTTTCAAAATAAGATTATCTTTAAAAGTAAAATTCAATTTTGAAGATAAAATCTCATTGTGCTTCACAACATCATCACAATCATTTTTGCCTTTTAAAACTTCGATCTCATTAAGGGCAAGGTCTAGTTGAGATCTTAGTGAGTCACGTTCACTAGTGATCTCTTCCTTCTCTTGCAAAACCAATTCAAAATTAGAACACAAATCCTTTAATTTATTTTTCAAAACAAGGTTGTCTTCTTTCAAAAGATTGTGTTTTTTCACAAAATTCTCAAGCTTTTGAGCAAGTTCCAAATTTAATGTTTGAACTTCAAAACAACCATGGCAATAGGAACTAGAGCTATCATCTAATTGAGTGTCCGATTGTACCTCAAGGGAGTTATTCCCTTGAACCATGAAGCAATGCTCTTCGGACTTTTCTCTCTTAGATCTCCTCAACTTGTTGATAATCTTTGGAAGCTCGGGAGATGTCAATAAGCTCCAAACTGCAAAAGCCGAGTCATAACGATCAAAAATCGGTAAAAGATGTTCACTAAGAGATGCTCTAAGTGCTAATGCATTTGTCTTTTTATACTTGCTACTACTAGGGAATGATTCCATAGTGGAGGCTTGATAAACTAGATGTCCTAGGCTTTTTAAATGTTTACTCATATTGGCCTTCCAAGCATCAAGTCTAATATGGTCAAACATAGGAGGGCTATCCATGAGAGCAAACTAAATGAGTGCAAATGAACAATGCAAATGAAGATTAGCAAACCAAGATCTCACTCCTAGGTGGTTAAACCTAATATCAGGAGCGCTAGCTCTGATACCAATTGAAAAATCACCTAGAGGGGGGGTGAATAGGTGATTATGCTAATCTAATGAACTCAATGCGGAATTTAAAAACTAATTGCAATTACACTCAAGTGCAATCAACAAATGATGCACACACAACCAAGCCAAGCAATAAAGAATGCACAATATGAATAGTTGCAAGGCACAAAGTAAAGAGAGAGATAGAGAGAGAGTCAATGGATCAAGCGCAAACAACAAGATATGTTATCGAGGTTCGAGCACCCAGCTCTACATCCCCGCCTTCACCCAGAAGGATTTAAAGTCCACTAGCTTGTCCACAAAGGACTCCCACAAAGGGAACCTCCACCGAGGATTTGGGGCAATCACAATACAAGGAGTACCCAACTCCTCTCCTTACAAACACAACCTCCACTTGAGGCACAACTTCAACCAACAAACAATCACCTCACAACTTGAGGGATTAGCACTAGCCAAGCAAGGATCACCTCACAACTTGAGGGATACAAAACCACTTGCACAAATACCCTCCTCAACCCAAGGGGGAAAAGCACAAAGCAAAGTAAATAGAGGGTTTACAACTTGGTGGTTCAATCAAGCAACCACAAACAATTTCTTCTTCCACGCAAAAATCCTATAGAATGAGATAGTAGATCAAGTGTGGAGAAAAGCAATGGGATGAAAATCAAAATCACAAAGAAAAATCCTTGAGAAAAACTGAAACAAAGATATAGAAGATGAATCAAAACTCTTTTCCCAAAAATCCTTTTCTTTGATTTTCCAAACCCTAACAAAAACACCAAATAGATTGTTCAATTTGAATCCAAAAACTTCTTTTGATTGCTGTGAAAACACCAGAGAATAGGAAAAAATTCGCACAAAAAATCTTAGAGAAAAACTCTCACAAATGGGGTATTTATAGGCAAATCTGAAAACTAGCCGTTGGCAGCAGATTTTGCCAAAATAACCCTGCCGATCGACCGGTCCGATCGACCGTCCAACGGTCAATTTTTGACCGTTGACAGCTACCGGTCGACCACCCCGGTCGACCGAAACAAATAGAGAGCTCTGCTCTCTAACCCGGTCGACCCGGACGGTCGACCGTCCCATGACTGCCAGACGTGCACACTTCTGTGCACGCCGGTCGACCGGCTTCAGCCAAGTCGACTTGGTCATAAGACTAGTCGACTTGTGAAGCCTGGAATCAGAAAACTGAGTTTGAAACATGTTTAAAAATTCTTTTATCTTTTCTAAAAATCACTAAAAATAGTTTTATCATTTTGCATTGATATATAAACATGTGGTAAGAAGTTTAGCTCAAATATCAATCAATATGAACTATTTTTGTGTCTTATCATTTTTACCAAAAATCAACTTGGATTTTGAATAGAAAATACATTTTGTCCAAAACTCTTCCAAATACAAAAACATGATATTTAAACACTTTGAACCATGATGCATATGGATAGAAATCCAATATACATGAAACATATACATATCCATGTTTTTGACAATAATTCCAAAATATGTTTTGTTAAAAATACCAAAACATAAAAAACATGAATAAGTAAGTCAAAACTAAGTTTGTCTAGGAAATTGAAGCATGCATGTATATAGAACAAATCATATATACATAAAACCATGTAAACTTGTTTTGATATATCTATTCATGAAAACCAAGATCGGTTAAACCTAAAACCGATAAACCAAAAACCAATATTCAAAACATGAAACGTGTGTGTTGTGAACTTGAGCATTATCATACTATTCTAATCTTTACAATTTGGATCTAAACACAAAACTAAATTATGGTACCGAAGTCTTCTTGTAGAGCGCAATCTCCAAGCCGACTCGATCCAAAACTCCTTGATCCACCGAGCAAGTGCTATATATGATCTTTGAAGCTTGGGCTCTTGAATCAACATGTGAAAGATGTGTGAAAGCTTTCACCAACTAATAACTTGATTAATGATCTGAAACTAAAATCACAAGATTATTAGTACACATAACTACATGAGTTAGTCATCATCAAAACTAGAGTGGAAGGCCTTTGGGCCAACAGTTGGCACTATTCCAATCAGGATGTTTGATGGGATGGTGAGGGAGCTGAAAGAGGTGGGATATGTACCTCAGCTGAAGAGGAACTTTATCTCTGTAGGAGCTTTGGAATCATTGGGTCTCGGAGTGTCTATTAAGGAAGGAGTTCTTAAAATGACAAAGGGCTCGATGGTGGTGTTGAAAGCTGATCGCTGGAACAACTTGTGTTACTTGAAGGGTAGTACAGTGACAGGGCAGTTGGCAACTTCTACCAGTCAGAAGGAAGATTCAACCCGGCTGTGGCACATGAGGCTGGGACATGCAGGGGAGAAATTAATGCAAACTCTTGTGAAGAAAGGGTTGCTGAAGGGTGCTGAGACCTGCAAGTTGGATCTATGTGAACATTGCATCATCGGCAAGAAGACCAAGGTGAAGTTTGACACAGCTTCACACTGCACGGAGGGTATTCTTAACTATGTTCACACGGATGTATGGGGACCTACCAAGACTGCATCGATTTGAGGTAACCAATATTTGTGTCGTTCATTGATGATTACTCTAGGCGATGTTGGGTGTACACTATGCGATACAAAGATGAAGTCCTAGAGCTGTTTGTGAAGTGGAAGGCTAATCTGGAGAGAAGCACAGGAAGGAAGGTGAAGGTCCTCCGTTCTGACAATGGAGGAGAGTACAAATCGGATCCTTTCCTACAGCTATGCCTTGATGAGGGCATAGAGAGACACTTCACAGTACGGGAGACTCCGCAACAAAATGGGGTGGCTGAAAGGATGAATCGGACTTTGCTAGAGAAGGTTCGGTGTATGTTATCCAATGCAGGACTGCCAAAGAAGTTTTGGGCTGAAGCTTTGGGGTATGCATGCCATCTTGTGAACAGGTTGCCGTCGTCTGCAATAGGAAGGTAGACTCCTTTTGAAGCTTGGTCAGGAAGAACTGCTGAGGACTATGATATGCTACGGGTTTTCGGATATCCAGCCTACTACCATGTCAAAGAAGACAAGTTGGACCCAAGAGCAAAGAAATCGGTGTTCGTTGGCTTCAAGCGAGGAACCAAGGGGTTCAAGATTTGGGACCAAAAGGACAACAAGTTCATAATCAGCAGGGATGTCACATTCGATGAGGCTTCTCTGATGAAGCCTACGGTCTCTAAGCAGGTGGAGACCAGCAAGACCAAGGAGCTATTGTAGCAGGTGGAGAGTGATGCAGATCCACCATCTCTAGAGGATTCAGTATCAGTTCGGATCATTCTTGAGGTGACACAGGGTGGTGATCTAGTAGCTGAAGAAAATGCTGAAAATGTTGAAGAGGATCAGGAGCAAGTCAGGGGTACTATTCCAGATTCTACTGCAGTTGGAAGACTACGGAGGAATACTAGGAGACCGGGTTGGCTCACCACTGATATGGTCGTCGCGTATACACTTCTAGTTGTTGAAGAGACTATTCCATCTACCTTCAGGGAAGCTGAGATCAGTACAGAAGTTAGGATGTGGAAAGAGGCCATGGATGAAGAGATGAAATCTCTCTACAAGAACAACACATGGGAACTTACTAAGTTGCCCAAGGGGAAGAAGGCCATAGGGTGCAAGTCGGTATTTGCTAAGAAGCAAGGATCTCTCCAAGAAGATGCAGTGCGCTATAAGGCAAGGTTGGTGGCTAAAGGCTACGCTCAGAGAGAAGGAATCGACTATAACGAGGTGTTCTCCCCGGTGGTTAAACACTCGTCTATTCGGATTCTATTGGCTTTGGTGGCGCAAAATGAGTTGGAACTTGACCAACTTGATGTGAAGACCGCCTTTCTCCACGGTGATCTTGAGGAGGAGATCTATATGACACAGCCCACAGGTTACAAAGCTGCAGGGAAGGAAGAGTTAGTATGTAAGCTACAGAAATCGCTGTACGGTTTGAAGCAGTCTCCTAGACAGTGGTACAAGCGATTTGATGGCTTCATCAGGAAGAAGAAGTACACACGTAGCCATTTCGACCCATGTGTGTACTACAACAAGTTACCATCAGGTGAATATATCTATCTACTTCTTTATGTAGATGATATGTTGATTGCTTCTAGGTCGAGATCTGCTATTGACTCTCTGAAGAAGATGTTATCTTCAGAGTTTGAGATGAAGGACCTGGGGGAAGCAAGGAAAGTATTGGGCATGGAGATCACTAGAGACAAGAAAGCTGGCAGGATAAGTTTGACATAGAAGGGCTATTTGGAGAAGGTACTGCAGAGGTTTAATATCAGTAAGGATACTAAGTCTGTTAGTACACCTATGGCGCCACACTTCAAATTGTCAGCAAAGATGTCTCCAAGGAGTGTTCAAGAGCGTGAGTACATTTCTCATGTTCCATATTCCAATGCTGTGGGTAGCTTGATGTATGTTATGGTGTGTACGAGGCCAGATCTATCACAGGCAGTCTCCATGGTGAGTCAATACATGCATGATCCTGGACAGGGTCATTGGGAAGCTGTGAAATAGATTCTGAGGTACATCAAGGGAACCGTTGATGTAGGCCTAGTATTCGAGAAGGACAACACCGGAAAGCAGGAGTGCATAGGGTATGTGGACTCAGACTATGCAGGTGATCTTGACAAACGCCGGTCGACGACGGGATATGTCTTCACATTCTCACAGGCACCGGTGAGTTGGCGCTCCACACTTCAGTCTACAGTCGCGTTGTCGACCACAGAGGCTGAATATATGGCTATGACAGAGGCCATGAAGGAGGCAATCTGGCTTCAGGGGTTGCTTGATGACTTGGGCGTGGAACAGGATATATTGAAGATAAACTGTGACAACATGAGTGCCATCTACTTGGCAAGGAACCAGGTCTATCATGCAAGGACGAAGCATATTGATGTCAGGTATCATTTTGTTCGGGAGATTCTAGAGGAAGGTGACATTGACTTGTTGAAGATTCACACTTCGGAGAATCCGGCCGATATGCTAACAAAGGTGGTGTCGGGGGTGAAGTTTGAACACTGCAAAGACTTGCTCCATGTCCTTCAGGTGAATTGAGCTTGCTGAAGCTCGTGTGGATGAACTACGGACGGCTTGATCCCTTGGGCAGGGGTACGTAGGCAACCATGTTGGTGCAGCCGCTATCGAGTCAGAATTCGGCTCAGATTTGGAAATCTTCACCGAGGTGGAGAATTGTTGGAGGAGAAAGGATATTAAAGATGTCATGCCAAGTGCTGTAGAAGATTGCCAAGTGCCGTTGAAGATCGCCAAGGAAGTCGACGAAGAAAGGCAAAGGGACAGCGGCAGGAAATAGTAGAGGCAGCAGAAGACAGGAGGGTCGGTCGACCGGGCCGGTCGACCGACGTGCACAGCATGCACAGAGTTTTGGGCGGTCGACCGGGCCGGTCTACCAGAGTGCTCTGACTGCAGGAACCAAACTCTCGGGTTTTCTGGGTCGACCGGCCGGTCGACCGGAATGGAAGGACTGTAAACAACCCAACTCTCGGGTTTCTTGGGTCGACCGTCGGGTCGACCGAAAGAGTTGGTCGGTCGACCGTCCCGGTCGACCGATTGGGTAAAATTTGCTGATCTGCTGATGTGAGGTATTTAAGCCTAAGGTTGATTCTAGGGTTTTCTCTGCGAAAATAGTATTAGCTGTGAGTTCTCTTGCATTCAAAGAGAATAAGAGCTATTGTAATCATCTTCCTAAATATAAATCTCTCCATTGATTGCCCCGAGGACGTAGGCATTGAGGCCGAACCTCGTTAAATCTTGTCTTTGGGATTTGTGCGTTCTTCGTGTGATTGTTGGGTTGTTCTTTGCTCTGGAGATCTTGGGATTCTCTATTGTTTGGTTGTTGTGATTGGATAGAAAATCACAACAGATTTCATCACCCTTCCTTAGCCCAAAAATCACCTCCCCACTCACACAACCCAAGCCCTAATAAAAATTAATAGACGTTGGCCCCTAGAGACATCTCAGACTTATTAAGAGATTGACCGAGGGTGGAACTTATTTTGAATCTCACTCTAGTGAAATCGGTGTTTAAGGTTGGGAATTACGAGGTTACGCCTCGAAGATACCATGGTTTGGCGTAATTAAGGCCCGTTGCTTACGCACGGATACCTCCCACCGTATTTTGCCCCTACCTAACTGATTAGCTTGTGGTCGGATTCAAACAACAACCTCCCCCAGGTAATCGACCAGTTAGAAGTCGTCTAGGTCTAGGTCAACCTTAATATAGGCTTGGTTTTGATATTTTCTTTCTTTTTGTTTGTTGTTTGATTTTTCTTTTTTGTTTGTGATTGTTTGTGAAATGGAATTTAACACTAACAATTCTTTCAATCCTAATATGAATCCATGTTTCACACCGATCCCATTCGATTCGGATAATTCCAACCCGATTTTTCACAATATGAACCAACCAAATACACCGGGTTGGGCTTATCCGAATCAATACAACCCATACCCCCAATCTTTTAACCATAATTTTTAAAATAATTTCAACTCATCACAGAGTCAATGGGTCACCTCCCCCGAGTCAAATTTTCCACCAACTTGAACATAGTTTTCACAATTTCCACAATCTTCATTTCCCAATTTTGCTTCCTATACTCCTTTTCTAGAATCACCAATTGAAGAAAAATCTGAGTTAGAAAAGAGTCTAGAAGCCAATCTACAAGAGGTTGAGCGACAACTTTAGAAAATGTTGGCCTCTCCAATTCTATAATATTTTCAAGAGTCTTACTCAGTTTCACCTCCTCATAATGAAAAACCATCTACCCTAGAAACGAGTAAGGAACTCTTGTGTGAGTCCAAGATTCAAACTCAAAACATGTTGGACTCACAATCTTTACTATCTTTCCAAAACCAAGATTCTTATACTCCCTTTCTGGAACATCCACTTGTAGAAAAATCAAGTCTAGAAAAGAGCATAGAAATCTTGCAGTAGTCCGCATTACAATTTAAAAAAATTTCTTCTCAGTCTATTGATAGGTTGGAAACACAATTGAGTCAATTGGTCAACATTTATAAGAATGAAGAAACTCTCTCTTGTCAACCTTTGACCAATCCAAATAGCTCTAACTTTATCAATTTGACCCATGACTCTTGTTGTTTTGGAAAGCAAGATTCCTACACTCCTTTTCTAGAACAACCACTTGAAGATACATCACATCTAGAAAAGAGTATAGAAGTCTTGCAAGAGTCCGCACTACAATTTCAAAAATCTTCTGCCGAGTCTATCAATAGGCTGGAAACACAATTGAGTTAATTGGTTAGCATTTATAGAAATGAGGAAACTCTATCTTATCAATCTGTGACAAATTCAGCTATCCCTAACACTATTAATCTGACCCAGGACTCTTGTCATTTTGGACACCAAGATTCAATTTCAGCACACCCATCTGAACTTGTCCAAACTTTAAATGTTAAAAATCCCATTGACATTTTGGTAAGTTATCCTTTTCTTGTAATTAAACTTGAGCATGAATATGATCTTGAACTTCAACTTGGTAATTCAATTTTACTTTTTGATTAAATATTAACTGAGGTGTTTTTACCTTAATTCAGGCCTTTTCCCGAGTCAATATTGGATCCAGTGTCAGTCCATTGTGAAATTGAATCACCGATCTTTTATGATCATCATATTGAACTTGACCAATTTCATTCTTTTGAAAGTCCCATTGACAAATTGGCAAGTTCTTATTTTTATGAAATTGAACTCAACAAGGAATGTGACTTCGATTCTCAAATTTGTGATCCAGTTCAACTTTTTAAATCAATATTGACTCCTGTTTTGTTACCCAATTTGAGAAACATTTTAGAGTCAGTTTTGATTCCTATACCTGTCATTCTTGAACTTGATCACCAATCTTAGAAAGTCACATTCCATCATGGGGAAATGAATGAGGACTTGAGTTTCATCTTCTTAATTTGGACCCACTTTCTGAACCAATCTCGACTCCTGAACCTTTACTTGACTTAACTCTTTTTCCTGAGTCGGTATTAGTTCCTGTACTTCCTGAGTCCGAATCAATCATTCCATTCTGGAACAAGGGTCTTGATGAATTTGGCTCTGAAATTATTTTGAAAAATTTGAAAATTAAAGGGGTTAAATTCTTAATAGAAATCATTAATATATACATCATTCTAGTGGGTTGCATTATATAGAGGTCTCTGGTGGATTCCTCCCGATTCCATGTACATTGGATTGGGCCGCATTTCGTGGACCAATCAGACCACCCCGGAACCACCACCTTGAGGTGATTTTTCCTTCCCTCTCTATTTGTTTCATGCATACATTCATCACGATGCATTGAGGATAATGCATGAGATAAGTGTGGGGGAGGGTCTACTAACATAGAGTTTTTAGATTTTCTTTCTTTTACACTTCTTTTATGATACTTTTAAAAATCTTCCCTTTTGTATAGGAATTTTCTCTTTCTTTAAAAAACTTTTTGAAACAAGAGACAAAGTTTTGATCTATTTTAAAGAAAATTAAGATGATCTTAGAAATTAAGGAAGCCTTACATTATGATATCTTAAACTTAGTCAAAATAATGGATCTTGTTTAAAATTATAGGTTAAGTATAAAAGATTGGGGAGAAAATTTTACCTTGAATTTTTGCCTTAGATAATTTGCATTTCACACTTACACATTTTTGGAATGGAAACAAAGACATAAAATGCCATAAAGCAAAAATAAATAAAAAGAAAAAATATATGGTATAAATGAATCACTTATTAAGATGGATAATTATGCCTCAAGAAGCATGATTATTCACGCGTAACGGTGATCAAAAGAAATAAATAATCCCCCTTAATTTTGTGACCTTGTTTACTCGAGTCCTTAAACCCGAGGGATGTTTTCTCATCTGGTGCCCTAAGATCATCCGGTCTTGGAGTCATCGGTTAAAGGCTCACTATCCGGGTAAATTAGAAAGCCTAAGAAAACTAAGGGAAGAAAAAAGAAGAAAAAGAAAAAAATATTAAAAATGGCTTGATGGTTAGAGTTGAAATCCCAGAAATTTACACTATCATAAAGTGCATATTATCTAGGTTTTATGAAGGATATTATATTCAATCCAATTTTGAATTCTTACCTTAATTGAAGACAAGACCTTGCATAGAGACTAAGTTTAAGGAAGAATAATTTTTGGTGGACTTATGAGTTTAGATCGCTTGTATTTTAAAAAAATAATTTATAAACTTGTCTCTCTTTCAAAATGTGTTTTCAAAATACTAACATTTGTCTTCTTTTTTATAGCTTTTGTAGGTGCAATCCGCTGAAGACCCTCAGGAGACAAAACTCCTCCTCTAAAGGTAACCTAGAGGTTTAACGGCTTGTTGCACATGCTCAGTGCAATCGCATCACCTGCGAAAGTGGTGTAATAACATGTGTAGTATAGTTTTTTTCTTTTCTTTCTTTGCTTAGGACGAGCAAAAGATAAGTATGGGGGTGTGATTAGTCTACATTTCTACATTATTATATCACGTTTTCCCACCGATTTATGAATAAAATGTCAGTCTAAACCGTGTTTTGGTCTCTCTTGCAGATAAATCAGAAGTTTATGGGCAAAGGAGTAATAAGAGCTTAATTAAACCCATTTTAGGGTAATTAAATCTACAATTCCTGGAGGCCAAGCAAGGGATCTTCTAGAAGATACGTTGAACCTAGACTCTTACGCACGTCAGACGAATATATGGATTAAAATATCCGAAATGGAGTATACCAGGAAGATCCTAGAAGCGACATGAAGCCACCACAAAAACTAGGGACTTATGTCCCTGGTATTGCCACGGATCCGCGGCAATTGGGTGGAGCCACGTGTCGATCTTCGACGCGTGGCCCCGTCTCGTCTTCTAGAATTTTCGCCTATAAATAGCCCTGCAGTTGGCCAAAGCGCAAGAGTTTTTGATTTTTAGGCTAGGTTTCTATCTTTAGTGTAGTGTAGGTAGGTGTTCTTTATTTCTTATATTTTATATCTTTATTTCGTTTTTAGATTTTGTAGTAGGGCTGAGAGATTCAGAAAGAGATAGAGAGGGATTGATGTAATAGATGGTGACAATCTATGTAAAGGTGCCTCCTTTCTTCTCCATTGTAATCTTCTCCATTTTCTACATGATGTTTAGCTAATTTCTTCTTCTCATGGCAATCTAACTACTAACCACTAACCATCTAACTACTTACTTGATAATGCACATGAATCTAATAGTCTCTACAAGGCCTTGCCCTTGCAAGAGCCATTGATGGCTCATGATGATGGATTCTAACATGCTAACATTTCTAACACCTAACCAACTAACCTGCTAACTTGCAAATGCTAACTTTTTTTCATGCTCACCTCTAACCGGTTTGATGATATAATAGTAGATTGCAACTTGTTATGTGGTATAGATGTGTTGTTTGAATGTAGAAGAACAATCTTATGGGTCATGCTCTGCATCGTCTCTTGAAGCCAAGGATTAGTGATGGCCAAGGATCCATGTGAGACAACTATCACTAAGAGGTTAGCATGGTTAGTGGAGCAATTGGTAGTTAGTAGCCATGAGTTTTATTTTACTTTGTTTTAAAATTTAATTTCCAAACTCTTTTATTATTTTTTCTATCGTTGTTTTTACCACCTTCATAGTTCATCTTTGTTTTATCTTCTTTTCTATTTTACTTTCAAAACCATTTCTCTTTTGTTTTTACATCGTTTTTCATCGTCTCTCCACCTACCACATGCTTGATTTTCTTTTCTTTTCTTTTTCTAATTCTTTTAAACAAAGAAGACTTGTTAACATAACACGTGAACAAACTATTAATGCTTCTATCGCCTCCCGTCCCTGTGGACTCGACCCGTTGAGCCAATGCTATAACGGAAGTATTGAGGGAACAATAGCACATACACGCATTTACATTGATTTTATAATACACACGTTTTTAAAGTGCTCGTTCCGTTTCGATCAAGCGCCGAGTTGCTCAGACTCGCGCTTGACCTAGAACGTGGAGTTACTCAGACTCACATTAGATGGGATGCAGAGTTATTCAGACCAGCATCGAACATGGGCTTACTCAGGCCTGTGTCTGAAGTCTCTGTGCTTTTTGAGATACGAGGTCCGCATTTTATTTCAAAACGTGACCTTCGTGTTGAAATGAGGTCGCGTCTGATGACCTGTCCTTGATGATTTTTGGACATTCTGTAGTTCCTAAATCACGAAGTTCCCTTGCATTGAGAACATCCTAGATCTGATCCAAGAGCAGCTCAATTAAGCGAGTCAGCAATTTCTAAAAGGAATGGAGTACAGCAGGTTAAGACCTACCGACTTACCATTGTCGAGAGAATCACCACGCTCTGCTTCCCGAGGAAGTTCGTGATATCGACCTTCGACCACTACTCAGGAACCTTCAACCCACTCCTTCATCTCTACCAGTACAAATACAAGATGGCGGTCTACACTTATGACGACCTCCTTCTTTATCGAGCATTTCCATCTAGCCTCAAGGGGTCGCTACCACTGGTTACTCCTCCTGAGGAATTCACTCCAGAACATCCATGAAGTAACTGATGTATTGGACAACTAGTTTGCTTCTCAGAGAGAATTTCAGAGGAATATAAACCACCTCCTCATAGTCAAAATAAAAACTAGGGAGAGTCTGAAGAACTACGTTACCTAATTTTGAGTCAGATGCCCTGGTATACAACTGTAACAAGGATGTAGCCGCTGCGGCCTTCATTAGTGGGCTACAAGTCACTAATCTCTTTTACAAACATTTGGTGAAAAATGACGTCATCAAAATGAGGGATATCCTCATCCGGGCTCAGAAATACTTCCAAATAGAAGATGCGACTCGGAACATGTCTAATCGCCCCGAAACAAGAACCTAAGGTCGAGAAGCTAAAGCCACAATTCCTCTCGGGGAACAATCTGAGCCATAACTCCTCCTCTGTCCGCAAGCCATCAAGGCGCGCTGTCAAATCAAGCAAGGAGAGTGAAGTGGAGCCCGACCTCACTCCATTCCGGGTACTGATCGATTAGATCTTCAACACCATCAAAGACCAGTCTTGGGTAAGGCGTCCAGTGATCGGGGTGAAAACTAACACTCAAAAATGTGTGTTTTTGAAATCAGTGTAAATGTGTGTGCGCTAATATTCCCTTGATACTTTCGTTATATCATGATGGCTCAACGGGTTGAATATATAGGGACAGGAGGCGATAGAAGCATTAACGGTCCATTCACGTGTCATGTTAATAGGTTCTTCTATGTTCAAAGAACGAGTAAAAGAAAAGAAATTTAGAAGTGATAGATGGAGAAGGCAATGAATACGGCGATGTGAAAAACAAAAGAGGAGTGGTTATGAATCGGTAAAATAAAAAAAGAAAATAGAAGTGAAGTGAAGTAAAATACAAAGTGGAAGTGTGGTGAAGTGATTTAAAAAGTAGGTTTGGAAAATGAGTTTAAAACAAAGTAGAAAAGAGGATGAATCTTGTGGTGAAGAAGATGAAAACAATGATGGACTAAGAAGATGGTGAAAACGACGATATAAAAGTGAAAAAAAGATTTTTGAAATTATTTTAAAAGAAAATGATGAAAAAAACTCATGGCTATTAACTACTAATTGCTCCACTAACCATGCTAACCTTTTAGTGATAATTGTCTCACATGAATCCTTGGCCATCACTAATCTTTAGCTTCGAGAGACGATATAAAGCATGGCTCATAAGATGGTTCTCCATATTTAAACACATCTATTATACACAATAACATGCAAGCTACTATTATATCATTAAAAATCAAGTGAGGTGAGCTAAAGAAGACATTTGCAAATTAGCTTGTTAGTGAGTTAGATGTTAGAATGTTAGAATCCATCATCATGAGCCCTCAATGGCTCTTGCAAGAGTAAGGTTTTATAGATGCTATTAGATTCATGTGGATTATTAAGCGGTTAGCTAGTTAGTGGTTAGATTGCCATGAAAAGGAACTAGCTAAGTATCATGTGGAAATGGAGAAGATTATAATAGAGAAGAAAGGAGACACCTTTACATAGCGTGTCACTCTCTATTATATTAATATCTCTCTTTCTCTTATCTGAATCTATCTCAGCCCTAATACATGATCTAAAAAGGAAAAGAAAATACAAAAGAAAGAAGAAAAAAATTCTACTCCACAACTAGAATAGAGAATCCCTAGCCTACTCGCTGCTCAACCCCGATTTCAGGTCCAACAATGCAGTATTTAAAGGCAAAGGCGAGCTCTGGATGACGAGACGAAGCCATGCGTCGAAGATCGATGCATGGGCCCACTACAGTATCGTGAAAACACGACAAACACCACGTTTCTGCGGTAATTCCAAGGACCTAGGTCCCTGGTTTAGCTCCGTGGCTTCGTCGAGCTGCGAGGTCCTTCTAGATATCTTTGGATTTGGGTGAATTAGATCCGATTTTCTTCAGATTCGCGCCAACTTCTGGATCCAACATATCTTCTAAAGGCTCTCTTGCTTGACCTTCAAGTAATGAGATTTAATTACCAAATCAGGTTTAATTAGGCTATTATGCTGACTTTGCTCTTGAACTCTACATTATCTGCAAAATAGACCAAAATATGGTTCAGAAGAGATATTTTATTCATAAACCCGTAGGGAAATGCGATATAAAAATGCAGAATTGTAGACTAATCACAACCCCATGCTTATCTTTTTCTCGTCCTGAGCAAAACTGGAAAAAGAAAACCTAAACCATTAATATTATTACACAACTTTCGCAGGTGACACGATTGTACTGAGCGCGGGCAATAATCTGTTAAACCTCTAAGTTACCCTTAAAGGAAAGGTTTTGTCTCCTGAGGGTTTTCAGCAGATTGTACCTACAAAATTCATAAAAAAAGAAAACAAAGTTAGTGTTTTGAAAATACATTTTGAAAGAGAAACAAGTTTACAAAATATTTTTGTGAAAATTTAAGCGATCTAAGGTCATAAATCCACCAAAAAATTATTTTTCCTTAAACTTAGTCTACATACAAGATCTTGTCTTCAATTAAGGTAAAATTCAAAATTGGATAGAATAATTTTATCTTTCATAAAACCTAGATAATATGCATAGTGATAGTGAAGATTTCTGGGATTTCAACTATAAACATAAGCTATTTATTTGTATATGTATATTTGTTTCTTCCCTTAGTTTTTTTAGGCTTTTTAATTTACTCGGGTAGTGAGCTTTTGACCGATGACTCCCAGACCAGACGGTCTTAGGGCGAGATGAGAAAATCTCTCTCGGATTTAAGGACTCGAGTAATCAAGGCCACAAAACTAAGAGAGATTATTTGTTTCTTTTGACCACCGTTAGGCTTGAATAATCATGCTTCTTGAGGCATAGTTATCCAGCTTCATAAGTGATTTTTCTTTATATATACCATAATTTTTTCTTTTTTCTTTTATTTTTGTTTTATGGCATTTTAGGTCTTTGTTTTCATCCCAAAAATATCTAAGTGTGAAGTGCATACTATCTAAGGTAAAAAATTCAGGATCAAATTATTTTTCCAATCTATCTTACTTAACCTATAATTTTAAACAAGATCCATTATTTAGACAAGGTTTAAGATGTCATAATTAAGGCTTCCTTAATTTCTAAGATCATCTTAATTTTCTTAAAAATAGATCAAAACTTTGTCTCTTGTTTCAAAAAAATTTTTTAAAAGAAAGGGAAAATTCTTATACAAAAAGAAAAAAAATCTAAGAATATCCTAAAATAAGTGAAAAAAGAAAGAAAATCTTAAAAATCTATGTTAGTAAATCCCCCACACTTATCTTATGAATTATCCTCAATGCATCATGAATGTATATATGTATGAAACAAATAGAAAGAAAATAAAAATAACCTCAAGGTGGTGGTCTGATTAGTAAGCGAAATGCGGCCCAATCTAAATTACGTGGAGTTCTCAAGATCATACCAATGACCTCTATAATATAACTCACAATTATGATGTATATATGGAAGATTTTTATTGAGAATTTTACCTCATCAAAAATTTTCAAATTTTAAAAATAATTTCAGTTACTATTTTCAACACCTTTGCCCTAAAATGAAGTATGAAAAGATGGAATGATTGATTTGGACTCAGAAACTACAGAAACTATGATCGACTCAGGAAATTGACTGAAGTAAAGTAAAGGTTCAGGAGTCAAAATTTGTTCGAAAAGTGAGTCCAAATCAAGAAGTTGAAGCTCTAGTTTATATTCATTTCTCCACAATTGAATGTGACTTTCTAAAATTGGTGATTCAAGTTCAAGAATGACAGGTATGGGAATCAAAATAGACTCTAAAATGTTGCTCAAATCAGGTAGCAAAACAAGAGTCAATAATGATTCTTAAATTTGAACTGGATCACAAATTTGAGAATCTGGGTCACATTCTAGATTGAGTTCAATTTCATAAAAATGAGAACTTGTCAATTTGTCAATGGGACTTTCAAAAGTATGGTATCAGTCAAGTTCAATATGATGGTCATAAAAAATTGGTGATTCAATTTCACGATGGAGTGACACAGGATCCAATACTGACTCGGGAAAAGGATTGAAATCAGATAAAGACACTAGAGTCATTATTGAGTCAAGAAGTGGAATTGAATTTCCAAGTTAAGGTTTAGAATCAAATTCATGCTTAAGTTTAATTTCAGGAAGGGGATAATTTGGCAAAATATCAATGTGGTCCTCAAAATTTTGATTTTGGTCAAGTTCAAATGGGCATGCTGAAATTGAATCCAGATTTCCAAAATAACATGAGTCCTAGATCAAATTGATAGTGTTGGAGATATCTAAATTAGTCAAAGGTTGATAAGAAAGAGTTTTCTCATTCCTATAAATGTGATCAATTAACTCAGTTGTATTTCTAACCTATCGATAGACTGGGCAAAAGATTTTTGAGACTTATACAAGATTTCTATACTTTTTCTAGCTCAGATTTTTCTTCATGTGGTTGTCTTAAACAGGGAGTGTAGGAATCTTAGTTTTGGAAAAAAATTGTATAGATTGTGAGTCCAACAAGTTTTGAGATTGTCGTTCAGACTCATGCAGGAGTTCTATACACGTATCCAAGACTGATGATTGGTCATTTTGAAGAGGTGGGAGACTGAGTATAACTCTTGAAAATATTTGAGAACTACGGAGGCCAATATTTCCTGAAATTATCGCTCGATCTCTTGCATGGATTCTATACTCTTTTCTAACTCAAAATTTTCTTCTATGGCTGTTGAAGAAAAAGAGTATATAAGCGTGATATGGAAAAGATTGTGAGGATTGTGAGTCGAGCTTGTTTTGTTGTGACTCAAGTATGGCTTGTACGGCTTCCATACTCTTTTCTAATTCAGATTTTTTTTCAATAGGTTGTTCTAGAAAAAGAGTATAGGAAGCACAATTGGGGAATGAATATTGTAAAAATTGTGAGAATTATGAACATTATGGACAAGGAGGTTGAAAATTTGACTCGGGAGAAATGAATCCCCATCGACTCTGTGAAGAGTTGAAATTAGTTTGAAAATGTTGGTCATCGGATAAGAGGTATGGGTTATATTTAGTCGAATACATCCAATCCGGTTTATCTTGTTTGTCCTTGTTGTGTAAAGCCAGGTTGAATTTATTCGAGTCAAATAAGGTCAGAGTGAAATATGGATTCATTTTAGGATTGAAAGAATTGTTGTTGAATTCCATTTCACAAACAATCACTAACAAAAAAGATAAAAGCAAACAACAAACAAGAAGAAAGAAAAAAATCAAAACCAAACCTATACGAGGTTGACCTAGACCTAGATGATTCCTAATTGGTCGATTACCCGGGGGAGGTTGTTGTATGAACCCGACTACGAGCTAATCGATCAGGTGGGGGAAAAATATGGTGGGAGGTATCCGTGCGTAAGTAACAAGCCTTATTACGCCAAACCACGATAACTTCAAGGGTTAACCATTTAATTCCTGTAACACCCCGCTCCTGGAATACATACTTAGCTGCATATTCAGATTTTTCAACCGTATTTTTTGATTTATTTTCTATATTTGTTTTGTATTATGAATTACTTATATGATCGTTTTATCTTAGATCTGGATTCGTGAACTCAGAGTCAGCCCTAGTCTGAACCGGGGACCCGATCAGTATTGCTCGATTTGGTCTTTTTGGTAGTCAGATTTGATCGATTTTAGTTTCAAATATCATTTTCCAATATTCTAAATTCTCTATAATTTTCTAAAATTTTCCTGAATTAAATTGAAAATCTTCAAAACCGGTGTCTACAAGTACCGTTACTCGATTCTCGAGTTTTTAATTTACAAACAGTGTTGAATTTCTAAAATGACTTTTCACATTATTTCTTAAAATCACATCTTCTATCTAAATACTTTTTCTGAGAATTTTCTGAAATTTTCAAAATTCCACCGGAATTGGTGTCAGCTAGTATCGCTGGTTGATTCCAGGATTTTTAGTTCACAATCAGAATTGAATTTTTAGATTTTGCTTTCACATTACTTCTTATAATCATATTTTCTCCTTTAATGCATTTTCTGGGATTTTTCAGAATTTATCAAAATCTGGCCGAACCGGTGGAGACCAGTATCGACAGTTGACTTTAAGATTTTTTTAATTTGAAAATGGGATTTTATGTTTGAAAACTGATTCGTATTATTCCTCAGGATAATGTTTTCTACCTTTGGGTATTTTTTGGAACAATCGCTATTTCCTGACTTTATTATAAAATTAATATTTTTTAGAATCTTTCCTTTTCTTTCTTTCTTTCTTCCTTTTCCTTTCTTTTCCCCCATCACTTCACCGCCGACCCACACCCCCCTCCACATGGGTCCGGTTTCATCACTCCCCCCTTCCCATCAATCTCCCTCTCCTTTTCTTTTTCTTTTCCTTTTCTTTTCTTTTTCATAACTTTCTTTCTTTTTTCTCTTCTTCATCTTTCTCTTTTCCTTCTTCTTCATTTTGGCTGACGCCCAAACCGGGCCCTACTCTAGCGCTCCAGCCACTGTCACTGGTAAGGAGTCCCTCCCAACTCCGCCTACATCTCCTTATCATCAACACCAACAACAACATCAACCACCTCCTCCCTCTTCTTCCTCCACAAAACCACCACCATCTTCACCTGCTTCTTCTTCTTATTCAAATTAACCACCACCATCGCCATCTTCTCCACTCCAACTCTACCCACACAACTCCCTACTCTTCCTCCTCCTCCCATCTCCTTCAATTTCTCCACCACCACTACTTTTCCCCATCACCAAAGCCAAACCCATCCTATTTTTTCCCTCTCTTCTTTGGGGTGGCCAGTGCCATCCCGAGCCTGGGCACCGCCGGCGCGTCGTCGGCGGCCGTGCGTGATCAGGGGGCCCCTGGTCCCTGTGCGTGAGCGGAGGAGGGGCGATAGCCCCTCTCTCTCTCTCATCTCTCTCCCCTTCTCTCTCTCCCCTTTTCTCTCTCTCTCTCTCTCTCCCCCTTCTCTGTTATGAGCTACCGACGGCCAAGGCCACCTTTGGCCAGCTCTCTGGCCAGCAGAGGGCCGACGAGGCCCCCCAGGGCCTACGAGGAGCTGTGGGCCCCATTGCTCAGGCAGCCCCTCTACCCTCTTTCTCTCTTAACCTTCTCTCTCATCTATCTCTCTCATCTCTCTCTATCTCTCTCTCACTCTCCAGTTCTCTCTCTCCCCCTGTTCCTCACTCTCTCTAGCTGTCTCTCCCTCTCTCTCTCCAGTTCTTCCTCTCTCACCCCTCAGTTTCGCTCTCTAGAGTTTCTCTCTCTAAATCTTTCTCTCTTTCTAGGTCTCTCTACTCTTTCTCTCCCTTCTCTCTCCTCTTCTCTTTTTCTCTGTAAAAATTATATGTATATTTTATTATATTTTTGGCGCATGCGCAAGTTTCGGGGATTCTAGAGTTTTCAGCTTTTCTGGAGATTTAGGCAAGTGTCCACGCCTCCATTTGGTTTTCCCTACTTCGTTGGGTCAATGTGTATTTTATTACATATTGAATGTATTTTGTATTGGGCTGTGCCCCTGTATTTATATGTGGCCTAGTGCTTGTGATTGTACTTGTATATGCCAGGCCCCCGGGCCCACGGGTAGCTGTGGGCCCCTTTGCTCAGGGGCTGCGTGAGCAGCCCCTCCACCCTCTTTTCTCTTAACCTTCTCTCTCTCATCTCTCTCTCTTCAGTTTTCACTCTCTCCCTGTTCCCCACACTCTCTAGCCGTCTCTCCCTCTCTCTCCAGTTCTGCCTCTCTCTCCCCTCAGTTTCTCTCTCTAAAGTTTCTCTCTAAATCTGTCTTTCTCTTTCTAGGTCTTTCTCTCTCTAACTCTTTCTCCTTCTAAAAATTATATATATATTATTATATTTTTTGGCGCGTGCGTAAGTTCCGGGAATTTTAGAGTTTTCGGCCTTTCCGGAGATTTAGGCGAGTGTCCTCGCCTCCATTTGGTTTTCCCTGCTTCGTCGGGTCGACACGTATTTTATTATGTATTTGAATGTATTTTGTATTGGGTTGTGCCCCTGTATTTGTATGTGGCCTAGTGCTTATGATTGTACTTGTATATGCCTGTGACGAATGCTTGTATTAGGGTAGTTTACTTCTTGCATATATGCCATGCTTGTGATGTACTATTTTTACTGCTTTATACCATGCGTGGCCGACCCTTCGTGGTCGTTAGCTCTGGGCTCTCTACTTGGCCTCCGAGCCCTATCAGCTTTCGGGCTTTCTACTTGGCCTCCGGGCCCTATCAGCCTTCGGGCTTCTCCACTCCATGGTAGTGTAGATATTATCACGCTTTTATGTATGCTCGTGTGGTACTAACATCTCGTGTAGGTACGCTCGTACCGACTCTGGGTTTTTGTCCACTTTCGGGCTGGCTATCCAATGGTTCTAAGCCTGTACCCTTATGGGTTTCATGGTAGCTACCGAGAGTGCGCTTAGACCTCAAGCATACTTTAACCTCCGGGCTCTCGCCTACTACCTCGAAAGAGAAGTGCGCTCAAATCGTCAGGTCTTTCCGCTCTGCCTGGTAGGCATGCTTAGTGCTCAGCACTTTACCACTAAATTCGTCTAGGTGAGATGCTGCTAGATTTTTTACTTGTACTTTAAGCCGAGTTGTCCTAGTAACCTTGCCAGATGCTCTAGTGTCAAACACTGTTTGCTGTTCGTACCTCAAGCTTACTCAGCTCCGCTTGATTGTGCTCAGCTATTATTATATCACTCGCCATGTGCATGCTTGATATGTTAACACTTGACATGCTATCACTAGATACTTGTCATTTACCTGCTAATATCATACACCTTCCTGTACCACTTGACAACTGATGTGTTATTACCTGACACCTGACATGCTACTACTTGACACTTGCTCCTGTTATGTTATCTCTTATCACCTGTCCCCTGTTATGACATGACTTATCACCTGCCTAATATCACCCTTCTGTCATGCCATCACTTGACACCCGGAATGATATACTTGACTCTTATAATTATCACGATAACGGGAATGATGACCTGATATCTTATTTACATCTTGATATATTGTAGTACAAACTGTACTCCTGATACACCTGCATTCCTGATATGCCTGGCTTGTTCCTACTTATTTTCGAAATTTGATAATTATATAATAAACCATAAAATGGGACAACTTACATTCGGTAGGGAAAAACTTGCGGATATCAATACATGTTCGTGTTTATAGAGGCATTAGGTATGTTGTGCAACTAAAACTTCCTGTCTGACCTGAGGGCCTTCAGGCGACCGAGGGGAGTGCTGGCTTCCTCCTTCTTGATACCATCTTAAAAAGGACATTCTATAAGACCCTCATGATCACCTTGCGATAGCTTCCGTTCTCCAGTAATGGAACATCCTTGGTCGTGGTCCCGGGTATACACGGAACCCACTGTAAACATTGTTCATTGTTGCCCCCGTTGGTTTCTAATAACAACCTTGCTTTACTCAGATGTGGATATATATGTGTTGGGACGCTAGTCCACATGTCTAGACATCTGGGTAAGATGAGTAATAATAATAATAAAAGATGCCAACTATGTATCCGTTGTATGCTTTGCCGAGTTTGCTTTCATCGGATTTTATATCAGATTTTCGGTTTATAACCCTTATTATATTATAGCTGTTTACATACTGCCTTACTATTTGTGTTCTATTCCACCAGCTTTTTGCTCCTATCTTATTGTATCATGAGTATTCCCTGCTTGATATGATTGCTATATATCTACCTGCTTCTGTATGCTTGTGCTCACGACACAGATTTCAATGCATGTTTATGATTCAGAATTATCGATACATATGTGATTATCTATGCACGTCACTTGGCATTAGCAACACCACTCGCTGGGGAGTTCTGACTCCCTTGGATCCTCATGTTCAGGTCTCAGAGTTTGGAGTTTGTGATTCTCCCAGTTGCTAACTTGAGAGGTGCAGCGGTAGCGTGGATCGCCGACAGACCGTCCAGAGCCCTATTCTTCCAGGTCCTCCGCGCGTCTCTCGAGTTTTCCTTCTATATACTCGTGAGCGCCATTTGTGCTATTTATATTTGTATATCTCCTTGTATTCTCGCAATTGCGCCTATCGGTGATGTAATGTTCATGTAATATTGTGTCACATCTGGTGATAACTTTGTAATTGTACTCATATATTGGAATGTATATTGCACCACGTGCTTTTGTACTCTGATTCTTAAATGTACTAATGCTTAGAGTATATACGTGAGGGTATTTTCGACCTGCGTATATACGTCGCAGTAACGTCTTCGTACCAGGGGATTCGCGGCGTTATAATTCCCAACCTTAGACATTTCACAAGAGTATGATTCTCACAAGTTTCAACCTTAGTCTATCTTTTAATGAGTCCGAGATGTCCTTAGGGGCCAATGTCCATCAATTTTTATTAGGGCTTGGGTTGGTGAGTGGGGAGGTGGTTTTTAGGCTAAAGAAGGTAATGACTTCCCACCTTATAATGTATTTTGTTTTGCCCTTAAGTCCGATTCGTGCAACTGTGCAATATAAACAAGAATATAACACAAAGCGAGTAACGCCTATGTGTTTGTCCTATGCTATATGCAATGCCATATGTACACCTCAGCTCAGATCACAACAACAAAACAAAATATAGTATATTGGAATTGAATTGACACGTGCCTAAATGCAAATGTCTAAACCGTTTTAAAAGTGTCCAAATACTGTATTTTAGTTCTAAGTTTATTGCAGTGTTTAGGTAATCAAAGTATGAAAATTACAGTACAAGTCCACTAGCTATTACAATATACACATTCCAGGAAAACACGATACAAATTTGCCACAAAGTTGTCGTGGAACCGCGGCTAAAGTCGCATTTGCACAGCTTTTCCGTTGAAGCTGGGTCCCTACTTTCAAGAGCAGGGAGTTACAATGCTAATGGGTATTCTGCAATATTAAGTCCCTATAAAAATTGACCTGCGCACCAAAATAGAGAAGAAAATATTAACAAAAATGTGAGTTTAAACCATTCTCGTCTCCGACAACGACACCAAAATTTGATTGGGGCTGAAATGAGAACTTGAAAATGTGTGTTTTTTAAATTAGTGTAAATGTGTGTGTGCTAATGTTTCCTCGATTTTTTCGTTATAGCATGATGGCTCAATGGGTGGAACCCACAAGGACGGAAGGCAATTGAAGCATTAACGCTCCGTTCACGTGTTATGTTAACAGGTTCTTCTTTGTTTAAAGAATGAGAAAAAAAAAAGAAATCTAAAAGTGATAGGTGGAGAAGGCGATGAAAACGACGATGTGAAAAACAAAAGAGGAGTGGTTGTGAATCGAAAAAACAAAATAAGAAAATAGAGGTGAAGTGAAGTAAAACACAAAGTGGAAGTGTGGTGAAGTGATTTAGTGAGTTTGGAAAATGAGTTTAAAACAAAGTAGAAAAGAGGATGAATCTTGTGGTGAAGAAGATGAAAACAAGGATTGACGAAGAAGATGGTGAAAACGACGATAGAAAAGTGATAAACAGATTTTTGAAATTGTTTTTAAAACAAAGTAAAAAAGAAAGAAGAAAATGATGAAAGAAGACTCATGACTACTAACTACTAATTACTCCACTAACTATGCTAACCTCTTAGTGATAGTTGCCTCAAATAGATTCTTGGCCATCACTAATCCTTGATTTCAAGAGATGATACAAAGCATGTCTCATAAGATGGTTCTTTCACATTCAAACACATCCATTCCACAGAATAAGGTGCAAGCTACTATTAGATCATCAAAACCAAGTAGAGGTGAGCATGAAATAAAGAAGACATTTACAAGTTAGCTTGTTAGTGATTTTGATGTTAGAATGTTAGAATACATCATCATGAGCCATTAATGGCTCTTGTAAATGCTAGGCCTTGTAGATGCTATTAGATTCATGTGGATTATCAAGTAATTAGCTAGTTAGTGGTTAGTAGTTTAATTGCCATGAAAAGAAACTAGCTAAGTATAATGTAGAAATAGAGAAGATTATAATAGAGAAGAAAGGAGACACCTTTATATAGATTGTCACTCTCTATTACATCAATATCTCTCTTTCTCTCCTCTGAATCTATCTCAGCCCTAATACATGATCTAAAAAGGAAAAGAAAATACAAAGAAGAAGAAAATCCTACTCTACAACTAGAAGAGAGAAACCCTAGCCCACTCGCTGCTCAACCTCGGTCTCAGGTCCAACAAAGTAGTATTTATAGGCAAAGGCGAGCTTTAGATGACGAGACGAAGCCACACGTTAAAGATCGACGCGTGGGCCCACTATAATGCCATGAAAACTCAGCAAATAATGTTTTTTCGTGGCAATAACAGGGACACAGGTCCCTGGTTTCGCTCTGTGGCTTCCTCCAGCTGTGAGGACCTTCTAGATATCTTTGGATTTGGGTGAATTGGATCCGGTTCTTTTCAGATTCGTGCCCAACTTCTGGATCCAATGTATCTTCTAGAATATCTCTATCTTGACCTCCAAGTAATGAGATTTGGCTACCCGAAATTGGGTTTAATTAGGCTCTTATTCTAACTTTGCCCTTGAACTTTTGATTATTTGCAAACTAGACCAAAATTCAAAAGTGATATTTTATTTATAAATTGGTAGGGAAATGCGATATAAAAATGCTGAATCATAGACTAATCATTCGGCCAGACCCTTCCCACCTAACCCAAGAGGGTCCGGATCTAGTGACCACTGTGCTTTCCACGAAGGGAGAGGCCACCTCACAGTGGACCGCCGGACCCTATGACGACACCTTCATGACCTGGTCCATGAAAGATACCTCTAGGAGTTCATTCTCAACCCTAGACTGCCCTTGGAGGTTAAAGTGCAGAAACAGCCTGAGATTCTAGCTGAACATCCTAGCAACACCCTTGTTCAATAGCGAGAGGTGAACACCATCTTCAGAAACTACCCGATAGAAGGCACCACCAGCAAGGAGAGGACCCTCTACGTCAACAAGGCCCAGAGGGACGACCATCCATCAATAGTGACTTGCCTTCCTACATCTCCTGGTGAGCCCTGTCTTTTTTCTAAGAAGACTTATATTCCGTGCATTTCCCGTACAATGATGCCTTGGTTGTGATAACGCATATTGGATGCTCCAAACTGTCAGAAATCTTGGTGGATGGGGGAGTAGCGTCAACATTCTTTATGGCCACACGCTAGATCAAATGGAGGACACTCCCGAGCTGACAAGAATGAAGCACGTTCCCCTGGCACGGTTGGGGTCCCAATCAGTGCCGATCCATTCCGATCCATTCAATGTCATCATAGAGTTCTGCATTCTAGATGTCCAATGTCCATACAATGCCATTTCGAGAGGTCATGGATCCACGTGATGAGAGCGATCCCATTAACCCATCATCAGTTACTGAAGTACCCCATACCATCCGGGATGGCCAATATAAGGGGTGACTAGGCGATGGCTATAACAGTTGCTGTACTTGCCCGAAAGAGAGCGAATTGGATGCTAAAAGCATCCCAACTAGGCCCTAATGAAAACTCTCCTGTAGATAAGAAGCAGAAGAGGATTGTCGACCAATATTAATCAAAGACGAAAGCTCAGACCCTGTCTCACCCAGCGAGTCAAGGAAACCCGACAACAGGACTGAGGAAGAGCCAGAGTTGTTTGGGGTAGACCCATGTAACCCCGAGTGAACCATCCGAATCGGTTCATGCCTGCACCCACAGGAGAAGATATAGTTCAAACTATTCCCATCGAAAAACATAGATGCATTCGCATGGTCTCCCATTGACATGTCGAGAATTGACTCCGAGATCATCTATTACAAGTTTTCCATCCAGGAGGATGCTAAGACAGTAAAGCAAAAGACTAGGAAAACAAACAAAGAAAGAAGTTATCCCATCAGTGACAAATTCGATCGTCGACTCTAGTTGGGCTTCATCCAAGAACCATTTTACCCCGACTGGCTTTTTAATCCCAGCCTCATGAAGAAAAAGAATGGGAAGTAGAGAGTCTTCATCAACTTTACAAACCTCAATGAAACATTCTCAAAGGATAGTTATCCCCTCCTGAATCGATCAACTAGTACAGGCTACGACAGAACATGAGCTTCTTAGCTCCATGGACGCCTATTCTGGCTATAATCAGATCAAGATGCCCCACCAGATAAGAACAAAATAGCCTTTACCACTAGTCAGTGAATCACTGCTACAAGGTGGTGCCCTTTGGGCTCAAGAACCTTGGGGGTTACCTTATAGCGGATGATAAACAAGGTCTTTAAGGACCTGATCAGGAACACTATGGAGGTGTATGTTGATATATTGGTGAAAAGTGAAAATACACCTAGAGGAAAGGTGAATAGGTGTACTAGATAATCTAATGACAAATGATGTGGAATTAAAAACTTAATTGCAACATACTATGTGTAACTAAAGAGTGTAGCCAAATTCCCGGTGACGGGCTCTAGACTATCTCCTCTAGATTCCTCTAAATAAGAGTTGAGGTGTTATATGAAGCTCTCTTTGTTCAACACAAGTATGAACACACAAACAATACCAAGCATGTAAGTGATATGAACAATAAACAGCAATGCAAGATATAAGAGAGATAGAGTTTAGAGATAGTGGATCAAACGAAAACACCAAGATATGTTTTAAGATTCGAGCCGCTGCTCTACGTCCCCGCCTTCACACAGAAGCATTTTCACTACATCCACATAGGACCTCCCACAAAGGGAACCTCCACCGAGGAATTTGCAATTACATAGTTAAGCGTACACAACTCTCTCCAACACAACCACCTCTACACAAGAGGTAAGGCACAAAGCCAAAACAACAATCACCTCTACATAAGAGGGATAGTCATTAAGCCAAACCACAATCACCTCTACACTAGAGGGATGGACACAAACCAAAGCAAAGGAAAGATTATAAATTGGTGATCACAATAGACCACAAACAACTCTTGGTGATCACAAAAGACCACAAACAATATTTCCCACAAAAATAAGATCCTCTAGATAGGATAGAGATGATAGCTCAAGTGTGAGAAAACAAGGCGTTTGGAAATCAAATAATAAAGAAAAATACTTGGAAAAAATACTAGATAGAGATAGAAATGAAGATCAAAACTAATATCCCAAATATTCTATCTTTCTTTGATTTTTCCAACCCTTGAAATAAATTAAAAATAAATCTTTTTAGCACAAAAACTCTTCAAAAACTTGTTGTTAAACACTTGTAAAGATAGGAAAATAGCTCTCTAAAATTCTTGTAGAAAACATCCTAAGAGATGACTATTTATAGCCTCTCAAAAATTCTAGCCGTTGGCAGCCTGAAATACCCAGAATGCCCTTTCAGTTGACCAGCCGGTCGACCGGCCCAACGGTCATATTTCTGACTGTTGTGTCGGTTGACTGGGCACAGCTTGTCGGTCGAACGCCCGGTCGACCGGCACCACCCGAGACATGGGTGGTTACAGTCGGTCGACCGTCCGATCGACCTGCCTTGTAGGCTGGCCATGTGCACGTCCTTGTTCACATCGGTCGAGCTGTCCGATCGACCAACCGGTCGACCGCCAGTAGATCTGGCTGGAATTTCAGAACTTTAAACTAAACCATTTTAACTCCAATAAAATCCCATAAAATCCTATATATTCTACAAAAATAAGTTCTTATAAGATATTTGAATAACAAATATTTGTGACCAAAATCAACACATATTATAAACTATTTAAACTATTTTTGTGATATAGAAATTAGGCTTAAACACAAAAATCATATTTTCCAAAAATCAGACTTTGAAATGGAAATCCGATTTTTCCCAAACTTGTATAAATACAAAAATAAGATAGTTAAACTCTTTTTGAAGCATATTGTATATGTATAGAATCCAATACACATGTACATGATATATTTATGTTTTTGAGATGAAATCTAAAAATAGGTTTTGTTAATTACAAAACTCTAAACACATAAATAGAATCATTAAAATTTGTTTTTCTAAATATATGAAGTATACATGTATATAGATGAAATCTAATATACATTAAATCACGTAAACTTGTTTTGATTCTATCTATTCATGAAAATCATATATATGTATATTCGAAATTCAAAAATAGTTAAACTGAAAACAAAACATATTGAACTTGTGTGTGTGTGAACTTGAGCGTATCAACACTATCTATCTTTACATAAGATCTCAACACAACTAAACTGTTGGCCCAAAGGCCTTCCACTCTAGTTTTGATGATGATTAACTCATGTAGTTATGTGTACTAATAATCTTGTGATTTTAGTTTCAGATCATTAATCAAGTTATTAGTTGGTGATTAGCTTCAACAAGATGATTTGGAAGCTTTCACATGTTGATTCAAGAGCCCGAGCGTCAAAGATCATATATAGCACTTGCTTGGTGGATCAAGGAGTTTTGGATCGAGTCGGCTTGGAGATTGCGCTCTACAAGAAGAATTCGGTACCATAGTTTAGTTTTGTGTTTAGATCCAAATTGTAAAGATTAGAATAGTCTGATATGCTCAAATCACACACACACGTTTCATGTTTTAAATATTAGTTTTTGGTTTATGGTTTAACCGATCTTGGTTCGCATGAATAGATAGATTCAAAACAAGTTTATATGATTTAATATATATTAGATTTGTTCTATATACATGTATGCTTCATCTTTCCAGACAAACTTAGTTTTGACTTTCATATTCATGTGTTTTATGTTTTGGTATTTTTGTCAAAACATATTTTGGAATTAAGGACAAAAACTATGATATATATACGTTTCATGTATATTGGATTTCTATCCATATGCATCATGCTTCAAAGTGTTTAAATATCATGTTTTTGTATTTGGAAGAGTTTTGGACAAAACGTATTTTCTATTCAAAATCCAAGTTTTAGAAAATACAGTTTTTAGTTTTTGGTAAAAATGATAATACACAAAAATAGTTCATATTGATTGATATTTGAGTTAAACTTTTTACCACATGTTTATATATCAATGCAAAATGATAAAACTATTTTTGGTGATTTTTAGGAGTGTTAAAAGATTTTTTAAAATATTTTAAACTGTTTTTCTGACCCAGTTTTCTGTTCCAGGCTTCAACCAGTCGACTAGTCTTCTGACCAAGTCGACTTGGCATGAAGTCGGTCGACCGACGTGCACAAATCTGTGCACGTTTGGCAGACATATGACGGTCGACCGTCAGGGTCGACCGGGTCTCTGAGAGCAGAGCTCTCTGTTTGTTTGGGTCGACCGAGACGGTCGACCGGTAGCTGCCAACGGGCAGAATTTGACCGTTGGACGGTCGACCGGACCGGTCGACCGGCAGTGTATTTCTGGCATTTTCTGCTGCTAACGGCTATATTTTTTTTAGGGCTATAAATACCCCATTGGAAAGAGTTTTTCTCTAAGATTTTTTGTGCGAATTTTTCCTTACTCTCTGGTGTTTTCACAGCAATCAAAAGAAGTTTTTGAACTCATATTGAACAATCTATTGTGTGTTTTTGCTAGGATTTGGAATATCAAAGAAAAGGGTTTTTGGGAAAAAGAGTTTTGATTCATCTTCTATATCTTGGTTTCAGTTTTTCCCAGGATTTTCTCGGTGATTTTGATTTTCATTCCATTGGTTTTCTCCACACTTGAGCAACATCTACTTTCTTATTCTATACGATCTTTGTGTGGGAGAAAGAAATTGTTTGTGGTTGTTGCTTAGACCACCAAGTTAAAAACTCAATCTTTACTTGGCTTTGTGCCTTGGTTTGTATCCCTCTAGTTGTGAGGTGATCCTTGTGTTTTCTTTGTGCTAATCCCTCAAGTTGTGAGGTTATTGTTTTGTTGGATTGGAGCTTGCCTCAAGGAGGAGGTTGTGGTTGTAAAGAGAGGAGTTGGGTACTCCTTGTGAGAGTTCTTTGTGGACTTGCTAGTGGATTAGAAATCCTTCGTGTGTCGAAGGCGGGGATGTAGAGCTGGGTGCTCGAACCTCGTAACATATCTTGTTGTTTGCGCTTGATCCATTGACTCTCTCTATCTCTCTCTTTACTTTGTGCCTTGCAACTATTCATTTTGTGCATTCAAAATTGCTTGGCTTGGTTGTGTGTGCATCACTTGTTGATTGCACTTGAGTATATTGCATTAAGTTTTTAAATTCCGCATTGAGTTCTTTAGATTAGCATAATCACCTATTCACCCCCCCTCTAGGTGACTTTTCAATTGGTATCAGAGCCTACGCTCCTGATATTTAGGTTTAACCACGTAGGAGTGAGATCTTGGTCTGCTAATCTTCATTTGCATTTCTCATTTGCACACATTTAGGTTGCACTCATGGATAGCCCTCTTATGTTTGACCATCTTAGACTTGATGCTTGGAAGGCCAATATGAGTAGACATTTAAAAAGCCTAGGACATCTTGTTTATCAAGCCTCTACTATGGAATCATTCCCTAATAGTATCAAGCATAAAAAGGCTAATACATTAGCACTTAGAGCACTTAGAGCATCTCTTAGTGAACATCTTTTACCGGTGTTTGATCGTTATGACTCGGCTTTTGCAGTTTGGAGCTTATTGACGTCTCCCGAGCTTCCAAGGATTATCAACAAGATGAGGAGATCTAAGAGAGAAAAGTCCGAAGAGCATTGCCTCATGGTCCAAGGGAAGAACTCCCTTGAGGTACAATCGGACACTCAATTAGATGATAGCTCTAGTTCCTATTGCTATGGATGTTTAGAAGTTCAATCTTTAAATTTGGAACTTGCTCAAAAGCTTGAAAATTTCTTGGAATAACACAATCTTTTGAAAGAGGACAACCTTGTTTTATAAAATGAATTAAAGGATTTGTGTTCTAATTTAGAATTGATTTTGCAAGAAAAGGAAGAGATTGCAAGTGAACGTAACTCACTTAAATCTCAACTTGAACTTGCGTTAAAGGAAAATGAATTTTTGAAAAGCAAAAATGATTGTGATGATGTTGTGAAAAATAATGAGGTTTTATCTTCTAAATTGGATTTTGTTTTAAAAGATAACCTTGTTTTGAAAAATGAAATTGATTTCATTACAAAAGAATTGGATTTGGTTTTGAAGAAAAATGAATCTTTGAAAATTGATATACATTCTCATGTGTGCCATGATAATATAGCTTCTACTTCTTGCACACCTATTGCATGTTCCACTTTATCTTCAACTATTGAAAATGACATAAATGTTTTGAAGAAAAGTGTAGATTGTTTGGGCTCCACTTTGAGCCAATGTACTTTGAATTATACACGCTTGGAAACCTTAGTTCGCAAGAAACAAGTTCCATCTTTACATGTACACCCTCCACGGCATACACATGCTTCCCACGGTCACCATCATTACATGTATGCTCAGGTGTACACATGTATACATTGTGGTCGAAAAGGCCACCTTGCTAGATTTTGTTATGATCGTGTTTATCATGAAAATTTAGCAACTAATCTTGTTTGGGTTAGAAAAGATACTAACCCCCGTGGACCCAAAAGGAAATGGGTACCAAAAACCACCTCCTTGTCTTTTGATGTAGGTGGGAGCTCTCGCATCACGTGAGAGTATTGGTGCCTTGAGGTGGATGCGTTCTAAGCTTAAAAGAGAACCATTTGGATGCTTCACTCTCAAGGGGATTTGGTGGGAGGACCACCGTGGTTTGGAGAACTATAGATGCACCTTCATCGGTTTTGGTATCATTCTCTAACTCCCATTTTCTTTTGCATACTTTTCATGTCATCTATTTATAGCATGTATTGTTTTATTGTTCATTATGCTCATGTCATGTTGATTAGATTAGTGTTATACATGTTTAGTTACTTGAGCACCCATATTTTATATGGATCTATATTTAGTGTTCTCACCTTGTTTAAACTAACATGTATGTCCTAGATCTAATGCACATGCATATGCATTATGACCATTTGGATGTTTATGATTGTATGATTTTCGTTTTAATGATTCATGTCTTGATAAATAACATGTGTTGTAATAGCTAAACAATGGTGATGTATTTTATGATTTCTGTTTTTGCCACATGTTTTGATGTTTATAGACTATTATGATTCTAATAGCATGTGGATTTACATAATGATCATGTTTATGATTTTCATGTTGATTTATATCCCGTTTTATGCTTAATGATTTGATTACTTGTTTAGATGCTAGTTTTCATTAAGACTAAAATTTATACTTGTACATATAGTAGGCCACAAATAAATCTTTATATATGTTTGTGATTGGATGCTTATTTGTACCCATTAGATGTGCTAGTATAGTCTACTTTTGATGATTCATGCATTCAAACTTGTATTCCTCATTTTGAATATGTTTCTATGATCGTGTGTTTTAACTTCATGTATATGTCTATCTTGTCCAAACTATTGATTAAACATGTACATCCTTGAGCCACGTGCCTTCATGCATATACTCTTGTGGACTCATTATGTTTAGGATATGTATGTATACTTTAGTTTGTACATGTCATACATATACCTTGAAGTTTAAATTGTTTTGATGATTTTCATGTTTTAAGGTAATTTCTATTGGTAATAAAATCTAGTTTTTCATGTTTTCATGTTTTCAAGGAATTTCATATGAGCTTAATTGAATATTTTCATGTTGATATGTGTCACATTATAATTGTACACTCACTTTATTAAGTTTACTCATGATTTGTTTTCATGAGATTATGATGGATTTTGAGTGTTTGGTGATCATGTGATTTACATGTGTTTCATGAAAAACAATTTTATTTTATTCCTTGCTTGAAGGATTTCGTACTAGTTTTAAAAAAATTTTCCTATAACTAGTTCGTATTCTTCACTATGGTAGAGATTTTCAAACATACTACATTTTCAAATCTATTTTTGAAAACCCCTACTTTCTATGGGAGGATGGATGAGAGATCATATTCATGTATGCTTTAAAATGAAAATCATTTAAAAACTTGAACCATGATTGGGAGGTAGATAATATGATGTATACACTTGATCATTATTGTTATTTCAATTGGTATCATTGAATTCTTTCAATGGGTATCAATCTTGACATTTCTTGTATACTCATATATGTTTGTATGTATGAATGTTTTTCAATTTCAAGAATATCAATTTCAATTGGTATCTATTTTCATACATATGTTTTATTTGTGCTTATTATATCCCTATATCTTTAAGCACAAAATCTTGTTTATGCTAGTGCTTGAGCTTTAACTTTGTTTCAATTGATTACTTTTAAATTGGTATCAAGCCTATGCATTATTTTAGTTGGTATTTCATAAAGGGGGAGAAAATTTGATTTTGTCTTTTAATTGGTATTTGATTCCCACTCCCTTACTTTATGATTGAAAATTTCAAATTGGTATCATATGTTCAAAATGAAAAACATTTACAATTGGTATCAAAATTTTTGTTTAGACATTCAAAATTCATTATGTTTAATTTCAAATTGGTATCAAGATTTTCATGTGTTTTGCTTAAAATTGGTATCAATATTTTTTTGTTTGTTTCCTTTCAATAAGTATCAAGATGCTATTCTTTGACATATTTTTAATTGATATCTTAATTGATAGTCACCCCTATTTGGTTTTGTTTTTGTTTTAGACAAAAGGAAAGAACATTGTTTTATTGCTTTTAACCCCTCATTGATTCATTATTTCAAACAAAAAGGGGGAGAAAAATTTATTGATTTGGTTTTGTTTTTACCTCTTATTGAAGGTTGTTTCTTTATATTAAAAAGAGGAGAAGATTTTGTTTTGTTTTGATTTTTACCCCTTTGTTGATGATTGACAAAAGGGGGAGAAGTATTTTGGTTTATATATGCATGTTTATGTTTTGCATATATTAAGTTTAATTTAGGTTAATTTTAATTGATATCTAGAGCATGTTTTGTAATTGGTATCTAGAGCATGTTTTGTTTTAAACATTTCATTGGTATCTAGAACCTTTTATTGTTTATGCATAGATATGCCTGTTTCATGTTTCATGTTTAATATTCATTGTATATTTATTGTTTATCTGTTTATGCATGAGTTAAGGGGGAGCTTCTTTGAAGCTTAACTTTAATCCATGCATATATAACTCCATGAGTTTTGTCATCATCAAAAAGGGGGAGATTGTTGGCCCAAAGGCCTTCCACTCTAGTTTTGATGATGATTAACTCATGTAGTTATGTGTACTAATAATCTTGTGATTTTAGTTTCAGATCATTAATTAAGTTATTAGTTGGTGATTAGCTTCAACAAGATGATTTGGAAGCTTTCACATGTTGATTCAAGAGCCCGAGCGTCAAAGATCATATATAGCACTTGCTCGGTGGATCAAGGAGTTTTGGATCGAGTCGGCTTGGAGATTGCGCTCTACAAGAAGAATTCGGTACCATAGTTTAGTTTTGTGTTTAGATCCAAATTGTAAAGATTAGAATAGTATGATATGCTCAAGTTCACAACACACACGTTTCATGTTTTAAATATTGGTTTTTGGTTTATGATTTAACCGATCTTGGTTCGCATGAATAGATAGATTCAAAACAAGTTTATATGGTTTAATGTATATTAGATTTGTTCTATATACATGTATGCTTCATCTTTCTAGACAAACTTAGTTTTGACTTTCATATTCATGTGTTTTATGTTTTGGTATTTTTGTCAAAACATATTTTGGAATTAAGGACAAAAACTATGATATATATATGTTTCATGTATATTGGATTTCTATCCATATGCATCATGCTTCAAAGTGTTTAAATATCATGTTTTTGTATTTGGAAGAGTTTTGGACAAAACGTATTTTCTATTCAAAATTCAAGTTTTAGAAAATACAGTTTTTAGTTTTTGGTAAAAATGATAAGACACAGAAATAGTTCATATTGATTTATATTTGAGCTAAACTTTTTACCACATGTTTATATATCAATGCAAAATGATAAAACTATTTTTGGTGATTTTTAGGAGTGTTAAAAGATTTTTCAAAATATTTTTAAACTGTCTTTCTGACCCAGTTTTCTGTTCCAGGCTTCAACCAGTCGACTAGTCTTCTGACCAAGTCGGCTTGGCATGAAGTCGGTCGACCGGGTCGGTCGACCGACGTGCACAGATCTGTGCACGTTTGGCAGACATGTGACGGTCGACCGTCAGGGTCGACCGGGTCTGAGAGCAGAGCTCTCTGTTTGTTTGGGTCGACCGGGGCGGTCGACCGGCAGCTGACAACGGGCAGAATTTGACCGTTGGACGGTCGACCGGACCCGTCGACCGGCAGTGTATTTCTGGCATTTTCTGCTGCTAACGACTATATTTTTCTGGGGATTATAAATACCCCATTGGAAAGAGTTTTTCTCTAAGATTTTTTGTGCAAATTTTTCCTTACTCTCTGGTGTTTTCACAGCAATCAAAAGAAGTTTTTGAACTCATATTGAAAAATCTATTTGGTGTTTTTGCTAGGGTATGGAATATCAAAGAAAAGGGTTTTTGGGAAAAAGAGTTTTGATTCATCTTCTATATCTTGGTTTCAGTTTTTCCCAAGGATTTTCTTTGTGATTTTCATTTCCATTCCATTGGTTTTCTCCACACTTGAGCAACATCTACTTTCTTATTCTATAGAATCTTTGTGTGGGAGAAAGAGATTGTTTGTGGCTGTTGCTTAGACCACCAAGTTAAAAACCAAATCTTTGCTTGGCTTTGTGCCTTGGGTTGTATCCCTCTAGTTGTGAGGTGATCCTTGTGTTTGCTTTATGCTAATCCCTCAAGTTGTGAGGTGATTGTTTTGTTGGATTGGAGCTTGCCTCAAGGAGGTGGTCGTGGTTTAAAGAGAGGAGTTGGGTACTCCTTGTGAGAGTTCTTTGTGGACTTGCTAGTGGATTATAAATCCTTCGTGTGTCGAAGGCGGAGATGTAGAGCTGGGTGCTCGAACCTCGTAACATATCTTGTTATTTGCGCTTGATCCATTGACTCTCTCTATCTCTCTCTTTACTTTGTGCCTTGCAACTATTCATTTTGTGCATTCATAATTGCTTGGCTTGGTTGTGTGTGCATCACTTGTTGATTGCACTTGAGTGTATTGCATTAAGTTTTTAAATTCCGCATTGAGTTCTTTAGATTAGCATAATCACCTATTCACCCCCCCTCTAGGTGACTTTTCATAAACTAAACACAAAACGAAGTCTTCTTATCGATCCTTGATTGCACACATTCATTGCATTATTCTTTATTACATTCCACATTTATTATGTAATAAATCTTTTAAATTCCTTGTCTTAAATGTCTATTTTGCAGGAGATAATCATGGGGAGAAAGCGGATAAAGTCAAATAAATATCAGTTAAGTTCAAATTTAACTAGATCTATTTGGTTAGAGGAGGATGATCCTAAATTTAGTTGGTTAAATTCAGTTTTTGATGAATCAAGTAGTTAAAGCTAAAGATCACCGAGGATAACCTTAAACACAGAGTCCAAATCCAAAGAGATAAAAGGATAGAGAGAAGATCAACGGATGAGATAAAGTAATTTTGACTTAGATTCTGGCTGAATATATTTTAGTATTTGAATCTTAACTTTCGCTATCAGAACTCAAATCTGATGATTCAAGATGATCCAGAAAGAGAACTTAAAGGGCTACAACTCTTAAGTTGATCATTATTTCTATTTCTATCATTTGATAAGGTATATTTAGCAATCAATACGGCAATAATCTGCAGATCAGAACTGAATATCCACATCAAATCAATTTGGAGTTAAGGCGAGGATTCAAATTCAGAAATAGCCAGCTTCCCTTATCTTCATACTCCTCTGCCCTCTGCATTTCTCCTATAAATACCTGCAATCTCAAAGGCAAAAGGGACGACCAAGCAGAGAGTAGACTGAGACTAATTTGTAGTTTGTAACTTAGGTTTTTGTTTTTGTTTTTATGTAATTTTTAGTTTTCATTTATGTAATTCAGAGGAGATCAGACTTTCATAGGAGAATAAGAATGAAGCTTGTGCTGAGAGTGACACCGGTTTAAGTTGTTCTTCTTCGCTCTTATTGTTATGAAATCGAATCTATAGTTACCTTTTTATGTACTTTGTTTTTGTGTTCTTCTTCTTCTTCTTTTCTACATCACTTATTCTTGTACCAATTGCTATCCAAGTGAGTCTTATAGCATCGAAAGAGTCTTGCCTTTGCGAGTGCCACCGATAGCTCTTGACGATGGATTTTAGTCTCAAGTCTGTATCATTTCATGCTTGTTTTGTCTTGATGATATAATGTGGAAGAGACGAGAACAACTCTTATGGGCTATGCGCTGATTGCCTCCACTTCAAGGTAACATCGTCGCAAAAGATTCAAGGTAAGCTTTTGATCAAAGGAGGTAAGTAATTATTTTTGATTTCTTTCTTTTAACTTTTAGTGTAAATTATCACACCACAACCTTCCAAATCTCGTTCACTCTTTTCTGTATTTTTTGTACATATCACTTCTATTTTCTCTACCTTCTTATTCTACCACTTTCTCCCTAACTCACTTTAAGCAAATTTTTCTCTTTTTCTTTACAAGAACTAAAAGAAAATTTTTAACCATCCTTTGTATCTTAAAAGAAAACTTAATAAAAAAACTTCCATCGCTAGTCCCTCCTTGTGGATCACGACCCGCATAGCCACTTGCTATCGCGGTAAAATTGAGCACTTGCACATCTCTATTTTAAAGTTCTGAAATTCTGTATTTGTGTGCAGGCCAATCCTCAATCAAATTTTGGCGCCGTTACCGGGGAGGGAATGGTGTAATTATTTTCTAAAAAGTTTGGTGTCTTGTTTCAGGGACGTCAAGATTCAGATTGAGCATTCAAGCTTTGTAGGAGAAGATTTGCAATTCTGTGCCCCTACTCTCGAAAGTAGGAAACAGAATTTTAAGAAATTGCATTGCAAAATTTAAAGTTTTTTTGTTGGACTACTAAAAACTCTTTTTTGCAGGACATATTGCTTGCAAAAATAAAGTTTTTGTGTTATTATTCTTGCTATATCTGATATTCACAATCCCTATTTTAATCCAACAGTAATCTGAGTGATTGTTAATTGCTTAAAAAAACTTTTAGACTTGCATTCTAGGCATTTATCTAATTATGTCTATTTTACAATTACTGTTGAAGATAGCTGGAGACAAGGTACATATGCATAGCATATAGTTTAGGAGACATTCTTGGGTGATATTTGCTTTTAAATGCTACTTTTCTATATCTTGCACAGTTTGCACAATCAATTCTAAGGCAAAACCCAAATCAAGATAAGGTGAGGAAGTCATTACCCTTCCTTTGCCCACAAACTATCTCCAAGTACAGACAACCTAAGCCTAATTTAAAATCTGATAGACGTTGGCCTTAGGGACATCTCGAGCTCACTAGGAGATTATCCTAAGGTGGAAGGTGTTAGAATTTGAATCTTGCTAAATCAGTGTCTAGGAAAGGGATTGAGGGGCGAAACCTTGAAGGCTGGTAGTTTAGCTTAATTAGGCCCGTCGCTTTTGCGTGGTACCTCCTACCAATCTTGCCCTGACCTGGCTGATTAGCGTGTGGTCAAAGTCTGCATTATACCTCCCGTGGACAATCAACCAGTTAGTGTTGGAACATGTTTCGATGAAGACATTTGTGAAGAATTTCATTTGGAGCTCTAACACACGACGAATCAAGAGTTCTTCGTGATCAAGACTTCCCAAAGAGAGTTGATATGATGTGTTTTGTAAATATAAAATAGCATATCAAAAGCCTTGATGCACACACACATATCATAACCTATAGTCGACTTATAGTCTCTTATAGTTGACTAATCACTTGTGTAGTC
This sequence comes from Agave tequilana, assembly GCA_038442645.1. Lineage (NCBI taxonomy): Eukaryota > Viridiplantae > Streptophyta > Magnoliopsida > Asparagales > Asparagaceae > Agave > Agave tequilana. Next base: position 285,602 of record JAVJIF010000666.1, read on the forward strand.
GACTTGACCCAACTCCTAGTCGACTAATAGACCTTGTAGTCGACTAACCCTATTCCCCTAGTCGACTAATAGCTGATCCAGTCGACTTATAAAGGAGTTGCAGTTGACTTGATTCAGTTATCCAGAAACCAATCACTCGAACTTATCTTGACCTAGTCGACTAATACCCAAACCTAGTCGACTAACCATTGGAAATTACCTAGTATAGTCGACTAACTCAAAAGGCAAGTCGACTATAGGCAGTTTCTGACTGTTGGACAGTTTCTGTATTCTGGTATTTTGTGCAACATTTTCCAACGTTTCAAACATTTAAATTGCACCTGTAACTACCCTAACTTACCCTAGTGTGCATCTATATAAAGGGTATTTAAGCCAAAGGCCAAATACCAACCCTAATCTTCAGTTTTCTAAGATCAAAAATTCTGCCAAACCTGAAAACTGTTCCCACTTCAGTTCTTCACCAAATTCTGATTCTCTAGTGAAGTTCTCTGAAGTTTTTCTCCTATACTAGACCTTGTCCACGTTCATACACAATACCAAGGCTTATAGGAAGTGTTGTAATACTCAAAGCAATCATTGTACACGGGGGTCTTCTTGGTGTAGAAGCAGTTGTACAAGGTGAAGTTTGTTCTCTTGGTGTAGAGAGAAGGTGTACACATTTGGCGAAGGGGATTTGTCAAGTGGTGTGCATGGTTGTGATTTTGGGTGTACAAAATTAAGGATAAAGGAAAATCTCAAGCGGGTGGCTTGGGGATTGGATGTAGGTCACGAGGACCGAACCAGGATAAATCTCTCGCTTTTGCGTTTGTCTAAACTTTTCTGAGATTTGATTTCCTTTATTGCAAGTTTATTTATTTGTTTAACTTTAATTCTTCTTTGTTTAGTATTTGTCTTGACTTCATATTTTAGATCCATAAGTGCCAACAGAGAAAGTTCCGCATTTTGCATCATCTCGGGACCAACAATTGGTATCAGAGAAGGTCTCACAATTGGTATCAGAGCAGGTCTCACATTTGGTATCTGAACCCTGAATCGGCATACAAGCCCTGCATACCTAGTCAACAACAAGCAAGGATGGCAACGGAGTTGCCTTCGTCACAATTCAAAGAAGGACATTCTACACAACGTCCACCACTATTTGACGGATCCAACTACAACTATTGAAAGTATAGAATGAAGATCTACTTGCAATTGCTCAACTAAGAACTATGAAACATCATTGAAGCATCGTACACCAAGCCAACAACCAACTACAACACTTGGAGTGATGATCAAAAGAAGAATGCGAACCTTGACGCCAAAGCGATGAATGCCCTATTCTGTGCCCTAACCAAAGAAAAGTTCAACCGTGTGTCAACAGCCACTTCTGCACATCAAATATGGCATACTCTTCAGGTAACACAAGAAGGCACAAGTAAAGTTAAAGAGTCTAAAAATATCTGTTCTTATCCACAGGTTTGAATTATTCAAAATGGAGGAGAATGAAACCATATCCGAAATGGTAACAAGATTCACCGACATTACCAATTCCTTAGCATCCCTTGGAAAGGACTACACCCAAGTTGAAAGAGTTCGCAAGATCCTTCGTGCACTCACACCAGAATGGGAGAAGAAGACAACAGCAATTGAAGAAGCGAATGATCTCTTAACTTTGTCGTTAGAATACCTAATTGATAATTTAATGGCATATGAAGTGCAATTTGAAGAAAGAAAGAAGGACGAACGACAACACCACTCAAAGAAGAAAGAACTTGCCTTCCATGCATCCTCCGACACGGACGATTCAAATGACGATGAAGAGGAGATGGCAATGCTTTCAAAGAAATTCAGGAGATTTTTAAAGCAAGGTAAATCAAATGCTTTAATTGCAATAAACTAGGTCATATGAAGATGGATTGCCCATTGCTCAAAAATAAAGGTAAAATCAAGAGCAAAAAGTTCAGAAAGAAGTAAAACTATGAAGCCTCATGGGAGAACAGTGATTCCTCATCTTCTGATGAAGAAGAATCCACTGAACTTGTCAACCTATGTTACATGGCCATAGAAGATGATGAGGTATCATTTACTGAACTTTCTGATGCATTTCATGAATTGTTTAATGATCTAAAGCATGAAAAACTGAAAAATAAAGTTTTATCAAAAGAAAATGAAAAACTTTTAAATGAAAATTCATGTTATGCTTTACAAGTTTCTTGTATAAACTCTCAAAAAGATGAATTTGAAAAAGTAATATCATCTTTGAAAAATGATAATGAGAAGTTTATAAAAGAAAATATTTTTCTTTAAAAGGAAACAAATTCTTTGAATGAAAGGATTTCTATATTGGATAAAGACATGTTAGTTTTCAAAAAGAAATATGAAGATATTTTGCAAAATGTGACTAAGTTCAATCAAGAAAAAGAAAAATTGAATGATTTATTATCTTTTCAGAAGTTGTCACATAATAGTTATGGTATTGGATTTGTTGAAAAATCTTCATATTGTAGTAATCCATATAGTTCTTTTGTGAAAAGAAAGTCTAAGAAAAATAAGTTTATATGGATTCCTAAGAATTTAAGTATTCATGGTAAAAATACATATATTGCATCATACATTCATGATATATGTAATTCTTGCAACTATGTGTATACTAACAGGTGGAAACCAAATTCTAAATGGATTTGGACTCCTAAAGGTTAATATGTTCTTTTATGTTTGGTACCATCTAACGTTTATCTTGCATGTACCATATAAGAAAGTTGATAAGAACATATATATTCTATGATATATTTGTTACAGGGGGAGAACAAAGTATTTTTCTATCTATTATAACCCAATTTCTGCAGGGGGAGAAAATATAACCTATTTTCTGCAGGGGAAGTATATGTGTACACAACGTGTCATCATCAAAAAGGGGGAGAATGTTGGAACATGTTTCGATGAAGACATTTGTGAAGCATTTCATTTGGAGCTCTAACACACGATGAATCAAGAGTTCTTCATGATCAAGACTTCCCAAAGAGAGTTGATATGATGTGTTTTGTAAGTATAAAATAGCATGTCAAAAGCCTTGATGCACACACATATCATAACCTATAGTCGACTTATAGTCTCTTATAGTCGACTAATCACTTGTGTAGTCGACTTGACCCAACTCCTAGTCGACTAATCCTGTGTCTCAATTTAGACCCAACTCTCTGTTTGTCCATTAGTCGACTTGACAGACAACCTAGTCGACTAATAGACCTTGCAGTCGACTAACCCTATTCCCCTAGTCGACTAATAGCTGATCCAGTCGACTTATAAAGGAGTTGCAGTCGACTTGATTCAGTTCTCTAGAAACCTGTCACTCGAACTTATCTTGACCTAGTCGACTAATACCCAAACCTAGTCGACTAACCTTTTAAATTACCTAGTATAGTCGACTAACTCAAAAGGCAAGTCGACTATAGGCAGTTTCTGACTGTTGGACAGTTTCTTTATTCTGGTATTTTGTGCAACATTTTCCAACATTTCAAACATTTGAATTGCACCTGTAACTACCCTAACTTACCTAGTGTGCATCTATATAAAGGGTAATTAAGCCAAAGGCCAAATACCAATCCTAATCTTCAGTTTTCTAAGATCAAAAATTCTACCAATCCTGAAAACTGTTCCCACTTCAGTTTTTCACCAAGTTCTGATTCTCTAGTGAAGTTCTCTGAAGTTTTTCTCCTATACTAGACCTTGTCTACGTTCATACACAATACCAAGGCTTATAGGAAGTGTTGTAATACTCAAAGCAATCATTGTACATGGGGGTTTTCTTGGTGTAGAAGCAGTTGTACAAGGTGAAGTTTGTTTTCTTGGTGTAGAGAGAAGGTGTACACATTTGGCAAAGGGGATTTGTCAAGTGGTGTGCATGGTTGTGATTTTGGGTGTACAAAATCAAGGATAAAGGAAATTCTCAAGCGGGTGGCTTGGGGACTGGATGTAGGTCAGGAGGACCGAACCAGGATAAATCTCTCGTATTTGCGTTTGTCTAAACTTTTATGAGATTTGATTTCCTTTATTGCAAGTTTATTTATTTGTTTAACTTTAATTCTTCTTTATTTAGTATTTGTGTTGACTTCATATTTTAGATCCATAAGTGCCAACAGAGAAAGTTTCGCATTTGGCATCATCTCGGGACCAACAGTTAGGAGTTGTCTAGGTCAAGGTTACCCTAGACTAGGCTTGGTTGATTACTCTTATTGACTATTGGTGAACTTGTTTGTGATTGTGATTGAGTTTGTGTATGCAAGTGTGATCAAGAGACCCTAATTCATCTAGGTTGACTAGAAACACATCACCACCCAAGTTTGAACTAAGACCAGATCCAGTTATGGCTCAACCAACATCTTTGTAGGATAGGTTCTATCCCATTAGAACATCACTTCCATCTTGCATCCAACTTCCATTGGTTGGTGAATACAATTTTGAGCTCAAGCCTCAGTTCATCAACACACTCCCCAAGTTTTATGGTTTAGAGTCCGAAGATGCTTATTTCTTCATAAGAGAATTTAGGAAAGTATGTCTAATAATGAAAATCTCACACCTTGTAAATGATACTATTAGGTTGAGATTTGTCCCTTTCACTTTTAAAGACTTAGCCAAGAAATGGCTTTACAGCTTAGCGGCCGGCTCTATCACATCTTGGGATGGTTTCATCAAGGTCTTCTTGAAGAAATTCTATCAATTCATAAGACCTCTCTCATTAGGAAGAACATCATTCAATTCAAGTAAGAACCTAGTGAACCGTTTTGGTGGTACTTTGAACGCTTTAAAGACCTCCTTGTCCAATGTCCTCATCATGAAATAGAGAAATGGCGACAATGCCAAATTCTTTATGACGATTTAGACTATTCGTCCAAGACCCTCTTGGAAACCATGTGCCAAGGGGGATTTTTACAGATGGATGAAAATGAAGAATGGGATTTATATGATAATCTAGCAGAAAAGACCATCCAATAGGAACCTATTAATGAAACCTCGAGGAACTCAAACTCTATCTCTTCAAAAGGAGGTCTCCATTCTATTGAATCATCCATAGCTAATGAGGCTAAGTTAGCTAATCTAGCAAGAAGACTGAAAGTTTTAGAAACTAAGGAACCAATTCCAGTCAATCAAGTCAGCCCAAACCAATTTCCAACTCTGGGCTGTACTTACTGTCAAGCAATGAATCATGTGCTTGAGGAGTGTCCTGTGTTGCAGGCTCAGTAACAATACCCCGAACCGATGAATGCGGCCTTTTCAAGGCCGAACAGTAATCCTTACGCACCAACGTACAATCCTGGCTGGAGAAATCACCCGAATTTCTCATGGAGCCAAAATAACAATGACCACTCACGATCAAATCATACAAGCCGCTTCCATCATGCCAATAATTCTTCCAATCTTCAACCTAACTTATTCAATTTTCATCATAATTCTCCCAAACATCCACCTAAATTTTCAAACTATCAACAAAACTTTCCCAACAAACTCCAAAATCTTCCTTTCAGAATCCTCAATTAGAAAGGAGAATGACTGACTTTGAGAGAAACATGAAAAGATATATGAAGAACTAAGATTCTCTCATGCAAACTATACAGAGGTTAGAGGTTCAAATGAGCCAATTAGCCACTCCACAGAATGAGAGACAAAAGGGTACCTTGCCTCGTCAGCCAATAACCCATCCTAAGAATTCTCAACAAGCTCATTTAGCTGAGGATCAATCATTAAATCAATGTAATGTTGTTCATACATTGAGATCAGGAAAGAAAGTTGATAATCAAGTGTCAACACCAACCAATCCCATTCAGCATAACCACAATCAAGTATCCACCTCATCTAATCCCACCCTCCTAAATCTGACGAATCTGAAAAAGATAAGTCTACCAGTCAGTTGCACCAGCCTATAGTACCATTTCCTAATAGGCTTAAAAATAACAAGCAAAATCCACACATGGATAAGATAATTGAGATATGTAATCAAGTGAAGATAAATGTGCCACTTCTTGATGCCATCAAATAAGTCCCATCCTATGTTAAGTTTCTTAAGGACATGTGCACCAAGAAGAGAAAGACTAATGTACCCAAAAGATCTTCTTAGCCACTAACATTAGTGAGATACTGTTGGGTCCGATCCCTGTCAAGTATAAGGATCCAGGTTGTCCCACCATTGCCTGTACCATAGGACAAAGCTGAGATTAGTTGTGCACTTCTTGATTTGGGAGCAAGTATCAACTTGCTTCCATTCTCAGTTTATCAACAACTCGGGTTGGGTGATCTTAGTCCAACTCGAGTCTCTATCCAACTGGCTGACCGTTCAGTTAAAGTTCCAAAGGGAAAAATTAATGATGTCCTTATCCAGGTCGGGGAGTTTATTTACCCCGTTGATTTCATAGTTTTAGAGACACAACCTGTGTCCAATCCTAAGGCTCAAACTCCTATTATGCTAGGGCAACCATTCCTTACTACGGCCAATGCTATCATCAATTGTAGGAATGGGTCCATGAGGTTAAACTTTGGGGACATGACTAGGGAAGCCAATGTCTTCAACCTAGGGAAACAATCCCATGATGTTGAGGACCAAACATTTGAAGTCAACCTTATAGAGAACTTAACAAGTGAACACAGGGAAGAATTAGAATTAGAAACTGAGTGTGACTTCCGGTTAGAGTCTGACTACTTTAATCTTGATCAGGTTTTTTGAGTCTGCTGTGAATTGGGCCTCGAACCCTATTTCACGAAATATAGAGCCAACTAATTTAACTCATCCCTCCAGTGAGCCTTCCTCTTCCTTAGAATTGAAAGCCTTACCTGTGCATCTCAAGTACGTCTATCTAGGCAAACAAGAGAACTTTCCTGTAATCATTGCCTCCCATTTAAATAATGGGAAAGAAGAAGACCTTAAAGCAATTCTAAGAATACATAGGGAAGTCATTGGTTGGAATATGACTAATATAAAGGGATTATGTCCAACCATCGTTCAACATCGCATTCATCTCAATGAAGATGCCTCACCTAAAAGAGACCCCAAGCGTAGGTTAAACCCTATAATGCAAGAGGTTGTTCATGCTAAAGTTGTGAAACTCTTAGACAATGGGATAATCTATCCCATTTTTGATAGCTAATGGGTCAGTCATGTCCACGCGGTTCCAAAGAAATCCGGTTTCATTGTAGTGATAAACGAGAACAAAGAGTTGGTCCAAACACGATTTCCCGCAAAGATTTGAGTTTGCATTGACTATAGGAAGCTGGCCGTTTTCCACTTCCCTTCATTAATCAAATGCTTGAACATTTGGCGGGCCACGAGTATTACTGTTTCTTGGACGGTTACTCGGGGTATATTCAGATTCCTATTCCTCCTGAGGACCAAGAAAAGACCACATTCACATGTCCATTTGGGACATTTGTTTATCGTCGAATGCCTTTCGACTTGTGCAATGCCCCAGCAACGTTTCAACATTGCATGTTGAGTCTTTTTTCTGATATGGTAGAATGATTCTTAGAAATCTTCATAGATGATTTCTTCATCTATGGAGATTCGTTCACTCAATGTCTCCACCATTTAGAACTTGTCCTCCAACGTTGTACTGAGAAAAATCTGACACTGAACTGGGAGAAATGCCGCTTCATGGTAAAACATGAAATTGTCTTGGGTCATGAAATCTCCAAGAAGGGAATTGAAGTGGATAGAGCTAAGATTGAGATTATTTCTAAGCTTCCCATGCCCAAATGCGTGAAGGATATTAGATCCTTCTTAAGACACGCCGATTTTTAGTGAAGATTTATCAAGGATTTTAGTAAGATTGCTAGGCCCTTGACTAATCTGTTAGCTAAGGACGTGTCATTCACTTTCGATGCTGAATGTATGAATTCTTGGGAGAAGGTTAAAGAGAGTTTATTTCTGCACCAATCATATCTGCACCGGATTGGTCTAAGCCGTTCGAAATCATGTGCGATGCTTCTGATTTTGTCATAGGCATTGTCCTAAGACAACGCATTGATAACAAGTAGCACGTGATTTACTACTCTAGTAGGACTCTCAACGATGCTCAATTGAATTACACTACTACAGAGAAGGAATTCTTGGCAGTAGTGTTTGCCTTAGAGAAATTTCGTCCCTACCTACTAGGGTCCAAAACCACCATTTTTACCGATCATTCTGCGCTTAGGTACCTCATGATGAAGAAGAATGCTAAGGTCGGACTCATTCGTTGGATCCTCCTTCTTCAAGAATTTGATCTTGAGATTCGAGATAAGAAAGGCATAGAAAATGTCGTTACTGACCATCTCTCATGTATCCCAAATTCTCCATGCAACGAATTGACCATAAATGAGGACTTTCGTAATGAAAATCTCTTAGCTATCTTTAGGGAACCTTAGTTTGCTGATATAGTGAATTACTTAGTCACAAACTAAACTCCGTCTCATTGGTCCAAAACAATATATACCGGTTCTTATCCCAAGTTCGGTATTTCTTTTGGGAGGAACCGTATCTTTTTAAGTACTGTTCTGACCAAATCATTAGGAGATTCATTCCCGATGAAGAGGTTAAGAGTGTTTTATCCTTTTGTCACGAATTTGCATGTGGTGGACACTTTGGTCCCCGCAAGACTGCTGAAAAAGTGCTACAAAGTGGGTTCTATTGGCTCACTTTGTGCAAAGATGCTTATGAATTTTGCAAGATGTGTCCTAGATGCCAGATGGTAGGAAGGATCTCAAAACGAGATATGATTCCCCTCAACCCAATCTAGAAATAGAACTCTTTGATGTTTGGGGCATCGACTTTATCGGTCCATTTCCTAATTTATTTGGAAACCAATACATATTGGTTGTTGTGGACTATGTGTCCAAGTGGGTAGAAGCTATTACTAGTAGAACTAATGATAACAAAGTTGTCATAAAGTTTTTGAAAGAGAACATTTTCTCACGCTTTGGAACCCCTCGTGCTATCATCAGTAATAATGGCACTCAGTTTTGTAATAGATCCTTTGAAGCTCTTAAGCGAAAGTATGCCATAACTCTCAAGTTGTCCATACCTTATTATCCTCAAACCAGTGGGCAGGTTGAGGTTTCTAATAGACAAGTCAAACTTATCTTGTAGAAGACTGTGAACCAAAACTAGAAAGATTAGTCTATCAAACTTGTAGATGTCCTATGGGCCTAAAGGACCACTTTCAAGACGATTCTAAGGATGTCTCCTTATAGGTTAGTCTATGGTAAAGTTTGCCACCTACCCGTTGAATTAGAGCACCGGGCCTTATGGGCAATCAAGCAGTTGAATTTCAACTTGACTAAGGCCGGTGACCTTCAGAAATTATAAATTTTCGAATTAGAGGAGTTAAGAAATGAGGCCTATGAAAATGCTAAGATCACTAAAGATAGAGTTAAGATTTTTATGATAAACACATCATAAGGAAAACCTTTGTCCCTAGACAAAAAGTTAAACTCTATAATTCTAGGCTTCATCTTTTTCTCGGAAAATTAAAATCAAGATGGACTGGGCCATTCGTTGTCAAAACCGTGTTTTCACACGGTGTTGTGGAGATCAGTGATACCAAGAATGGAAATGACTTTAAGGTAAATGGTCAACGCCTTAAACCTTTCTTGGAATCGGCGCCGATAAATGAAACGGCTATGGGTCTTTTCAGCCTAGTGTATCGGTAACTTCCCTCTGTTACATTTTATTTCATGCATCTATACATTTCTTTCATACATTGGGGACAATGCATGAGATAAGTGTGGGGGAGGGCTCTAACATGACTAATATAACTAAAAAAAACAAATAAAAGAAGACAACAGAAAATATATATATATTTATAAAAAAACTTTTTGAAAGGTAAAGAACAATATTTTGATATATTTTTTGTAAAAAATTAAGTCAATTTTAATGAATAGGAAAATCATTACTAGGATTTCTTATACTTGGTCAAAATAAGATAAATTGTTTGATTTTCAGGGTTAGGAAGAAAATTGATGAAAGTAATTTAGTCTTGATCTTTACCTTGAAGAAATATGCACACTTTATGCACTTACATACTTAGGGTTAAAAGGCAAAAATTCTTATGCCTTATATATAAAAAAAAAATGCAAATCTAATTATTGATTAGCTAGGTGCTTGGGCCTAAGCAAGCCTTGGTATTTATGCAAAAGATAATTAGATAAGTATGAAAAATATATATATAAATCCTCTGATTAAACTGAGTATTTGTGCCTCTTGAAGCATAAGTATTCACGCCTAAAAGGGATACATTTTATAATAAAAACCTTGATTTTGTGGCCTTATCTGCTCGAGTGTTTAAGTTCTTAGGGGTGTTTTCTCACCTGGTGCCCTAAAACTATCCAGTTTGGGTGTCCCCGACTAAAGGCTTGTTACATGGGCAGATTAGAAAGCCTAATGAAATTGAGGAATAAATACCACCAAAAATAAATATAAATAAGGCATAGGAGTTAATGTTGAAGAACCCTTAGTCAAACTTCACTGTCACGATGGTGCATATGACTCAGGGTAAAGTAATAGACTAGATGAGAAATACAATTTGACTTCTTACTTTGACTAATGACATGTTTTTGAATAGAGACTAAGTTTAGGAATGAAAACTTTGATAATCCTATAACTTATAGATTACTTGAGCTCTTACAAATATACTTCAAATTTTTCTCTTTTCAAAATGCTTTTCGAAAATACTAATATTTTTTTCTCTTTCTTTATGGATTTTGTGGGTGCAATCTACTGAAAACTCTCACGAGACAAAACTCGTCCTCTAGGGATAACCAAGAGATTTAACAGCTTGTTGCACAAGCTCAGTGCAATCGAGTGACCTACAAAAGTGGTTAATAATCTTTGATTTAGTTTTGCTGTTTTGCTAGAGGACGAGCAAAAGATAGGTGTGGGGGTGTGATTGCACACATTTATTGAAAAACACCTAGAGGGGGGGTGAATAGGTGTTAGTGCTAATCTAAAACTTAATGCAAAACTAAGTGCGCTAAATGCGGAAGCTAATGCAAATTATGCACAAACTAATACAATACAACAAGTGTAGCCGAATTCCCCTTGCGAGGCTCTGAACTAACTCCCCTTGATTCCCCTTGAAATGGGTTGAGGCGCTATGTGAAGCTCTTGTTGGATGAGTATAAGTTAGGCACACACACACAAGCAATCCAAGCAATCAAGAATATGGCAATATGATTCACACACACAATCAAGCCAAGCAAATAAAGATGAATTGCAATATGAAAGATGCAAGGCAACACAAGCAATGAATAAGATATGTATGCAATGAAAGAATGATGCTTGTATGAAATGATGCTTGCACAAATGTAAAGAGAGAGAGTAAAAGAGACAAGTGGATCAAACGCTAACAACAAGATTTGTTTCGAGGTTCGAGCACCCAGCTCTACATCCCCGCCTACACCACCGTGTAGGATTTCCCAATCCACTATAGGAGTACCAAACTCCTCACTCAACCTTACAATACCACCGAGGCAATACAACCACAATCCACCTCTACCGAAGAGGGATACGGCCCGTAGCCAACAACAAACACCACTACCTCTACCGAAGAGGTTTACAACACAATCGCCTCTACCAAAGAGGGATCCAAACCAATACCACTCCGATCACCTCTACCGAAGAGGGATTCACAAAAGCAAGGAGGGTTTACAATTTAGAGGCCACAACAACAACCTCAAAACTCTCTCTTTTCTCTTTTTTCACAAAAACAAGATCCTAATAGTTTAGGATAGAAGATATGGCTCAAGTGTGGAAAATTAGGTGTTTTGGAAAACAAGAACACAAAGAAAATACTTGGGAAAAAATTCTTGTAAAAGATATAGAATGGAAACCAATACAAATATCCCAAATCCTATTTTCTTTGATTTTTCGAAAAACCTAAAACAAAATGAATGAATCCTTTTTGCACAAAAAAAAAACTCTTTTGAAAACACTGTTAAAACACTAGTAAAGGTCAGGAAATTTTGGCATCAAAATCTTGAGGAGAAACTCCAAACAATGGGGTTTATATAGGCCAAATTCAAAACTAGCCGTTAGGCTGACGTGTCAGCCTGACAGGCCTGGCGGTCGACCGCCCGGTCGACCGTCAAACGGTCAAAATATATGACCGTTGACAGCTGCCGGTCGACCTGGCGGTCGACCCAAACAAACAGAGACCAATCTGGTCACAGTCGGTCGACCACACGGTCGACCGTCTACAGAAACAGCCGACGTGCACGGTTTTGTGCACGTCCGGTCGACCGGCCGGTCGACTGGCCGCTTGTCCCGGTCGACCGTCCCTGTCGACCGGCCCAGCCTGGCAGGCAGCAAAATGGGTCAGATTGAAACACATTTTTCGAGCTGAAAACGTTCGTATTTGGGAATAAGTATATAGAATAAAGTTGTAGATATTGACGTCTTCTTTCTAATGCAACTTAAATCAAATCAATATCAATTTAGATGAGAAAGTTATCAACAAAACACTGACAGGTGTCAAAACAGAAACTGTAACCTGTTTTCAGAACAAGGACAGATTTCAACCAAATATTTGATAACTTTAAAATTAGAATCTAAAAAAGGTTATTAAATAAGAAATTTATATCTGAAAGTTATCTTTGAAATTCAAGTTAAATCATGTTATTTGAATATAAAAATAAAAAGTTATGATAATAACTATAGAAGGGTGTCAAGCAGATCTGTAGAACTAAAAACCGGTTCAAATCCAAAACCCGATATATGTATTTGAAATCCAAATCCGATTCAATCAAAAACAAAACATATTGAATTTATGTGTGTGTATTGTGAACTTGAGCATATCATACTATTCTAATCTTTACAAATGGATCTAAACACACTATCTAAACTAGGATACCTAAGTCTTCTTGATGATCTCCATCTTCAAGTAGACTTGCTCCCAAACGCAATCCACCGAGTGCAAAGGTATGATCTTTAAGTTTTGGCACCGGAATCACCATGATAAGCTTCCAAACACCTCTTATTGAAGCTATCACCAAACTAATATCCTGCTAATAATCTGAAACTTAGAATCACAAGATTATTAGTAAACATAACTACATGAGTGAGTCATCATCAAAACTAGAGTGGAAGGCCTTTGGGCCAACAATCTCCCCCTTTTTGATGATGACAAAACTCATGGAGTTATATATGCATGGATTAAAGTTAAGCTTCAAAGAAGCTCCCCCTTAACTCATGCATAAACAAATAAACAATAAATATGCAATGAATGTCAATGCATATAAACAAGATGCTCTAGATACTAATGAAATATTCAACACAAAACATACTCTAGATACCAATTAAAATAAAATATAAAACATGTTCTTTTGCTTTCTCTAAAACAAGTACATGCATACAAAGAAGACATGCATATAACACCAAATTCTTCTCCCCCTTTTTGTCAATCATCAACAAAGGGGTAAAAACATAAAACAAATTTTTTTTCCTCCCCCTTTTCGTCAAAAACAAAAGGATCAAGAAGGGGTAATCAAAACATTCTAAACAATACAAAATCTTCTCCCCCTTTTTGTTCTAAACCAAGAATCAATAAAGGGTTAAACATCAAAACATTGATATCAATTAAAAATATGTCAATGAAATGCATCTAGATACCAATAGAAATTCAACATGGATCAATAAATGGTATATGAGATAGACATTCATGAAGAGGAAGACGTTAAGTTAACTTCCCTACATATATGAATTACATGAAGAAAGGAAGACACGCCCTAATTCACATAACACAAAATACGTAATGCATAAAAGGAGATGTGAAGCTCCTCTTACAAACGTGCATCTCATAAAGAAGAGTTGTCAAGCTCTTCAATATAGGGTACACACAACATGAATCTATTCACATATAGGCAATGTAGATTAAAACAGTAAAAAAATATTTAGATACCAACTTAAATCATAAATATCTTGATATCAAAAGAGAGTATTTTTCTTTTTAAGCATATGATACCAATTTGAAACTAATTTCCATTAAAACAAATTTCTAAGTCATAAAGTGTGGGAGTGGAAATCAAATACCAATTAAAAATATGAAATGCAAGTTTTCTCCCCCTTTATGAAATACCAACTAAAAAACATGCGTAGGCTTGAAATAAGATATCAAAAAAAATAAATCAATTGAAATAAAGTTAAAGCTCAAGCTCTAGCATAAATAAGATTTGTGCCTAAGATATAGAAATATAATAGCACAAATAAACAATGTATATGTGTATGAAAATAAAATGAGTGCCAATCACCAATAGATGATACCAATGGATAGCATTCATACACAATGAATAATTATGAGTATACAAAAGGATCAAATTGATACCAATTGAAAGAGTTCAATGATACCAATTGAAATAACAATAATAGCATGTGTATACCTCATATCACAACGAAGAATACGAACTAGTTAAAATGAAAAATTTTGTTAACTAGTACGAAATCCTTCAAGCAAGGAATAAAACAAAATAGTTTTTCATAAAATATGAATTCCACATGCTAATCAACACTCTAATTCAATTAATCGTAAATATGACTCATGAAAACAAAACATGAGTAAGCAATAAAAAGTGAGTGTACAAATAAAATGTGTAGGTCATAATCATGAAAATGTACATTAAGCTCAATTATTCCTTAAATCAATAAAACATGAAAATAATTAAAGCTATTTAATCTTCAATGGCATGTATGTCTAATACAAGCTAAGATATACATACATATCCAAAACACAACGAGTCCACAACATGTATATGCATGAAGGCACGTGGCTCAAAAAGGATGTATATGTATAAGATTAGTTTGAACTAGATAGACATATACATGAAGTGAAAACTCATAATCATAAAATAAACACCAAGAATGGAATACAAGTTTAAAATGTATGAATCATCAAAACTAGACTATACTAGCACATCTAATAGGTTCAAATAAGCGTTTAAGCACAGATATAAATAGATTTATTTGTGGCCCACTACATGTACAAGTATAAATTTTAATCTTAATGAAAACTAACATCTAAACATGTAATCAAGTCATAAAGCATCAAAACAAACACGAATATCATATTGCTAAATAAAGCACATACAAAATTCATCAAAATTCTTTTATTTGAAACAAACTTCTAGGTATATGTATGATACACCCAAATCTAACAATATACATATACATGAAGTAAAAACATGAAAATAGGTATAACAAGTATAAATGAACGAATCATCAAAAACTAGCTTATACGTGTGCATATAGTGTGTACAAATGAGCATGAATATCAATTATATATAAAATTGTACATGTATAATACAAGTTTTGATAAAATCTACATTTAAGCATGTTATAACCATATGAAGCATTAAAAACGAGATAAAAATCATCATGATAAAACTAAAACATGATTACTATGTAAATTTACATGTATTAGATTCATGATGTACATTATAGCTAAACAAAAAGTGAGAACACTAAATATGGGTTCATATAAGCATGTGTGTCTCAAATACTATACATGTATGTCAAGGATCTAATAAGCATGGCATTTACACACTAATCCAAAGACAATGAAAACATGCTATAAAACAAGTGAATATGAAAGCATGTAAACAAATAATAAGGAGTTAGGAATCGTTACCAAAACCTAGAAGGCAACTCTCCTTGTCTCCAAAACATGGTGGTCCTCTCCACCAAAACTTTTCTTGAAAGTGATGCATCCAAATGATTTCCTTTAAGCTTGGAACGCATCCACTTCAAGGTGCCATCACTCTCACGTCATGTGAGAGCCCACACCTACATCAAAATTCTTAGGGGTGGTCTTTGGTACCCATACTCTTTTGGGTCCATGGGGGTTAGTAGCTTCTCTAACCCAAACAAAATTCTTTGCTAAATTAGGAGTATGTAATCTATCATAGCAAAATTTAGCAAGGTGGCCCGTACGACCACAATGTGTACAAGTGTACACATGAGCATACATGTGTTGATGGTGTCCGTGAGGAGCATGTGTATGCCGTGGAGGGTGTGCATGCATAAAGTATGGAACTTGTTTCTTTCGAACCAAGGATTCCAAGCGTGTATGGTTCATGGCACATTGGCTCAAAGTGGAGCCCAAACAATCTACACTCTTCTTTAGCAAACAAATATCATCATTAATCCTAGAAAAAGAGGTACATGCATTAGGTAGACTAGATGAAGAGGCTACACTAGCATGGCAAACATGAGCATCAATCTTATTTTTCAAAACTTCATTTTTCTTCAAACAAACATCTAAGTCATTTGAAATAGAAGTTATTTTATTTTTCAAAGCAACATTCTCTTTTAAAACAAAATCAATTATTGAAGACAAATTTTCATTTTTCTTCAAAATAACATGGCAATCATTTTTAGATTTTAAAAATTCATTTTCTTTAAGTGCAAGTTCTAATTGAGATCTCAATGAATCCCTTTCATTATAGACCTCAACCTTCTCTTGCAAAACATTATCAAGTCTAGAATGCAAACTTTTATTTTCTTTTTCAATTTCTAGACTTTTCTTTTTCAAAATTTTATACTTCTCAATTAATTTTTCACACACAATAGATAGTTCTTCATTTAAAGCATGGGGATCAAAATTATCATCACATGAAGAACTAGAGCAATCATCACTATCTAAGTGGGGTTCCGAATGTACCTCAAGGGAGTCATTCCCTTGGACCATGAAGCATTGTGATTCGGAGTCTCCACTAGATTCCTCTTTCTTTTAGATTTGCACTTGAAGCTCGGAGGTGGTGGTTGTAGTTGTCAATAAATTCCACACTGCAAAGGCGGAATCAATATTAGAAACATGTAAAAGATATTCTTTTGAAAGTGTGCTTCTAATAGCCTCTAGGGCTTGAGCATTGGCCCCTATATGATCACCATTACCAAGATAGCATTTCTTGGTAGCGGCAAGAAAGACATGCAAACCTAGGGTCTTCAAGTACATGGACATCCTATACTTCCAAACAACAATGTTGGAAGGGTCGAAACTAGGTGGGGTCATGAAGTCCATGGTAAAAACTATATGTGTGCAAACAAATAAATGCAAACAAGATTAGCAATCAATGGATCTTACTCCTAGGATGTTAAGCCTAAGTATCAGGAGCACTAGCTCTGATACCAATTGAAAAACACCTAGAGGGGGGTGAATAGGTGTTAGTGCTAATCTAAAACTTAATGCAAAACTAAGTGCGCTAAATGCGGAAGCTAATGCAAATTATGCACAAACTAATACAATACAACAAGTGTAGCCGAATTCCCCTTGCGAGGATCTGGACTAACTCCCCTTGATTCCCCTTGAAATGGGTTGAGGCGCTATGTGAAGCTCTTGTTGGATGAGTATAAGTTAGGCACACACACACAAGCAATCCAAGCAATCAAGGATATGGCAATATGATTCACACACACAATCAAGCCAAGCAAATAAAGATGAATTGCAATATGAAAGATGCAAGGCAACACAAGCAATGAATAAGATATGTATGCAATGAAAGAATGATGCTTGTATGAAATGATGCTTGCACAAATGTAAAGAGAGAGAGTAAAAAAGACAAGTGGATCAAACGCTAACAACAACATTTGTTTCGAGGTTCGAGCACCCAGCTCTACATCCCCGCCTACACCACCGTGTAGGATTTCCCAATCCACTATAGGAGTACCAAACTCCTCACTCAACCTTACAATACCACCGAGGCAATACAACCACAATCCACCTCTACTGAAGAGGGATACGGCCCGTAGCCAACAACAAACACCACTACCTCTACCGAAGAGGTTTACAACACAATCGCCTCTACCAAAGAGGGATCCAAACCAATACCACTCCGATCACCTCTACCGAAGAGGGATTCACGAAAGCAAGGAGGGTTTACAATTTAGAGGCCACAACAACAACCTCAAAACTCTCTCTTTTCTCTTTTTCCACAAAAACAGGATCCTAATAGTTTAGGATAGAAGATATGGCTCAAGTGTGGAAAATTAGGTGTTTTGGAAAACAAGAACACAAAGAAAATACTTGGGAAAAAAATTCTTGTAAAAGATATAGAATGGAAACCAATACAAATATCCCAAATCCTATTTTCTTTGATTTTTCTAAAAACCTAAAACAAAATGAATGAATCCTTTTGCACAAAAAAAAAACTCTTTTGAAAACACTGTTAAAACACTAGTAAAGGTCAAGAAATTTTGGCATCAAAATCTTGAGAAACTCCAAACAATGGGGTTTATATAGGCCAAATTCAAAACTAGCCGTTAGGCTGACGTGTCAGCCTGACAGGCCTGGCGGTCGACCGCCCGGTCGACCGTCAAACGGTCAAAAATATGACCGTTGACAGCTGCCGGTCGACCTGGCGGTCGACCCAAACAAACAGAGACCAATCTGGTCACAGTCGGTCGACCGCAGGGTCGACCGTCTACAGAAACAGCCGACGTGCACGGTTTTGTGCACGTCCGGTCGACCCGGTCGACCGTCCTTGTCGACCGGCCCAGCCTGGCAGGCAGCAAAATGGGTCAGATTGAAACACATTTTTCGAGCTGAAAACGTTCGAATTTGGGAATAAGTATATAGTATAAAGTTGTAGATATTGAAGTCTTCTTTCTAATGCAACTTAAATCAAATCAATATCAATTTAGATGAGAATGTTATCAACAAAACACTGACAGGTATCAAAACAGAAACTGTAACCTGTTTTCAGAACAAGGACAGATTTCAACCAAATATTTGATAACTTTAAAATTAGAATCTGAAAAAGGTTATTAAATAAGAAATTTATATCTGAAAGTTATCTTTGAAATGCAAGTTAAATCATGTTATTTGAATATAAAAATAAAAGTTATGATAATAACTATAGGAGGGTGTCAAGCAGATCTGTAGAACTAAAAACCGGTTCAAATCCAAAACCCGATATATGTATTTGAAATCCAAATCCGATTCAATCAAAAACCAAACATATTGAATTTATGTGTGTGTATTGTGAACTTGAGCATATCATACTATTCTAATCTTTACAAATGGATCTAAACACACTATCTAAACTAGGATACCTAAGTCTTCTTGATGATCTCCATCTTCAAGTAGACTTGCTCCCAAACGCAATCCACCGAGTGAAAAGGTATGATCTTTAAGTTTTGGCACCGGAATCACCATGATAAGCTTCCAAACACCTCTTGTTGAAGCTATCACCAAACTAATATCCTACTAATGATCTGAAACTTAGAATCACAAGATTATTAGTAAACATAACTACATTAGTGAGTCATCATCAAAACTAGAGTGGAAGGCCTTTGGGCCAACAATCTCCCCCTTTTTGATGATGACAAAACTCATGGAGTTATATGTGCATGGATTAAAGTTAAGCTTCAAAGAAGCTCCCCCTTAACTCATGCATAAACAAATAAACAATAAATATGCAATGAATGTCAATGCATATAAACAAGATGCTCTAGATACTAATGAAATATTCAACACAAAACATACTCTAGATACCAATTAAAATAAAATATAAAACATGTTCTTTTGCTTTCTCTAAAACAAGTACATGCATACAAAGAAGACATGCATATAACACCAAATTCTTCTCCCCCTTTTTGTCAATCATCAACAAAGGGGTAAAAACATAAAACAAATTTTTTTTTCCTCCCCCTTTTCGTCAAAAACAAAAGGATCAAGAAGGGGTAATCAAAACATTCTAAACAATACAAAATCTTCTCCCCCTTTTTGTTCTAAACCAAGAATCAATAAAGGGTTAAACATCAAAACATTGATATCAATTAAAAATATGTCAATGAAATGCATCTAGATACCAATAGAAATTCAACATGGATCAATAAATGGTATATGAGATAGACATTCATGAAGAGGAAGACGTTAAGTTAACTTCCCTACATATATGAATTACATGAAGAAAGGAAGACGCGCCCTAATTCACATAACACAAAATACGTAATGCATAAAAGGAGATGTGAAGCTCCTCTTACACACGTGCATCTCATAAAGAAGAGTTGTCAAGCTCTTCAATATAGGGTACACACAACATGAATCTATTCACATATAGGCAATGTAGATTAAAACAGTAAAAAAATATTTAGATACCAACTTAAATCATAAATATCTTGATATCAAAAGAGAGTATTTTTCTTTTTAAGCATATGATACCAATTTGAAACTAATTTCCATTAAAACAAATTTCTAAGTCATAAAGTGTGGGAGTGGAAATCAAATACCAATTAAAAATATGAAATGCAAGTTTTCTCCCCCTTTATGAAATACCAACTAAAAAACATGCGTAGGCTTGAAATAAGATATCAAAAAAAATAAATCAATTGAAATAAAGTTAAAGCTCAAGCTCTAGCATAAATAAGATTTGTGCCTAAGATATAGAAATATAATAGCACAAATAAACAATGTATATGTGTATGAAATTAAAATGAGTGCCAATCACCAATAGATGATACCAATGGAAAGCATTCATACACAATGAATAATTATGAGTATACAAAAGGATCAAATTGATACCAATTGAAAGAGTTCAATGATACCAATTGAAATAACAATAATAGCATGTGTATACCTCATATCACAACGAAGAATACGAACTAGTTAAAATGAAAAATTTTGTTAACTAGTACGAAATCCTTCAAGCAAGGAATAAAACAAAATAGTTTTTCATAAAATATGAATTCCACATTCTAATCAACACTCTAATTCAATTAATCATAAATATGACTCATGAAAACAAAACATGAGTAAGCAATAAAAAGTGAGTGTACAAATAAAATGTGTAGGTCATAATCATGAAAATGTACATTAAGCTCAATTATTCCTTAAATCAATAAAACATGAAAATAATTAAAGCTATTTAATCTTCAATGGCATGTATGTCTAATACAAGCTAAGATATACATACATATCCAAAACACAACGAGTCCACAACATGTATATGCATGAAGGCACGTGGCTCAAAAAGGATGTATATGTATAAGATTAGTTTGAACTAGATAGACATATACATGAAGTGAAAACTCATAATCATAAAACAAACACCAAGAATGGAATACAAGTTTAAAATGTATGAATCATCAAAACTAGACTATACTAGCACATCTAATAGGTTCAAATAAGCGTTTAAGCACAGATATAAATAGATTTATTTGTGGCCCACTACATGTACAAGTATAAATTTTAATCTTAATGAAAACTAACATCTAAACATGTAATCAAGTCATAAAGCATCAAAACAAACACGAATATCATATTGCTAAATAAAGCACATACAAAATTCATCAAAATTCTTTTATTTGAAACAAACTTCTAGGTATATGTATGATACACCCAAATCTAACAATATACATATACATGAAGTAAAAACATGAAAATAGGTATAACAAGTATAAATGAACGAATCATCAAAAACTAGCTTATACGTGTGCATATAGTGTGTACAAATGAGCATGAAGTTCAATTATATATAAAACAAATGTAGCTCACTATTTGTACATGTATAATACAAGTTTTGATAAAATCTACATTTAAGCATGTTATAACCATATGAAGCATCAAAAACGAGATAAAAATCATCATGATAAAACTAAAACATGATTACTATGTAAATTTACATGTATTAGATTCATGATGTACATTATAGCTAAACAAAAAGTGAGAACACTAAATATAGGTTCATATAAGCATGTGTGTCTCAAATACTATAAATGTATGTCAAGGATCTAATAAGCATGGCATTTACACATTAATCCAAAGACAATGAAAACATGCTATAAAACAAGTGAATATGAAAGCATGTAAACAAATAATAAGGAGTTAGGAATCGTTACCAAAACCTAGAAGGCAACTCTCCTTGTCTCCAAAACATGGTGGTCCTCTCCACCAAAACTTCCCTTGAAAGTGATGCATCCAAATGATTTCCTTTAAGCTTGGAACGCATCCACTTCAAGGTGCCATCACTCTCACGTCATGTGAGAGCCCACACCTACATCAAAATTCTTAGGGGTGGTCTTTGGTACCCATACTCTTTTGGGTCCATGGGGGTTAGTAGCTTCTCTAACCCAAACAAAATTCTTTGCTAAATTAGGAGTATGTAATCTATCATAGCAAAATTTAGCAAGGTGGCCCGTACGACCACAATGTGTACAAGTGTACACATGAGCATACATGTGTTGATGGTGTCCGTGAGGAGCATGTGTATGCCGTGGAGGGTGTGCATGCATAAAGTATGGAACTTGTTTCTTTCGAACCAAGGATTCCAAGCGTGTATGGTTCATGGCACATTGGCTCAAAGTGGAGCCCAAACATTCTACACTCTTCTTTAGCAAACAAATATCATCATTAATCCTAGAAAAAGAGGTACATGCATTAGGTAGACTAGATGAAGAGGCTACACTAGCATGGCAAACATGAGCATCAATCTTATTTTTCAAAACTTCATTTTTCTTCAAACAAACATCTAAGTCATTTGAAATAGAAGTTATTTTATTTTTCAAAGCAACATTCTCTTTTAAAACAAAATCAATTATTGAAGACAAATTTTCATTTTTCTTCAAAATAACATGGCAATCATTTTTAGATTTTAAAAATTCATTTTCTTTAAGTGCAAGTTCTAATTGAGATCTCAATGAATCCCTTTCATTATAGACCTCAACCTTCTCTTGCAAAACATTATCAAGTCTAGAATGCAAACTTTTATTTTCTTTTTCAATTTCTAGACTTTTCTTTTTCAAAATTTTATACTTCTCAATTAATTTTTCACACACAATAGATAGTTCTTCATTTAAAGCATGGGGATCAAAATTATCATCACATGAAGAACTATAGCAATCATCACTATCTAAGTGGGGTTCCGAATGTACCTCAAGGGAGTCATTCCCTTGGACCATGAAGCATTGTGACTCGGAGTCTCCACTAGATTCCTCTTTCTTTTGGATTTGCACTTGAAGCTCGGAGGTGGTGGTTGTAGTTGTCAATAAATTTCACACTGCAAAGGCGGAATCAATATTAGAAACATGTAAAAGATATTCTTTTGAAAGTGTGCTTCTAATAGCCTCTAGGGCTTGAGCATTGGCCCCTATATGATCACCATTACCAAGATAGCATTTCTTGGTAGCGGCAAGAAAGACATGCAAACCTAGGGTCTTCAAGTACATGGACATCCTATACTTCCAAACAACAATGTTGGAAGGGTCGAAACTAGGTGGGGTCATGAAGTCCATGGTAAAAACTATATGTGTGCAAACAAACAAATGCAAACAAGATTAGCAATCAATGGATCTTACTCCTAGGATGTTAAGCCTAAGTATCAGGAGCACTAGCTCTGATACCAATTGAAAAACACCTAGAGGGGGGGTGAATAGGTGTTAGTGCTAATCTAAAACTTAATGCAAAACTAAGTGCGCTAAATGCGGAAGCTAATGCAAATTATGCACAAACTAATACAATACAACAAGTGTAGCCGAATTCCCCTTGCGAGGCTCTGGACTAACTCCCCTTGATTCCCCTTGAAATGGGTTGAGGCGCTATGTGAAGCTCTTGTTGGATGAGTATAAGTTAGGCACACACACACAAGCAATCCAAGCAATCAAGGATATGGCAATATGATTCACACACACAATCAAGCCAAGCAAATAAAGATGAATTGCAATATGAAAGATGCAAGGCAACACAAGCAATGAATAAGATATGTATGCAATGAAAGAATGATGCTTGTATGAAATGATGCTTGCACAAATGTAAAGAGAGAGAGTAAAAGAGACAAGTGGATCAAACGCTAACAACAAGATTTGTTTCGAGGTTCGAGCACCCAGCTCTACATCCCCGCCTACACCACCGTGTAGGATTTCCCAATCCACTATAGGAGTACCAAACTCCTCACTCAACCTTACAATACCACCGAGGCAATACAACCACAATCCACCTCTACCGAAGAGGGATACGGCCCGTAGCCAACAACAAACACCACTACCTCTACCGAAGAGGTTTACAACACAATCGCCTCTACCAAAGAGGGATCCAAACCAATACCACTCCGATCACCTCTACCGAAGAGGGATTCACAAAAGCAAGGAGGGTTTACAATTTAGAGGCCACAACAACAACCTCAAAACTCTCTCTTTTCTCTTTTTCCACAAAAATAAGATCCTAATAGTTTAGGATAGAAGATATGGCTCAAGTGTGAAAAATTAGGTGTTTTGGAAAACAAGAACACAAAGAAAATACTTGAGAAAAAAATTCTTGTAAAAGATATAGAATGGAAACCAATACAAATATCCCAAATCCTATTTTCTTTGATTTTTCCAAAAACCTAAAACAAAATGAATGAATCTTTTTGCACAAAAACCTAAAACAAAATGAATGAATCCAATCTGGTCACAGTCGGTCGACCGCACGGTCGACCGTCTACAGAAACAGCTGACGTGCACGGTTTTGTGCACGTCCGGGTCGACCGGCCGGTCGACTTGTCCCGGTCGACCGTCCCTGTCGACCGGCCCAGCCTGGCAGGCAGCAAAATGGGTCAGATTGAAACACATTTTTCGAGCTGAAAACGTTCGGATTTGGGAATAAGTATATAGGATAAAGTTGTAGATATTGAAGTCTTCTTTCTAATGCAACTTAAATCAAATCAATATAAATTTAGATGAAAAAGTTATCAACAAAAAACTGACAGGTGTCAAAACAGAAACTGTAACCTGTTTTCAGAACAAGGACAGATTTCAACCAAATATTTGATAACCTTAAAATTAGAATCTGAAAAAGGTTATTAAATAAGAAATTTAGATCTGAAAGTTATCTTTGAAATGCAAGTTAAATCATGTTATTTGAATATAAAAATAAAATGTTATGATAATAACTATAGAAGGGTGTCAAGCAGATCTGTAGAACTAAAAACCGGTTCAAATCCAAAACCCGATATATGTATTTGAAATCCAAATCCGATTCAATCAAAAACCAAACAATTGAATTTATGTGTGTGTAATGTGAACTTGAGCATATCATACTATTCTAATCTTTACAAATGGATCTAAACACACTATCTAAACTAGGATACCTAAGTCTTCTTGATGATCTCCATCTTCAAGTAGACTTGCCCCCAAACGCAATCCACCGAGTGCAAAAGTATGATCTTTAAGTTTTGGCACCGGAATCACCATGATAAGCTTCCAAACACCTCTTGTTGAAGCTATCACCAAACTAATATCCTGCTAATGATCTGAAACTTAGAATCACAAGATTATTAGTAAATATAACTACATGAGTGAGTCATCATCAAAACTAGAGTGGAAGGCCTTTGGGCCAACATTTATTGCATTATTCTTTATTACATTTCATATTTATCATGTAATAAATCTGTTAAATTTCTTGTCTTAAATGTCTATTTTGCAGAAGATAATTATGGGGAGAAAGAGGATAAAATCAAATAAATATCAGTTAAATTCAGATTTAACTAGATCTATTTGGTTAGAGGAGGATGATCCCAAATCCAATTGGTTAAATTCAGTATTTGATGAATCAAGTGGTTAAAGCTAAAGATCAACCGAGGATAACATCAAATACAGAGTCCAAATCCAAAGGGATAAAAGGATAGAGAGAAGATCAATAGATGAGATGAAGTAATTTTGACTCAGATTCTGGTTGAATACATTTTAGTTTTTGAATCTTAACTTTCGCTACCAGAACTCAAATCTGATGATTCAAGATGATCCAAAAAGAGGACTTAAAACACTTAAGTTGATCATTTCTAATTCTATCATTTGACAAGGCATATTTAGCAATCAATACGCCAATAAGCTGCAGATCAGAACTGAATATCCACATCAAATTAGTTTGGAGATAAAGCGAGGATTCAAATTCAGAAATATCCAGCTTCCCTTATCTTCATACTCCTCTACCCTCTGCATTTCTCCTATAAATACCTGCAATCTCAAAGACAAAAGGGACGACCAAGCAGAGAGTAGAACTGAGGCTAATTTGTAGTTTGTAACTTAGGTTTTTCTTTTTCTTTTTATGTAATTTTTAGTTTTCATTTATGTAATCCAGAGAAGATCAGACTTTCATAGGAGAATAAGAATAAAGCTTGTGCTGAGAGTGACACCAGTGTAAGTTGTTCTTCCTTTCTCTTATTATTATGAAATCGAATCTATAGTTACCTTTTTATGTACTTTGTTTTTGTGTTCTTCTTCTTCTTCTTTTCTACTTCACTCATTCTTGTACCAATTGCTATCCAAGTGAGTCTTATAGCATCGAAAGAGCCTTGCCTTTGCGAGTGCCTCTGATAGCTCATGATGATGAATTTTAGTCTCAAGTCTGTATCATTTCATGCTTGTTTTGTCTTGATGATGTAAGGTGGAAGAGACGAGAATCAACTCTTATGAGTTATGCGCTGATTGCCTCCACTTTAAGGTAACATCGCCGCTAAAGATTCAATGTAAGCTTTTGGTCAAAGGAGGTAAGTAATTATTTTTGATTTCTTTTTTTTAACTTTTAGTGTAAATTATCACACCTCAGTCTTCCAAATCTCGTTCACTCTTTTTCAGTATTTTTTGTACATATCACTTCTATTTTCTCCACCTTCTCATTTTACTACTTTCTCCCTAGCTCACTTTAGCCTAGTTTTTCTCTTTTTCTTTACAAGAACTAAAAGAAGAATTTTAACCATCCTTTGTATCTTAAAGGCAAACTTACTAAAAAAGTTTCCATCGGTAGTCCCTCCTTGTGATCACGACCCGCATAGCCACTTAATATCGTGGTAGAATTGAGCACTTGCACATCTCTATTTTAAAGTTATGAAATTTTGTATTTGTGTGCAGTCCAATCCTCAATCAAATTTTGCCAAAATTGATTGAGTTGGAACCTGCACAAAAATATAGAATTTCAGAACTTTTAAAACTGTGGTGCAAGGTGCTCAATTCTACCGCTATAGCAGGTGACTATGCGGGCGTAATCTACAAGGAGGGGCTAGCGATAGAAACTTTTTTAGTAAGTTCTCTTTTAGGTTACAAAGAATGGTTAAAAATCTTCTTTTAGTTCTTAAAAGGAAAATGAAAAAGAGTTATAGTTAGTTAGGGAAAAAGTGGTAGAATGAGAAGGTGGAGAAAACAGAAGTGATATGTACAAAAAATACTGAAAAAGAGTGAACGAGATTTGAAAGATTGTGGTGTGATAATTTACACTAAAAGTTAAAATAAAGAAATCAAAAATAATTACTTACCTCCTTTGATCAAAAGCTTACCTTGAATCTTTTGCGATGATATTACCTTGAAGTGCAGGCAATCAGCGTATAGCTCATAGGAGTTGATTCTCGTCTCTTCCACATTACATCATCAAGACAAAATAAGCATGAAATGATACAGACTTGAGACTAAAATCCATCATCATGAGCTATCGGTGGCACTCGCAAAGGTAAGGCTCTTTCGATACTATAAGACTCACTTGGATAGCAATTGGTACAGGAATGAGTGAAGTAGAAAAGAAGAAGAAGAAGAGCACAAAAATAAAGTACATAAAAAGGTAACTATAGATTCGATTTCATAACAATAAGAGAAAGGAAGAACAACTTACACCGTGTCACTCTCAGCATAAGCTTGATTCTTATTCTCCTATGAAAGTCTGATCTCTTATGAATTATATAAATGAAAATTAAAAATTACATAAAAAGAAAAATAAAAACCTAAGTAACAAACTATAAATTAGCCACAGTTCTATTCTATGCTTTGTCGTCCCTTTTGCCTTTGAGATTGCAGGTATTTATAGGAGAAATGCAGAGGGTAGAGGAGTATGAAGATAAGAAAAATTGGCTATTTCTGAATTTGAATCCTCGTCTTATCTCCAAACTGATTTGATGTGGATATTCAGTTCTGATCTGCAGCTTATTGGCATATTGATTGCTAAATATACCTTATCAAATAATAGAATTAGAAATAATAATCAACTTAAGAGTTGTAACCCTTTAAGTTCTCTTTCTGGATCATCTCGAATCATCAGATTTGAGTTTTGATAGCGAAAGTTAAGATTCAAATACTAAAATATATCCAGCCAGAATCTAAGACAAAAGTACTTCATCTCATCCATTGATCTTCTCTTTATCCTTTTATCCCTTAGAATTTGGACTCTGTATTTGATGTTATCCTCGGTTGATCTTTAGCTTTAACCACTTGATTCAATCCTGATCTTCAAGATGACCCGATCCAAATACGATCCAAAGAGCTTGACTCTAATCGAGTGCTAGATGCGATCTTGATACACGAGCTCTTGAATCTACATGTGTTAGCTCTAAAACTCTTTTGTTTAATCTAAACACCTACAAAGATCTTGATAGTAAATCTGAAACTATATAAACATAAGAACATTAGTACTGTAACTACATGAGTTAATCATCATTAAAACTAGAGCGATGGGCCTTTTGGCCAACAAAAAGTGTACAGTTCGCAAATCACCTCCAACATCTAGATAAAACCTTCGACCTCCTTCGACAATTCAAGGTGAAGCTTAATCCTGAGAAGTGTACATTAGGAGTAGCCTCCAGAAACTTCTTAGGATATCTGGTCACCTGACGAGGTATCGAGGCCGACCATAACTAGATATCCGCAATCTTGAACATGAGGTTACCCACCTGCATGAAGGAGGTTCAGATGCTGGACAGATGCCTTGCAACCCTCAATTGATTCATCAGCCGATCCACAGATAAATACAAGCCATTTTCCCAAGCCTTGAAGAAAAATGGAGCTGACTTCCGCTGCAATAAGGAATGCAAGATGGCCTTCTAGGGTTGAAGAGATAGTTGGTCTCACCCCTATCATCAAAACCTTCCTTGGTAGAGACACTGTTGGCCCAATGGCCTTCCACTCTAGTTTTGATGATGATCAACTCATGTAGTTATGTTTACTAATATTCTTGTGTTTCTAAGTTTCAGATCATTAACAGGATATTAGGTTGGTGATTAGCTTCAACAAGATGATTAGAAGCTATTCATGATGATTCTGGTGCCAAAGCTTAAAGATCATACCTTTGCACTTGGTGAATCACGGAGTTTGGACCGAGTCTACTTGAAGATGGAAGATCGACAAGAAGACTTAGGTATCCTAGTTTAGATAGAGTTTTTAGATCCATTTGTAAAGCTTAGTTTAGTTGATATGCTCAAGTGCACAAATCACACACGTTTTATGATTGAGTTTTGGTTTTCATGAATAGTTTATCAAAACAAGTTTAAATTGATATATGTATAGTTGCTTCATTCTATACATGCATGCTTAATTTTTTAAACAAACTTATTTTGACTATCCTATTCATGTTTTGGAAAATTCTAGTTTGATAAAATACAAGTTTTGTTTTTGATAAAATTGGCAAGACACAAAAATGAATTGATATGATTGATATATGTCTTGAAATTTTTATCACAAGTTTGGTTATCAAAGTAAAATGATAAAACAAGTTTTAGAAAAACATATTTTTAGAAAAACAGTTTTTATTGTGATTAAAACTATTTTTTTTGATTTACTGTGAATTTATGGGATTTTTATTGAGTGAAAAGACCTATTTTCAAATCCCGTATCTGTGCAGAACTGAGGACTGGCTGACAGGCCAAGTCGGTCGACCGGACCGGTCGACCGCACCATAGGCCGGTCGACCGGGACGGTCGACCGACGTGCACAAGTCTGTGCACGTTTTTGAGTCTCTGGGACGGTCGACCGGGCCGGTCGACCGAGATGAGAGTTCTGCTCTCAGGATGTTTCGGTCGACCGGGCCGGTCGACCGCTATTGCCCAACGGTCACATTTTTGACCGTTGGCGGTCGACCGGACCGGTCGACCGGCAGTCTGTCAGACTGCCAACTCAGCCTAACGGCTAGTTTTGTATAGGGGCTATATAAACCCCATCTCTTTGGGGATTTTGGGCCAAGTTTTCTAAGAGAAAAATTTCCAGTTTTCTGAATTGTTTTAAAGAGTTTTCAAAAGAGTTTTAAGTGCAAAAACTTCTCATCTTTATTGTTTTAGGGTTTTTAGAAAATCAAAGAAAAATAGGTTTTTGGGATTTTTGCTTAGATCTTCAATTCTATCATATTGCAAGTATTTTCCCAAAGATTTTTCTTTGTGGCTTGTTTCCAAAAACACTTGTTTCCACACTTGAGCTATCTTCTATCCTAAACTATTAGGATCTTTGTTTTGTGGAAAAAGAAAGAAAAAGAGAGTTTGTGGTTTTGAACCACTTGTTGTAAACCCTCCTTTATTTGTTGTATCCCTCTTCGGTAGAGGTGATCGGAGTGGTATTGGTTTGCTCCCTCTTCGGTAGAGGTGGAGTTTGGTTGTGAGCCTCTTCGGTAGAGGTGTGTGGATTGGTTGTTGTATTGGCTACGGGCCTAACCCCTCGGTTGTGAGGAGGTTGTTGTTGAGAGAGGAGTTTGGTACTCCTAGAGTTGTAAGAAATCCTCTTTGGTAGAGGTTCCCTCGGTGGGAGTTGAGATAGTGGAAATCCTACACGGTGGTGTAGGCGGGGATGTAGAGCAAGGTGCTCGAACCTCGAAACAAATCTTGGTGTTTGCGTTTTGATCCATTGTCTCTCTAACTCTCTCTCTTTACATTTGTGCAAAGCATCATTTCATACAAGCATCATACTTTCATAGCACTCATATTATATACATTGCTTGTGTTGCCTTGCATCTTTCATATTGTAATTTATCCTTGATTGCTTGGCTTGATTGTGTGTGCACATATTTCTTATTGCTTGGATTGCTTGTGTGTGTGTGCCTAACTTGTACTCATCCAACAAGAGCTTCACATAGCGCCTCAACCCATTTCAAGGGGAATCAAGGGGAGTTAGTCCAGAGCCTCGCAAGGGGAATTCGGCTACACTTGTTGTATTGTATTAGTTTGTGCATAATTTGCAATAGCTTCCGTATTTAGCGCACTTAGTTTGCATTAAGTTTCTTAGATTAGCACTTACACCTATTCACCCCCCCTCTAGGTGTTTTTCAATTGGTATCAGAGCTAGTGCTCCTGATACTTAGGCTTAACATCCTAGGAGTGATCCTTTGATTGCTAATCTTATTTGCATTTGTTTGCTTGATTGCACACATATAGTTTACCATGGACTTCATGACCCCACCTAGCTATGATCCTTCCAACATTGATGTTTGGAAGTATAGGATGTCCATGTACCTAAAGACCCTAGGTTTGCATGTCTTCCTTGCCGCCACCAAGAGATGTTATCTTGGTGATGGTAATCATATAGGGGCCAATGCACAAGCCCTAGAGGCCATTAGAAGCACTCTTCCTAAAGATTATCTCTTATGTGTTTCTAACTTTGATTCCGCCTTTGCAGTGTGGAACAAATTGACAACAACCACCACCTCCAAGCTTCAAGTGCCAAATCAACCGGAGGAATTTAGTGGAGAATCCGATTCTCAATGCTTCATGGTCCAAGGGAATGACTCCCTTGAGGTACATTCGGAACCCCACTATGATAGTGATGATTGTTCTAGTTCTTCAAATGATCATATTGATGTCCATGCTATAAATGAAGAACTTTCAATTGTTTGTGAAAAACTTATAGAAAAATATAAGATTTGAAAAAGAAAAGTCTAGGAATGGAAAAAGAAAATAAGTGTTTACAATCTAGACTTGATGTTATTTTGCAAGAGAAAGAGGAGATTGCTAATGAAAGGGATTCATTAAAATCTCAACTTGATCTTGCACTTAAAGAAAATAACTTTTTGAAAAATAAAAATGATTGCCATGTTCTTTTGAAGAAAAATGAAAACTTGTCTTCAAAAGTTGATTTTGTTTTAAAAGAAAATGATTCTTTGAAAATTAAGATTGCTTCAATTTCTAAAGATTTGGATGCATGTTTAAAGAAAAATGAATTTTTACAAAATAAGATTGATGCACATGCTTGCCATGCTAGTGTAGCTTCTTCATCTAGTCTACCTAATGCATGTACCTCTTCTTCTAAGATTAATGATGATATTTGTATGCTAAAGAAGAGAGTAGATTGTTTGGGCTCCACTATGAGCCAATGTGCTAAGAACCATACACGGTTGGAAACCTTGGTTCGAAAGAAACAAGTTCCATCCTTTATGCATGCACACCCTCCACGGCATACACATGCTCCACACGGACACACTCCTCACATGTATGCTCATGTGTACTCATGTACACATTGTGGACGTAAGGGCCACCTTGCTAAATTTTGTTATGATAGATTACATACTCCTAATTTAGCAAAGAATTTTGTTTGGGTTAGAAATGAGACTAACCCCCATGGACCCAAAAGAGTATGGGTACCAAAGACCACCCCCCCCTATTGTTTATGATGTAGGTGTGGGCTCTCACATGACGTGAGAGTGATGACACCTTGGAGTGGATGCGTTCCGGACTTCATGGAAATCAAATTGGATGCATCACTTTCAAGGGAAGATTTGGTGGAGATGACCACCATGTTTTGGAGACAAGGAGAGTTGCTTCTTCGTTTTGGTAACAATCCTTTACTCCCATTTATTGTTTACATGCTTTTAATGTTCATTGTTTATAGCATGTTTTTGATGTCTATGGATTAGTATGTTCATTCCATGTTTATTAGATCCTTGACATACATATATAGTATTTGAGACATACATGCTTATATGAACCCATAATTAGTGTTCTCACTTTTGTTTGAGCTATAATGTACATCATGAATCTAATACATGTGAATTCACATAATAATCATATTTTAGTTTTCCATGATGACTTTTATCATGATGATTTTTATATGTGTTTTTGATGCTTCATGTTTTGAATATATGTTTAAGTGTTAGTTTTCATTAAGACTAGTTACATACTTGTACATAGGATGGGCTACAAATAAATCTATATATAGTTGGAATTGAATGCTTATTTGAACCCATTAGATGTGCTAGTATAGTCTTGTTTTGATGATTCATACATTTTAAACTTGTATTCCCATTTTTGAATATGTTTTGATGAATATGAGTTTCCATTTCATGTATATGTGCATTTTGCCAAAACATTAAGATACACATGTATACCCCTTGAGTCATTTGTTTCTCATGCAAATCTACTTATGGACTCATTTGTGTTTAAGGGATATGTATGTATACTTAGTGTGTTGACAATACATACATATACTTTGAAATGAAAATTGATTTAATGTAAAGATTTAGATTTTCATGTTTTGATGTTTTTGTGTCAATATTTAACTTCATGTATATGTCTATCTAGTTCAAACTAATCTTATATATATACATCTTTTTGAGCCACGTGCCTTCATGAATATACATTTAGTGGACTCGTTGAGTTTTGGATATGTATGTATATTTTAACTTGTATTAGACATACATATGCCTTGAAGATTAAATAAGGAGTTTTATATGATTTTTCATGTTTTTGATAGAATTATGTTTTAAGGAATAATTGAGCTTAATGAAATATTTTTCATGATTATGATCTTCACATATTATTTGTACACTCATATCTATTGCTCATGTTTTGTTTCTCATGAGTTATGCTTTATTGGTTAGAGTGATGATTATCATGTGAATTTCATTTTTGTTTTATTCCTTGCTTGAAGGATTTCGTGCTAGTTAACAAGTTTTCCATTTAACTAGTTGCGGTGTTCTTCATTTTGGTAGTGATTTTCAAATAAAACTACATTTTCAAATCTATCTTTGAAAACCCCTACCTTCAAAGGGCGGTAGGATGGGAGATCATGTTCATGTATGCCCTAAATTGAAAATCTTTAAAACTTGAATTATGATTGGGTGGTAGAGAATATGATGTATACACTTGAACTTATTGTTATGTCAATTGGTATCATTGAACTCTTTCAATTGGTATCATTTTGATCTTCTTGTATACTCATATATGTTTTGTATGTATGTATGCTTTAAATTCCAAGTATATCAATTTCTATTGGTATCTATTTTTTCATACATATATATGTTTGTGTTTATGCTAGTGCTTGAGTTTCAATTTTGTTTAAATTGATTATTTTTAAATTGTTATCAAGACTATGCATGACTTTAGTTTGTATTTCATAAAGGGGGAGAAAATTTGATTTTGCATTTCAATTGGTATTTGTACTCCCACTCTTTATGATTAAAAGTTGTTATTTTAAACATATGATATCAACATCAAATTTGAGTCTATGGGACGGTCGACCGGGCCGGTCGACCGAGATGAGAGTTCTGCTCTCAGGATGTTTCGGTCGACCGGGCCGGTCGACCGCTATTGCCCAACGGTCACATTTTTGACCGTTGGCGGTCGACCGGACCGGTCGACCGGCAGTCTGTCAGACTGCCAACTCAGCCTAACGGCTAGTTTTGTATAGGGGCTATATAAATCCCATCTCTTTGGGGATTTTGGGCCAAGTTTTCTAAGAGAAAAATTTCCAATTTTCTGAATTATTTTAAAGAGTTTTCAAAAGAGTTTTAAGTGCAAAAACTTCTCATCTTTATTGTTTTAGGTTTTTGGAAAATCAAAGAAAAATAGGTTTTTGGGATTTTTGCTTAGATCTTCAATTCTATCATATTGCAAGTATTTTCTCAAAGATTTTTCTTTGTTGCTTGTTTCTAAAAACACTTGTTTCCACACTTGAGCTATCTTCTATCCTAAACTATTAGGATCTTTGTTTTTTGAAAAAGAAAGAAAAAGAGAGTTTGTGGTTTTGAACCACTTGTTGTAAACCCTCATTTATTTGTTGTATCCCTCTTCGGTAGAGGTGATCGGAGTGGTATTGGTTTGCTCCCTCTTCGGTAGAGGTGGAGTTTGGTTGTGAGCCTCTTCGGTAGAGGTGTGTGGATTGGTTGTTGTATATGGCTACGGGCCTAACCCTCGGTTGTGTGGAGGTTGTTGTTGAGAGAGGAGTTTGGTACTCCTAGAGTTGTAAGAAATCCTCTTTGGTAGAGGTTCCCTCGGTGGGAGTTGAGATAGTGGAAATCCTACACGGTGGTGTAGGCGGGGATTTAGAGCAAGGTGCTCGAACCTCGAAACAAATCTTGGTATTTGCGTTTTGATCCATTGTCTCTCTAACTCTCTCTCTTTACATTTGTGCAAAGCATCATTTCATACAAGCATCATACTTTCATAGCACTCATATTATATACATTGCTTGTGTTGCCTTGCATCTTTCATATTGTAATTTATCCTTGATTGCTTGGCTTGATTGTGTGTGCACATATTTCTTATTGCTTGGATTGCTTGTGTGTGTGTGCCTAACTTGTACTCATCCAACAAGAGCTTCACATAGCGCCTCAACCCATTTCAAGGGGAATCAAGGGGAGTTAGTCCAGAGCCTCGCAAGGGGAATTCGGCTACACTTGTTGTATTGTATTAGTTTGTGCATAATTTGCAATAGCTTCCGCATTTAGCGCACTTAGTTTGCATTAAGTTTCTTAGATTAGCACTTACACCTATTCACCCCCCCTCTAGGTGTTTTTCAGACACTGTATCTCTATTTCGCCGTCTCAGAGTCAGCTATAAGCGAAGCCTTGGTTCGAGTGGACGAAGGCACCGAGAAGCCGGTGGACTACATCAATCATTCTATGAAGGGCCCCTGGACCAAATACCAAAGGCTTGAAAAGCTGGTGTTGGCTCTCTTCATCATCTCGAGGAAACTTAAGCACTACTTACAAACTTTCCCAATCACAATCCTCACTAAGCATCCCCTGAGAAGCATCGTGGAAAATCTGAAAGCGATGAGAAGGACATCGAAGTGGGCCTCGGAGCTCAGGTCCTACGGACTCAAATACGAGCCAAGGACAGCGATCAAAGGCTAGGTTGTAACACCTGATTCTAAATAATCCAGGTTAATACCATAATTAAAAATAAAAATGCAAATAATTAGGGTAATCTACTTACCTAGCCTCGGGACAAGAGATTTAGAATTTTGAATGATATCATGGGAATATAAACATATATATATTTTCATAAATAGAATGGTACACATGAAAAGGAAGTAGGTGTATACATGAATTACTAATGCAATAAGTATGCTTATAGATATATGGTGTATGCTTAGACATAATTATACAAGAAAGTATAAATAAGTATTTATAGTTTCCACCATTCCCTATATATAAATAGACACACACACACACACACTCTTACAAATAACCATGTAACCAACTAACTCTTGTAAAAAAATCAGAATTTTTGATGCATGGTTGTGTCGGAGAGCAATGAGGGGAGGTCGGGAAGTGTGTGATGAGGTGGCAAGTGATTAGAGTGCCTGGAGGAGTGAACATGCTAGGTGGCATTTTTGCAATAATAAGTTAATTGCATAAATCATGCTAATAGGCAAATGAAGAAAAAAACCCCAAATGAAGAAAAAAAACCCCACTTTTCATCTCATCCCCAAAAGAAATCCTCTCTTCTTTCAATCCCTTCCTCTTCCTTCTCACCACAACAAACAGTAGCTGCCTAAAAATTCTTCCTCTCCTCCTTGATTTAAGATCTGCAAGGTATGACATTCTCTTCTCCCTTCATTTACATCTCTCTCTCTTCCCCTTTCTAACTCTTTCCTCCCCTTTTCTTGCTCCACAGCTGGCAATAACAAGGGAAGAGGGGGCCTGGTCCACACAACAGCAGCGGGGGAGGGAGAGTCGGCCTGCTCTACTAGGGTGCCGGCGGCCCGACTACAACACAGCACGCGCCAACGCGCTTGCGTGCTTGCCAGGGCAACAGGGGGAGGATATCGGAGTTTGGGTGGGTGGTTTTTGGTGCAAGGGGATCTTCTTCTTCTACTTTAAATCTTTCTTGATAGCCAAGGTAATTAGAGTAAAAATCTGAACTTTATAGATCTACTATGTGTTTTCTACAAATTGAAGCTAATTTTGGCTCCACCATGTTGTAAATTAGGATCTCCACAAATTCCTACTTGGGATCATGTTCGGGCCACCCAAGGGTTGAGGGTTCTCAAAATTCAAGTGAATAAACTCAAACTTTTAAGCATAACAAATTAGGAACAATTGAATGGTTATTAAACTACAAAATAAATCGATAAGTTATTGACCATTGGAATAAATTCGCTGCTTTATGCAAATCTTACGAATAATTCCATAACAAGGTATGTAACATGAATCTAGAAAGCATGTAGGAAAGGTTGATATAGTAGACAAGGAAGAAACTCTGAAAATAAAAAGTATGGAATAGATGGTTACTTGATTAAAGATTAAATATAATCTAATATGCATATATGTTATATTTATGAGTGCCTATGGCATTCCAAGTGAAGGAAGACTTGAATAACAGGTTCTTTGCTTAAAAGATTGAATAGAAGTATAAGTCGAACTTAAGTGGGTAAAAAGGGGAAAGAAAAATATCGGGTTGCAAGTTTGTTACATGCATTATGTGAAATGAATTCATTTGGCAATATACTTATTCTATTGTGATTGTCAAATGCATGATTTGTTCTCTTTTTGGTAGGATGTTCCGAAAATGCAAATGATTAATTAAGTAAGACTATCCTCTTTTGGATTTGTTTTAATTATGCGGAGAAAGGGGCCGACGGGAGCCGGTAAAAGGGGGAGACGGAGGGTTATTATTATTATACACATATGTATAATTATAAGGAGGAAGGGACCGGGCGGGATCCGGTAAGAGGGGGAAGATGTTGGTCAATTACCATTAAATGGGTATGTACATATATAGTATAAGGAGGAAGGGGCTGGGCGGGAGCTGGTAGGAGGGAGGACGGTGGTCAAATATTTCATTTGTAAATATATTATGCGTAATTATATGGAGTAAGGGGCTGGGTGGGAGCCAGTAGGCAGAGAAGACGGAGAATTGAACCTCATTACATGAATTATGTATGTATGTGTTACATAATAGATATTATTATATGATGTCTGACTATAATATTGTGCAATAAGGCATTTGTGGGTACCGTGAGCAGCTTATTAAATTTATCAACTCTTTAATGCAAAAGTAAATGCATACACATAGGAATATACGCATAGTAAACCCACATATGAGCCTGAACTAGTAGTTGTACAGAGAGAGATAATTAAGAGTTAATAAGAGTAAAATTCATGGTAGTTGAGACATCTAATAAAAAATTGTGAAGTCTAAGATAATGGACAGATGAGGGTTGCATTATAAGACTGAAATGTATGGAAATTCATGTAAATACTATGTGAATCTTGAAGGTGATGGATTAAATAAAATTTTTAACTTATTAAATTTTTACTTAGCATAATTTACTCACTGAGCTGTCGAGCCCAATCCATTTCTTTCCTTATATTTTAGGTTTGGATAAAGATAAAAGACCGGTTTAGCTCGAAGGGCTAAGTGATGAGTCGATCGATATACTTCTTCTTTTTCTTTTGTGTTTTGCTATGCTAGCCATATTTACATGTATGCCTTACTTTGAGAACTCTTTAAACTTGTGTATGCATGTGTGACACTTGTTGTACGTAACCTGCATTTGTGTCATTTTAAAACTAGGGGCATATTAATATGTAATATTTTGGGAACTAAGATGGCGGTTTCACTTGATGATGACGATGTATAGATCTCATTCTTGTGGGTGTTATGTATCACTAAGTTATGTTGGTGGAAGTATGAGTGGAAGCATATGGTGAGATTACGAATGTTGATTTTGTGTGTGTTTCTATATATATACATTCATACATATATATATACATACATACATACATACATACATACATATATATATATATATATATATATATATATATATACATATATATATATATATATATACACACACACACCACACACACAAACACACACACACACACACACATACATATATATATACATACGTACATATATATATATATATGTATGTATGTGTGTATATATATATATATATATATATATATGTATGTATGTATATATATTTGTGTGTGTGTGTATGTATAAGGTCAAGTGCTCCTAGCAGGTCTTCTTAGATTACAATCTAAGGAGGAGGACTAAAACTCAACATGTACCATTCATATGAATGATCCACTCCATTTAGCATGATTTTCATGTCCTAAACTTCTTATATTTAAAAAATTATGCAGTTTGAACTTTTTTTTACACATCGATCAAACAGTGTCATTTGTTCTATTATTGAAAAACCATTCATTTTGTAACCATTTGATGCATGGGTAAAAAATATCAAAAGTGCATGATTTTTTATACTCAATCATTTTAGGATATGTAGATCAAAATGAATGGAGTGGATCATCCTTAGAGATACTCTATAGTGGTATTTTAGGCTTCCTTCTTAGATTATAATCTAAGGAGACCTACTAGGAGCACTTTTTTCATATATATATATAAGTAGGCTGTGTGGGCCAAATTGTTGTTGGGTATAAGTAGGCCGTTGTGAGCCGAAATTGATATTTTTCATAGCAAATTAACAATATTAGGGGAGATGCTGCCAAAATTTTTGAGAAATAAAGGAGATCATGATTATCTCACTAATCTTATGTTTACATAATGGGACCATTACACAGGTTCTGTCCGACTTCGTCGCTGAATTCACCCTGGAAACCACATAGCACGCCGACCAACTCGAAGGATGGATCCTAAATGTTGATAAAACTTCGAACGGTAAGGGGGCAAGCATCAGAATTGTCCTCACTACCCTAGAAGGATCCATCATCAGACAGTTCTTTACCCTAGGCTTCCCTGCATTCAACAACGATAACGAATACGAGGTTGTCTTAGCTGGGCTCCGAGCGGCTATCCCTCTCGGTGTCGCTGAGCTTGAAGTCTACTGCGATAGCTCACTAGTAGTCAACCAAGTCAGCGGCAAATACGCCATATGAGATTCTTGGATGGCGGAATACCTAAAACTTATTTTCAAGTTGAAGTCTAAAACTCCCCGATGTGACTTAAAGTGGGTCCTTATGTCAGAGAATAACCACGTTGAATCACTTGCCAACTTGGGAGAGTCACAGAGTTCCAGTTCAAATGCGAAATCTTCATCGAGCATATCTCCAATCCGAGCATTCAATAACCAATCAGAGAGGTCCTGCACCTTGACACCTCATCAGGATGGAGGAACCCCATCATTTCTACTTGAAAGACGCGACACTTCCCAACGATAGAATGAGGCAAGGATACTCCAACACTTGGCTACCTAGTACATACTTCTTAGGGACATACTACACAAAAAATCCTACTCCAGTCTCATCCTGACCCATATCTGAGATGCCTTGGTCCAGAGGAATCTCGAAAGGTGATGCAGGAAATCCACGATGGCGACTGCGAAAACCACGCGAGGGGACTCTCTCTTACCCACAAAGTCATCAACTAAGGGTACTACTGGACGAAGATGTTCGATGACGCCAAGGATTGTGTGAGAAAATGCCCACAATGCCAGATGTTCACTCCAACATGAAACATGCCAAGCTCAGACCTTCACACCTTAGCGCAGCCTGTGGCCCTTCATGCAATGGGGGCTGGATGTAGTCACACCGCTCCCCTGAGCATAACCCTAGCTGTGTTTTCTACTAGTAGCCACCGACTATTTCACCAAATGGATCGCGGCAGTTGATCAGCATGATTTTATACCATTTTTATACTCCTAATTATCTATTATTTGTATATAAATAATGCTACTCAGGTATAGTTGGTTGAATTTGTGCAGGTAACAGGTAAAAGACAGAGAAAGAGGAATCTGGTTACATTCAGCAATAAACTCACGCAATTTGTCAAAGATTGAGGGTTGCTTTTCAGATATGTTGCGGTATTTCGGCGATAACTTTCGCTACAGGACTCCGAACGAAATCATTCAAGATGCTATGGAAAGATAATTTGAAGATCTACAACTTCCGTGTTGATAGCTTTCTCTGATTCCTCCATTTGATGGCCTGTATTCATCATTTAAAAAATCAGCCTGAGTCAAAATTGAATTAATTTGTAATATGTAATTGTTAAGGGGCTGTTTTGTAAATATTCCTTATTATATAAGGAATAGGAGGGCTGCAATTGGAGCAGCCGGCAGCTAGGGTTTGGAGATTTTTATTATTTTTTTCTTGGCAAATTTTTCTTCTCAGCTGGACGTATATTTTCAGATCTAAAAATTTTGAGGCTTCTTCTTCTCTCTGCATAGAATTCTCCCCAAGTTATTAATTTTATCCTTGTTCTTGTTTTGTTTGATTTATCAAATCCTTTCTTCTTTTCCCCTGCATCACAACAGTTCTTCTCCCAGATCAAAAGAAAAAAAAAAAGAAAAAAGAAGGAAAAAGAGAGAGGCGCGCCCTCTCTCTCTCTCTCTCTGTTGTGCGCAGCAGGCCCCTTGATTGGAGTGATTGGAAGAGCACAGCAAGGCCTTTGGCTGCCTTGATTTTGAAGGCAAAAGGGGGCCCGCAGGCACATTTTGATTTTGAAGGCTCTCCTACTCACCTGCAAGTGCAGGTGGCAGCAAGGTAAGGATTTATTTTTATTTTATTTTAAATTTTTTTTTATTAGTTGCATTGATTTATTTAACTAGAATTTTCAGTTAAGTGTGTAATTAAAGTTAGATAATTTTAACTGATTTAATTGGTGTAGTTGATTTTTAACTTAGACATGTGTAACTAAATTTTCATCATGTACCTAGGAAGATGAACCTAGGCTAAACTCTTGTGAATCAAGTGAGTTCTCCTATCTAGGGATGTACACTCATCTATTGACCTACAACTTCTAGGGTGCTAATTTCTAAAACCACTAGATATTTGACAGGGTATGTGTT
Organism: Agave tequilana; assembly: GCA_038442645.1. Lineage (NCBI taxonomy): Eukaryota > Viridiplantae > Streptophyta > Magnoliopsida > Asparagales > Asparagaceae > Agave > Agave tequilana. The sequence continues at coordinate 327,288 of JAVJIF010000666.1, forward strand.
GAGAGTTAATGATCCATACTTAGAGTTGTAATGTTCTTTTTCATATTTCATTGAAGTTGTCAATTTATCTATCTTTGATGGATCATGTAATTGAACAATACCCTGTGCTTAGATCTAGTATTCAGAATTAATATACCCTTGTTAGAAGTAGGAATTTGGTGATTTGTAACGATCTAGTAGATAGACCGAGCTTGACCGCTTGAGGCTAGTTTAGGGGATTCAACCCTAGGTACATGACTCTTCTCTTTAACTGAGTTCACATCAACTTATCATTTTTCTCCACCAATTTACTTCGTTCGTGTTAGGATTCTAGAAGCACCATCCCTGTGGACCGACCCTCAAGTGCTACAATCGAACGACCGTGCACTTGCGGTAATTTTAAAACGAGGAGACAGAATCTCCCCATCAAGTTTTTGGCGCCGTTGCCGGGGATCGGTGTCCTCTTTAGTCTTAGTACGTCTACCGAAAAAAAAAGTAAAAAAAATTAAAAAAAATATTTAAAAATATTTAAAAAAAATTTCAGTGCTACCCAAGCATCACACATTCCAACTCAATTCCTACGCTGATACATGTCAGCTTGGGAACGCGACTCAAAAGGACGTCTTTTCAGCAAAGATACGAACGAGATCAAGATGACGGACCCTGTTCCACCAATGGTCCTCATGGACCGATGTTACCCTCCTCGATCATCACACCCGTCATGCATCAGATTGCCAGAAGCCACTGAGAACAACTACGAGTTGAAACCACAATATATCACTATGCTCCCCAAATTCTCCGGACTGGAATCTGAAGATGCATATATGTTCATCAATGAGTTTGAGGAGGTGTGTGCAATGATGAGAATTAGACAGCTGAATGAAGATAGAGTCAAGTTAAGGTTTATTCCATTTGCACTCAGGGACAATGCAAAGAAGTGGCTGTACAGCCTCACAACAAACTCAATTACTACATGGGCAGAGTTTGTTGCAGTCTTTCTAAAAAATTTTTCCCAATGCACAAGACTGCAAGGATTCGATCTGAGATCAATCAATTCAGACAACGGGACAAAGAACCATTTTGGAGATATTTAGAAAGGTTTAAGGACCTTCTAGCTCAATGTCCCCATCATGCCATAGAAAAGTGGCGTCTCTGTCAAATTATCTACGAGGGTGTTGATTACAACTCGAAAACTCTTCTTGAATCCATGAGTCACGGTGACTTCATGAAGATGACAGATGATGATGCATGGATATTCCTCGAAGAGATGGCAGAGAAAACAATGCAGTAGGAAGGGTTTAATGAGAAGCCACCAACTATCAATTCAACCACCACATCAAGGAGTGGCATACATTCGATCGAAAACTCCATTACAGCTGAAGCAAAGATGGCCGCACTGATGAGAAGGATTGAAGTGTTGGAAAGAAAGGGGACTCCTCCTCAGCAGTTCGATCAAGTGAATCAGACCTCTGTACCAAGTTGCTTTAACTGTCAATCTCCAACTCATGTCATGGAAGATTGCCCATTCCTTTCAAACCCATTAATGAATAGTCAGGGACAACAGTTAAACGCCACTTATCAGCAACAAAGGAATGATCCATTTGCACCAACATACAATCCAGGGTGGAAGAATCACCCTAACTTTTCATGGAACCAAGGAGGAGGATATCATGGAGGGGCAACAAGCACCGCCCAACCAAGTGGTTCACAGTCCACGAGCCCAAACACATTTCAATATCAACAACAACCGGCCTTTGTGGCACCACAATCCACTCCAACATATGCAAATCCATCAATGCCGCCACCAGGATTTGGAAGTGATCAGAAGTTGAACGCCTTGGAGAAGAACTTCAACTCATTTATGCAATCGACGAATCAGATGTTTCAGTCCAATCAACAGATGTTGCAGTCTAATCAACAAGCCATACAACAACTCACGTTGCAAATGAGTAAGATGTCTTCTAAAATGAGTGAAAGAGAAAGAGGGACTTTCCCCAGTCAACCTGAGATCAACCCTAGGGATACCAGAGCTAGCAATAACACTTCAAATTCAGCACAACTGAATGCAATCCACATATTACGGTCTGGGAAAGAGGTGGACAATCAGGTGGAAGTCTACGATCATACAAAATCAACTGACCCGGTGGCAGATCCATCACCCTCAAGCTCTAGCAAAGCAAGTGAAAAGGAGACTGAGGAAGTTATTGAGCCTACATATGATCCACCGGCTCCCTTTCCAAATAGGCTCCGATCTAAGAAGAACACAACGCAGATGGAGAAGATCTTAGAAATTTTCAAGCAAGTCAAAGTGAATATTCCTCTCCTTGAAGCTATTGAACAGGTTCCATCATATGCAAAGTTCTTGAAGGACCTATGCACAAAGAAACGAGCTCATCAAACTCCTAAGAAGGTCTTCCTTGCTGCAAATATTAGCGAGATCATAAAGAGCACAATGCCAGTGAAATACAAGGACCCTGGATGTCCTACTCTATCTTGCACTATTGGGACTACAGTGATTGACAAGGCCTTACTAGATTTGGGGGCAAGTGTCAACTTGCTTCCATACTCAGTTTACAAGCAGTTAGGAGTGGGTTAGTTAAAACCTACAAGGATTACCTTGCAACTGGCTGATAGATCGGTAAAAAGCCCAAAGGGCGAGGTAGAAGATGTGTTGATCAAGGTTGGAGAATTCATATTCCCAGTCGATTTTGTTGTCCTTGAAACTGCACCGGTGGAAAACCCGAGAGGACAAATTCCAGTGATTCTTGGCCGACCTTTCTTGGCAACATCAAATGCTTTGATCAATTGTCGCAGTGGGTTAATGAAACTCACCTTTGGGAACATGACTGTCGATCTCAATATTTTTAATCTTGGGAAGCAACCATGCAATCACTCTGACCAACCTTTTGATGTCAACATGATCCAAGGGTTACCAAGTGCACATTTCGAAGATGAAGGATCTGACATCAAGTATATTGATCAAGAGTCAGATTTTGATGAAGTAGAAAGCTGGTTTGATGAGATAAACCAACATGTCAGTCAGGCTTCATTACAATGGCGAGAATCGTATCTTGAGCCAAATTGTGCAGTATCTATACCCCGACCTTGTTTACCTGAGGAAGAACCATTTGAGTTAGAATTTGAGCCCTCGTTGAAGGATCATCAGGATATTATGATTCATGGCATGGAAAACAATCATAGTGATTATAACTACAGGAGGCCAGATTATAGGAAAGTATTTCAAAGTTTTGAAGAAATCTTTGATGACGAATTCAAGATGTATGAGGAAGCTCAAAAAGAAATTCAAATCAACAACGATCTTGGTGAATCTCATTTAGCATACTCTGATCAGAGTTTTGAAGATATTTGCAATGAAGAGATAAGGATATTTGAAGAATTAGAGTTAGTGCTACACTCTAAGTGTCTCGACTCATATCTTGAACCTTTTATTAAGGAGTGTGCACCCCAGTCTCATCCACCTGTGGAGGAGCCACCTGAGCTAAAGCCTGTGGTTAGCAAAGTTGAGATAAATATGATTCATGGCATGTCTAGAATTCATATTAATGAAAATCTTAAGAGCCACTTCAAGCAAGCTGAGTGGATGTTCGACAATGAAAGTGTGTTCTGTGAGAACAAAAACTCTTGCTCAAGCCACAATGAGAAAATGAGATGGGATAATGACACCAAAGATAATAATAGAGCATGCGAGGATGATTTTAACATTGATGTTGTTGAGTTGGTTAAATATGAGGGAAATGAAAATGATACGAGACCTAGTGCTTATGTTAAGAGAGTGAGTCCTCTGTATGATTGGCTGAAAAGAAGAAAATGGAAGAAAAAGAAGTTAAGGAAGAAGAGTATGAAAATCAAGTTTGACGGAGGTTGTGCTGAAATGATGAAGGGTTCTAATAGTCATGTCAACTCATTGAAGAGAACCCACCTCGAAAGTGGAAAGCGATCAAGGGGGAGGAACCGTCATAGCTTAAGGCATGTGTGAGGGAAGATGTAACTTTATACATTTGTATACTAATTTTGATTTTATTTATTCCATTTTTTTCTCTTTTCTTTTGAGTCTGTGAAATGTAGTTTTGATATCTAAAGAGTTTTTTATGTATCTTTTTCTCTAACCTTTGTGCCGAGTTTATTACAAGTAATACAGGATAAGCAAGGAGGCATCCACCACACACATGGAGAATTTTCATGGATTCGACAACTTAATTTCCTAATGCACTGTGAGTATTTCTAATTCTAGCATACTGTTTATATTTGTATATCTTTTGTATGCTTGGAATGTATGGTGATTGGTCTCTAATGTTGCATATTTAATATCATATTTCCATACTTATTTTAGAATAAAAGCCTGCATTGTCCTAATTAATTGCTTAATTTATTTGCAGGCCCATTCTTTAAGGAGATGAAGAAAAATGAGCCCAAAGCCCACAAAAATTCTGAATTAAATCAGAGTTAATTCACACTCAGTAAATCAGGGAAAAATTAAGAGGTTGAAAACTGGTTGAGAAGAATCCTCTCAGAATCGATCGGTTGAAGCAAAGATCAAGCAAGTTTGATTCAGATTCTGACTGGATACATTTTAGTATTCGAATCATAACTTTTGCTACAGAATCTCAATTCTGATGATTCAAGATGATCCAGAAAGCAGACTGACAGAGCTATAACTCTTATGTTGATCATTATTTCTAATTCTATCAGTTGTTAAGTGATATTCAGCAATCAACCAGCCAACAAATAGCAGATCAGAACTGAATATCCACCTCTACCCCCTCCATTTCTCCTATAAATACCTGCACTCAAAGGCAAAAGGGACGCCAATGCAGATTAGGATTTTAGACTAGTTTTTTCATTTCTTAGTTTAGGTTTTGTTTTTCTTTTTCATGTAATTGTAATTTTCATTTATGTAAATAAGAGGAGATCAGACTTTCATCAAAGAAGAAGAATGAAGCTAGAGCTGGAGTGACACCGGTGTAAGATGAATTTCTTTTCTTTGATTGTTATGAGATCGAATCGATTTTTTCTCTTTGTATGTAGTTTCTTTTAGTCTTATTCTTCTTTTCTACTTTACTTTTCTTTTGGTACAACTGTCTTCCAAGTGAGTCTAAAGCATCGAAAGAGCCTTGCCTTTGCGAGTGCCACCGATAGCTCATGACGATGGAATTGTGAGTCTCTCTGTATCATTTCATGCTTGCGTATCTTGATGATGTAATGTGGAAGAGACCGAAAATCTACTCTTATGGGCTATGCGCTGAATGCCTCCAATTCAAGGTAACATCGTAGCTAAGAACTCAAGGTAAGCTTTTGGTGAAAAGAAGGTAAGTCTTTTATTTCTTTCTTTCATTTCTATAAATTAAATCACCATCTCTTCAAAATTACTCTTCTTCTCTCCACTTCATTGTACATAGTCACTTTTGTTGTTTTCTGATTCTCCACCTTCTTCATCTTTCACTTTCTTCTTAACTTTAACTTATAACTATTTTTTATTTTCATAACATAAAGCAGAGAAGAACTTTCGCTTATTTTTTATAACGATTTCAATAAAGACACGTAAAGCTTCCATCGCAAACCCTCCTTGTGGATCACGACCCGCATTAGCCACTTGCTATAGCGGAAGAATTGAGCTCTTGCACAAGTTTATTATTAGATCTGAAATTTTGTATTTTGTGTGCAGGTTAGCCTCAATCAAATTTTGGCGCCGTTGCCGGGGAGGGTAAAACGGTTTTTATTGAAATCTGAATTTTTATTGCAAATTTTTAAGAACTAAACGAATCTTCTTCTCTGTTGCAGGTTACAGGTTGAAGAAAACAGGAACTTTGCATTGCAGTGACATATAAGTGGACCTGGGCCTCTGCTCTTGAAAGCAGAGACCAGGATCCCTCCAAATTGCCGCAAAATCCTGGCTTTTGCCGCAAATTTGCGGCAATAAGGAGTGCACTACTGATCATTTTTCAGCAGGGTCTCTGATTCTGCAAAATACTTCTGCTGCATTACTTAATTTCCTGTATTATTCACCCTATACCTGCTTAATAAAGTCAACAGTAAAAAATTGGTTGTAATCGTTAAAAGTTGATTAGACATTTGCATTTCTAGGCACGTGTCTTTTCAATTCATTTACTTTTACTGTTGAAGAGTGCTGGATGCAAGGTACGTAAGCATTGCATGTAGACTAGGAACATCTCTTGCTTGATTTTCATGCTTTGAGTGTATCCTAGTTATATTTCTTGTACACTTGCACAATTCAAATTTAAGGGCATACCCGTAAATAAGATAAGGTGGGGATTTTATCACCCTTTCCTTAGCCCGCAAATCATTTTCCCAAGCACTCACTAACCCAAGCCTAATTTAATAAAAAGTAGACGTTGGCCCTAGGGACATCTCGGACTCATTTAGGAGATTATCCTAAGGGGGAACAATGTTGGAATCTAACTCTTGCAAAATCAGTGTCTAGGAAAGGGATTGAGGGCCGAAAGCCCGAAGGTTGGTGGTTATTTAATTAAGGAACGTCTTTGACGGAAAACCTCCCACCAACCTTGCCCTGACCTGGCTGATTAGCTTGTGGTTAAAGTCTACATTAGACCCCCATGGACAGTCTAACCAGTTAAGAGTCGTCTAGGTCCTAAGTCTACCCTAACTTAGGCTAGAATTTTTTCTTTTTGTTTGTTTGTTTGTTTATTTGTTTGTTTTTCTTTGTTTGTATTCTATTGTGTGATGTGGACTATAATAATAATTTTTCAACTACAATAATAATCCATATTACACACCGACTTCATTTTCGGATATTACCAACCCGGCATATCATAACTTTGACCAACCTAGTGTGCCGGATTGGTCTTATCCGAATCAATATGACCCATACCCCCCATCTAATAACTATAATTTCCATAATGATTTCAACTCTTCATCGAGTCAGTGGGGATTCACCTCCCCGAGCATAATTTCCAACCACCTTGCCCTCCTTCTCCACCAAGTTCACATTATGTTCAAGATTCATACTCAGTTCCACCCGTCCAAAATAGGAAACCATCAATTTTGGAACGGAGTATGCGTGAGTCCAAATACAAATCCCAAAATCTGATGGACTCACAATTTCAATACCACTTCCAAGACAACTCCTCATCTTTTCATCAAAACAATGAACCCATCAATTATGAAAAGATGCTAGAAGCCATGACTAATGCTCAAAATGCTAGAAATCGTGACATAGATATGATGGTCGAATCTCTACATTCCCACCGTCCTGATGTCACTTACCATTCTGTTAGAGCCAAAGAGTCATATTATTTTGGAAATCAAGATTCTATTTCAGAACAATCATGTGAACTTACCCAAACTCCACATGATATTGATAGTTTGGCTAGTTTTCCTTTCCCTGAAATAGAACTTGAAAATGATTATGATCCTGAACCCCAACTTAGTGATTCAATTCCATTTCCTGATTCGATTATGACTCCGGTACCTTCACCTGACTTCGATCTTTTTCCGGAGTCAACATTGGATCCTGTACCAATTCATAAAGAAATTGAATCACCCATCTTTGAGGATCATGTTGAACTTGACCAACTTTACAATTTTGAAAATCCCATGGATAAATTGGCAAGTTCTCTATTTTTTGATATTGAACTCAATGAGATATGTGACCTAGATTCTCACATATGTGATCCAGTTCAACTTTCTGAATCAATATTGACTCCTGTTTTTTTACCAAACTTGAATAATATTCTAGAGTTAGTTTTGATTCCTCCACCTATCATTTCTGAACTGGAATCACCCACATTAGGTCACATTCCATTGTTAGAAAATACATGTGGACTGGAGTTTCAATTTCTTGACTTGGACCCAATTTCTGAACCTATTTCGACTCCTGAACCTTTACTTGACTTAAGTCACCTTCCGGAGTCGGTATTAGTTCCTGTCCTTCCTGAGTCCAAGTCAACCGTTCTATCATTTCATACTCCATTCTGGGACGAGGTGGTTGACAAATTTGACTCCGAAATTAGTTATGGAATATGGAAATTAGATGGGGTCAAATATTTAATAAAAATCCTTAATGGATTTATCTTTTTAGTGGGTCATATTAAAGATAGTGCTGGTGGGTTCCTTCGAGACCCAAGAAAAGTTGATTGGGCCATGTTTCGTGGACCAATCAGACCACCACCGGAACCACCACCTTAAGGTAACCTTTTCCTTCCCTTTCTTCTTTTTCATGCATCTATGCATTAATTCATACATTGAGGACAATGCATGAGATAGGTGTGGGGGAGGGTCTAACATAACTTTTCTTTTTCTTTAAAAAAAAAGTAAAAAAATAAAAAAAATTGACATTTTTCTTTACTTTTAAAAAACTTTTTGAAAAATAGAAACAATATTTTGACTTATTTTTGTAAGAAATTAAGTTAATTTTAAGGAATAGGAAAATCCAAATTAGGATTTCTTATACTTGGTCAAAATTATTTGTTTGATTTTTAGGGTTAGGAAGATAATTTGTCAAAGTAATTTAGTCTTGATCTTTACCTTGATGAAATATGCACACTTCATACACTTACACACTTAGGGTTCAAAAACAAAGATTCTTATGCCTTATAAAAAATATATATATATAAAAAAATGAATAAGTTTAATTATTGATTAGCTAGGTGCTTTGGCCTAAGCAAGCCTTAGTATTTATGCGAAAGATAATTAGATAAGTTTGAGAAAAAAATAAAAAAAAATGAATAAATCTAATTATTGATTAGCTAGGTGCTTTGGCCTAAGCAAGCCTTAGTATTTATGCGAAAGATGATTAGATCCTCTAATTAAGCTGGGTATTTGTGCCTAATAAAGCATAAGCATTCACGCCTAAAAGAGGTTCATTTAATAAAATCCTTAGTTTTGTGGCCTTGTTTGCTCGAGTCCTTAAGTCCTTGGGGTGTTTTCTCACCTGGTGCCCTAAGACCGTCTGGTTTGGGAATCATCGATTAAAGGCTTGTTACATGGGCAGATTAGAAAGCCTAATGAAATTAAGGAATAAAAAAAAAGTATATATATAAATAAATAAGGCATAAGAGTTAGAGGGAATGAACCCTTAGTCAAAATTTTCACAGTCACAAGTGCATATGACTTAGGGTAAAGTAATAGACTAGATGAGAAGTACAATTTGACTCCTTACTTTAATTTGATAACAAATTTTTGAATAGAGACTAAGTTTAGGAATGAAAAATTAAGTTTTCCTATAACTTATAGATTGCTTAGATCTTACAATTATATGCCAAATATTTTTTCTCTTTCAAAATGCTTTTCGAAAATACTAACTCTTTATTCCCCTTTCTTTATGGATTTTGTAGGTGCAATCCGCTGAAAATCCTCACGAGACAAAACTCGTCCTCTAGGGGAAACCTAGAGGTTTAACGGCTTGTTGCACATGCTAAGTGCAATCGCGTGACCTGCGAAAGTGGTCTAATAATCCTTAGTATAGTTTAGTTGTTTTGCTCGAGGACGAGCAAAAGATAGGTATGGGGGTGTGATTGGTCTCTAATGTTGCATATTTAATATCATATTTCCATACTTATTTTAGAATAAAAGCCTGCATTGTCCTAATTAATTGCTTAATTTATTTGCAGGCCCATTCTTTAAGGAGATGAAGAAAAATGAGCCCAAAGCCCACAAAAATTCTGAATTAAATCAGAGTTAATTCACACTCAGTAAATCAGGAAAAAATTAAGAGGTTGAAAACTGGTTGAGAAGAATCCTCTCAGAATCGATCGGTTGAAGCAAAGATCAAGCAAGTTTGATTCAGATTCTGACTGGATACATTTTAGTATTCGAATCATAACTTTTGCTACAAAATCTCAATTCTGATGATTCAAGATGATCCAGAAAGCAGACTGACAGAGCTATAACTCTTATGTTGATCATTATTTCTAATTCTATCAGTTGTTAAGTGATATTCAGCAATCAACAAGCCAACAAATAGCAGATTAGAACTGAATATCCACCTCTACCCCCTCCATTTCTCCTATAAATACCTGCACTCAAAGGCAAAAGGGACGCCAATGCAGATTAGGATTTTAGACTAGTTTTTCCATTTCTTAGTTTAGATTTTTGTTTTTCTTTTTCATGTAATTGTAATTTTCATTTATGTAAATAAGAGGAGATCAGACTTTCATCGAAGAAGAAGAATGAAGCTAGAGCTGGAGTGACACCGGTGTAAGATGAATTTCTTTTCTTTGATTGTTATGAGATCGAATCGATTTTTTCTCTTTGTATGTAGTTCTTTTAGTCTTATTCTTCTTTTCTACTTTACTTTTCTTTTTGGTACAACTGTCTTCCAAGTGAGTCTAAAGCATCGAAAGAGCCTTGCCTTTGCGAGTGCCACCGATAGCTCATGACGATGGAATTGTGAGTCTCTCTATATCATTTCATGCTTGCGTATCTTGATGATGTAATGTGGAAGAGACCGAAAATCTACTCTTATGGGCTATGCGCTGAATGCCTCCAATTCAAGGTAACATCGTAGCTAAGAACTCAAGGTTAAGATTTTGGTGAAAAGAAGGTAAGTCTTTTATTTCTTTCTTTCATTTCTGTAAATTAAATCACCATCTCTTCAAAATCACTCTTCTTCTCTCCACTTCATTGTACATAGTCGCTTTTGTTGTTTTCTGATTCTCCACCTTCTTCATCTTTCACTTTCTTCTTAACTTTAACCTATAACTATTTTTCATTTTCATAACATAAAACAGAGAAGAACTTTCGCTTATTTTTTATAACGATTTCAATAAAGACACGTAAAGCTTCCATCGCAAACCCTCCTTGTGGATCACGACCCGCATTAGCCACTTGCTATAGCGGAAGAATTGAGCTCTTGCACAAGTTTATTATTAGATCTGAAATTTTGTATTTTGTGTGCAGGTTAGCCTCAATCATATGGTCATCATGATTGTGTGCACGGTTTGGTTGTGTAAATTGCATGCCATATTCATTTTATCTCTGTATTCAAGTATATGCATGAGGACATGGCACAGTTTAGGTGTGGGGGGAGATTCATATTTCTTTTGTTTTTAGGAGTTTTTTTGGTTTTGTTTTAGTTTTAGGGTTTTCACTTTATTTCTCTTTTCACTTTAGAGTCTTTAAAAAAAAAAATTGTGAAAATTTTGAAAATTTTCTGAAAATGAGTAGCTAGTATGTGAGTGATTTAGTATCCATGAGTGGATTTTAAGGGTAAGATCAAGATGAAAGAATTATAAAATCTTAAAATAAAGATTAGAATCTAAAACGGACATACCATCTAAACTTAGTCTAAGTGATTATGTACCCAACAGCACTTACACTATTAGTTCATAGGCTTGGGATATTGATTGCAACTAAAAAAAAAATATTATTATTATTATATAATAAAATAAATATTAATAAGTCTTATCTTATGGCCTCAGTTGCTTGAGTAATTAAGTCCGTAGGGGTGTCTTTACACTTATTGCCCTAAGACCATCTGGTTTGGGAGCATTGACCCAAAGCTCGCTATATGGGTAGCTGAGAAAGCCTAAGAGGACAAGACACTATAAAAATATAATAATTTTGATTATCAATTAGCTAGGTACCTTGGCCTCAGGAAGCCTCGGTATTTACGCGAAAGATAGTTAAAAAAAAAAAAGAAAAAAGAAAAAAAAAGAAGAAAAAAAAGTATGAAAGTTGTAATTAAATATTCCCAAGCTTAAGAACTACATCACGATCACGGGGTACATAGGATCTGAAACTTAGGACAGGTGGTGTAAAGTTTTGGATTTGAGACTTTATTTTATAGCCAATATGATTTCTGGAATTGAGATTTTACTTGAAAATGAAACTCATGGGAACTGATGATCTTACTAACTAGTTATCAAAAAAAAAAAAAATAAAAAAAAATTAAAAAAATATAAAAAAAGAAGAAATTTTTTTTTGAATTGTTTTCCTTTTCTTGATTTTCGGTTATCCTTATTTTACTTTTATTTATTTCTTAATCTCTAACTTTCTTGGATTTTGTGGGTGTAATCCACTGAAAACCCTCACGAGACAAAACTCGTCCTCTAGGGTAACCTAGGGGTTTAACGGCTTGTTGCACATGCTAAGTGCAACCGTGATTCCTACGAAAGTGAGTTAGGGTAGTTTAGTTTTTATTTTTCTTTTTATTAGTTTTGCTCGAGGACTTGCAAAAGATAGGTGTGGGGGTATTTGATCAGCATGATTTTATACCATTTTTATACTCCTAATTATCTATTATTTGTATATAAATAATGCTACTCGGGTATAGTTGGTTGAATTTGTGCAGGTAACAGGTAAAAGACAGAGAAAGAGGAATCTGGTTACATTCAGCAATAAACTCACGCAATTTGTCAAAGATTGAGGGTTGCTTTTCAGATATGTTGCGGTATTTCGGCGATAACTTTCACTACAGGACTCCGAACGAAATCATTCAAGATGCTATGGAAAGATAATTCGAAGATCTACAACTTCCGTGTTGATAGCTTTCTCTGATTCCTCCATTTGATGTCTTGTATTCATCATTTAAAAATCAGCCTGAGTCAAAATTGAATTAATTTGTAATATGTAATTGTTAAGGGGCTGTTTTGTAAATATTCCTTATTATATAAGGAATAGGAGGGCTGCAGTTGGAGCAGCCGGCAGCTAGGGTTTGGAGATTTTTATTATTTTTTTCTTGGCAAATTTTTCTTCTCAGCTGGACGTATATTTTCAGATCTAAAAATTTTGAGGCTTCTTCTTCTCTCTGCATAGAATTCTCCCCAAGTTATTAATTTTATCCTTGTTCCTGTTTTGTTTGATTTATCAAATCCTTTCTTCTTTTCCCCTGCATCACAACAGTTCTTCTCCCAGATCAAAAAGAAAAAAAAAAAGAAAAAAGAAGGAAAAAGAGAGAGGTGTGCCCTCTCTCTCTCTCTCTGTTGTGCGCAGCAGGCCCCTTGATTGGAGTGATTGGAAGAGCACAGCAAGGCCTTTGGCTGCCTTGATTTTGAAGGCAAAAGGGGGCCCGCAGGCACATTTTGATTTTGAAGGCTCTCCTACTCACCTGCAAGTGCAGGGGGCAGCAAGGTAAGGATTTATTTTTATTTTATTTTAAATTTTTTTTATTAGTTGCATTGATTTATTTAACTAGAATTTTCAGTTAAGTGTGTAATTAAAGTTAGATAATTTTAACTGATTTAATTGGTGTAGTTGATTGTTAACTTAGACATGTAAAACTAAATTTTCATCATGTACCTAGGAAGATGAACCTAGGCTAAACTCTTGTGAATCAAGTGAGTTCTCCTATCTAGGGATGTACACTCATCTATTGACCTACAACTTCTAGGGTGCTAATTTCTAAAACCACTAGATATTTGACAGGGTATGTGTTGAGAGTTAATGATCCATACTTAGAGTTGTAATGTTCTTTTTCATATTTCATTGAAGTTGTCAATTTCTCTATCTTTGATGGATCATGTAATTGAACAATACCCTGTGCTTAGATCTAGTATTCAGAATTAATATACCCTTGTTAGAAGTAGGAATTTGGTGATTTGTAACGATCTAGTAGATAGACCGAGCTTGACCGCTTGAGGCTAGTTTAGGGGATTCAACCCTAGGTACATGACTCTTCTCTTTAACTGAGTTCACATCAACTTATCATTTTTCTCCACCAATTTACATCGTTCGTGTTAGGATTCTAGAAGCACCATCCCTGTGGACCGACCCTCAAGTGCTACAATCAAACGACCGTGCACTTGCGGTAATTTTAAAACGAGGAGACAGAATCTCCCCATCAGCAGTGCTGCTCTCTGAAGGAAGCAGATTGTCAAATTCCTCTAGCAGAACATAGTATGTTGCTTTAGGATCCCTCACACCATTATCTACGATAATGGAACTAATTTCCCAGCAAGTAAGTGGCCAGCTTCTACGCCAAGTACAACATCGCCCATCGATTCTCCTTGCCTTATTACCCTCTAGGAAACGACCATACCGAAATTAGCAACCACACCATTCATGATAACTTATGCAAAAGCTTAAACAATGCTAAGGGTAAATGGGCGGAGAAACTCCTCGAAGTACTTTGGGCCTACAGGACCACCAAATACATTCTGACCAGAGAAACCCCATTCTCATTCGCATACGGGTCGATATTAGCATGCTAACACTCTAGGTAGAAGGAGTGGGCCCAAATCAAAATGATGCCCTACTCCGTCTGATGCTGGATCACTCGAAAGAAAGGCGTCAACAAGCCCAAATCTATATCGGGCCTATCAACAGCAAATCCTTGAGGCTCAACACATGAAGGTGAAGCCTAGGGAATTCCAAGTCAGAGACCTAATCATGAAACGCGTAATTCAGAGCACGCGACAGAAGGATCATAGAAAGCTAGGACCCAACTGGGAGAGTCCCTACATCATTATTGTTTACAGAGGCAATAGGTCGTACACCCTAGCTAATCAGGGCGGGGACCAACTCAATAAGTGATCAGGTTTATACCTGCACATAAGAATACAGAATTTTAGAACTTTAAGAATAGGATGTGCAAGTTATCAATGCTACCACTATAGCAAGTGGCTATACGGGTCATGATCCACAAGGAGGGACTAGCATGGAAGCTTTTTTAGCAAGTTTTCTTTTAAGTTACAATCAATGGTTAAAGATCTTCTTTTAGTTCTTTTAAAAAAAGGGAAAATAGGTTAAAGTTAAGTTAAGAAGAAAGTGGTTGATTGAGAAGGTGGAGAAAATAGAAAAAGGATTTGTACAAAGAAATTAAAAAGAGTGATAAAAGAGTTGGGAGATTGTGGTGTTGGTGATCTAAACTAAAATTAAAAGAAAAGAAAGTTAACCCTAAAAAACTTACTTACCTCTTCGACGACTGCTTACCTCGACCCATATAAACGATGTACCTTTGTTTGAAGGTAAGTGAAGTATGACAAATAGGATCTTCCCCATTCTCGATTTACACTATGAAATGAAGGGATAAGCTACACAACCATAGAAATGGCTATTCATTACCATAAGCCATCTACGGCACTTGCAGGGTAAGGCAACTTCGAGGCTATCGAAGTCATTTGGATTCACAAACACAGAAGAGGGAAGCAAACAAAAATAGGACTAGAAAAAAAAGGAAACTTCAATTCGATTCAAATAACAATGAAAGAAAAGATTACTTACACCAGTGTCACTCTCAGTACAAGCTTATTCTCATTCCTCTATGAAAATCTTCTCTCCTCTCAGTTATATAAAGAAAATAAAAATTACATAAAAGAAAACTAAAAACCTAAGTTATAAACTACAGAATAGCCTAAATTCTACTCTCTGCTTGATCGCCCTTCTGTCTCTGATGTGTGGGGTATTTATAGTATAGAAATGGACAAGGAAATAAGTTAAAAGATAGGGAGAGCTGGCTATTTCTGAATTTGAATCCTCCTCTTATTTTCAAACTTGATTTGATGTGGATATTCAGTTCTAATCTGCAGCTCGTTAGCATGTTGATTGCTGAATATAACTGATCAAAGGACATAATTAGAAATAGTGATCAACTTAAGAGTTGTAGCCCTTAAATCTTCTTTTTGGATTATCATGAATCATCAGATTTGAGTTTTGGTAGCGAAGTTATGATTCAAATACTAAAATGTATCAAGTTAGAATCCGAGTAAAAATTGCTTCATCTCATCTGTTGATCTTCTCTCTATCCATTTATCCCTTTGGATTTTGAATTTGGACTCTCTATTTGATGTTATCCTCGGTTGATCTTTAGCTAACCAAAATGGATTTATAGAAATCCGAATTTTATCGATTTTTATTTAGTGTTATCTTTCTGATTTGCTCTGATCTTTAGCTGACCATTTGTCCGAATCCTTAATTTGTTCTAACTAGATCTGTGATCATCCTTAGTTAACCAAATAGATCTAGTTAAATCTGATTTTAACTGGTATTTATTTGGTTTAATCCTCCTTCTCTTCATGATTATCTTCTGTAAAATAGACATTTAAGATAAGAAAATTAACAGATTTACTACACAATAAATGTATGAGTATAATGAAAAGAATGCAAAATATGTGTACGATCACACCCCCACACCTATCTTTTGCTCTTCCTCGAGCAAAACAACAAAACTAAACCAAAGATTATTAAACCACTTTCACAGGTTACGCGATTGCACTGAGCATGTGCAACAAGCCGTTAAACCTTTAGGGTTCCCCTAGAGGACGAGTTTTGTCTCATGAGGATTTTCAGTGGATTACACCCACAAAATCCATAAAGAAAGAGAAATAAAGTATTAGTATTTTGAAAATACATTTTGAAAGAGAAAAATATTTGAAGTATTATTGTAAGAATTAATTAATTTATAAGTTATAGGAAAACTGAACTTTTCATTCTTAAGCTTAGTCTTTATTCAAAAAATTGTTATCAATCAAGGCATGGAGTCAAACTGTATTTCTCATCTAGTCTATTATTTTACCCTTAATTATATGCACATTTATGATCGTAAAATTTTGACTTGGGGGTCTTTAACTCTAACTCTTATGCCTTATTATATATATATTTCTTTTATTATATTTTTTTAATTTTAGGTGATATTATTTCTTATTTCCATTAGGCTTTCTAATCTGCCCATGTAACGAGCCTTTAACCGGTGACTCCCAAACTAAACGTTCTTAGGGCACCGCGTGAGAAAACACCCCAAAGACTTAAGGACTCGAGCAAACAAGGCGACAAAACTAAAGATTTTATTATTTGAACTGCTTTTAGGCGTGAATACTTATGATTTATGAGGCACAAATACCCAGCTTAATCATAGGATTTTTGATATATTATATATATGTATTCTTTTTTCTTTTTTTAAATAAGGCATAAGAATCTTTGTTTTTGAACCTTAAGTGTGAAAGTGTATAAAGCATGCATATTTCATCAAGGTAAAAATCAAGACTAAATTACTTTTCAAATTTTCTTCTTAACCTTGGAAATCAAACAAATAATCTTATTTTGACGAAGTATAAGAAATCCTAATTATGGTTCTCCTATTCCTTAAAATTGACTTAATTTCTTACAAAAAATATGTCAAAATATTGTTTCTATTTTCAAAAAATTTTTTAAAAGTAAAGAAAATGTTAATATTTTTTTAAATAATAAAAGGAAAACCTAAGTTATGCTAGAACCCTCCCCCACACCTATCTCATGCATTGTCCTTAATGTATGAATTAATGCACAGATCCATGAAAAAGAAGAAAGGAAAGAAAATATTACCTTAAGGTGGTGGTTCCGGTGGTGGTCTGATTGGGTCAAGCGTTACTGCCCAATCAAGATAATGTAGTGATCATAGAACCCACCTTTATTGACCTCTTTTCTATTTACATATTTACAGTTCCTAATATCAATAGGACCATGAAAGATCCTATCATGAAACTTACTCCCTTTACATGACCAGTCTTGAAAATCATCACGGAGTCATCATGGTCTATACCTATGTCCAATAAAAGAATGTGACTTGGTGAAATGGTTGACTTGGACTCAAAAGTGATAGGTTCAGGAACTAATACTAACTTGAGAAAATTAACTTTGGGTTCGAGAGTCAGTTTTGGTTCAAGAGTTGAGTCTAAATCCAAGAATTGAAATTCACATTCTTTTTTTCATCAATGGAATGTGATTATCCAAAATTGGTGATTCCATTTCTAAATCTATGGGTACGGGAATAAATGTTGGCTCAGAAAATTAGTCCAAATTGGGTAAGAATACCGGAGTCAACATAGATTCGAAGACGGAAACTAAATCACAAAGTTGGAGATCGGGTTCACATTCATAATCAAGTTCAATCTTATTAAAATGAAAACTTACCAATTCATCAATGGGTTAATATTGGTCAAGTTCAAAGTTTTGTGGTGAAATTGAATCTTGGTCAAAGTCTTCAAAATACCATGATTCTTGGTTTTCATCAATATGCCTAGAAGTGTCGAGAATAGTCAAAGATTGGGTAAGGAGAGTTTCCTTATTCATATGTATATTTTCCAATCTACTAAGTTTTGCTTCTATCATATCGAGTGGATCATTTTAGAATTGAATCATGGATTCTATACTCTTTTCTAAGTCGGTATGTTCTTCCTGAAAAATAGAGTAAGGATCTGTGATTTGAAAATTTTGACGGGATTTTGAGTTTTCTAAAATTTGAATTCATCACCCAAGCTCTTCTAAGGCTTCCATACTCTTTTCCCACTCAATTGATTCTTTTAATGGTTGTTTGGGAGAAGGAGTATATGAAGCTGGATGTTGGTAAGATGGTTGACAATATGACTCGGGGGAGTTGTATCCCCATTGTCTCTGTGAAAGGTAGTGATAATTATTCCAGTCTTATTCATAGTATTAGGACTGGAGCATGTATTGATTCGGATAAGACCAATCTGATACACTAGGTTGGTTAAAGTTATGATATGTCGGGTTGATAATATCCGAAAAAGAGGTCGGGTGTAACATGGATTACCATTAAAATTGAAAAAATTATTGTTATAAGCCATATCACACAGGAATTGTCAAAATCAAACAAAGAAAAATAAACAAATAAACAAATAAAAAGAAAAAATCTAATCCAAGTTAGGGGAAACCTTAGACCTAGATGACTCCTAACTGATTAGACTGTCCACGGGGGGATATTGTCGAATCTGACCATAAGTTAATCGGCAAGGTAGGGGAAAGATCAGTGGGAGGTATCCGTGTCTAAGCAACGGGCCTAATTATGCCAAACCACTAACCTTCAGGTTTCGCCCCTCAATCCCCAACCTTAGACACCAATTTGGCAAAAGTCAAATTCTAATCAACTTTCCCCTTAGGTCAGTCTCCTATATGAGTCCGAGATGTCCCTAAGGCCAACGTCTACTCAGTTTTAGTTAGGCTTGGGTTAGTGAGTGAGGAGATTGTTTGTGGGTTAAGGGAGGGTAATGACTTCCCCACCTTATCTTGTTTATAGGACAAGCCCTTAATTTAGTTTAGTGCAGTGTACAAGTATGCAGAAAAAGTAACACTTAAGCAATATTTCATACAAGAATGAATCTTATACTAAATGCTATGCACATTTACCTTGGCTTCAGCACTCTTCAACAGTATAGAAAATGTAACGAAATAGACACGTGCCTAAATGTAAAATCTAAACCGTTTTTAGCATTTAACAAACATCAATTTACTGTTGAGGTTAGAAAGTATGTATTGTTAGTTAATCAAGAAAATAAATAGCTGCAGAATTTTAGCTTTGTAATTCAGCCAACCTGTAAAAATACCGGTTAGTAGTTCACACAAATTGCTACTGGAATATAGCAAATATGAGGGCTTCTGGGCTCTACTTTCTTGAGCAAAGTCCAGGGCTACTTATATGTCCACTGCATCAAAAATTTTCTTATTGTTCAATCTGAACAACAAGAACAAAGAAGAAGATAAAGCAAAAATGTAAACTTAAAAAGAAAATTACTTACCATCCCTTCCCAGCAACGATGCCAAAATTTGATCGAGTTTATACCTGCAGACAAGAATACAAAATTCCGAACTTTAAGAATAGGACGTGCAAGTTCTCAATGCTACTGCTATAGCAAGTGGCTATGCGGGTCATGATCTACAAGGAGGGACTAGCGATGAAAGCTTTTTTAGCAAGTTCTCTTTTAAGTTACAATCAATGGTTAAAAATCTTCTTTTAGTTCTTTTAAAAGAAAAGGAAAATAGGTTAAAGTTAGTCAAGAAGAAAGTGGTAGATTGAGATGGTGGAGAAAATAAAAAATGAATTTGTACAAAGAAATTAAAAAGAGTGATAAAAGAGTTGGTAGATTATGGTATTGGTGATCTAAACTAAAATTAAAAGAAAAGAAAGTCAAACTTTAAAAACTTACTTATCTTTTCGGCACCTGCTTACCTTTGACCCATATCGATGATGCACCTTTGTTTGAAGGTGAGCGAAGTATGACAAATAGGATCTTCCCCATTCTCGATTCACACTATGAAATGAAGGGGCAAGCTATACTACCATAGAAATAGTTATCCATCACCATAAGCTATCAACGGCACTTGCAAGGGCAAGGCAACTTCGAGGCTATCAGAGTCATTATGATTCACAAACACAGAAGAGGGAAGCAAATAAAAACAAGAATAGAAAAGAAAAGAAAACTTCGATTCGTTTCAAATAACAATGAAAGAAAAGATTACTTACACCGGTGTCACTCTCAGTACAAGCTTGTTCTCATCCCTCCATGAAATCTCCTCTCGACTCAGTTACATAAAGAAAATAAAAATTACATAAAAGAAAACTAAAAACTAAGTTATAAACTATAGAATAGCCTAAATTCTACTCTCTGCTTGATCACCCTTCTTCCTCTGATGTGTGGAGTATTTATAGCACAGAAATGGATAAGGAAATGAGTTAAAAGATAGGGAGAGCTGGCTATTTCTAAATTTGAATTCTCCCCTTATCTCCAAACTTGATTCGATGTGGATATTCAGTTCTGATCTGCAGCTTGTTGGCGTGTTGATTGCTTAATATAACTTGTCAAATAATAAAATTAGAAATAGTAATGAACTTAAGAGTTGTAGCCCTTTAAGTCTTCTTTCTGGATCATCTTGAATCATCAGATTTAAGTTTTGGTAGCGGAAGTTATGATTCAAATACTAAAATGTATCCAGTCAGAATTCGAGTCAAAATTGCTTCATTTCATCCATTGATCTTCTCTCTATCCATTTATCCCTTTGGGTTTTGAATTTGGACTTTGTATTTGATATTATCCTCGGTTGATCTTTAGCTAACCAAAATGGATTTATAAAATCTAAATTTTATCAGTTTTCATTTGGTGCTATCTTTCTGATTTGCTCTAATCTTTAGTTGAACATTTGCCATAATTCTTGATTTGTTCTAATTAGATCTGTGATCATTCTCAGCTAATCAAACTGATTCAGTTAAATCTGATTTTAACTGATATTTATTTGGTTTAATTCTTTTTCTCTTCATGATTATCTTCTGCAAAATAGACATTTAAAAAAAGAAAATTAGCAGATTTATTACACGATAAATATAAGAGTGTAATGAAAGGAATGCAAATATGTGTATGATCAATAAGCAGTGGAATTCTTTTCATTTAAATTGTTATATGTGTAAGTCATGTAACATTCAATGAAAGGATTATTCTCTGCTATATTAATCGAGTTTTAACCCAACTCTGATAGCTACCCTGAGTATAATGCACATTCTCTACGGCCCACACGGGTCTTCACCCTGACAACACCTTTCAGAAAGTTACCTGAAAGATGGAAGCTTGCCCACAATGATCCTTCAGAGCCAGCTTATAATGGGATATACCCCGATAGTAGCCCGAGTAGATCTGCAGCCTGCACGGGTCTTCACCCTGTCGGTACACTTTGGGAAGTCTCCTTAAAGATGGATGCTTACCCACAATGATCCCTTGGAGCCAGCCTATATTGCGATATATCCTGACGGCCGCCCGAGCAGATCCGCAGCCTATATGGGTCCTCTACACCCTAACGGCACCCCTCAGGTAGCCATCTGAATGATGGAGGCTTACCTACGCTAGCTGTTCTGGTCCAACATATGATGGGATAATACCCCGATGACTGCTTGAGCAGGCCCGCAGCCTATACGGGTCCTTTACACCCTAACGACACCCCTCGGGGAGCCATCTGAAAGACGAAGGCTTGCCCACGTAGGCTAATCTGGCCCAACCTATGATGAGATAATACCCTGATGACTGCCTGAGCAGGCTCTAGCCTATACGGGTCCTCTACACACTGATGACACCCCTCTGGTAGCCACCTGAAAGATGGAAGCTTGCCGAGCCGACTATTCTGATCTAGCCTATGATGGGATAACACCCTGATGACTGCCTGAGTAGGCCCGCAGCCTATACGGGTCCTCTACACCCTGACGGCACCCCTCGAAGAGCCACCTGAAAGATGGAGGTTCATTCACACTAGCTTTTCTGGTCCATCCTATAATGAGATAATCCCTGATGAGTGCCTGAGCAGACCCGCAGCCTATACAGGTCCTCTACACTCAGACAGTACCCCTCGGGGAGCCACCTGAAAGATGGAGGCTTGCTCACGCTGGCGTTCTAGTCCAGGGATAACACCCTGATGACTGCCTGAGCATGCTCGTAGGCGATACGGGTCTTTTATACTCTGATGGCACCCCTCGGGAAGCCACATGAAAGATGAAAGCTTGCCCACGCCGGTCATTTTGGTACAGCCTATGATGGGATAGGACCCTGATAACTGCCTGGGCTGGCTCGCAACCTACATGGATTCTCTACACCCTGTTGATTATCGCTCGAGAAACTCCTAAGAGACAGAGTCTTTCCTAATAAACTACTTAGAGCGCAACCTACATTGGTCCTCTACACCATAACGGCTACCACGAGAAACTCCTGGGAGATGGAGTCTTTCCTGACAAACCACTCGGAGCGCAGCCTACATCGGTCCTCTACACCCTGATGGTTACCACTTAGGAAACTCCTGAGAGACAGAGTCTTGCCTAATAAATCGCTTAGAGCATAGCCTATATGGGTCACTCTACACCATGAGGGCTCCCCGAGCAAGTCTATAGTCTACATGAGACCTTTATGCAGTAACAGTTACTCCCCGGGAACCCCTTGAAGACGGGAGCTTACCCCTAGCAGGTGGATTTCTCTTCAATCGCGAATTCCCCAGCATGCCCCACTAGGGGACCACACACTGAATCATTTCAAGGACTATAAAGCAAGATAGCTCCCGAGAAGTAAAGAAATCATAAATCATAAACAAGGTAAATTTGAACTACTATCATTGATTGTTTTTCTATGTATTACAAAGTTTATGGACTACATCCCTCCTCTTACAAGTGTGAATACATCTAACAAATGTGATACTAGTACAAGTTTTGGGTTTGCGTATACGCATTCTTCCAGAGCAAAAAAGCAAAGGCGCCCATTGTTACATCCCCAACTGCGTCCTGTTGATGACTCTTAATAAAACAATCCACCAGGGCCGGATGAGCGAAGATAGTGAGAACTCTCAGGAAGACCACCAGTAAGGAGAACCATGACCAAATTGCAAACCGAAGCCTACCAGATGAAGGAGGATACTGATGCTAAGGCTGTAACTCCAGACCAGAGACAGACAAGGAGGCGGCACCCTATAATAGTACAGGCGATTGACCCCTGATACCAGAGCCAATCTCAAATACCCTTATGCTCCCTGCTATATGCTCCCGTAAGGAAAGAAAAGAAGGTCAAACCCAAATTCCTCCCCAATCCACTCTGACCAAAGGCCAGACGTACAGACCAAGCAGAAGATAGTTCATTCCCTGTTATCCTCACAGCTGGGCTTCATCGCAAGAGTTAAACTCCTTGACGAGTCTATCACAAGAACTAAAATTTCTTGACAAATGAACTCCCAAACATCAGGAGCATAACAGATGTCACCACTCTTTCCTTCTCCTTCCTCCATCAAATGAAGAATGAAGGAAACATCACTGCTCATAAAACAGAAAAAGACTTTAACAGTAAGAAACTTTCAGAAAGCAATTTAGATCTCTCCTGAAGAGTCTCACCCTATTTATAGAGAGAAGAAGCCCATTCGTCCACTGCTTAGGCTCCTAATCCCAAAAGAAGATGAAGCATCGCTCAACTTGAGACCCTACACGTGTCAAAGAAGAAGGGACTCGAACCATCATGCCAGATACGTCATGCCTTCCTAAAAAATTGATGGATACTTTATCAACACTGTCATTCCAGATACGTGGTACCCCCCGAATGTAGCGTCTTACAAGTGATGGTAATTCGATCTGCACCGCAGCGGATGTGATGCATATTTAAGACTTTGCCAAATTGTATGACCACACCACCACTACAGGACAAAATTCGAAGTGACAATAGGCACTTTGAGTCCAAGCCCAGAAGGTTCTCATTTCGTTCTGCTCTCCTCTCTCCATCAGAGTCTCTATAACCCCCCGAGGGAAAGTTCCTTACCTCTTCCAAAGAAAGAGAGCAGAAAGGGCATCTGTAGTAGTCATTTTCTGACCGGCCTAAGATTGTGACGCATGTCTATCTATCCTCAGACGGATTCACAACACGTGGTCACTTCTAGAATATCTAATCTAGCACCTTCGTCTAGTTTGAATTTCCATCTGTAACCAAGCAAAAACCACTAAATAAAGATGGACTCTCTCCTGTATCAATTCAAATCTGGGTGTTTGGCTCTAAAACTATCGAGATAAGAAACTTAAGTGTTCAAACTGAGCATGATTTCCTAGTATTATTTATTTGACATGACTTTTATAAATAGAAGATCTCTTTCAATATGAAAGAGGATCACGTTCACCTGAATCTAGAGGATCACGTTTATCTGAATCCAGAGAACCCTATTGTAATCACCATTAACATATTGGAACTTCTCTCTCCCTCTCTGTGATTTTTTTCCTCTTCGAATTTTTCATACAATTCATTGTGTTTGTGGTTGGCTTTTTCTGTGATTTGATTACATCCACTTTTCTATTTTGATGCGTTGACTGATCCCTTAGGAATTAGCCACTGGAGTATCTGTAATATCGATAAACCTCTCTCTATTGTCTTAGAAGATGTACTACGCTTTTATGGTTTAAATGCTAATCTAATCAGTATAAGTCAATTATGTAACAAGAACTTAGTTGTTATTTTCAAAAGAACAAAATGCTTAATTGTAATAGTGAATTAGTTTTTGAAGCTTATAGAGATAGAAATGTTTACACTATTAAGCTTAATGATCTTTCTAAGCAAAGTGTTGAGTGTTTAAGTGTTTTAGATCAAGAGGCATGGCTTTGGCATAAACGACTCAGGCACGTGAACTTGGAATTGATTGGGAAGCTCAACAAGAGATCCTTGGTGGGGGGGGGGTATCCAACTAAACAATCCCGAAAGACTTGTGAAAATTGTAAAAGAAATAAACAAGTCAATAGCTCATTTCACCACAAGAAAATGATAACTAATTTTAAACTTTTATTATTACTCCACTTGGATTTAAATTTGGTCCTATAAGGACAACTAGTTTTGGTGACAAAATTTCATTTTCGTAATTGTCAATGTTTTCCCTTTGTTTTACTTGGATTTTATTTTCAACAAACAAAAGTGATGTATTTGATTTTTTTTCAAATTTTTGCTAACATATTCCAAGAGAATATGACCATTATATTATAAATATTAGTAGTGATCATTGTTGTGAATTTGAAAGTAAAAAATTTGAAATATTTTGTGATGAGCATGATATAGAGCACACATTCTCCGCACCAAGAATACCACAACAAAATGTGTTATTGATAGTAAAATCATACAATACAAGAGATGGCACACAATTATTGCACTCATGAGTTTCACCAAAATATTTTTGGGGTCAAGCCGTCAATATTGCATGTGATGTATTGAATTTAGTTTTGATCCGAACGATTTTGAAGAAAACTTTGTATGAGCTCTATTATGAAAAATCTATAAACATTTCATGTTTTTGAATTTTTTATTTTAAATGTTTTTTCCTTATATATCAAAGATAAATTGGGCGAATTTGGTTCGAAATGGATAATGGTGCTTTTTTTGGATACTCGACTTCTAGTAAGTTTTATTATGCTTTTAATAAGAATTCTATGGCAGTTGAAGTATTTATGTATGCTTCTTTCAAAGCGACTAATCCTTTAAATCCAAGAAAATATGATGATAAGATAGATATATTGCTTGCATCGATTAAGAATGAATCTTGCCGACTGTAATCAAGAAAAAGGTGACTTTCAATCCCCTGTAGAGCTAGAACCGACAAATGCTTCTCATGATTTGCCCATGGCTTGGAGATTTATAAATACCATCCAAATGAACAAATTATTGGTGATGCATATGGAGGAGTCAAGATTAGAACTCAAGCTTATAGCGAGTGCGGTAACCTAGATTTCTTGTATCAAGTACTATCTAAATATATATTCGATGCTCTTAAAAATAATTTGGTCATTAACTTTGCAAACTTTAAAAATGATTTTGTATTATTAGATAGATGTTAAAAGTGTTTCCCTAAATGGTTATATTGGGAAGAAAATTTATATTGAACAGCATTCAAGTTTTTGAAAATCACAAATTTTTTGAATCTTATTTTTCAAATTAAATTAACCTCCTCACCTCATGCTTCGAAGTAAGCACCTCATGCTTGGTATGAATGACTTTAAAATTTTCTTTATGAAAATAATTTTGTTAAGGGTAGGACTAATTGGACTTTATTTGTGAAACTCAAAGATCATTATATGCTACCTGTGCAAATTTATATTGATGATATTATCTTTGGTGTTACTAATAAATCTCTTGATGAATAGTTTTCTAATTATATAAAAAGAGAATTAGAAATGAGCATGATGGATGTGCTTAACTTCTTCTTTGGATTACAAATCAGGTAAATCAAGTAGGGTGTTTTCATAAACCAAGAGAAGTATGTCAAAGAATTTATGAAAAAGTTCAAATTGTAAAATGCCACAACGATCAAAACATCAAAGAACACTTCAACAAATATTGCTACGGATGAGAAAGGTAAAAGTGTAGACATGAAGGTCTATAGATGTATGTTTAGTAGTTTACTCTATCCTACTACTAGTTGACCGAATAAAATATTTAGTTTATGCTTATGTTGATTTCTTATTATATTTATTTGTCTTTATTATTAATTCTTATTGATATCTTATAATATACGCTCTACTTTTATTTATCCACTCTTGATGATGTCAAAGAAGGAGAAGAATTGGGTGGATGTGATAATGTGATGCCTATGCATATTTTTGTGATACTTGATACATCTGCTACTTGCTATATTTTTATGATACTTGGAAAGAATTGGTGTGATAGATACATACATTTCTTAGTGATATTGGTGTTATATGCATGTCTTAGTAAGATACTACTCATTTCCTGGTGTTATATGCATGATATATGCTATTTGATGAAATATATGATGACACATGCATTTCTTATTGATTATATGTGATATATTATTAGATACATGTGTATAAATGATAAATTGATGATCATGTGTGATATATGTATTTTATGTGCTCACTCAAATGCATTTCTACATGTATTGAGATATCCTTGTTGATTTTTGATTAAATATATATAGTTTTTGTGGTTGTATATGTATGCCCAAGTTCGTGCATATTTTTGTGCATGTTTCGACACGATTGAATATTCACAAATCTTGAATATTCTAAAATTGTAGAAATTTGTGATTTTAGCAAGATTGTGCATGTTTATGTGTGATATATATTATATCATGACATATTTGTGATACACAATTGATTTGCGTGATACATGTGATATATGTGTATGAGATATAAGTTACGCACTTGATTGATGAGAATTGTGTAATATATGTCTCTTGTATACTCATATATGTGATTTATGAATTTGTGCATGTTTTATACTATTTAAATTGTTTTTTACAAATTAAACTATTGCAAAGCTTGTTCATATTATAATCGTAGAAATTGATATTTTTAGCAAACTTATGCACATAGATGTGGATTATATGATATATTTTGACACCATTGTGACACACATACACACACACATTTTGAAATATTTGATACAGATTTTGAGCTTTTAATGTGATATATCTCTAACCTGTGGATATTTGCAGGGAGAGTTTAACATCTCCTCTATATATTTATTTATGATGTGTTATGTAGGGAGAAGTTAACATCTCCTCTCTACACTGTATGTATGCTTACATGCAGGGGGAGCTTATCATCTGCTCTCCTCATAAATTTATATTGCATGTATGAAGCGGAAGACTCTCAAATTTGGGAGGTTTACTTGTTGGCCCAAGGTTATAATTACCGGTTTATGATTTTGATGATAACAAAATGTATATGGTTATTTAATACTAATCAAGTTCAAGTGTTTAAGTATGTTTTAGGGATTTAAAGGATTCAAGGAGTTTTCTTCATCTAAAGAAAGGTGTTGAAGACTCAATGATATTCAAGTACGGGATTGAAGCTCAAATCACTCGATGTCGCTAATGGAGAAGCCCACTTGAAGATACATGAAGTCACCAAGAGCCTTGTAAGAAAATAGTTTGTTGAAATGTAGAATATAGTTTTGAAGTTCAAGAAGTTGCACACACAAAAATACACAATTTTGAAAATACAAGTTCTGATAGTATTGGTATTTTGCATGTTTGGTTTTGATACATATCTTATAAATTTTTCAAATTTTTATGTTAAGTTTAGAACATGTATTTCATTACCTATACATTACTATATTAGTTTTAAACCAATACAAAATAATTTGAAAATTACTTTAAACTCAAAATTTTCAGAAAAAGTGTTTCAGGCCAAGTCGGTTTACCGTACATTGGACCGGTGCCTCTGGCAGGTAAAAATGGTTGACTGCCCAGTCGACCGGGCGATTGGCTAGAGGATGTGCATGTTTTTTCACGTTATCAGTTGACCGACCGGTTGACCGCTAACCCTTGTGGTTCGACTAGGAGTCGACCGACTGAGAGAAATTAACTCTCGATTTGGGGCCGATCAACTGGTCAGTCGACCGAGACTTTTGTTTCTCTTTTTTGAACTATGGGGTGGTCGACCACCCAATCGACTGGAGCCAACGGCTCTTTTTTGGCGATTAGCTGGTCGACTGACAGCCTGCCAGTATGCATAACAGCTAGCTTTTGGATCTGTTTTGGTCATAGTGGATTTCAACAAGCATTTTTTGTTTCATGGGTCTAAACACACCCCAAATGGCCTGGTATGATTAACAAATGATATTTATCTATTGCTTATATATACGGGGCAATGATTTTGATTTTTATATCACAAGTTTACAAGTTTTCAAGTTTGTTTCAAAAGAGAAAAGTTTTTCTAGCTTCCAATCTTCAGATTTTATATTTTCAAAGATGTTTTCAGTTGGTTTTAAAGCTCTTTAATTCTTTCTAACTGAATTTCTTCTTTCACTTAACTTCCTGAGTTACACTTCATATTCTACTCTATAGGAAGTTGTAAGAGAGAGTGTTTGTGATCTTGTTGGATCACCAAGAGTTTTGTAATCTCAATTGGCTTTGTGGTACCTCTTGTGTAGAGGGTTGAGTGGTGGAGTTGTGTACTCTGGTCTTGTGTAGACCAAATTATAATTCCTTGCTGTCCCTTTGTGGAAGATCCCTTAGAGGATAGTGAAATACTTCATAGTGGTGAAGGTGGTGACGTAAAGCGTTGGCTCGAACCTCAGAACAATTTCTTTGTATTTGCGATTGCTTTTGTATTGCTTTTTATTAATTTTCATTATTCATACTTGTGTGGTTGTTCATCTTGCATTCTATTATTGCTTTCATTTCATCACAAGGAGACAATTGAGCACCTCAATTCATAATCTAGAGGAATTAAAGAGGAGAAGTTCTAGAGCCCTTCACGGGAATTCGGTTTCAATTCTTATTTTGAGTGACAGTTTGCATCATTCATTATAAGTAGTTATTAAACTGCATTTGATTAGCAAAAGACTTATTCACCCCCTCTAGGTGTATTTCAATTGGTACCAGAGCCTTGGTCTCTAAATTTTGGCTTAACCACCTTTGAGAAATCCTACTTGCTAATCACTTCATTCACAATTTTATTTACATCCACTTTAGTAAAAATGGCCGAAGGTATTAAGACCCTCCAAAGTTTAATGACCTTAACTTTTCAATTTGGAAGGTTAAGATGACCATATTTTTGCAATCCTTAGGAAGCCGGGTTGCAAAAGCAGTGAATAAACCATTTAGTGGACTCATTGATGATGAGAACACTTGGTCTGACATTGCCACTAAAAAGTTTGATGCAAATGCTAAGGCACACTATGCCTTGCTCAAGCTTTGAACAATGACGATATAGCTAGGGCCATCCATTGCATATCCACCTATGAGATTTGGGCACACCTAGTGTCGCACATGAGGGAACGTCACAAGTCAAGGGAGCAAAAAATTGTTCTCTTGCATTCCCAGTATGAAAATTTCACCATGCGTGATAATGACTCCATTGATGACATGGTAACAAGATTCAATAAAATAACAAATGGTCTTGCTTATTTAGGTGATGTCATTGACAATGACTATAAAGTAAGGAAGGTTATTTGTGCACTTTCACCCACATGGGAAATCAAGGCTACTACATTGAAGGAGCTAAACGACAAAGAAGAGATGGAGCTCATCGGTCTTATAGAAAACCTTAAGACCCAATGGAGAGGAAGGCAAGAGAAGAGATGGCGCCACAAAAGAAGAAGATGCTCGCCTTCAAATTCATTCCCACCATCTCTGACAATGATGATGAAGAAGAGGGGATAAAGAACTCTCCTACTAGTGAAAAATGTAAGGAGGATGTACAATAAGGCCAAGTTTAACAATAGAAGACGATGGCAAGGGAAAGAAGACAAGAAGATCATTTGCTTCAATTACCGAAAGCCGTGCCACATGGTTGCGATTGTCTGAAGACCAAAAACAAACTTTCAACCTCCAAGAAGCCCTACAAAAAGAAGGTTCTTAAAGTCACTTTGGACTCGGAGAGTGAAACTGATGAAGAAGTAGATACGGCACATGTGTGTTTCATGGCTAATGATAACACAGCTAAGGTAACATCCGAACCCTCACTTGATGATAGTGAATTAATAATGAATGAATTGGATGAGGCTTTTGAAGAATTATCTAACAACTATGATTTTCTTAAAAAGAAGTATTTAAAAATGAAAAAGAAAAATTAAACTCTTCAAAATAAAATTGTTATTCTTTCTAAAGAAAAAGATGACTTATCTTCCACATTCATATCCACACAAAAAGATTTTGATGCATATAAAATTTCATATAAAGTAAAATTTTTATTAATTGATAAGAATCAGATTTCTATTTTAAAAGATAAAATCAACATTTTAGGAGACGTATTAAAGAAATGTGAGTTTGATAAAGTTAGATTGGAGGTAAAATTTTCTAAGAAATACACTCTAAAAAAACATGTTCATAGTACACATTCTCATCATACTACACATACTCACACTCTAAAATTAAATCATATTCATATACATCATGCTAGAAATACTACATACACCAAGCATGCTCATACCCCACACACACACATCACGCTTTTATATATGGTAGAGTTTATCATGTACTTGTTATGGCTGGAAGGGTCACTTAGCCAAGTTTTATTTTGATAGAATAAATACTTCTAATGATCATGTTTGGGTTTGAAAATCTAACACTATAGGATTTAAGAAAAATTGGGTACCAAAATCAACTAATTTGTTACATGATATAGGTACACACCAAGACTCCAAGACATAGGGAGCGGGGGTATCTTGATAGCGGTTGCTCAAGGCATATGACTTAGGATATCAACAATTTTACAACCCTATCAAGGTACCATGAAAGTGGCACCATCACTTTCGGAGATGATTCTAAGGGCAAAATTATCAGTATAGGTAACATCAAAATTAGCTGATATTCTTTAATTGAAAATATTGTTTTAGTTGATGGTCTCAAGTATAATCTCTTGAGTATTAATCAACTTTGTGATTGAGATTTTAAAGTATCTTTTGATGATTTATCTTGCAATATTTTAGATAGACAAATTAATGCATGTGTTGTTTTTGGTTTTCGATAAAATAATATTTACTGATTGATATGTCTAATTTTCATTATAATGCTACATATTTAAATGCTTTTAATGAATACTCTTGGTTATGACATAAGAGACTAGACTATATTTTGTTTGACCACCTATCTAGAATTAATATTAAGGAAGTGGTGAAAGGTATTCCTTATTTGAAATTTGAAAAGGACCGCGTTTATGATGCGTGCTAACTTGAAAAACATATCAAGTACTCTTTCAAAACAATCAAGGATATCATGACATCAAGACTTTTAGAGTTAATCCACATGGATTTGTTTGGTCCAACAAAAACCAAAAGTCTAAGTGAAAATTGTTTTGTTATTATTTTGGTTGATAATTTTTTTTTGTTTTACATGGGTTATTCTTTTTAGAACACAAAGATCAAGTTTTTTCACATTTTTAAGTGTTTAGAAAAAGAGTTAAAAAAGAAAAAAAATTTCTAATTTTACGCATAAGAAGTGATAGACGTGGTGAATTCATTAACTATTTCTTTATCACTTATTATGAAGAAAATGGAATCAAATATGAACTATTACGCATAAGAAGTGATAGACGTGGTGAATTCATTAACTATTTCTTTATCACTTATTATGAAGAAAATGGAATCAAATATGAACTATCTTTTCCTAAAACTCAACAACAAAATGGAGTCGTTGAAAGGAAGAATCCTACTCTTCAAAAAATAGCTAGAACAATGATAAATGAATACGGACTCCCTCAATGTTTCTGGGTCGAGGCCATAAACACATCAGGTTACATCTCAAATAAAATTTATTTTTGAAAAAAATACTTCCAAAACCTCTTTTGAAATTTACTATTTGAGATAACTTAATGTTTCATATTTTAAAGTTTTTGGTTGTAAATGCTTTGTTTTAAACACTAAAGATAATTTAGGTAAATTTGATGCTAAATCTTATGAAGTCATATTTATTAGGTATTCAAATACTAGTAAGGCCTATAAAGTCTACAGTAGATCTACTTTGACTATTGAAGAATCTATATATGTCAAGTTTGAGGAATCTAATGCTATTGTGAAGAATGTTGTAGCGATTGATTCCTTTGGTGAAGATATGGAGAGAATAACCTTGAAGGATCACCTATAAAAGAAGAAAAGCCAAAGATTGATGAATAAGGTGAAGTTCAAGAGGTTGAAGTGGAACCAACTTAACTACTTTCAAAAGATTAGATATATGTTTCAAATCATCCCAAGGACCTCATCATAGGTGATGTATCCAGGGGGTAACTACGCTATCCAAACTGCATGATTTATATGGTCATTTTGCTTTTATTTCACATATTGAGCCAAAAAACATCCTCGAAGACGAGAACGACTCATATTGGTTGTTTGCAATGAAAGAAGAGCTCAATCAATTTGAACGCAATCTAAGTTTGGAATCTTGTTCCTAAACCCCATGATAGACTAACCATTGGTACTAAATGGATCTTTAGGAACAAGTTGACTGAGTCAGGTAATGTTGTTAGAAATAACGCTGGGTTAGTGGCCTAAGGTTACACCCAAATTGAAGGCATTGATTTTGAGAAAACCTTTGCACCCGTAGCACGGCTTGAAGTCATATGGATAACACTTGCCTTTGCTTCATTTATAGATTTCAAACCTTTTCAAATAGATGTCAAAAGTGCATTTTTAAATGGGTTTATAGAAGAGAAAGTGTATGTTGAACAACCACTTGGGTTTGTAGATTCTACACATCTGAATTTTGTATTCAAACTTGATAAAGTTTTTATGGTTTAAAATAAGCTCCAAGAGCTTAGTAGGAAAGACTTTAAAATTTTCTAATTTTAAATGATTTTATAAAAGATAAAATTGACACCACTTTGTTTACAAAGCATATAGATAGTGATATGCTAATTGTTCAAATTTATGTTGATGACATTATTTTTGAATCCACTAATGAAAAGCTTTGTAAAGATTTTGAATCATGCATGAAGAACCAATTTGAGACGTCTATGATGGGATAGCTAAACTACTTTCTTAGACTCCAAATCAAGCAAAGGAGCAATGAAATTTTCATAAATCAAGCCAAGTACACAAGAGAACTTATCAAGAGATTTGGGCTTGAAGATGCCAAGCTAAGAAAGACTCCCTTGGCCGCTACAACAAATCTTGATAAGGATGAACAAGGTATAAATGTAGACATTAAATTTTATAGAAGAATGATTGGTAGTTTACTTTATTTAATGACTAGTAGGCCGAATATTATAGTTAGTGTGTGTCTATGTGCTAGATTTTAATCTTGTTCTAAAGAGTCTCACTTAATTGCGGTAAAAACGCACTATTAGATGTCTTAAGGGCACTATTGGAATGAGCTTATGTTATCCGAAAATCGAACAATTTCCAATGACAAGTTATTCGGATGCCGACTATGCCGGTTGTAGAATGGATAGGAAGAGCACTAGTGGTACTTGTCAATTTCAAGTTGTTTCGTGTTCTTCCAAGAAACAAAATTCCGCAGCACTCTCAACTGTCGAGGTGGAGTATGTTGCGGTCGTGACTTGTTGTGCATAAGTTTTATGGATGAAACATACTCTCCTTGACTATGATTTGTATTATGACCATATTAAAATATTTTGTGATAATACTAATACTATTCATATGACCAAGAATGAAATCAACATCGTAAGATCAAGCACATAAATATTCGATATCACTTTCTTAGAGATCACTATGAGAAAGGAGATATTGAAATTGATTATGTTTTCACCGATTTTCAACTTGTGGACATTTTTACTAAATCACTAGATTATAATAGATTTTCATTTATTTGCGGCGAGTTAAATGTTTGCATTATGGATTCATAAGTTTTGAAATTGTTTCATGTGTATTTCATATGGTTTCATGTACCTTTCAATCACTATAAATGTATTTTTTAAATTAATATCTCTTTTATATTAATGTCTTTTCCCTTTTTGATGCGTGATAAAAAGGGGAGAGATATTTGAGTTATTAAGTTTTTGAGTATCTTGTTTTGGTATTTTATGAACTTAATGTATATTATGGTCCACTGCTATGCTTATATGCAATGCCATGATTCATTATTTTAATTCATTGCATATTATTTTTGGAGGAAGGAGGAATGGAAGGATGATAAGCTATATATGCATCTTATTCTAAATTGATATCATTTTTATAAATGCATATATGTGTGACTTGCTTATATCGTCAAATCCATTTAAAGTCATAATGTTTTCTTTTTGATAGATCACATAACTTGAGGGGGAGCTTTTTCAAGCTTTTTCTATCTTTTGTTTTAAATACTCATATGTTTTGCCATCATCAAAAAGGGGGAGATTGTTGGCCCAAGGTTATAATCACCGGTTTATGATTTTGATGATAACAAAACATATGTGATTATTTAGTAATAATCAAGTTCAAGTGTTTAAGTATGTTTCAGAGTTCTAAAGGATTCAAGGAGTTTTCTTCCTCTAAAAAAGGTGTTGAAGACTCAATCCAGTATGGGATTGAAGCTCAATGCACTCAACGTCGCTAATGAAAAAGCCCTCTTGAAGATACTTGAAGTCACCAAGATCCTTATAAAAAAATAGTTTGTTAAATTGTAGAATATAGTTTTGAAGCTCAAGAAGTTACACACACAAAAATACACAAGTTCAAAAATGCAAGTTTTGATAGTATTGATATTTTGAATGTTTAGTTTTTGTACATGTCTCATAATTTTTTCAATATTTTATATCAAGTTTAGAACATGTATTTCATTACCTATACATTGCTATATTACTTTTAAACCAATACAAAATATTTTGAAAATTACTTCAAACTCAAAAATTTTCAAAAAAAACTGTTTCAGGCCATGTCGGTCGACCGGTACCTCTGGCAGGCCAAAATGGTCGACCGCCCGGTCGACCGGGCCTTTGGCCAGAGGACGTGCACGTTATCGGTTGACCGACCGGTCCACTGCTAACCCTTGTGGTCGACCAGGAGTCGACCAACTGAGAGAACTTAACTCTCAGTTTGGGGCCGGTCAACCGATCGGTTGACCGATCCTTTTGTTTTTTTCTTTTAAACTATTGGGCTGTCGACCGCCCGGTCTACTGGAGCCAATAGTTCTTTTCTTGAATGAGCTATCGATCAACTAGCCGGTCGATCGACAGCCTGCCAGGTGTGCATAACGGTTAGTTTTTGAATCTGTTTTGTTTTTAGTGGATTTCAACGGGCATTTTTTTTCCATTGGTCTAACACACTCTAAATGACCTGGTATGATTGGTTTTGGTTTTTATATCACAAGTTTACAAGTTTGTTTCAAAAGAAAAAAGTTTTTCTAGCTTTTAATCTTCAAGTTCTATATTTTTAAACCTATTTTCAATTGGTTTTAAAGCTCTTCAATTCTTTCTAACTGAATTTCTTCTCTCACTTAACTTCTTGAGCTGCACTTCATATTCTACTCTATAGAAAGTTGTAAGAGAAAGTGTTTGTGATCTTTTTGAATCATCAAGAGCTTTGCAACCTCAATTAGCTTTGTGCTATCTCTTGTGTAGATGGTTGAGTGGTGGAGCTGTGTACATCAGTCTTATGTAGACCGAATTGTGATTCTTTACTGTAAGGTCCCTTTGTGGAAGATCCCTTAGAGGATCGTGAAATTCTTCATAGTGGTGAAGGCGGGAACGTAGAGTGGTGGCTCGAACCTCGAAATAATTTCTTTGTGTTTGCGATTGCTTTTTGTCTTGCTCTCTACTACTTTTGATTATTCATACTTATGTGATTTTTCATCTTGCATTCTATTATTGCTTTCATTTCATCACTTTCATTTTCAATTTATACACATTTCAACAAGGAGACAATTGAGTACCTCAATTCATAATCTATATGAATCAAAGAGGAGAAGTTCTAAAGCCCTTCACGGGAAATTCAGCTTCAATTCTTGTTTTGAGTGACCGTTTGCATCATTCATCATAAGTAGTTATTAAATTGCATTTGA
This sequence comes from Agave tequilana, assembly GCA_038442645.1. Lineage (NCBI taxonomy): Eukaryota > Viridiplantae > Streptophyta > Magnoliopsida > Asparagales > Asparagaceae > Agave > Agave tequilana. The sequence continues at coordinate 363,852 of JAVJIF010000666.1, forward strand.
TTAGCAGAACACCTATTCACCCCTCTAGGTGTATTTTAGTACTCACATGCTTAAATTATAAATTTCATTTATCTATAAATTTTGATACTATATTTCTTAATGAATATTTTTATTGATTCAAAGACATTTGAATTTTGACACGAGTTTTATAGAAAATTTTATCTTAGTTCATTGCTTTTGACAAGTATATAAATAATTTATATCTTGATTTTTGAATGACTGTTAAGTTAAAATTGCTATATCTTTTTTGATGATTCTTCATACTGTTGCACATAGATACGTTTGCAAGTTGGTACAGTATTCTTATCCATTGTGGTATATATATATCTGTGTGTGTGTGTGTGTGTGTGGATGCATCTGTTAGCCCAAAGGCCCATCGCTCTAGTTTTGATGATGATTAACACATATAGTTATAGTACTAATGATCTTGTATTTAATTAGTTTTAAATATTTGATCAAGATCTTAGTAGGTAATTAGCTTCAACAAAAGAGTTTTGGGAGCTAACACATGTGGATTCAAGAGTTCGCGCGTCAAGATCGCATCTAGCACTCGGTTGGAGTCAAGGTCTTTGGATCGTGTTTAGATCGAGTCGTCTTGAAGATGAGGACCGTTAAGAAGACTTCGGTTTGTTTAGTTTATGTTTAGATCTTATGTAAAGATAGATAGTGTTGATATGCTCAAGTTCACATGCACACAAGTTTCATGTGTTTGGTACTTAGTTTAACCGGTTTTGGATTTCATATAAAAAATATAGATATATATATTATATGTATATTGGATTCTATCCATATACAATATGCTTCAAAGTTATTTCAATATCATGTTTTTGTATTTATACAAGTTTTGAAGAAAATGGTTTTCCATTTCAAAGTTTGGTTTTTGAAAAATACGATTTTTGTTTAAAGGCCAAATTTCAATATCACAAAAATGGTTCATATAATTTGTAATATGTGTTGATTTTTGATCATACATGTTTGGCATTCAAAGATCTTAAAAGAACTTATTTTTGTGAAATTTATGTGATTTTATAGGATTTTATAGAAGTTAAAAAGACAAGTTTTTAATCCCTAAAACTTCAGCCAGACTACACTGGCGGTCGACCGGATCGGTTGACTGATGTGCACGAGAACATGAACATGGCCAGTCACTTGGCCGGTCGATCGGGCGGTCGACCAATGGATTGGCCCAGTCGACCTGGTGATCAGCCGGAGGCTCAACGATCAGAAAAGTGATCGTTGGCTGGTCGACCGGTCGGTTGACCGGGCAAATCTGGCTTTTCCAGATTGCCAACGGCTAGTTTTTGGAATGGGTTATAAATAACCATCCCTTGGGCTGTTTTCATTAAGAATTTTAAGAGCAAATTTTTTCATCTTTTTAAGTATTTTAGCAACAAGTTTTCAAGAGTTTTTGGGATAAAATATTTATCTTTTATTTGTTTTAAAGTGTTAGAAAATCAAAGAAAAAGAGAGTCTTTGGGATATTGGTTTTTGGATCTTCATTTCAATATCTATCTAGTATTTTTCCCAAGAGTTTTTCTTTGTTGTTTTCATTTCCAAACACTTTATTTTTCTCACACTTGAGCTATCATATCTATCCTATCTATAGGATCTTTGTTTTGTGAGAAAAATTGGTTTGTGGTCTATTGAGATCGCCAAAGTTGTTTGTGATCTTTGTGATCACCAAGAGTTGTAATCTTCTTTGCTTTGGCTTTGTGCTTGTCCCTCTAAGTGTAGAGGTGATTGTGTTTTGAGTTGTTGGTATCCCTCTTGTGTAGAGGTGATTGTGGTAGAGTTTGGCTTTGTGCCTATCCCTCTAGTGTGAGGTGATTGTGGTTGCTTGGCTTAGTACCTTATCCCTCTTATGTGAGGTGATAGCTGTTTGTTGGAGAGAGGAGTTGTGTACTCCTAATTTGTATTTGCCAAATCCTCAGTGGAGGTTCCCTGTGTGGGATGTCCTATGTGGACGTATAGTAAAAATCCTTCTATATGAAGGCGAGGACGTAGAGCAGTGGCTCGAACCTCAAAACAATCTCGGTGTTTGTGATTGATCCACTATCTTTAAACTCTCTCTCTTTTATACCTTGCATTGTTTCATATTATTCATATCATACATATATACTTGGTATTATTTGTGTGCGCCCAAACTTGTGTTGAACCAAGAGAGCTTCAAATAACACCTCAACTCTTATTTAGAGGAATCAAGAGGAGTTAGTACAAAGCCCTTCACCAGGAATTCAGCTACACTCTTTGGTTACACTAAGTGTATTGCAATTAGTTTTTAATTCTGCATCATTTGTCATTAAATTAGTCATACACCTATTCATCCCCCTCTAGGTGTAATTTAAATTGGTATGAGACCTACGCTCCTGATATTAGGTTTAACCACCAAGGAGTGAGATCTTGGTTAGCTAATCTAATATTTGCATTTGCACTCATACTTGTTTACACACACTTATGGATCACCTTGCCCCTCCCATGTTTAATGTTTCTAACATTGATATGTGGAAGCTTAGAATGAGTGCTTACTTAAAAACCTTAGGCTTGCATGTTTACCATACCGCTACTAAGAAATCTTATCTTGGTAATAGCAAGCATATAGAGGCCAATGCATAAGCCCTAATGGCACTTAGAAACACACTTAGTGAAGAATATTTATCTATGATTTCTCATTGTGATTCCACTTTTATAGTATGGAACATTTTGACTCTCCCGCGCTATAAATGATGAAACATGTGGAGAAGGAATCTAGTGAGGATGAGTCCAACGATGCTTACTACATGGTCCAAGGGAATGACTCCCTTGAGGTACATTCGGAATCTCAACTACATGATTGTGCTAGTTCTTCTGGAGATGACATAATGGATGCCGATGCTTTGAATGAAGAACTATCCATTGTTTGTGAAAACTTATTAGAAAAATACAAACTTTTGAACAAAACCTTTAAAATAAAAGAAGAAAATAAGGATTTGTTTTCAAAACTTAATATGGCTTTGCAAGAGAGAGATGAGATTTCAAATGAAAGGGACTCATTGAAATCCCAACTTGAACTTGCCTTAAAGGAAAATGAAATTTTAAAGAGTAAAAATGATTGTAATGATGTTTTGGAGAAAAATAAAGCTTTGTCTTCAAAAATTGATTTTGTTATAAAAGAGACAATTCTTTAAAAAATAAAATTGATTTAATTTTAAAAGAATTGGATTTAGTTTCAAAGGAAAATACTTCTTTAAAAATTATTTTTCTTCACATGTTTGCCATGCTACTATAACTTCATCATCTAGTGTTGCATGCCCCATTCTGTCTTCAAGTATTAAAAATGATATATGTATGTTGAAGAAAAGTGTTGATTGTTTGGGCTCCACTTTGAGCCAATGTGCTATGGATCATAAGAAATTGGAATTCATGTTTCGCAAGAAACATGCACCACATGTTCATGCACACCATTCACGGCATACACATGCTTCTCGTGTTCACACATATGACACTATGTATGCTCATGTGTACACTTGTACACATTATAGATGTAAGGGCCACCTTGCAAAATTTTGTTACGATAGATTAAATGTTTCAAATTTTGCAAATAAATTTGTTTGGGTTTGGAAAGGTGCTAACCCCCATGGACCTAATAAGGTATGGTTACTAAAATTTATTCCTATTGTATTTGATGTAGGTGCGAGCTCTCACATGACGTGAGAGGTGTTGGTGCCTTGAGGTGGATACATTTGAGCTTGATAGACACTACATTGGACGCATCACCTTCAAAGAAGTTTGGTGGGAGGACCACCATAGTTTGAAAATTTAAAGATTAGCCCTAATAGTTTTGGTAACTACCTCTAACTCCTTATTAGTTTACATGCTTTAATATTATTGACTTTTAGCATGTATTGATTTTCATGTTTTCCATGATTATTATGTTAAATGTCATGATAATTAGACTTGTGATATACATATGTAGTATTTGAGATGTAGTATTTGAGATACACCCACGTTTACATGGACTTATATTTTTGTGTTCTCACTTTAGTTTAACTATTGTGTATATCTTAGTTCTAAAATATGTGCATTTAACTTAATAATCATATTGGTTTAAGTTTTCTTTTATGCTTCATGTTTTTAATTACTTTTTTAGATGTAGTTTTCATTAAAACTTGTGTCAATACTTGTACAACTAGTGAGCCACATTTTATTACTTTATGTTTGTGCTATGTTACTCATTTGTACTCATTAGATGTACTTGTATAGCCTAATTTTAATGATTCTTGCATTTTAACTTGTATTCCCTATTTATGTATATGTTTTTTATAAAAATATATTTAGTTTCATGTATATGTCAATTTTGTCAAAACTTTAGATATACATGTCTATCCTAGAGTCACTTGCTTTTCAAGCAATATTCTATTTTGGACTCACCTGTGTTTGGGATACGTATGTATACTTCTAGTTTAGACAAAACATACATATATCTTGAAGCATATTTAGTTTTGATAAATTATTATTTTTGATAAAAGGAATTTCATATGAGTTTTATTGCCTAATATCATGATTATACTTTTCACATGATTCTTGTACACTCACATTATTTATGTTTACTCATTACTTTATTTTATGAGTACATTGTTGAGCTTTATATATCTTGAGTGTCAATTTTGTGTAAAATGCATGCTACATGAAATATATGTTTGATTTCATGTTTTGAAGAATGTATAACTAGTTATTTCAAAAATTATCTTAAACCAGTTCATATTCTTCTATTGGTAGAGTTTTCAAACATATTAAGCTATTTTCAAACTCATATCTTTTGAAAACCTACCAACCAAAGGGCGGATGGTTAGGAGACTATGCCTTGTATGCTTTAATCGAAAATCTTTTTAAACATGTGCATGAAAGGGAGGTAGCTATGAGATATACATGATTTTAATGAAAATTCTATTTTTGTATACTCATATGTATTTTCTATATATATGTATGCTTCAAACTTCAATTCATATCAATTTCAATTAGTATTTTCATTTTCATACATATATATGATTTGATTGTGTTTTACAATATCTTTATATTGTTAAAATACAAATTATGTTAAGCTTGACTAATTTTTAATATTAATTGGTATCTTTATGAGCTTATGTATTTTTTTCTATTGGTATTTCAATTGCTAATCATTTCAATTGGTATTTCAATTGGTATCAAAATATACTTCATATTTTACCTTTCAATTGGTATCAAAATATACTTCATATTTTACCTTTCAATTGGTATCAAAAATTTACAAGATATTTCATTCGTATCAAAAACTTTCAATGTTTCATTTTTAATTGGTATCAATATTTACTATTGGTATCTATATTTTCAATTGGTATCTATTTTTTAATTGGTATCTAAATTTTTTTAATTGGTTTAATCTATTGGTACTTTAAAAATTTTTTAAGTGGTAGTACCAACCTTTGTTTTGTCAACTACACTTTGATTTCATTTGGTATAAAAATTTGTTTTGTTGACTTAAGAGATTTCAAAATTTTCCTTTTGAGAAATTTCAAAATTTTTGATTTAAGTATTATCAAAATTTGTTGATATATTACCTATATGCAAGGGGAGCTTAGTATCTTCTTTATGTATAAGATTCATATTGAATGTATCTCACATTAAGGAGCTTGACATCTCTTCTTTATGTGGTACACGTGTGTAGGGGGAGCTTCACGTCTCCGCTTGTACATTATATATTATGCTTTATATGGTTAGGGTCTATTCATCTATTTTCATATAAATGCATGTATGTAGGGGGAGTTAATTTTATGTCTCTTCTCTTCATGAATGCTATATCGCATATATAACCTTATTGTTTGATTTGTTTTCGCACCTTTGTTGATGAATTGACAAAAAGGGGGAGAAGTATTTGGAGAGTTTATATATGCATGTTTATATTTGTTGTTTATGCATATATGTCTTGTTTAGTTCATACACTTTATTAAATATCTTTATATTTATTACTATGAATGAGTTAAGAGAGAGCTTCTAGGAAGCATAACTTTAATCCATGTATATATAATTCCATGAGTTTTATCATCATCAAAAAGGGGGAGATTGTTGGCCCAAAGGCCCATCGCTATAGTTTTGATGATGATTAACTTATGTAGTTATAGTACTAATGATCTTGTGTTTAATTAGTCTTAGATATTTGATCAAAATCTTAGTAGGTGATTAGCTTCAACAAAGGAGTTTTGGGAGCTAACACATGTGGATCTAAGAGCTCGCGCGTCAAGATCGCATCTAGCACTCAGTTGGAGTCAAGCTTTTTGGATCGTGTTTGGATCGAGTCGTCTTGAAGATGAGGATCGTCAAGAAGACTTCGGTTTGTTTAGTTTATGTTTAGATCTTGTGTAAAGATAGATAGTGTTGATATGCTCAAGTTCACATACACTCACAAGTTTCATGTGTTTGGTTTTTTGATTTAACCGGTTTTAGATTTCATATCAAACACTTAGATATATAACTTATATGTATATTGGATTCTATTCATATACAATATGCTTCAAAGTTGTTTCAATATCATGTTTTTGTATTTATACAAGTTTTGGAGAAAACGGTTTTCCATTTCAAAGTTTGGTTTTTGGAAAATACGGTTTTTGTTTAAAGGCCAAATTTCAATATCACAAAAATGGTTCAAATAGTTTGTAATATGTGTTGATTTTTGATCATACATGTTTGGTATTCAAAGATCTTACAAGAACTTATTTTTGTGAAATTTATGTGATTTTATGGGATTTTATAGAAGTTAAAAAGACAAGTTTTTAATCCTTAAAACTTCAGCCAGACCACACTGGCGGTCGACCGGATCGGTCGACCGATGTGCATGAGAACGTGCACATGGCCAGCCTACTCAGCCGGTCGACCGCGCGGTCGACCGACTGAAAGCACCCCGCTCTCGGGTGCTGGCCGGTCGACCGGGCGGTCGACCGATGGATTGGCCCGGTCGACCTGGCGGTCAACCGGAGACACAATGGTCAGAAAAGTGACTGTTGGCCGGTCGACGGAAGGGCAAATCTGTCTTTTCCATATTGACAACGGCTAGTTTTTGGAATGTGTTATAAATACCCATCCCTTGGGCTGTTTTCATTAAGAATTTTAAGAGCAAATTTTTCCATCTTTTTAAGTGTTTTAGCAACAAGTTTTCAAGAGTTTTTGGGCTAAAACATTTATCTTTTATTTGTTTTAAAGCATTGAAAAATCAAAGAAAAAGTGAGTCTTTGGGATATTAGTTTTTGGATCTTCATTTCAATATCTATCTATTATTTTTCCCAAGAGCTTTTCTTTATTGTTTTCATTTCCAAACACTTTATTTTTCTCACACTTGTGCTATCATATCTATCCTATCTATAATATCTTTATTTTGTGAGAAAAATTGATTTGTGGTCTATTGAGATCACCAAAGTTGTTTGTGATCTTTGTGATCACCAAGAGTTGTAATCTTCTTTGCTTTGGCTTTGTGCTTGTCCCTCTAAGTGTAGAGGTGATTGTGTTTTGAGTTGTTGGTATCCCTCTTGTGTAGAGGTGATTGTGGTAGAGTTTGGCTTTGTGCCTATCCCTCTAGTGTGAGGTGATTGTGGTTGCTTGGCTTAGTACCTTATCCCTCTTGTGTGAGGTGATAGCTGTTTGTTGGAGAGAGGAGTTGTGTACTCCTAATTTATATTTGTCAAATCCTCAGTAGAGGTTCCCTGTGTGGGAAGTCCTGTTTGGACGTATAGTGGAAATCCTTCTGTGTGAAGGTGGGGACGTAGAGCAGTGGCTCGAACCTCGAAACATATCTCAGTGTTTGCGATTGATTCACTATCTCTAAACTCTCTCTCTCTTTTATACCTTGCATTGTTTCACATTGTTCATATCATACATATATGCTTGGTATTGTATGTGTATGCCCATACTTGTGTTGAACCAAGAGAGCTTCAAATAGCACCTCAACTCTTATTTAGAGGAATCAAGAGGAGTTAGTCCAGAGCCTTTCACCGGTAATTCGGCTATACTCTTTGGTTACACTAAGTGTGTTGCAATTAGTTTTTAATTCCACATCATTTGTCATTTGATTAGCCATACATATATTCACCCCCCATCTAGGTGTAATTTCAGCATCTGCCACCTTAATGGATGCACCCATTATTTGAATTAGAATTCTTTATCATTCACTATATTTTATTCATTCTTAAGTTTTGATGATATCATACATTGATCATATGTCTTTGTACAAAGGGGAATGTTTTTATTCATGTCACATTGGCATAATTCATCCATTCTTCTTTATTATTATTTTTTCTTTACCCCTAATTTTTTGTTAATGACAAAGAGGGAGAAAGACTGTGAAAATATACTTACACTAATAAAGGTACATTGTTTTTTTTTTACTTGATATATGAATTTCTTGGTACATGAGTTGCACATGCTTACATTGTACCATGTTTGTATCATATTCACATGTTGCAAGTATATATTCATATTGATGGTTTTGTCATCACTAAAAAGGGAGAGATTGTTGGTCTCAAGGGTACTTGAGTCAATAATACTTTAAGTTTTGATGATTAATAAGCTATCTAATTCACTAATGCTCTATGAAATGTATTTTATACTAAACAAGCTATTTTATAACAAATAAACTATAGAACCGTCAAAGGAGGTTGGATGGAATGAACTTACAATGCAAAATCCAAATTGGAGGTGGTGAAAATAGAGCTCCCAAAAGCAACTTATTATCCATATCAATTTGGAGCTAATCACTTGAAGATCTAAGAACCCGTGAAAATAAACTTTCAAATATCTATTGGGACTTCAAGGTGATAATTAAGGACTTGAAAATTCAAAGAGTCATAAAGCTTTCATGTTGCATATTTAAAAGGACCTCACATGAAGATTCAAGATTAAAGAAGCTACGGAGCTTACAAAGTCAAATATTCATTAGGATTTAATATGTAAGGTAAGAAAAAGTAAGGCAAGAACCTAATTTGGCACTAGAATATATTTTCATACTTGTGCATATTCATTTTGATTTAAAATTCAAGTTTATTGATATGCCCAAAAGTTTTTAAATTATATTTAAATTATTGAATTGAGTTTATTAACTTTGATTTTATGCCTGTTGGGATCAACACAAATTATTTCATATTTTTTATAGGCATTTAAATATGTTTTGCGAGTTTGAGGTTGTTGGATCAACACTAGATCACATTTTCACACTTGTGCATGCATGTTTAATTTTGATTTCAAGTGTATTCTATTTAAAATTTTATTAAATTTCCTAAAAGCTTTCAAATCATATCCAAAATATCTTTTTGGGGCTACATACTTTGATTATATATTCATTAGAATTTATGCAATTTTCTCATATTTTTCAAAGGCAATTTACCAATCTGAATTTGAGTTTTCCTTGTCTCTTACTTTATAAATCAGATTATACTGGTTATATCTTACAACCCTACCATTCTACACATTAATAGAAAGATATTGAAGTCTATTTTTCGATGAATTTTATTTCATATCAATCTAAGGTCTATAGCTCAAGTTTTGATCATTTTAGTACAGATTGTTCACTTTTCAAAAATATTTCCTAGGGTATTTGGGTCGATCGTAGGGCACGAATTTCACCAGGTTGGTTTGCCCTCCGAGTTGGTCAGTTCGACTGCTATTTATCAGTTTTAGCACCCCAACTCTTGGCCACGATCTGGCTTGCTCGTCGGGTAAATCAATCGCTCACCAACCACTTTTTTGTCAATATGCTTCATTCACCAGGTTGACCGTGTCGCTGATGGTTTTCAAAATTGTGTGGGAATTTTTCTGATTACTATTTAATATTTTATTCTATATGTATAAGTACTTTTCTATAATGGAAAAAATTTCTTCTAACCGTTATAAATATTTGTCCTTAGCTGGTTTTACCACCAAAATAATGATTCCTCTGCCACGTGTGTGGCATATAGAGACTAGTTTTAGTGTTGAGCGATCTTTTGGATTGATTGCCCAGTTCAGCGGTCGATCTGATTGACGTAAAAAACTTTTTATTCTGAGAAGTTTTTTGCACGAAATTTTTGGGAGAACTTCCTCTCACCAACTCTTTCTTACTCCTCTATATAAATACCCTTTTTCAACACTTTTTGGACAAATTTTGAAAAAATGTTTTGCACACACTTGATAAAATTTTCAGGGCTTCTCTTTCAAAGTTTTAAAAGCTACTCTTCACTTTCTCAAGCTTAATCTTTATCTCTTTCTCAAAGTGATCTTTAGTGTGGTGATTGAGACTAGATTTTCAACTTCTATTCTTGATCTCAATCTCTCCAAATATTTATTTTCAAGATCCTAGATCGAAGCTTACATTTTTATATCTCTAAGCATCTAGATATACAAGTGCAAAGCTTTATTTATTTGTGTTTTTATTCTTCTTTCAAGCTTATTTCTTTATTCTTTCAAATCGAGTGATTCAAATGGGCTCTAATGTTTGTGATGGAGATTTTGTCTACAGATTCTACTCTCTATTCTCAATCTCTTTCAAAGTTCTTATAGATTCTAGATTAAAGATTTTAAATTGATTTCTACATATCTAGACCTAAAGAATTATTTTGAAGAACTTATTTTTTCATTCTTTTCTTAATATAAAAAGAGTGATTTGTGCTTTCAAGACTTTTGATAGAGATATTGTTTTATACTTGCCATTTTTCTATTTCATCTTCTTCAAAGCACTCAGTCAAAAGCTATCAATTTGTTCATTAACTTATCTAGATCTATTCTTGATCAAATATTTTTGAAACACTAATTTTTCTCTTTTCTATTTAAAGATTTAAAGAGTAATACTTTTGTGCTTTCAAGTTTCTTGATTGAGATATTATTTTTATACATTCTATACCACTTTCTTAATCTTTTCGAAAGCATTCAAATTTTTTTAGATCTAAAGATTTTATTTTGATTTATCTTTTATTTAGATCTAAAATGCCGAGTTATATTTGCCTTCTTCTTCTTGCTAGTAGAGACTCAAGTTGTTATTATTTCTCTTATTGGTATTTGAGCTACATTGGTTCTCACCTTGTAAAGAGAACAATAATATTGTTGGGAGTGTTTGTATATGAAGAAATCCAACCACATGAAAATGAGTTGGTGGAGGCTTACACTTCTACCCGGAAAGGAAGTGGATTATAAGGTCTAAGCTTCTAATCATAAAGGAAGCTATTGTAAAGGTCTATACTTCTACAAGAAAAGAAAGTCGATGCAAATCCATTCACTTGAGAAGTGGGTAGATACAATGTCTATTCTTCTAACCGAAAAGAAAACCAATAGAAGGTTAGTTTGAAATCCTATAAAGGAGGCTCTAGGTAGTGAAGTAGACCGATTGGTGGCAGAACCACTATACATCGTCGACTATCTCTTGCTCAGTCTCTCTTACTCTCTTTATTACATGTTTATTTGCAATTACATTGTTACTGTTTCATTTATTGTTATAACAATTTTGTTTTCTTCCAATCAAACATTAGGTGACACTTTGTAGTATTGTTTAGTTGAATTATTGAATTATATTTTTATAGTTGTTCTAGAATTGACTTATGTTATGAGTTGTATTAATCCAATCTGAATTGGGTATTAATTGTTTTAAATTACTTAAAAACACTATCCGCCCCCTCTAAGGTTGCATATAGACTTTCCGGCACATCTTCAAGCAATCCCTTCTCCATCCAAGATAGCGAGTAATGAGTTTAAGAGAAGGAGAGTTGTTTTGAGTAGGATGGTTATGGAATTGATATGCTCTAATACCAATTGTTGTAATAAAATCGGCGTTCAATGACACCAACTTGTTGCTCTCAGGATCAACTTTTACGGAACTCGGCAATATGACAATACTTGCGAACGAAAAACTATTGTAATGCAAACTAGCAATACCTAAACAAAAGAGTAATAAGAAATAACACGAGAATTTATCGTGGTTTGGCCTAAACTTATCCTACGTCCACAGAGGAGAACTTAAGAGAGATTTATTAATAAATTTGATACAAAGAGATCTAACCTTCCTCTTGATCTGACATGAGTTTTCACCTTCCCTAAGAATCTAGACCTATATTACAAGAGTATACCTTTTCTCTATACATCTTCATCTTGCTCCTCTGTTTCTTGGCTTTCTTAGTGTTCTCCACCTTTCTCTGTGCTTCTCTGTTACTTATAGTACTGGGATACAATTTTTATTTATAAGATTTTATAATACAACTCCTTTTTGAACTATGAGATGATCTTGGCCATTGGATGCTTAAAAAATCTGGAACAATCCTATTAGGAGTTGATCTCTTTAATTTAGAAAAATTATAGACCCTTTAATATTTAAAACAAGCCTTCATTAAATAGGAATTGAATCTTATTCGTACTCCACTTGAAAAGAAAAACGACACCTGAAAAGAAAACTGATTCTGCTTCAAAAATGGCTCGATTAGTCGACTTATCATGGGGATTAGTTGACTAATTCTTGTTATTAGTTGACTTATAAACTATATAGTCAACTACTGCATAATGCTTCCTCTCTGTTTCTGCCTTTATATCTTCCCAAGTCGACCACTAGTCAACTGGTCCTATGCGTTAGTCGACTTAAACATATTATAAGTCGATTAATCTGCACCCACTGTGTTTTCTTCTTCTTCTTCAAGTCATCATTTTCTCTAACTCGATTGGATCTTCTAGAACCATCATCTCTTCTTGAAACAAGGCGAAATCCTTATAGTCTTCACAATGACTTGCTTTTCAAGCCTTTAGTAAAATACCTTGAGATTTTGGATTACTTCATTGATTCTTTCCTTGATTGTAGCCGTACCGTGAAGCTTTTAACTCATGGCCCTCTCCCCGAGGCCTTTGACTGATTTACTGCCATGGTATGGGCCATCTCGGGCCTTTCTTGAATGCATCATTTCTTCTTCCTGCCAATACTTTGATCCGGTTCACCTCCCGTTGCATTCTTTCTTGAAGCTCTACCTCGCGATGAGCTCCCTTCTAAGCTTATCCCTGAAACTCCACCTCTAATTGAGTTTTCTTCCTTCAGCTTGTATAACCCTTCACACTTCTTTCCTTCCAGGATTACCTTGTCTCCTTAGCTAACTGTGACGATGCCTTATTGTACTTGTATCTAACATCCTCCTTCATGAAGCACCCCTATGGATATTAAATTGTATTGTGCCTCCAAGACATACCAGACCGCCTCCAGAGCACGCACCATCCTATCTCTTTCTGTAACCTTGATTATCCCAGTGCCAATGACCTTGCACGTCAAGCCATCCACGATCTTGACAATCGCCTCCTTCTTTACAACTAAGGAGTTGAAAATCTCTTTTTGAGAACAAATATGAATTGTACTACCTGAATCAAATATCCAGTCTTTACCTTGAGAAGTGTTATCTTCAACATAAGAAACCATCAATACTTCGGTAACCTCTACACTTCTTACTACATTTGCCGTTTGCAGCTTGCCTCTTATTTTTCAACCACTCTTTCTGACACTGGTTGTCATTCTTCCAATGACCTTTCCTATGACAAAAGTGACACATCTTTGATGCGCTCGGACCTTTCTTTCCTTCTCCTCTTCCTTTCCTTCCCGTGATCACCAAACACGATCCTTCCTGCTCCTTTTGATTTGGCCTTTCTCTAATCTTATTAGATAAGAGAGTTGACGTGACCTCCTTCAAGATGAGATTTTTCTTACCATAGAGCATGGTGATGATAATGTGATCGTGAGCATGGTGATGGCAATATGATCGTATGCTTGTGGAAGTGAAGTAAAATATCAATGCATTGTTCTCCTTGTCGATTTTGACATCAATAGCTAGAAGTCGCTGATAACCTTATTAAAGAAGTTTAAATGCTCCAACAACACTGTCCCTTCGTTCATGCATTGTCCATATAGTTGTTTCTTGAGATACAACTGTAAATCACCTAGAGGGGGGGTGAATAGGTGATGATGCTAATCTAGTGAACTAAATGCGCTAAATACGGAAGCTTAAAACAAATATTACAACACACTTAATACAATCAACAAGTGTAGCCGAATTCCCCGTGAAGGGCTCTGGACTAACTCCTCTTGATTCCCCTAAATATGGGTTGAGGTGCTATATGAAGCTCTTGTGGTTAAGTACAAGTGAGGCACACACAAACAACCAAGCATATACAAGATATAGCAATATGAAATAATGTAAGGTACAATACAAGCAATTTGAATGATATGAAATGAATGATGCTTTGCACAATAAAAAGAGAGAGTTAGAGAGATAATGGATCAAACGCAAACACAAGGATATGTTCCGAGGTTCGAGCCCCTAGCTCTACGTCCCCGCCTTCACCGAGAAGGATTTCTAATCCACTATACTCCCACCGAGGGAACCTCCACCGAGGAGGATTTGTTACAACACTAGGAGTACCAAACTCCTCTCTCAATACAAACACCACCTCACACAAGAGGGGTAGGCCCTTAGCCAAACAACAACCAATCCACCTCATACTTGAGGGATACAAACCAACAACCAACTCTACCTCACCAAAAGGGAGTAAACACCAATCTCCACCTCTACCAAAGAAGGAGCAAACCAATCACCTCAAATCCACAACCTCAACCTCTACCAAAGAGGGAGCAACCAAATAATGAGGGTTTACAATAGGTGGTCTCTTTCAACTACAAACAATCTCTCCTTTTTCACAAATAAAAAGATCCTAAATAGATTAGGATAGAAGATAGCTCAAGTGTAAAAAACAAGTGTTTTGATCAAAGAAAAACCCTTGGAAAAATACCAAATAGATATGGAAATGAAGAACAATAAACTAGTTTCCCAAAAACCTATTTTCTTTGAAAATAACAAAACACTTAAAAACAAATAAATGAATCTTTTTGGCACTTTAAACTCTATTGAAAACTTGTTTTTAAAACCAGACAATGGGGAAAATTTAGCTCTAAAAATCTTGGTTAAAACCATGAAGAGATGGGGTATTTATAGCCCCAAAATAAAACTAGCCGTTAGGCTGATCTGGCAGCCTGACAGGCCTAGCGGTCGGCCGGCCCGGCCGACCGCCAACGGTCAGAAATATGACCGTTGGGCAAACTCGGTCGACCGCACGGCAGACAGCCCAGATACAGCGAGCAAAGCTCTCTGGTCCGGTCGGCCGCCCGGCCGACTGATTGAGGCTGACCTGCACAAAAAATACGAGATTATAGAACTTAAAAAGAGAATGTGCAAGTGCTCAATTCTTCCGCTATAGCAAGTGGCTATGCGGGTCGTGATCCGCAAGGAGGGTTTGCGATGGAAGCGTTACAGTTCTTTATTGAAATCTTTTGAATATAAGCGAAAGTTCTTCTCTGTTTTAAAGTTAAAAAAATGAAAAAAGAAAGTTATAGTTAAAGTTAAAAGAAAATGGAAGATGAAGAAGGTGGAAAATCAGAAAACAATAAAAGTGACTATGCACAATGAAGTGGAGAAGAAAGAGTTTGAGGAGGTGGTGATCTAGACTAAAGAAATAAAAGAAAAGAAAGAAAGAAAAGTGAAGAAATACTTACCTAGGTTGATTGATGACTTACTTGGAAACCTTTTGCAAGTTCTACCTTTTTGCTTCGGAGGCGTTCAACGCATAGATCATAAACTCGAGCTCAGTCCCCGTGCACATTATATCGTCAAGCATACGAAGAACGAAGTGATGCGGGGCTTGGAAGAGGAGAACGTCTTCATGAACTATCGCTGGCTCTCACGTAGCTTAGTTATACTTGCTTTGGAATTCACTTGTACACTCAACAACAACAACCAAGGTAAAGTAGAAGAGGAAGACGAAACTAAAGAAAATACAAACATAAAAAGAACTTTTACCTTTATTAATTGCAGAGACAATGGAAGAAAGGAGGAGGGTACATCGTCGGTGTGACTCTCAACTTCGGCCTCTCTCTCTCTTACTTACATGAATCTTCTTCTACCCTAAGTTTACATAAAAGTTACATAACAAGAGAAGAAAAACCTAAACTACAAAGAATTAAAACTAGGCTAAATCCTAATCTGCATGGTCGTCCATTTTCAGTGCACAATATGGCCTTTTATAGGCAGAATACCCAACAACCAGGATCCCGGGGAGGTCGGGGGAGCAAACGCTCCCCCTAACTCCCCAAGATTGCCACAGAAACGCGACCCAAGCCGCGTTTTCGCGGCCAGGGTGTGGCCAGATGGCCACACCCTGTTGGTGGGTCTCTCCGGGGGTTTCTTCTGGCTTTATCCTTTGTTAGTTTTGTCGTTTGAGCTCCGGATTCTGACGAAATGACCTTGGATTCTTGGCTTTAACCGATCGATTCTGAGAGGATTCTTCTCAACCGGTTTCAACCTCTTGATTTTGCCCTGATTTTATGTGTGCGAATTTATTCTGATTTAATTCAGAATTCTGGTGGGCTTTTGGGCTCATTTCTCTTCATCTCCTTAAGGATTGGGCCTGCAAATAAATTAAACAAATAATTAGGACAATGCAGGCTTTTATTCTAAAATAAGTATGAAAATATGACATTAAATATGCAACATTAGCGACCAATCACACCCCCATACCTATCTTTTGCTCGTCCTCGAGCAAAACAACTAAGCTATACTAAAGATTATTAGACCACTTTCGCAGGTCACGCGATTGCACTGAGCATGTGCAACAAGCCGTTAAACCTCTAGGTTTCCCCTAGAGGACGAGTTTTGTCTCGTGAGGATTTTCAGCGGATTACACCCACAAAATCCATAAAGAAAGGGAAATTAAGAGTTAGTATTTTCGAAAGCCATTTTGAAAGAGAAAAATATTTGAAATATAATTGTAAGATCTAAGCAATCTATAAGTTATAGGAAGACTGAATTTTTCATTCCTAAACTTAGTCTCTATTCAAAAATTTGTTATTAATTAAAATAAGGAGTCAAATTGTACTTCTCATCTAGTCTATTACTTTTCCCTAAGTCATATGCACCTTGTGACTGTGAAAATTTTGACTAAGGGTTCATTAACTCTAACTCTTATGCCTTATTTATTTATATATACTCTTTTTTTATTTTTTTATTCCTCAATTTCATTAGGCTTTCTAATCTGCCCATGTAACAAGCATTCAGTCGGTGACACCCAAACCGGACGGTTCTAGGGCACCAGGTGAGAAAACATCCCTAAGGACTTAAACACTCGAGCAGATAAGGCCACGAAATCAAGGTTTTTTCTTTTATTTATACGATGCATCCCTTTTAGGCGTGAACTCTTATGCTTCATGAGGCATAAATACCAAGCTTAATCAGAAGATACACATTTTTTTTCCAAACTCATCTAATTATCTTTTGCATAAATATTAAGGCTTACTTAGGCCAAAGCACATAGCTAATTAATAATTAGACTTGTTTTTTTTTTCATTTTTTTTCAAACTCATCTAATTATCTTTTGCATAAATACTAAGGCTTTCTTAGGCCAAAGCACCTAGCTAATCAATAATTAGATTTGTTTATATATATATATATATATTTATAAGGCATAAGGATCTTTGTTTTTGAACCCTAAGTGTGTAAGTGTATGAAGTGTGCATATTTCATCAAGGTAAAGATCAAGACTAAATTACTTTGACAAATTATCTTCCTAACTCTAAAAATCAAACAAATAATCTTATTTTGACCAAGTATAAGAAATCCTAATTTGGATTTTCCTATTCCTTAAAATTAACTTAATTTCTTACAAAAATAAGTTAAAATATTGTTTCTATTTTCAAAAAGTTTTTTTTAAAAGTAAAGAAAAATGTTAAAATTTTTTTTAAAGAAAAAGAAAAGTCATGTTAGACCCTCCCCCACACCGATCTCATGCATTGTCCTCAATGTATGAATTAATGCATAGATGCATGAAAAAGACGACAGGGAAGGAAAGTGTTTAACTTAAGGTGGTGGTTCCGGTGGTGGTCTGATTGGTCCACGAAACGCGGCCCAATCAACTTTTCTTGGGTCTCGGAGGAACCCACCAGAAGTATCTTTAATATAACCCATTAAAAAGATGTATCCATAAAGGATCTTTATTAAATTTTAACCCCATCTAATGTCCATATTCCATAACTAATTTCGAAGTCAAATTTGTCAACCACCTCGTCCCAGAAAGGAGTATGAAATGATAGAATGATTGACTTGGACTCAGGAAGTACAGGAACTAATACCGACTCAGGAAGGTAACTTAAGTCAGGTAAAGGTTCAAGAGTCGAAATTGGTTCAGGAATTGGGTCCAAGTCAAGAAGTTGAAACTCAAGTCCACATTGATTTTCCAACAATGGGATGTGACCTAATTTGGGTCATTCCAGTTCAAGAATGATAGGTGGAGGAATCAAAACTGACTCTAAAATATTACTCAAGTTTGGTAACACAACAGGAGTCAATATTGATTCAGAAAGTTGAACTGGATCACAGATATGAGAATCTAGGTCACATATCTCATTGAGTTCAATATCAAAAAATTGAGAACTTGCCAATTTGTCAATAGGATTTTCAAAATTGTATAATTGGTCAAGTTCAATATGATCCTCAAGAATGGGTGATTCAATTTCATGATGAATTGGCACATGATTCAATGTTGACTCAGGAAAAAGATTAAAATCAGGTGAAGATACCGGAGTCATAATTGAACCAGGAAGTAGAATTGAATCACTAAGTTGGGGTTCAGGATCATAATCATTTTCAAGTTCTATTTCAGGAAAAGGAAAACTAGCCAAACTATAAATATCATTTGGAGTTTGGGTAAGTTCACATGGTTGTTCTGAAATGGAATCTTGATTTCTAAAACTACATGACTCTTTGGCTCTAACAGAATAGTGAGTGACATCAGGACGGTGGGAATGTAGAGATTCGACCATCATATCTATGTCACGATTACGAGTGTTTTGAGCCTGAGTCATGGCTTCAAGCATCTTTTCATAGTTGATAGGTTCATTATTTTGATGAAAAGATGAAGAATTGTCTTGAAAGTGATAGTGAAATTGCGAGTCCATCAGACTTTGAGATTTGTGTTTGGACTCACACATACTCATTTCCATAATTGATGGTTTCCTATTTTGGACGGGTGGAACTGAGTATGAATCTTGAACATAATGTGGACTGGATGGAGAAGGAGGGCAAGGTGGTTGGAAATTATGCTCGGGGGAGGTGAATCCCCACTGACTCGGTGAAGAGTTGAAATCATTATGAAATTATAGTTATTAGATGGGGGTATGGGTCATATTGATTCGGATAAGACCAATCCGGCACACTAAGTTGGTCAAAGTTATGATATGCCGGGTTAGTAATATCCGAAAATGAAGTCGGTGTGTAATATGGATTATTATTGTAATTGAAAAAATTATTATTATAGTGCATATCACATAATAGAATACAAACAAAGAAAAACAAACAAATAAACAAAGAAAAAAGAAATAATTCTAGCCTAAGTTAGGGTAGACTTAGGACCTAGACGACTCCTAACTGGTTAGACTGTCCACGGGAGGTCTAATGTAGACTTTAACCACAAGCTAATCAGCCAGGTCAGGGCAAGGTTGGTGGGAGGTTTTCCGTCAAAGACGTTCCTTAATTAAATAACCACCAACCTTCTGGCTTTCGGCCTTCAATCCCTTTCCTAAACACTGATTTTGCAGGAGTTAGATTCCAACATGTTTCCCCCTTAGGATAATCTCCTAATTGAGTCCGAGATGTCCCTAGGGCCAACGTCTACTCAATTTTAGTTAGGCTTGGGTTAGTGAGTGCTTGGAATCTGATTTTTGGGATAAGGAAGGGTGATTAAATCCCCACCTTATCTTGTTATGGGTTAGTGCCCTTGAAATAATTTTGTGCAAGTGTACAAGATATGTAAGATTCACTCAAAGCGATATAAATCAACCAAGAAGTGAGTCCTATGCTACATGCAATGCAGACGTACCTTGTTCCAGCACTCTTCAACAGTAAAAAATAAGGGAATTAAAAAGACACGTGCCTAAAATGCAAATGTCTAATTAATTTTTTATCTTTTCAACAAATATTTTACTGTTGATTATTAGCAGGCTTATGTTATGGCATATAAGAAAAATTAAAGTTGCAGCAAACTAGAATTTTTTTTTTTAAACTAAGCAGCCCTGCAAAAAGGTGTTAGTAGTCAACTCTTTATTGCCGCGGATCCGCGGCTTTTGCCGTGGAAACGCGGCAATTCAGAGGGCAATGGGTCTCTGCTTTCTAGAGCAGAGGCCCATACCACTTGTATGTCACTGCAAACTTATTTTCCTGCTTTGCTTGCCCTGTAACCTGCAACAGAGAAGAAAACTTCGTTTAGTTCTAAAAATTTGCAATAAAAATTTAGATTTCAATAAAAACCGTTTACCCTCCCCGGCAACGGCGCCAAAATTTGATTGAGGCTGACCTGCACAAAAAATACGAGATTATAGAACTTAAAAAGAGAATGTGCAAGTGCTCAATTCTTCCGCTATAGCAAGTGGCTATGCGGGTCGTGGTCCACAAGGAGGGTTTGCGATGGAAGCATTACAGTTCTTTATTGAAATCTTTTGAACATAAGCGAAAGTTCTTCTCTGTTTTAAAGTTATAAAAATGAAAAAAGAAAGTTATAGTTAAAGTTAAAAGAAAATGGAAGATGAAGAAGGTGGAAAATCAGAAAACAATAAAAGTGACTATGCACAATGAAGTGGAGAAGAAAGAGTTTGAGGAGGTGGTGATCTAGACTAAAGAAATAAAAGAAAAGAAAGAAAGAAAAGTGAAGAAATACTTACCTAGGTTTATTGATGACTTACTTGGAAACCTTTTGCAAGTTCTACCTTTTTGCTTCGGAGGCGTTCAACGCATAGATCATAAACTCGAGCTCAGTCCCCATGCACATTATATCGTCAAGCATACGAAGAACGAAGTGATGCGGAGCTTGGAAGAGGAGAACGTCTTCATGAATTATCGCTGGCTCTCACGTAGCTTAGTTATACTTGCTTTGGAATTCACTTGTACACTCAACAACAACAACCAAGGTAAAGTAGAAGAGGAAGACGAAACTAAAGAAAATACAAACATAAAAAGAACTTTTACCTTTATTAATTGCAGAGACAGTGGAAGAAAGGAGGAGGGTACATCGTCGGTGTCACTCTCAACTTCAGCCTCTCTCTCTTACTTACATGAATCTTCTTCTACCCTAAGTTTACATACAAGTTACATAACAAGAGAAGAAAAACTTAAACTACAAAGAATTAAAACTAGGCTAAATCCTAATCTGCATGGTCGTCCATTTTCAGTGCACAATATGGCCTTTTATAGGCAGAATACCCAACAACCAGGATCCCGGGGAGGTCGGGGGAGCAAACGCTCCCCCTAACTCCCCAAGATTGCCGCGGAAACGCGGCCCAAGCCGCGTTTCCGCGGCCAGGGTGTGGCCAGATGGCCACACCCTGTTGGTGGGTCTCTCCGGGGGTTTCTTCTGGCTTTATCCTTTGTTGGTTTTGTCGTTTGAGCTCCGGATTCTGACGAAATGACCTTGGATTCTTGGCTTTAACAGATCGATTTTGAGAGGATTCTTCTCAACCGGTTTCAACCTCTTGATTTTGCCCTGATTTTATGTGTGCAAATTTATTCTGATTTAATTCAGAATTCTGGTGGGCTTTTGGGCTCATTTCTCTTCATCGCCTTAAGGATTGGGCCTGCAAATAAATTAAACAAATAATTAGGACAATGCAGGCTTTTATTCTAAAATGAGTATGGAAATGTGACATTAAATATGCAACATTAGCGACCAATCACCGACCGTTCCTGTGTCTGCCAAACGTGCACAAGCCTGTGCACGTCGGTCGACCGCAAGGGTCGACCAGCCTTTAGTGCGGTCGACCCGTGCGGTCGGTCGACCTGGCCTGTCAGCCACAAATGTGGGACAGAAACACATGTTAAAAATATTTCTAAAAATCTTTTAAGTCTTTGTAAAAGTACCCAAAAATAGTTTTATCATTTTGCATTGATATGTAAACATGTGATAAATATTTTAGCTCAAATATCAAGCATATGAAACTATTTTTTTGTCTTAACATTTTTACCAAAAACCAAAACTGTTTTTTATCAAACTTTGATTTTTCAATAGGAATTCTGATATTTCCTAAAACTCATGAATAGGCATATCAAAATAAGTTTGTTTAAGATATGAAGCATGTATGTATATTGAACACATCTAATATACATAAAAACTAAGTAAACTTGTTTTGATCAATCTATTCATGAAAACCAAATGCAAAACATAAAACTTGTGTGTGTTGTGCACTTGAGCATATCAACTATTCTTATCTTTACAAATGAATCTAAAACACACTAAACTTAAACTAAGATACTTAAGTCTTCTTGATGATCTTCAATCTTCAAGTCGGCTTGGTCCCAAAACTTGATCCACCGAGTGCAAATGAGTGATCTTGATGCTTGGGCACGGGAATCACTATGAGAAGCTCCAAAAACTCCTTTGTTGAAGTTAATCACCAACTAATATCTTGATTAATGATCTGAGACTAAAAACACAAGAATATTAGTAAACATAACTACATGAGTTAATCATCATCAAAACTAGAGAGGAAGGCCTCCGGGCCAACAATCTCCCCCTTTTTGATGATGACAAAACTCATGGAGTTATATATGCATGGATTAAAGTTAAGATTCAAAGAAGCTCCCCCTTAACTCATGCATAAGCAAATAAACATAATGAATATACAATGAAGGCTCTTAAACATGAATGCATATAAATGCATAAACAATAAAAGGCTCTAGATGCCAATGAAATGTTCAAAAACAAAACAATGCTCTAGATACCAATTAAAATTAAACTAAATTAAACTTAATATATGCAAAACATAAATATGCATATATAAACCAATCAAAACCAATCAAACTCAAAATCTTTCTCCCCCTTTTTGTCAATCATCAACAAAGGGGTAAAAATCAAAACAAAACAAAATCTTCTCACCCTTTTTAATACAAAGAAACAATCAATAAGGGGTAAAAGCAAAACCAAATCAATAAATTTTTCTCCCCCTTTTTGTTCGAAACAATGAATCAATAAAAGGTTAATAATGACAATGTTCTCCCCTTTTTGTCTAAAACAAAAAATAAAAACCAAATAGGGGTGACAATCAATTAAGGTACCAATTGAAAATATGTCAAAGTAATATCTTGATACCAATTGAAAGTAAACATAGATCAATATGCTATATACATTCATGAAGAGGAAGATGTGAAGCTTCCGTACATAGATACATTACATGAAAGAGGGATGACAAGCCCTAATTCACATAACATACACTATGCAATGCATAAGAGGAGATGTGAAGCTCCTCCTACACACGTGTACCACATAAAGAAGAGATTGTCAAGCTCTTCAATACAAGATACACTCATCATGAATCTATATGTAGAAGAG
The DNA here is from genome assembly GCA_038442645.1 of Agave tequilana. Classification (NCBI taxonomy): domain Eukaryota; kingdom Viridiplantae; phylum Streptophyta; class Magnoliopsida; order Asparagales; family Asparagaceae; genus Agave; species Agave tequilana. The sequence goes on from JAVJIF010000666.1 coordinate 387,258, forward strand.
ATGTTAAGCTCTCCTTGCATATAGGCAATACAAATCAAAACTTTTTGACTATTTTCTTTAAACAAAATTTTGAGATACCAAATTTTAAAAAACATTCAAATAAACATCTTGATATCGAAAGAGAGTATTTTTCTTCTTAAGTATATGATATCAATTTAAAATTTTTATTTTATATCATAAAGATAGGGAGTGAAAATACAAATACCAATAGTAAATATGAAAATCGAATTTTCTCCCCCTTTATGAAATACCAACAAAACACATGCATAAGCTTGAAATAAGATACCAATTGAAAATTGAATCAATTGAAACAAAATTGAAGCTCAAGCTTAGCATAAAAACAAACATATATATGTATGATAAATAGATACCAATTGAAATTGATATTCTTTGAAATGCAAGCGTACATATATACAAACATATATGAGTATACAAGAAATGTCAAGATTGATACCAATTGAAAGAATTCAATGATATTAATTGAAACAACGATAATGATCAAGTGTATATCTCATATAACTACCACCCAACCATGTTCAAGTTTAAAATGATTTTCAATATAAAGCATACATGAGGCATGGTCTCCCATCCAACCACCCATGGATGGTAAGGGTTTTCAAAATTAGGTTTGAAAAATATAGTTTGTTTGAAAACTCTACCAAAATAAAGAATATCGCAACTAGTTATATGAAAAATTTGTAAACTAGTACGAAATCCTTCAAGCAAGGAATAAAACAAAATTATTTTTCATGAAACATGAAATCTACATGATAATCAACACTCATAATCAATTAAGCATAAATATGACTCATGAAAACAAACACATGAGCAAACAATAAATGTGAGTGTACAAGTAAGATGTGAAGATCATAATCATGAAAGATGGATAATAAGCTCAATATTCCTTGAAACATGAAAACATGAAAATCATCAAAACTATTTAATCTTCAAGGTATATGTATGTCTTATACAAATTAAAGTATACATACATATCCAAACACAACGAGTCCACAAAGATATATGCATGAAGGCACGTGGCTCAAAAGGATGTATATGTATAAACAATAATTTGGATAAAATGGACATATACATGAAGTTAAACATAAACATATGGAAATATGAAAAACTAAATTTCCATTTAAAACAAATTTCATTTCAAGGTATATGTATGATTTGTCAACACAAAAAGTATACATACATATCCCTAAACACAATTGAGTCCATATGTATAGATTTGCATGAAAAGCAAATGACTCAAGGGGTATACATGTATAACTTAAAGTTTGGCAAAAATAGACATATACATGAAATGAAAACTCATAAAACAAATCCAAAATGGGGAATATAAGTTTAAAATGCATGGATCATCAAAACTAGACTATACTAGCACATCTAATGGGTTCAAATAAGCATTCAAGCACAAACATATATAGATTTATTTGTGGCCCACTATATGTACAAGTGTATACCAAGTTTTAATGAAAACTAACATCTAAACATGTAATCAAATCATTAGGCATAAAACAAGATGTAAATCAACATGAAAAGCATAAACATGATTATTATGCAAATCCACATGTTATTAGATCTATGATAAACATGATAGCTAAACAAAGGTGAGAACACTAAAATAATGGTCCATATTAAACATGGGTATCTCAAAGGGCTATACATGCATGTCAAAGTTCTAATAATCATGGCATTTTCATAATGATCATATAAACAATAAAACATGCTATAAACAATGAAATGAAAGCATGTAAACAAAAATAAGGAGTTAGGAATTGTTACCAAAACCTAGAAGGCAACTTTCCTTGTCTCCAAAACATGGTGGTTCTCTCCACCAAACTTCCCTTGAAAGTGATGCATCCAATTGATCTCCTTTAAGTACGGAACGCATCCACTCCAAGGTACGGCAACTCTCACGTCATGCAAGAGCCCACTCCTAAATCATAAACAAGAGGGGTGGTTTTGGTACCATATCTTATTGGGTCCATGGGGGTTAGTCCTTTCTCTAACCCAAACAAAATTATTTGCTAAATTTACATTATGTATTCTATCATAGCAAAATTTAGCAAGGTAGCCCTTACGTCCACAATGTGTACAAGTGTACACATGAGCATACAAGTGATGATGGTGTCCGTGAGGAGCATGTGTATGCCGTGGAGGGTGTTCATGAAAAGATGGAACTTGTTTCTTTCGAAACAAAGTTTCCAAACGTGTATGGCCCACAACACATTGGCTCAAAGTGGAGCCCAAACAATCTACACTCTTCTTAAGCATGGATATATCATTGTTAATCAAAGAAGAAGTGTGGCATGCAATAGGTGAAGTGTGTGATACTACCCTAGCATGGCAAACATGTGAAGAAATATCATTTTTCAAAGACTTATTTTTATTTAAACAAATATTTAAATCATTTGAAATAGAAATTATTTTATTTTTCAAAGCAACATTCTCCTTTAAAACAAAATTAACTTTTGAAGACAAATTTTCATTTTTCTTTAAAATTGATTCACAATCATTTTTATTTTTCAAAAATTTATTCTCTTTTAGTGCAAGGTTTAGTTGAGATCTCAATGAATCCCTTTCATTATAGACCTCAACCTTCTCTTGTAAAATCTTGTCAAGTTTAGAATGCAAACTTTTATTTTCTTTTTCAAGGCCTAGACTTTTCTTTTTCAAAACTTTATATTTTTCAAGGAGTTTTTCACAAACAATGGACAACTCTTCATTTAAAGCATTGGCATCCATATAATCATGATCATCAAATGAAGAGCTAGCACTATCTAGTTGAGTATCAGAATGTACCTCAAGGGAGTCATTCCCTTGGATCATATAGCATTGTTGTGGTTCGGATTCATCTCCACTAGACTCCTCTTCTTGTTGGATTGGCATTTGAAGCTCGGAGGTGGTGGTTGTCAACTTGTTCCACACTGCAAAGGCGGAATCAAGATTAGAAACATGCATAAGATATTCTTTTGAAAGCGTGCTTCTAATGGCCTCAAGGGCTTGTGCATTGGCCCCTATATGCTTGCTATCACTAAGGTAGGATTCCTTGGTAACGGCAAGGTGAACCTTATATCCTAGGGTTTGTAAATAAATGGACATCCTAGTCTTCCAAACAAGAATGTTGGAAGGGTCAAACATGGGTGGGGTCATGAAGCCATGGGTCCAAACTAAATGTGTGCAAACAAACAAATGTGCAAATGCAAATGTAGATTAGCTAAACAAAGGATCTCACTCCTAGGATGTTAAGCCTAAGTATCAGGAGCGTAGGCTCTGATACCAATTGTAAATCACCTAGAGGGGGGTGAATAGGTGATGATGCTAATCTAGTGACTAAATGCGCTAAATACGGAAGCTTAAAACAAATATTGCAGCACACTTAATACAACCAAGAAGTGTAGCCGAATTCCCCGTGAAGGGCTCTGGACTAACTCCTCTTGATTCCCCTAAATATGGGTTGAGGTGCTATATGAAGCTCTTGTGGTTAAGTACAAGTGAGGCACACACAAACAATCAAGCATATACAAGATATAGCAATATGAAATAATGCAAGGTACAACACAAGCAATATGAATGATATGAAATGAATGATGCTTTGCACAATAAAAAGAGAGAGAGTTAGAGAGACAATGGATCAAACGCAAACACAAGGATATGTTCCGAGGTTCGAGCCCCTAGCTCTACGTCCCCGCCTTCACCGATAAGGATTTCTAATCCACTATACTCCCACCGAGGGAACCTCCACCGAGGAGGATTTGTTACAACACTAGGAGTACCAAACTCCTCTCTCAATACAAACACCACCTCACACAAGAGGGGTAGGCCCTTAGCCAAACAACAACCAATCCACCTCACACTTAAGGGATACAAACCAACAACCAACTCTACCTCACCAAGAGGGAGTAAACACCTATCTCCACCTCTACCAAAGAGGGAGCAAACCAATCACCTAAAATCCACAAGCTCAACCTCTACCAAAGAGGGAGCAACCAAATAATGAGGGTTTACAATAGGTGGTCTCTTTCAACCACAAACAATCTCTCCTTTTCCACAAACAAAAAGATCCTAAATAGATTAGGATAGAAGATAGCTCAAGTTTGGAAAACAAGTGTTTTGATCAAAGAAAAACCCTTGGGAAAATACCAAATTGATATGGAAATGAAGAACAATAAACTAGTTTCCCAAAAACCTATTTTCTTTGAAAATAACAAAACACTTAAAAACAAATAAATGAATCTTTTTGGCACTTTGAACTCTATTGAAAACTTGTTTTTAAAACCAGAGAATGGGGAAAAATTAGCTCTAAAAATCTTGGTTAAAACCATGAAGAGATGGGGTATTTATAGCCCCAAAATAAAACTAGCCGTTAGGCTGATCTGGCAGCCTAACAGGCCTAGCGGTCGGCCGGCCCGGCCGACCGCCAACGGTCAGAAATATGACTGTAAGGCAAACCCGGTCGACCGCAGGGCCGACCGCCCAGATACAGAGAGCAAAGCTCTCTGGTCCGGTCGGCCGCCTTGCCGACCGTCCCTGTGTCTGCCAAACGTGCACAAGCCTGTGCACGTCGGTCGACCGCAAGGGTCGACCGGCCTTTGGTACGGTCGACCCGTGCGGTCGGCCGACCTGGCCTGTCAGCCACAAATCTGGGACAGAAACACATGTTAAAAATATTTCTAAAAATCTTTTAAGTCTTTCTAAAAATACCCAAAAATAGTTTTATCATTTTGCATTAATATGTAAACATGTGATAAATATTTTAGCTCAAATATCAAGTATATGAAACTATTTTTGTGTCTTAACATTTTTACCAAAAACCAAAACTGTATTTTATCAAACTTTGATTTTTCAATAGGAATTCTGATATTTCCTAAAACTCATGAATAGGCATACCAAAATAAGTTTGTTTAAGATATGTAGCATGTATGTATATTGAACACATCTAATATACATAAAAACTAAGTAAACTTGTTTTGATCAATCTATTCATGAAAACCAAATCCAAAACATAAAACTTGTGTGTGTTGTGCACTTGAGCATATCAACTATTCTTATCTTTACAAATGGATCTAAAACACACTAAACTTAAACTAGGATACCTAAGTCTTCTTGATGATCTTCAATCTTCAAGTCGGCTTGGTCCCAAAACTTGATCCACCGAGTGCAAATGAGTGATCTTGATGCTTGGGCACGGGAATCACTATGAAAAGCTCTAAAAACTCCTTTGTTGAAGCTAATCACCAACTAATATCTTGATTAATGATCGAGACTAAAAACACAAGAATATTAGGAAACATAACTACATGAGTTAATCATCATCAAAACTAGAGAGGAAGGCCTCCGGGCCAACAACAACTTATTGGAGAGGCTTTTTATCATATACAATATTTCTAATCTTGACCACAATTTTGTAACTGTTTCTTCATCTATCACGCTATACATCACCTCGTCTGCAAGAAATAGTTGGATCATTCTTACCGCCTTTAGATTCATCTCCTCTCAATCCTTATCTAACGTACTTGCGAATTTTGATGATTTACCCAGCAAGGCCTTGTGAAAACTCTATTGCACCAGTAATGCCTTCATCCCATTTTGCCCTAAACCGAAGTTTCCTTTGTCATTGAACTTCTCGATCTCGAACATTGACATATAACTTTCTATCTTCGACATATTGCCCTTAGTCAACCTTTAGATCTGATACCAATTGTTGCGAAGTCAATATGCTCTGATATCAATTGTTGAAACAAAATGTTGCTTTATGACACCAATTTGTTACTCCAGGGATCGATGTTTGCGAAACTTGACAATATGACAATAATTGCAAAAAAAACTATTGTAAAGCAGACTAACAATATCTAAACAAATGAGTAATAATAAATAACCCAAGATTTAACTTGGTACGACCCAAACTTGGCCTGCATCCATATGGAGAGAACTTGAGAGAGCTTTATTAATAAACTTGATATAAAGAGATCTAGCATTCCTCTTCATCGTAAAATAGTATTCACTTTTTCTCTTGAATCTAGATGTAGATTACAAGAGTATACTTTTTCTCTATATACTTTCACCTTACTCCTCTCTTTCTTGACTTTCTTGGTGTTCTCCTCCTTTCTCTGTGCCTTCTCTGTTACTTACAGTACTGGGTTATAACCTTTATTTATAAGATTTTATAATACAACTTTTATTTGGATTATTAGATGATCTTGGTCATTGAATGCTTGCAGAATCTTGATTAATCCTATTAAGAGTTGATCTCCTTGATCTAGAAGAATTCTAAACCTTTTAATCTTTAGAAACAAGCCTTTATTGAATAAGAATTGAATCCTATTCGTACTCCACCAGAAAGAAAACCTGTGCCTGAAATGGAAACTGATTCTGCTTCAAAAATGCCTCGATTAGTCGGCTTATCATAGGGATTAGTCGACTTATAATCTATAAATTCAACTACTATATAATGCTTCTTCTCTGTTTCTGTCACTGCATCTACCCAAGTCGACTACTAGTTGACTGATCATGTGCGTTAGTTGACTTACAAGTATTATAAGTCGACTAATCCACACTCAGTGGGTTTGATTCTTCTGCTTCAAGTCGTTATCTTCTCTAACTAGATTGAATCTTCTTGGACCCATCATCTCCTCTTGAAAGGAAAAATCCTTACACCATTACCTTATGTCGCTGAATTTATTCTTTTTGTAATCTATCTCTTTGGTGAAGAGTTACTGTGCTAATTATATTCTGGTGTAGTTAAAATAAAGAAAAAGGTGTAAGTTGTAACTTTACTATTATTATAATGAAAGATTGGTTAGGCCACACCTCGTGGTTTTCCCCTCTCATAGAGAGATTTCCACATAAAAATATTGTGCCCATGTTTGTGTATTTCTCTCTCTTTATTTCTTTTGTTTACACAGAGATAAAATAAGGTATTTTTAACTTACTTCTCCCGTAACATCAATAGCTATGAGAACCAAAGGAGAGCTAGGAGGCTATATATAACTCATCCTTGGGTCTTTTTGTTAGGATTATGACATGAATACATCATGAAGGTAGACGAAAACTCAAAGATCAAAGAACGAACGTGTACAAGAATTTGTGCACGGGAGTAGTTAACTAATACAGGGCATAGTCAACTAACTACCTGCATTAGTCGACTAATGCACTGTGTAATTGACTAGGTTTGGCCAACGGAGAGTTGGGTTTCTCAAGATTTGTCAGAGTAGTCGACTAGGATTTGGGACTAGTCGACTAATAATATGTATTAGTTGACTAATACCCTGGCCTAGTTGAGTAATGTCAGATCTAGCAATTTCCTTTTCTGGATCTGTTTTGAGTCTGTGTTTGATTTGAGTTTTTTTTTATTATGAGGCAATGATTATTCATATTGATGGAGTTTGTTTAGGGTTAGGAGAGTTCTATGGTCTATAAATAACCCTTAGGGGTGACCTTCAATTTAATTCCTATAGAATCCAATGAATTTATAATTTTTAAAGGTGTAATTCATCTAGGTGAGAGATTCGTGAGAGAAGCTTAGCCACAAGGGTTCGATGTTCTTGGCGACCATCAAGGGCTTGTAATTTTCTCAGCGCGAGGTGTAAATAATTCTTATTGTACTTTCCAAAAGTTTTAATAAAGTTTCTTCCTTTCTCTCGTGGATGTACACATGATTTGTTTGATTGGTAGAATGATGTTATATTGTTTGTTGACTTTCTATCGACTTTACAATATCTTCTTCTTCTCTTCTTCACATTGCCTTAATAGATCCCGTGGTTCATTTCCGCTGCGCTGCCGCACTCGATCCGGTCGTGGGGGCCCCTCCATTAAATCACAACAATTGGTATCAAAGCAAGTTAACTTGAAGAAGTCTACGATTAAGTTTGATTTTCAGAAGTTCAAGGGCATCATCAATTTTAACAGATGGAAAATTAGGATGAACACCATTCTTACCCAGAGCGGATTGAAGAAAGCACTACTCTGGAGGAAGAAAAAGTCTTAAGATACGAAGGAAAAAACTTGACAGGAGTTGAATGAGAAAACCTTGATGGCTATTCAACTTTACTTGACGGACAAAGTGTTAGATGAGTTTTCTACAGAAAAAACAGCATCCTCACTGTGAGAGAGACTTCAGGACCACTATCTGAAGGAGTCGTTGGCGAATCAATTAATTCTGAAGTAGCCTCCTCTTTCTTCTCCTCAAGTCTCATATTGCAGAGTTTTTCTCTATTATCAATGATTTAGATAAGTTAGAGGTTAAGCTAGAAGATGAGGATCAAGCACTTTTATTACTTTGTTCTTTACCTTTTTCATATAAGAGCTTTAGGGAAGCTATATTCTATGGAGGCAAGTCAAAGATTAAGATTAATGAGGTCAAGGAGCATCTGCTCAATAAGGACAAATTAACACCTAGCTGAGGGGTGAGTCTCATCTTTATGATTCCGGGTAAATTTATTATTCATGGGAGAAAAGTAATAATTAAAGTTCCACAATAACACAAAACATAGGAATTTGACCTGCAACTATTGTCACAAGAAGGGGCATATTAGAGCTGATTGTTGGCTTTCAAAGAAGAAATAATTGTTGGAACTTGCTTTTGATGATACATTTGTGAAGACATATCATTGAAGCTCTTTCTTACAAGTTATTCAAGAGTTCTACATGATCAAGACTTCTCAAAGAGAGTAGCTATGGATGTGTATTGTAATGTTTAATAGTATGTTAAAAGCCTTGAAATACATACACACATCATTAGCCAACTTAGTCGACTTATACCCTTTAGTAGTCGACTTATACATGGTATAGTCAACTTGACAATTTCTATAGTCGACTAACCTTTGTCCTACAAAGATACCAACTCTCTGTTTCTGACTACACTCACTATTAGTCGACTTACTATTTTTCCTAGTCGACTAATACCTGGCCTAGTCGACTAACCCCTTAGTCTGGTCGACTAGTTTCAGTTTTTAGAAACTTGTCCTGTGTTTCAATCTTGACCTAGTCGACTTGGTCCCTTTTGTAGTCGACTAACCCAGTGTAAATTGCCTAACCTAGTCGACTAACCCCCTACCCCAAGTCGACTAATGGCAGTTTCTGACTGTTGGACAGTTTCTATTTTCTGGTGTTTTATCCAACGTTATCCAACATTTTTATATTCAAAATTGACCTGATAACTACCCTAACTGACTATGGATTTCAGCTATAAATAGGTATGTTATCTTAGGCTAAAAACACCAATTCAAAATACAAGTTTTTTGCCCAAAAACTCTGTTGAAAAAAAATCTGTTTTCAGGAAACTGTTTCCACTTTCAGTTCTTCATTCAAATTCCTACTCTATAGTGAAGATTTCTGAGAGTCCACCTATAATAAACCTTGTCCATGATCACATACAGATTCAAGACTTATAGGATCAATTGTAATCACTCAAAGAGGAGCGTTGTACAAGAGCGTCTTCGGGTTAAAGAGAGTTTGTACAAGGTGTTGTGGTCTTCTTGGTTGTAAGAAGAGTTGTACACATTTCACAAAGGGGATTTGTCAAGTGGTGTGCAAGGTGTTGTTTTGGGTACACAAAGTTAAAGGTTAAAGAAAAATCTCAAGCAGGTGTCTTAGGGACTGAATGTAGGTCACGTAGACCGAACCAGGATAAATATCTTGTGTTTGCGTTTGCTTCACTTTCTGAGATTTAATTTCCTTTTATTGCAAGTACTATATTTTTGTAATGCTAATATTTTTGTTTGAGTATTGATGTATATAATTTAGATCTAACAATTAGCATCATCTCAGGACCAACATTTGGTATTAGAGCCCTGCATACTTAGTCAACAACATACAAGGATGGCAACGGAGTTTCCTTCATCACAATTCAAAGAAGGACATTCTACACAACGTCCACCGCTATTTAATCTAACTACAACTATTAGAAGTGTAGAATGAAGATATTGTTGGCCCAAAGGCCTTCCACTCTAGTTTTGATGATGGTTAACTCATGTAGTTATGTGTACTAATAATCTTGCAATGTTTAAGTTTCAGATATTTAACAAGATATTAGTTGGTAAAAGCTTCCACACATCTTTCACATGTTGATTCAAGAGCCAGCGCATCAAAGATCATACATTGCACTTGCTCGGTGAATCAAGAGTTTTTGGATCGAGCCGACTTGGAGATTGCGCTCTAGCTTGGAGATTGCGCTCTACAAGAAGACTTAGGTATCCATAGTTTTAGTTTGGGTTTAGATCCTAATTGTAAAGATTAGAATAGTATGATAAGCTCAAGTTCACAACACACACCTTTCATGTTTTGATTTTCGGTTTTAGGTTTAACCGATCTTGGTTTTCATGAATAGATTTTTTATCAAAACAAGTTTACATGGTTTATGTATATTAGATTTGTTCTATATACATGCATGCTTCAATTGTTTAGACAAACTTTGTTTGATAATCTATTCCATGTGTTTTATGTTTTGGTATTTACAACAAAACATATTTTTGGACTTAATGACAAAAATCATGATATATATATGTTTCTTGTATATTGAATTTCTATTCATATACAATATGCTTCAAAGTGTTTAAATATCATATTTTTGTATCATGGATGAGTTTTAGACAATGTGTTTTTTCTATTCAAAATACAAGGTTTTAGAAAATACGGTTTTTGTTTTTGGCAAAATTTCTATGACACAAAAATAGTCAAATATGTTTGAAATTTGTGTTAGGATTTTTAACACAAGTTTGTATTTCAATATAAAATGATAAAACTATTTTTGTGGAATTTTAGAGATTTTGTGGGATTTATTGGAATATTTTTTACCTCAGTTTTCTGACCTATTTGCTGCCTGCCAGGCTAGTTCGGTCGACCGTAACGGTCGACCGCATGTAGCCGGTCGACCGTCAAGGTCGACCGACGACGTGCACAAACCTGTGCACGTTTCTGGCACAGTCAGCGGTCGACCGGGACGGTCGACCGGAGCAGAATAGTCTGCTCTCTGGATTATTCGGTCGACCGGGCCGGTCGACCGTTAGTTGCCAACAGTCAAAAATTGACCGTTGGACGGTCGACCGGGCCGGTCGATCGGCAGGGTAAATCTGGCAAATTTCTGTCAACAACTATTTTCTGATAATTGCCTATAAATACCCCATTTGCAAGAGTTTTTCTTTAAGAATTTTTGTGCGAAATTTTTCATACTCCCTGGTGTTTTTACAGCAATCAAAAGAAGTTTTTGAGCTCAAATTGAACAATACATTTGGTGTTTTTGTTAGGGTTTGGAAAATCAAAGAAAGGGTTTTTGGGAAAGGATTTTGATTGAACTTCTCTATCTTTGTTTCAGTTTTTCCCAAGGATTTTTCTTTATGATTTCTGATTTCCATTCCTTTGGTTTTCTCCACAGTTGAGCAAAAATCTACTATCTATATCTATAGGATATTTGTGTGGGAAAAGATATTGTTTGTGGTTGTTGTTTGAAACCACTTAGTTGTAAACCCATTTCTTGCTTTGTGCCATTTCCCTCATTGTGTTGAGGAGGTTGTGCAAATTGGGTTGTGAGGAGTTTTGTGTAAGCTTGGTGCTAATCCCTCAAGTTGTGAGGTGATTGTTTGTTGTATTGGAGGAGTGCCTCAAGAAGGAGGTTGAGATTGTAAGAAGGGGAGTTGGGAACTCCTTGTAATTGTGATTGCCCCAAATCCTCGGTGGAGGTTCCCTTAGTGGGAGTCCTTAGTGGACAAGCTAGTGGATTGGAAATCCTTCGTGTGTCGAAGGCGGGGATGTAGAGCTGGGTGCTCGAACCTCGGAACATATCTCTTTGTTTGCGCTTGATCCATTGACTCTTGCTCTCTCTCTTTACTTTGTACAAATTGTTATATCTTATACTTGCTTGTGTGTGCATCATTGTTGTAATTGCAATTAGTTTTTAAATTCCGCATTAAGTTCACTAGATTAGCATTGTCACCTATTCACCCCCCTCTAGGTGACTTTTCAATTGGTATCAGAGCTAGCGCTCCTGATATTTAGGTTTAACCACCTAGGAGTGTGATCTTGGTTTGCTAATCTTCATTTGCATCTCATTTGCACTCATACTAGTTTGCTCTCATGGCTAGCCCTCTTATGTTTGACCATACTAGACTTGACTCTTGGAAAGTTAACATGACTAGATATTTAAAAACACTAGGTCATCTAGTTTATCAAGCCATCACCATAGAAGCCCTCCCAAATACTAGTAAGCATAAGAAGGCCAATGCACTTGCACTTCAAACACTTAGAGCATCTTTTGATAATAATCTCTTACTTGTTTTTGATAGTTTTAACTCGGCTTTTGCAGTTTGGAGCGTATTGACATCTCCGGAGCTTCCAAGGATCATCAACAATATGAGGAGATCTAGGAGAGATGTATCCGAAGATCCTTGTTTCATGGCATATGGGAATGACTCCCATGAGGTACAATCGGACTCTCAAATACATGATAGCTCTAGCTCTTATTGCCATGGATGTTTTGAGGTTCAAAATTTAAATGTTGAACTTGCTTCTAAGCTTGAAAAATTCTTGGAAAAACATAACTCTTTGAAAGAAAAACATTTTGATTTACAAAAAGAAATGAAGGATTTATGCTCTACTTTTGAAACTGTTTTGCAAGAGAAAGAAGAGATTACTAGTGAATGTGACTCACTAAGATCTCAACTAGACATTGCTTTAAAAGAAATTGAAGTTTTAAAAGGCAAAAATGATTGTGATGATATTTTGGAGCACAATGAGATTTTATCCTCAAGATTGGATTGTGTTTTCAAAGAAAACCTTACTTTGAAAAATAAAATTGATTCTATTACTAAAGAATTGAATTTGGTTTTGATTAAAAATAAATCTTTGCAAAATGATATTGATATTCATGTTTGCCATGCTAGTGTAGCTTCTACTTCTTGCACTCCTATAGCATGTTCCACTTTGTCTTCTAGCATAGAAAATGATATAAATAATTTGAAGAAAAGTGTTGATTGTTTGGGCTCCACTTTGAGCCATTGTGCCATGAATCACACACGATTGGAAACCTTGGTTCGCAAGAAACAAGTTCCAACCTTGCATGCACACCCATCTAGGCATACACATGCTTTTCATGATCACCACCATCATATGTATGCTCTCGTGTACACATGTACACATTGTGGTCGAAAAGGCCATCTTGCTAGATTTTGTTATGATCTTTTACATGTTAAAAATTTAGCAACTAATTTTGTTTGGGTTAGAAAAGATGCTAACCCCCGTGGACCCACAAGAAAATGGGTACCAAGATCCACCTCTTTGATGTTTGATGTAGGTGGAGGCTCTCGCATCACTTGAGGGCTTTGGTGCCTTGAGGTGGATGCATTCTAAGCTTAAAAGAGAACCATTTGGATGCTTCACTCTCAAGGAGATTTGGTGGGAGGATCACCATGTTTTGGAGAACTAGAGATGCACCTTCATCGGTTTTGGTATCATTCTCTAACTCCCATTTTTATTTGCATGCTTTTACATATTCATAGCTGTTTTGTTTCATTGTTCATTATGCTTATGCTATGTTAGTTAGATTAGTGTTATACATGTTTAGTTACTTGAGCACCCATGTTTCATATGGATCTATATTTAGTGTTCTCACCTTGTTTAGAACTAACATGTATGCCCTAGATCTTATGCACATACATTTGCATTATGACCATTTAGATGTTTATGATTATATGATGATTTGTTTTGATGACTCATGTTTTAGTATGATATATGCCATGTTTGTTAGACCCTTGACATGCATGTTTAGCTTATGAGATCACCCATGTTTAGTATGGACCCTTATTTTGTGTTCTCTTTATGTTTAGCTATCATGTCGATCATAGTTCTAATGCACATGTCTTTGTCATGCAAATCATATGGTTGATTATGATTCTTTTGTTTTAATAATTCATGTTTTTATCATATTGATTGTTGACCCGTTTTATGCTTCATGTTTTGACAACTTGCTTGAATGATAGTTTTCATTAAGACTAGGATTTATACTCGTACAACGAGTGAGCTACAAATAGACCTTTATATGTGTTTGTGTGTTTGAACGCTCATTTGTACTCACTTGATGTACTAGTATAGTCTAGTTTTGATGATTCATGCATTCAAACATGTATTCCTCATTTTTGATATGTTTTATGATCATGTGTTGTCTATGATAAAGTGTTTTCACTTCATGTATATGTCTATTTTGTCAAACCTTAAGATATACATGTATGCCCCTTTAGTCATTTGCTTTTCATGCAAATCTATATTTTGGACTCAATTGTGTTTAGGGATATGTATGTATACTTTTGCTTTGTCTAAACATACATATACCTTGATGTATATATTGACTTTTAATGAAAAGTTTAGATTTTCATGTTTTTAGGAAATTTCCTTTAGTAATGAAAATTTAGTTTTCATATATTTATATTTTAAAGGAATTTCAATTGAGCTTGATTGTCCTTTTTCATGATGATATGTTTCACACAACACTTGTACACTCTCCCTATTTAATGTTTTCTCATGATTTAGTTTTCATGAGTACAAATTTGTGCTATCTAGATTTTGAGTGTTTTAGTGCCATGTGAGTTTCATGTGTTCATGAAAAACATTTTTGTTATTCCTTACTCGAAGGATTTCGTACTAGTTTACCCTCCATTTAACTAGTTGCGATATTCTTCATTTTGGTAGAGATTTTCAAACATACTATAATTTCAAATCTATTTTTTTTGAAAACCCCTACCATCAATGGGCGGTTGGATGGGAGATCATGTTCTTGTATGCTTTATAATGAAAATCCTTTTTATCTTGAACCATGATTGGGTGGTAGGTTATATGAGATATACACTTGTAATTATTGTTGTTTCAATTGGTATCATTGAACTCTTTCAATTGGTATCAATATGACATCTTTTTGTATACTCATATATGTTTGTATTTTATATATGTATGCTTACACTTCATATAGTATCAATTTCAATTGGTATCTATTTCTTACATACATATATAGATGATTTATTTGTGCTTCAAGATATCACAAATTTTGTTTATACTTAGCTTGAACTTTTCAAATTGAAACAATGTTAAAGCAAATTTTCAATTGATTTAATTTTCAATTGGTATCTTGTGTTTTAAAGAACAATAGTTTCATTTGGTATCAAGATTTGTTTTTAAGGAAATTCAAAATTAGTATTGTTTTATTCCAAAATTGGTATCTAGTTTGTTTATTTACAATTGGTAGGTTATTTGTTTACTTACTAATTGGTATCAAGATTTTCATTTTTTTGTGTTTTCAATTGGTATATGTTCTCGTTTTGATTTCAATTGATTTGTTGTTTTTCAATTGGTATCAATATACACTTCATTGCCACATTTTTTTTGGTATCATATTTGATTTGACCCTTTATTAGTTCTTTGCTTTAAAGGGGAGAAAAATTTATTGTTTTTGCTTTTATTTTTAACCCTTTTTGATGATTGACAAAAAGGGGGAGAAGAATTTGAGTTTTATATGCATATTTGTGTTTGCATATAGTTTACATTTGATGAAAAGAAGCCTTGTTTATATGCATGTCTATGCATGTTTTATGTGCATGTTTTATGTTTCATTTTTATTGATATCAAGAGTATGTTTTGGTAATTTAGTTGTTTTGTTTTAATTGGAATCAATAGCATGTTTCATATGCATATTCATTTTATGTCAAGAACCCTGTTTATATGCATCTTATTGTTTGTTTATTCCTATGCATGAGTTAAGGGGGAGCTTCTTTGAAGCTTTACTTTAATCCATGCATATATAACTCCATGAGTTTTGTCATCATCAAAAAGGGGGAGATTGTTGGCCCAAAGGCCTTCCACTCTAGTTTTGATGATGATTAACTCATGTAGTTATGTGTACTAATAATCTTGCAATGTTTAAGTTTCAGATATTTAACAAGATATTAGTTGGTGAAAGCTTCCACACATCTTTCACATGTTGATTCAAGAGCCCGCGCATCAAAGATCATACATTGCACTTGCTCGGTGAATCAAGAGTTTTTGGATCGAGCCGACTTGGAGATTGCGCTCTACAAGAAGACTTAGGTATCCATAGTTTTAGTTTGGGTTTAGATCCTAATTGTAAAGATTAGAATAGTATGATAAGCTAAGTTCACAACACACACCTTTCATGTTTTGATTTTCGGTTTTAGGTTTAACCGATCTTGGTTTTCATGAATAGATTTTTTATCAAAACAAGTTTACATGGTTTATGTATATTAGATTTGTTCTATATACATGCATGCTTCAATTGTTTAGACAAACTTTGTTTGATAATCTATTCCATGTGTTTTATGTTTTGGTATTTACAACAAAACATATTTTTGGACTTAATGACAAAAATCATGATATATATATGTTTCTTGTATATTGAATTTCTATTCATATACAATATGCTTCAAAGTGTTTAAATATCATATTTTTGTATCATGGATGAGTTTTAGACAATGTGTTTTTTCTATTCAAAATACAAGGTTTTAGAAAATACGGTTTTTGGTTTTTGGCAAAATTTCTATGACACAAAAATAGTCAAATATGTTTGAAATTTGTGTTAGGATTTTTAACACAAGTTTGTATTTCAATATAAAATGATAAAACTATTTTGTGGAATTTTAGAGATTTTGTGGGATTTATTGGAATATTTTTTACCTCAGTTTTCTGACCTATTTGCTGCCTGCCAGGCTAGTTCGGTCGACCGTAACGGTCGACCGCATGTAGCCGGTCGACCGTCAAGGTCGACCGACGACGTGCACAAACCTGTGCACGTTTCTGGCACAGTCAGCGGTCGACCGGGACGGTCGACCGGAGCAGAATAGTCTGCTCTCTGGATTATTCGGTCGACCGGGCCGGTCGACCGTTAGTTGCCAACAGTCAAAAATTGACCGTTGGACGGTCGACCGGGCCGGTCGACCGGCAGGGTAAATCTGGCAAAATTTCTGTCAACGGCTATTTTCTGATAATTGCCTATAAATACCCCATTTGCAAGAGTTTTTCTTTAAGAATTTTTGTGCGAAATTTTTCATACTCCCTGGTGTTTTTACAGCAATCAAAAGAAGTTTTTGAGCTCAAATTGAACAATACATTTGGTGTTTTTGTTAGGGTTTGGAAAATCAAAGAAAGGGTTTTTGGGAAAGGATTTTGATTGAACTTCTCTATCTTTGTTTCAGTTTTTCCCAAGGATTTTTCTTTATGATTTCTGATTTCCATTCCTTTGGTTTTCTCCACACTTGAGCAAAAATCTACTATCTATATCTATAGGATATTTGTGTGGGAAAAGATATTGTTTGTGGTTGTTGTTTGAAACCACTTAGTTGTAAACCCATTTCTTGCTTTGTGCCATTTCTCTCATTGTGTTGAGGAGGTTGTGCAAATTGGGTTGTGAGGAGTTTTGTGTAAGCTTGGTGCTAATCCCTCAAGTTGTGAGGTGATTGTTTGTTGTATTGGAGGAGTGCCTCAAGAAGGAGGTTGAGATTGTAAGAAGGGGAGTTGGGAACTCCTTGTAATTGTGATTGCCCCAAATCCTCGGTGGAGGTTCCCTTAGTGGGAGTCCTTAGTGGACAAGCTAGTGGATTGGAAATCCTTCGTGTGTCGAAGGCGGGGATGTAGAGCTGGGTGCTCGAACCTCGGAACATATCTCTTTGTTTGCGCTTGATCCATTGACTCTTGCTCTCTCTCTTTACTTTGTACAAATTGTTATATCTTATACTTGCTTGTGTGTGCATCATTGTTGTAATTGCAATTAGTTTTTAAATTCCGCATTAAGTTCACTAGATTAGCATTGTCACCTATTCACCCCCCCCTCTAGGTGACTTTTCAGATATTAGTTGCAATTGCTCAACTACGAACTTTGGAACATAGTAAAAGTAGCGTACACCAAGCCAACAACCAACTACATCGCTTGGAGTGATGATTAAAAGAAGAATGCGAACCTTGATGCCAAAGCGATGAATGCTTTATTCTGTGCCTTAACCAAAGAAGAATTCAACCATGTGTCAACAGCCACTTCTGCAAATCAAATATGGCACACTCTACCGGTAACACATGAAGGCACAAATAAGGTTAAGGAATCTAAAATTTCTATTCTTGTCCACAGGTTTGAACTTTTCAAAATGAAGGAGAATGAAACCATCTCAGAAATGGTTACAAGGTTCACTGACATAATAAATTCCTTAGTATCCCTTGGAAAGGAATACACCCAAGTCAAAAAAGTTTGCAAGATCCTTCGTGCACTCACACCAAATTGGAAGAAGAAGACAACTGCAATAGAAGAAGCGAATGATCTCTCAACAATGTCATTAGAAAACCTTATTGGTAATCTAATGGTATATGAAGTGCAACTCGAAGACAGAAAGAAGGATGAATAATAATCTCTCTCAAAGAAAAAAAACTTGCCTTCCATGCATCCTCAGATATGGACAATTCAGATAACGATGAAGAGGAGATGACAATGCTTTCAAGAAAATTCAGAAGATTTTTGAAGTAAGGTAAATTTAAATGTTTTAATTGTAATAAAATAGGTCATATGAAGAAGGATTGTCCATTGCTAAAAAACAAAGGTAAATTCAAGAGCAAAAAGTTTAGAAAGAAGAAAGACTACCAAGCTTCATGAGAAAATAGTGATTCCTCTTCCTCTGACGAAGAAGAAGCCACTGAACATACCAACATCTGTTACATAGCTCTAGAAGAAGATGAGGTACAATTTTCTGAACTCTTAGATGCATTTGAAGAATTATACAATGATTTTAAGAATGAAAAAAATAAAGAATAAAGTTTTGACAAAGGAAAATGAAAAACTTTTTAAAGAAAATTCTTATTATGCTTCTCAAATTTCTTTTATAAATTCTCAAAAAGATGATTATGAAAAAGTGATATCATCATTAAAAAAAGATAATGAGAATTTATTACAAAATAATGTTTTATTGAAAAGAGAAACTATGTCTTTAAATGAAAGAATTTTTGTTTTAGATAAAGACATATCAATTTTCAAAATGAAGTATGAAGAGATTTTGAAAAATGTGACTAAATTTAATCAAAGAAAAGAAAAGTTGAATGATTTGTTATCGTATCAAAAGATGTCACATAATCATTATGGTCTTGGATTTTTAGAAAATCTACATATGTTAGTAAGCCATATAATTCTTTTGTGAAAAGAAATATTAATATTATTTCAAAAAGAATTAAGAACAAGTTCATATGGATTCCTAAAAACTTAAGCATTGTTGATAAAAATACTTATATTGCATCATACATTCATGATATATATAATTCATGCAATTATGTGTATACTAACAAATGAAAACTAAATTCAAATTGGGTTTGGACTCCTAAAGGTTAATACTTTGATCTTATAATGATTGGTACCATTCAAATGTCTATCTTTTAGGTACCATATAAGAAGTTTGATAAGAAAAATATTTTCTGAACATTTATTATATATATTTGTTATAATATATTTTTTTTGCGGGGAGAAAACACATGTTTTTCTATATCTGTTTAACATGTTTTCTACGCAGGGGTGAACATTTTTTTGCAGGGGGAGAACATATAACATATTTTCTGCATGGGGAGTATTCATGCATACAAAGTGTTATCATCAAAAAGGGGGAGAATGTTGGAACTTGCTTTTGATGATACATTTGTGAAGACATATCATTGAAGTTCTTTCTTACAAGCTTATTCAAGAGTTCTACATGATCAAGACTTCCCAAAGAGAGTAGCTATGGATGTGTATTGTAATGTTTAATAGTATATTAAAAGTCTTGAAACATACACAAATCATTAGCCAACTTAGTCGACTTATACCCTTTAGTAGTCGACTTATACATGGTATAATCGACTTGATAATTTCTATAGTCGACTAACCTTTATCCTACAAAGATACCAACTCTCTATTTCAGACCTGCACTCACTATTAGTCGACTAATACCTGGCCTAGTCAACTAACCCCTTAGTCTGGTCGACTAGTTTCAGTTTCCAGAAACTTGTCCTGTGTTTCAATCTTGACCTAGTCGACTTGGTCCCTTTTGTAGTCAAGTAACCCAGTGTAAATTGCCTAACCTAGTCGACTAACCCCTACCTCAAGTCGACTAATGGCAGTTTCTGACTGTTTGACAGCTTATGTTTTCTGATATTTTATCCAACGTTATCCAACGTTTATATATTCAAAATTGACCTGATAACTACCCTAACTGACTATGGATTTCAGCTATAAATAGGTATGTTATCTTAGGCTAAAAACACCAATTCAAAATACAAGTTTTCTGCCCAAAAACTCTGTTGAAAAAAATCTGTTTTCAAAAAACTGTTTCCACTTTCAGTTCTTCATTCAAATTCCTACTCTATAGTGAAGATTTTTGAGAGTCCACCTATAATAGACCTTGTCCACGATCACATACAGATTCAAGGCTTATAGGATCAATTGTAATCACTCAAAGAGGAGCATTGTACAAGAGCGTCTTCGAGTTGAAGAGAGTTTGTACAAGGTGTTGTAGTCTTCTTTGTTGTAAGAAGAGTCATACACATTTAGCAAAGGAGATTTGTCAAATGGTGTGCAAGGTCTTGATTTTGGGTGTACAAAGTCAAAGGTTAAAGAAAAATCTCAAGCGGGTGGCTTGGGGACTAAATGTAGGTCACGAGGACCAAACCAGGATAAATCTCTTCTGTTTGCATTTGCTTTACTTTCCGAGATTTAATTTCCTTTTATTGCAAGTACTTTATTTTTGTAATGCTAATATCTTTGTTTGAGTGTTGACGTATATAATTTAGATCCAACAATTGGCATCATCTCGGGACCAACAACAACCAAATGCTAACGTCACTGAATTGATTGGAGAAGATGAAGAACAGTGTGACATTCTAGTTGCTACAGACAGATCAGTGAGTGATCGTACACTGTTCGCGTTTCAAAGTTCATGAAAAACTCCATCGTTATTGAATCACATACAAGTTATGAAACCTGAACTTACCAGAATATTTTTAACAAAGTGTGCAATAGCAAGTATAGGATCGAATCCACAGAGACTTATTCTTGAAAATTTAGTTATTAAAAATCTCACTTTTATCGTACTCTAGTTGAGAATCCCATAGATGAAGGTTGGAATTTTGTTTTTAAAAAAAATAAATAATTAAACTAAGATCTTGTAGAAGAAAGCAAAAGCAAAATAAAAATATGAAGAAAGCAACAACAAAAATAAAAATATGAAGAAAGCGAAAGAAGAAAGAAACACCAACTTTTTTGTGAAGATTTGAATAACTAAAGTAAAAAAAAAATTAAGAGATTGGTACGAAGGGAAGGGGAAGATGAACTAGTGAACTTTTTTCTTATCGTCATCTTAATATCTCCCTCCTCTAAACGATGCTGAAAACAAAAGAAGCTAATAAAAGAAAAGAGATGACTCCATGGAATCAAATATGGAAGAAAAGAATAGAATAAAAAAATAAAGAGAAAATTAAAGAAAGACTTAGACTGAACGCTGCAAGATCGTGAAGAAGAATTCTGAATTTTATTCAATAAGGATCAAATACAAAGCCCTTGATCCTCTCCAATCTCCAATTACAATTCGCAAAACTCTCTTTTTCTAGCTTTTCAGCTCTCTAGTGTCCGCTCTCTCTCAATGAATACAGGTATTTATAGAAAAATAGTGAAAGGGAGAGAGTAGGGAGATAGGAAGAGCTGTCTTTTTTTGAATTTCAATCTTCTCCTTATCTCCAAACTTGATTTATTCAGAATTCTGATCTGCAGCTTATTGGCGTATTGATTGCTAAATATTGCTTCACAGATGATAGAATTCGAAATAATGATCAACATACAAGTTGTAGCTCTTTAAATCTTATTTCTAGATCATTTTGAATCATCAGATTTGAGGTTTGGTAGTGAAAGTTATGATTAAAATACTAAACTATATCCAGTCTGAATCCGAATCTAAATTGATTCATCTCATCTGTTGATCTTCTCTCTATCCATTTATCCTCAGCAAACCCAATAGGGTCTTTAAAAATTCATTTTTATTTTGAATTTTTATAGTATTATCTTATCTGGTAAATCCAATCCTCAGATAAGATAGACTAAAGATTCTCTGAATTTTAGTCGATCCCTGTTTGATTTGAACTTTTGGGTTTGTTTGGATAGGATCCATATTTATCTTCTCTTTATCACCCTGCAGTTATTAGGATATTAAGACAAGTGAGTTTGTAATGATTTATTACAGAATATATTCGGAATGTAATAATGTTTATACAATATATGTGTCCAAACACATCCCCACACTTATTTTTTGCTCGTCCTCGAGCAAAACGAAACTAACTTAAGATTTTTATTGGACCACTTTTGCAGGTCACGCGATTGCACTTAGCATGTGCAACAAGTCTTTAAACTTCTAGGTTACCCCTAGAGGAGGAGTTGTAGTCTTCTGAGGGTTTTCAGTGGATTACACCCACAAAATCCATAAAGAAAAGAAAAAATTTGTTAGTATTTTTGAAAATACATTTTGAAAAGAAGAGGAAATATTTGAAGTGATTTTACAAGTATTAAGCAACTTATAAGTTATAAGAGCATCGAATTATTCATCCCTAAATTTAGCCTCTATTCAAATATTTGTTATCAATTAAAGTTAGAAATAAAATTGTATTCTCATCTAGTCTATTATTTTACCCTAAGTCATATCATCTTGTGACCGTAAATATTTTGACTAAGGGTTCTTCAACTCTAACTCTTATGTCTTATTTGTGTATATACTGGTGGTAATTTCCTTAGCTTTCTTAGGCTTTCTAATTTGCCCATGTAATGAGCCTTAGTCGGTGACTCCCAAACAGGACGGTTTTAGGGCACCGGGTTGAAAAACACCAAGAGGGGGGCGAATCGTGTTAATGCTAATCTAATGATCTTTTTAAATAACTAAGTATAATTGATGCATGCGGTCACTCAAAACAAGAAATTGAAGCCGAATTCCCCGTGAAGGTCTCTAAAACTTCTCCTCTTTGATTCCTCTAGATTATAAGTTGAGGTGCGCAATTGCTTTCTTGTTGAGATGAGTGAAGACCAAAAATGCAAGTAAATGAAATGAGTGCTATAATGAAGAGCAAACAAATAATATCACAAGATAGGAATGTAAAGCATAAGTAAGCAAAAAGGAAACCAATCGCAAAAACAAGTAATTTGTTACGAGGCTCGAGCCATTGCTCTACGTCCCCGCCTTCACCACCGTGAAGGATTTCCACAAAATCCGCAAAGGGAATTTCCACACTGGAACCTTTACACCCAAAGGGGATTACAATTTGGCCTACACAAGACCGGAGTACCCAACTCCAACCAATCCAGCCTCTACACAAGAGGGATCTCAATACAAGAAAATACAAGTCACTTGGTGATTAAAAGACCACAAACTCCCTCTTACAACTTCTTATAGAGTGGAGATAATTTTTGGCTCAAGAAGTGAAGTGAGAAAAATTTCAATTGTAAAGAAGTAAAATAGCTTGTAAACCAACTAAAAACTTTAACCAAAGAAAGCACTTTTGAGAATGAAAGCAAGAAAACTTTTCTTTTCTTTTGAAACTTGAAAACAATGAGAATTTTTCTTGTATTAAACAAAGGACCAATGACATCTATTTATAGGGATTTGCTAAATGCATTTCATCATTGAATCTCGGTCAATAGGGCAGAGTATAGCCACAAAAAAATCAGAAATAGCTAAAAGATATATCAAAATCAAAACAGATTTCAAGAAATAGCCGTTGGGCTCTTTTGGCGGTGTCGGTCGACCGGGCCGGTCGACCGGCAAGCCACATGGCAAAAGAGTCATTGGCTTCGGTCGACCGGTCCGGTCGGCCGCAGGCTAAACAAAAGGAATTTTTGAACTGTCGGTCGACCGGGCCGGTCGACCGACAAAACTCGAGACTAAGGGTCTTGCAGTCGGTCGAAGGTCGGTCGACCGCAAGGTCTGTCGGTCGACTGGCCCGATCGACCGGCAGACGTGCACAGACGTGCACGCCCAAGGCCACAAGGCCCAGTCGACCAGACGGTCGACCGATCTGGCCTGAAATAGATCCGGTCGATCGCCCGGTCGACTGTTAGGCCTGAAATAGATTTTATAAATAAAAAATTTTGAACTTTGAATAATTTTTAAATTATTTTGAAATGGTTTGAAGTTTAAGTAGCATGCTATAGAGGATGAAATACATGTTTTAAACTAGATATAAAAAATATGAAATATTTTGAGACATGTATATCAATCAAAACATGTACCTAAGCCAACTAACCAAAACAAAACTCGTATTTTTGGAAAGTAAAAATGTGTATGTGAGTTTTCTTGAGCCAATTTATCATAACCTAACTCTTTAACATTACTAATTCTTACAATGATTCTAGGTGACTACAAGATCTTCAATATGGGCTTCTCCATATGGAATGTTGAATAACTTGAATCCTTAATCCCGAATTGAGTCTTCTTGAGTCAAAAACACCTTCCTTTAGGGAAGAAAACATCTTGAATCCTTAGAACCCTGAAACACACTTAAACACTAAAATATGATTAGTACAAATAACTTTATATGTTTTGTAATCATCAAAACTCCAAAACTGGGTGATTGTAACCTTGGGCCAACAATCTCCCCCTTTTTGATGATGACAAAAATATGAGTTATTTATCAAAAAAATAGGAAAGGAGCTTGGAGGCTACCCCTCAAATCATGGTATATCATACTATATATATGTATAGCTATATACATGAATGAATAGTATGAAAAAGAAAACTTCAAAAATAATAACTCAAAACTTACACTTACTTTTTCTCCCCCTTTTTGTCATACATCAAAAAGGTTAAAAATAATTTTTGAAAAAATGAAAGAAAATTTCATGAATCCATAACACAAACTTCAATTCACCACAAATGAAAGAAAATCTATTATAGTCTAGTTGTTTAGTAAAAATATCGGCAAGTTAAAAATCGGTAGAAACATAATCAATTTCAATATCACCTTTCTCATAATGATCTCTAAGAAAGTGATATCGAATGTCAATGTGCTTAGTCTTACTATGTTGATTTGCATTTTTAGTCATATGAATAGTACTAGTATTATCACAAAATATTTTAATATAGTCATAATGTAAATCATAGTCAAGGAGAGTGTGTTTCATCCAAAGGACTTGTGCACAACAAGCCCCCGCCGCAACATACTCCGCCTCGGCGGTTGAGAGGGCTACCGAATTTTGTTTCTTGGAAGACCATGAAACAAGACAATTACCGAGAAATTGACATGTTCCACTTGTACTCTTCCTATCTACTCTACAACCCGCATAGTCGGCATTCGAAAAACTCATCATTTAAAATTGTCCGGTCTTCGGATACCACAAACCCATTTCAATTGTGCCCTTAAGGTATCTAATAATGCGTTTTTACCGCAATCAAATGGGACTCTTTAGGAGACGATTGAAATCAAGCACAAAGATATACACAAAACATAATGTCCAGCCTACTAGCCGTTAAATACAACAAACTACCAATCATGCTACGATAGAGTTTAATGTCTACATTTGTACCTTGTTCATCCTTGTCAAGCTTTGTGGTGGTGGCCATGAGAGTTTTGCTTGTCTTAGTCCCTTCAAGCCCAAATTTCTTGATAAGTTCTTTCATGTACTTGGCTTGATTGATGAAAATCCCATCCTTTTTTTGCTTGATTTAGAGACCAAGGAAGTAGTTAAGCTCACCCATCATAGACATCTCAAATTCCTCCTTCATGCATGATTCAAAAGCTTTGCAAAGATTTTCATTAGTAGAACCAAATATGATATCATCAACATATATTTGAACTATAAGTATATCATTTTCAACATGTTTGGTAAACAAAGTAGTATCTATTTTTCCTTTAGTAAAACCATTTGAAATAAGAAATGAAGAAAGTCTTTCATACCAAGCCCTAGGGGCTTGTTTTAAACCATAAAGTGCTTTGTCTAGTTTGAAAACAAAATTCGGATGTGTAGGATCAACAAACCCGAAGGGTTGTTCAACATACACCTCCTCTTCAATAAATCCATTTAAGAAGGCACTTTTTACATCCATTTGAAAAAGTTTAAAATCTTTATATGAAGCAAATGCAAGTGTCATCCATATGGCTTCAAGCCGTGCTACGGGTGCAAAAGTTTCCTCAAAATCGATACCTTCGACTTGAGTGTAACCTTGGGCCACTAACCTAACTTTATTCCTAACAACATTACCCGACTCATCCAACTTGTTCTTAAAGATCCACTTAGTACCAATTGTTGGTCTATCGTGGGGGATAGGAACAAGATGCCAGACTTAGTTGCGCTCGAATTGATTGAGCTCCTCTTGCATGGCAAGCAACCAATATGAGTCGCCCTCGGCTTCGAGGATGTTCTTTGGTTCAAAATGAAGAATAAATGCATAGTGCCCACAAAGATCATGAAGTTTAGAACGAGTAGTTACCCCTTTTGATACTTCACCTATAATAAGATCCTTGGGATGATATGGAGTGAATCTCCAATCTTTTGGAAGTGGTTGTGTTGTCTCCACTTCAACTTCTTGAACTTCATTTTCCTCATTAACCTTTGGCTTATCTTCAAGAGTAGGTGAGTCCTTCAAAGTAATCCTCTCCATGTCTTCATTTAGGGAATCTATTTTTACAACATTCTCAACAAACACATTAGATTCCTCAAACTTTATATGTATAGATTCTTTAATAGTCAAAGATGATTTATTAAAGACTCTATATACTTTACTAGTGTTAGAGTAACCAACAAAAATTTCATATGATTTTGCATCAAATTTACCTAAATTATCTTTAGTATTTAAAACAAATCATTTGCAACCAAAAAATTTAAAATATGAAACATTTGGTTTTCTTGAATAATAAATATCAAAAGATATTTTAGAAGTGTTTTTGCATAAGAAAACCCTATTTGATATGTAACAAGAAGTGTTTACGGCCTCGGCCCATAGGTAATGAGGGAGACCGTACTCATTTATCATTGTCCTAGCCATCTCTTGTAATGTACGATTTTTCCTCTCAACGACTCCATTTTGTTGTGGAGTTCTAGGACAAGATAGTTTATGCTTAATTCCATGTTCTTCGCAAAAAGTGGTAAAGGGTTGGTTATTGAATTCACCACCTCTATCACTTCTTATTCTTAAAATAAAAGAATCTTTTTCCTTTTCAACTCTTTTTTTAAAGGCTTGAAAATGTGAAAAGGCTTGATTTTTATGTTCTAAAAAGAAAACCCAAGTAAAATGAGAGAAATCATCAAATAAAACGAAAGCAAAATGATTCCTACTTAGACTTTTAGTTTTTGTAGGACCAAACAAATCTATATGGATTAACTCCAAAGGTCGTGATGTCATGATATCCTTGATTGATTTGAAAGAGGACTTGGTTTGTTTCCCAAGTTGGCACGCATCGCAAATGCGGTCCTTTTCAAATTTCAAGTAAGGAATACCTTTCACCATTTCCTTGTTGTTTAATCTAGATAGATGGTCAAAAGAAATGTGGCCTAATCTCCTATGCCATAACCAAGAGTCATCATCGAAGGCATTTAAACAAGTAGCATTGCATAGCATTTAGACATATCAATCATGTATACATTGTTTTCACAAAATCTGAAAAATATACATGCATTGGATTGTCTATCAATAACACTACATGCTAGGTCATCAAAAGCAACATTAAAATCTTTATCACAAAGTTAACTAACACTCAAGAGATTATGCTTGAGGCCATCAACTAAAATAACATTTTTTATTAAAGGAGATGTACCAAGTTTAACATTACTAATACCAATAATTTTTCCTTTGGCGTCATCTCCGAAGGTGACGGTGCCACCTTCATGGTATCTTGATAGGGTTGCGGAGTTGTTGATATCCCAAGTCATGTGCCTTGAGCAACCACTATCAAGATACCACCGCTCCTTACGTCGTTGGGCTTTGGAATATACCTACATCATTTAACAAATTTGTTGATTTTGATACCCAAACTTTCTTGGGTCCTTGAAGGTTAGTATTCCGAACCCAAACATAATTATGCGATGCATTTATCCTATCATAGTAAAATTTAACCAAATCACCCTTACGGCCACAATATGTGCATGCATAAACTTTACCATACATAAATGCATGATGAATGTGTGGAGTGTGGACATGTTTAGGGTGCTTAGCATGATGTAAAGGTTGTGATTTATGAACATGAGTGTGAGTAGCATGTGATTGTTTCTTTGGGACATGTTTCTTAGGAAACATAGCCTCTAGTTTAGTTTTATCAAGTTCACATTTCTTCAAAACTACTCCTAATGAATCAATTTTCTTCTTTAGCATGGAAATCTCATTTTCATTAATTTGTGAAAATTTACCTTTGCAAGAAATTTTATAGTCATCAAAATCCTTTTGAGTAGAAGTGAGAGTTGAAAACAATTCATCTTTTTCTTTTGTGAGAATGAAAACTTTGTGGTTAAGAGATTCATTTTCCTTTTTCATTTTCAAGTATTTCTTTTTTAGAAAATCATAGTTATGAGATAGTTCTTCAAAAACTTCTCCTAATTCATCTATAGATAATTCACAATCATTAATGGATGTATCCAGAGTTACCTTGCTTGTGCTTTCATTAGCCATGAAGCACATGTTGGCGGTGTCGACTTCCTTATCGAATTCACTCTCTGAATCCC
Source organism: Agave tequilana (assembly GCA_038442645.1). Lineage (NCBI taxonomy): Eukaryota > Viridiplantae > Streptophyta > Magnoliopsida > Asparagales > Asparagaceae > Agave > Agave tequilana. Next base: position 415,948 of record JAVJIF010000666.1, read on the forward strand.
AAGTAGCCTTTAAAGCTTTCTTCTTGTATGGCTTCTTGGAGGTGGAGGGTTTGCCTTTGTTTTTCGGACATTCCGCAACTATATGACCCGGCTTCCGACAATTGAAGCAAATGATTTTCTTCTCTTCTTTACCTTGCCATCTCCTTCTATTTTGAAACTTTGCCTTATTGTACATTCTCCGAACGTTCTTTACAAGAAGAGAAAGATCTTCATCATCCTCTTCCTCATCGTCTTCGTCAGAGTAGGTGGAAGAGCTCTTGAATGCGATTGCTTTCTTCTTGGGAGGAGCCATCTCTTCTCTTGCTTTTCTTTCCATCTCATGGGTCTTGAGATTCCCAATGAGACTTATGAGCTCCATTTCTTCCTTGTATTGAGCTCCTTCAAAGTTGTGGCTTTGACTTCTCAAGATGGAGGGAGTGCACGGATGATCTTCTCACTTTTTGGTCATTGTAATGCCGTCACCTAAAGAAGAAAGACTATTAGTAATCTTTGTAAACTTAGTAACCATATCATCTATGGTTTCATTCTCTTGCATGAAAAAGTTTTCATATTGGGAATGAACAAGGTTGATTTTGGCCCTCTTTACATGTGAAGTTCCTTCATGAGTAACTAATAGGTGAGTCCAAATATCATAAGCGGATTTGCAATGAATGACTCTAGAAATATCGTTATTAAGAGCTTGAAGCAAGGCATAGTGTGCCCTAGCATTAGCGTCAAACTCTTTCGTGGTAATGTCGGACCAAGTGTCCTCATCACCAAGGGGTGCGCTAAATGGTTTAGTCACCGCCTTTGCAACCCGGCTCCCCAAGGATTGCAAAAACACGGTCATCTTAACCTTTCATATGAGAAAGTTAAGGCCATCAAACTTGGGTGGGGTCTTAATTCCTTCTGCTATTTTTACTAAGTGTATGAGGATGAAATATGAATAGAGTGATTAGCAATATAGGATCTCTCTAAGGTTGTTAAGCCAAGAGCCTAGAGACCAACGCTCTGATACCAATTGAAAAACACCTAGAGGGGGGTGAATAGGTGTTAATGCTAATCTTAATGATCTTTTTAAACAACTAAGTATAATTGATGCATGCGGTCACTCAAAACAAGAAAATGAAGCCGAATTCCCCGTGAAGGGCTCTAGAACTTCTCCTCTTTGATTCCTCTAGATTATAAGTTAAGGTGCACAATTACTTTCTTGTTGAGATGAGTGAAGACCGAAAATGCAAGTAAATGAAATGAGTGCTATAATGAAGACCAAACAAATAATATCACAAGATAGGAATGCAAAGCATAAGTAAGCAAAAAGGAAACCAATCGCAAACACAAGTAATTTGTTACGAGGTTCGAGCCACTGCTCAACGTCCCCGTCTTCACCACCGTGAAGGATTTCCACTAAATCTGCAAAGGGAATTTCTACATCAGAACATTTACACCCAATGGGATTACAATTTGGTCTACACAAGGCCGGAGTACCCAACTCCAATCAATCCAACCTCTACACAAGAGGGATCTTAACACAAGAAAATACAAGTCACTTGGTGATCAAAAGACCACAAACTCTCTCTTACAACTTCTTATAGAGTGGAGATGATTTTTGGCTCAAGAAGTGAAGTGAGAAAAATTTCAGTTGTAAAGAAGTAAAATAGCTTGTAAACCAACTAAAAACTTTAACCAAAGAAAGCACTTTTGAGAATGAAAGCAAGAAAACTTTTCTTTTCTTTTGAAACTTGAAAACAATAGGAATTTTTCTTGTATTAAACAAAGGACCAATGACATCTATTTATAGGGATTTGCTAAATGCATTTCATCATTGAATCTAGGTCAATAGGGCAGAGTATAGCCACCAAAAAATCAAAAATAGCTGAAAGATATATCAAAATCAAAACAGATTCCAAGAAATAGCCGTTGGGCTCTTTTAGCGGCTGTCGGTCGACCGGCAAGCCACATGGCAAAAGAGCCGTTGGCTTCGGTCAACCGGTCTGGTCGACCGCAGGCTAAACAAAAGGAATTTTCGAACTGTCGTCGACCAAGCCGGTCGGCCGACAAAACCCAAGACTAAGGGTCTTGTAGTCGGTCGAAGGTCGGTCGACTGGCCCGGTCGATCGGCAGACGTGCACATACGTGCACTCCCAAGGCCACAAGGCCCGGTCGACCGGACAGTCGACCGATCTGGCCTGAAATAGATCCGGTCGACCGCCCGGTCAACCGTTAGGCCTGAAATAGATTTTATAAATAAAGAATTTTGAACATTGAATAATTTTTAAATTATTTTGAAATGGTTTGAAGTTTAAGTAGCATGCTATAGAGGATGAAATACATGTTTTAAACTAGATGTAAAAATATGAAATATTTTGAGACATGTATATCAATCAAAACATGTACCTAAGCCAACTAACCAAAACAAAACTTGTATTTTTGAAAAGTAAAAATGTGTGTGTGAGCTTTCTTGAGCCAATTTATTATAACCTAACTCTTTAACATTACTAATTCTTACAATGGTTCTAGGTGACTACAAGATCTTCGACATGGGCTTCTCTATATGCAATGTTGAATAACTTGAATTCTTGATCCCGAATTGAGTCAACTTGAGTCAAAAACACCTACCTTTAGGGAAGAAACATCTTGAATCCTTAGAACCCTGAAACACACTTAAACACTAAAATATGATTAGTACAAAATACTATATATGTTGTGTAATCATTAAAACTCCAAAACCGGGTGATTGTAACCTTGGGCCAACACGAGTCAGAAAACACCCCAAGGACTTAGGACTCGATCAAATAAGGTCACAAAACTAAGGATTTATTTGGTGATATGAACCACTTTTAGGTGTGAATAATCATGCTTTATGAGGCACAAAAATCAAGCTTAATCAGAAGATCCTTATTATATATAATATAAATTTTTCTTCTTTTTTTAAGGCATAAGAATCTTTGATTTTGAACCCTAAGTATGTAAGTATATAAAAGATGCATATTTATCAAGGTAAAAATCAAGACTGGATTACTTTTTCAATTTTTTCTTCCTATCCCTAGAAATTAAACAATTATTTTTATTTCAACCAAGTATAAGAAATCCTAATTATAATTCTCTTATTGCTTAAAATTAACTGAATTTCTTGCAAAAATAAGTCAAAGTATTATTTTCCTTTTCAAAAAGTTTTTTTTTTTGTAACAAAGAAAATGTTCTTTTTATATTTTTATTTTTTAATCTTTTTTATTTTATCATTTTTTTGGGAAAACCTAAAAGAAAACCTATGTTAACCTTCCCCCACACTTATCTCATGCATTATCCTCAATGTATGAATGAATGCATAGCATGCTACAAATGTAAGAATGTGAAGGGTAGATAGTACCTGATGAGGACGAGTGGATGTCATCCATCATTGTCTAGTTAAGTGAAAAAATACAAAAACTATAATACATAAATGGATTCGTAGATGTATAGTGATCAATCCTGATAAACAGGATCTTCCAGAAGGATTTTCTCCACTTCTGGACTCAGATACTCACGGTATGGTTTTAAACGATGGCCATTTACTTGAAAAGTGGTACCATCCATGGTATTGTGAACCTCAACTGCACCATATGGGTGTACCTTATGAACAATGTACGGACCGGTCCAATGGGATTTTAGTTTTCCCGGAAAGAGATGTAGACAGGAATTGTACAGTAAGACTTTTTGTCCTGACTGAAATTCCTTCTGAGTTATGATCCTATCATGCATAATCTTCATACGATCCTTGTACCATTTTGAACAGTCATATGCATCGTTTCTTATCTCTTCAAGCTCATCCAGTTGAAGTTTCCCAGACTCTCCTGCCTTGTCTAGATCAAAATTTAGGCATTTGATTGCCCAGTATGCTTTATGTTCTACTCGATAGGAAGATGGCAAGCCTTGCCATAAACTAAGCTATATGGAGACATTCCAATAGGAGTTTTGAATGCAGTTCTATATGCCCATAAAGCATCAGTCAGGTGAAGAGACCAATCTTTTTTAGTAGTGTTCACAGTTTTCTCTAGAATGGTCATAATGGCTCGATTGGAAACTTCTACTTGGCCACTAGTCTGTGGGTGGTTAGGGTGGTTACTTTATGATTGATGCAATATTTTCTCATTAAGGCTTCAAATGTACAATTGCAGAAATATTTTCCACCATCGCTGATGATTGCACGAGGAAAGCCAAAACAGAGAATACATTCTCTTCAAGAAGTTTATCACAACTTTGTGATTTTACATGCTACCGCCTCTATCCATTTAGAGACGTAGTCAACTGCTATAAGGATATATTGGTATCCATGGAATACCATGAAGTCAATGCCGTAAACATCAAAGATTTCGACCACTAAGATCGGGTTTAACGGTATTTCATTCTGGTTTGCAATCTTCCCTAGTCATTGACAACGATCACATGATTGACAATAGACATGAGCGTCACGAAATAGAGTGGGCCAATAAAAATCACATTGTAAAATTTTTGCAGCACTTTTCTTCCCACTAAAATGACCTCAACAGGCTTGGTCATGGCAAAATGAAAGGATGCTCCTAAATTTTGAGTCAGGAACGTAGCGCCGAATGATTTGATCGGGACAGTACTTGAACAAGTATGGTTCATCCCAGAAGAACCATTTGACTCAAGCTAAGAAATGCAATCATTCTTGCTTGGTCCATGAATCGGGCATCTATTCTGTGACAAGATAATTCACAATGTCAGCATACCACAAAACAATTGAAGATGAGACAGACATTAATTGTTCATCAGGAAATGTTTCAAGAACAGGTAGTGAGTCGGACACAGATTCCACCATAATCCTAGATAAATAATCTGCTACAACATTCTCAGTTCCCTTTTTATCATGATTTGTAAGTCGAATTCCTGTAGGAGTAAGATCCAATAGATTAAATAGGCTTTAGCATCTTTTTCATGAGAAGGTACTTTAAAGCTGCATGATTGGTGTAGATTAGAACCTTAGAACCTATAAGGTATGGACGAAATTTGTCAAGAACGAAAACGACTACCAATAACTCTTTTTCAGTGGTGGAATCATTCAGTTGGGTGTCGTTAAGAGTCTTACTGGCGTAGCAAATAACATGAGAAAGTTTATCCACTCGTTGGCCTAGGACAACCCCTACAGTATAGTCGAAAGCGTCACACATCATCTCAATTGGGAGATTTCAATCAGGTGGTTGGATGATGGGTACTGAGGTTAACTCGGTCTTTAGTCTTTCAAAGGCTTCCAAATAAGAAGGGGTGAACTCAAAGGGAACATCCTTTGTTAGAAGATCATAAAGAGGTTTGGAGATTTTGAAAAAATCTTTGATAAAGTGGCGGTAAAATCCAGCATGGCCTAAGAAATATCGCACCCCCGAACAGTTCTAGGAGGTGATAATTTGGCGATTAGCTCTACCTTAGCTTTATCAACCACTATACCTCTTTCAGAAACAATGTGTCCTAAGACAATCCCGGATTTCACCATGAAATGGCATTTTTCCAAATTAAGAAGTAGGTTCTTCTCCTTGCATCTTATCAATACCAATGATAGATGATATAAACCCTCAACAAAAGTAGCCTCAAAGACAGAGAAGTCATCTATGAAAACCTCTAGAAATCACTCAACCATATCCGAAAAGATGCTCAACATACACCGCTGAAAAGTAGCTGGTGCATTGCATAGCCCAAAGGGCATGCAATGATATGCAAATGTGCCAAACGGACATGTGAATATCATTTTCTCTTGGTCCTCACGAGCAATGTGGATTTAGTTATATCTTGAATAACCATCGAGGAAGGAATAGTAAGCATGACCGACAATACGTTCTAATATTTGGTTGATGAAAGGCAGAGGAAAATGATATTTCCTAATCATGGAGTTGAGTTTCTTATAGTCTATGCACACTCGCTAACCAGTTTGAACACGAGCTGGAACCAACTCATTGTTCTATTAGTAACAACTGTGACTCCAGATTTTTTGGGTACAACTTGTACCGGACTAACCCACTGACTATCAGACATAGGGTAAATGATACCCGCATCTAATAATTTTATTATCTCCGCTCTCACCACCTCTTTCAAAATAGGGTTTAAACGCCTCTGTAGTTCTCTCGAGGTCTTAGCATTCTCTTCAAGATGAATTTGGTGTATTACCATAGAGGGGCTAATTTCCTTGATGTCTGCTATGGCTCATCCTATAGCTTCCTTATGTTCCTCAAGAACATCTAGCAACTTTTCTTCTTGGTCCTTATTTAAATGAGATGATATGATTACAGGTAAGGTTTCTGACTCACCTAGGAAGGCATAATTCAATGTGTCGGGTAAAGGTTTGAGTTCCAACTTGGGAGGCTCAACGATTGATGGAACAGGAACAGATGTTGACAATGATGAGGGTTCTACCTTAGGTCTCCATGGGTTGGTGTCCTTTATGGGGACAGAATCTAACAATGTGTTCACCTCTTCTATAGACTCCTCAATATCAAAATTCATTCCAAAATGGGCCAAGCATTTCTCCAAGGGGTCTTCATAGCAAGACTCCTCAAAGGTGTGATTGATTGACACATCAATCATGTTGACCTCCTCATGATCGTCCATTATATGTGGTTGGGAACTAGTATGGAAAACGTTTAGCTCAACTGTCATATTCCCAAATGACAAGGTCATGACTCCATTCCTACATCTAATAACAGCATTCACAGTAGCAAGGATGGTCTCCCTAAAATCACAGGGGACTGATTGCTTGGATCTCTAATTGGTTCAGTGTCTAAGACCACAAAATCAACAGGAAATAGAATTCATCGACCTTCAAAATAACATCCTCAACAATTCCCTTGGGAACCTTAACTGACCTATCTGCTAGAAGCAATGTAAGGTTAGTGGGTTGTTACTCCCCTAAACCTAATTGTTTGTATACAGAATAGGGTAAAAGGTTTACACTTGCCCCTTAAATCTAGTAGACACTGATCCATAACCTGATCTCCTATCCTAACAGAAATAGTTAGACTCTCTGAATCCTCATATTTGGGTGCAATGGGTTGCTGGATAAGACATGATGCTTGTGTAGCAAATGTAACTTCACGAGGCACAGAACTTCTCCTCTTGACTGTTGTTAGGTCCTTTAGAAATTTAGCATATGAAGGTATCTGATTAATGGCATCCTGGTAATCACGCATAAAAAGTGTATATTTTGAAATCAAGATTTAAAGGGTGTGTGCTTTGACTTCCTCGATACTTCCGTTATAGCATAGAGGCTAAAACGAGTCGAATCCACAAGGACTGGAGGCGATAGAAGGTTTACCGGTTGATTCATGTGTTTGTTAAAAAGTTCTTCAAGGTTTTAAAAAATGAAAATGAAAGAAAATAAAGAATGAAAAGAGAAGTGTACAGTGGAAATAAAAAACTGGGAAACATAGAAAAGAATAGTTTTTGTGGTTTTTGATATTTCTAAAACAAAGTGAAAAAAGAAAGAAAACTCATAGCACTAACTACTAATGACTCCACCAACATGCTAACCTCTTAGTGATAGTTTCCTCACATGTATCATTGGCCATCACTAATCCTTGGTTCAAGAGCATTTCAAAGCATGACCATATGTAACTCATTACAACCCAACTCAACAAAACAAGTGCAAGTTACACTTAAATCATCAAAACCCCTTATGAGCAAGCATGAAGTAAAGTAATGTTAGCTTGTTAGTGGTTAGGAAGTTAGAGTGTTAGATCCATCATCATGAGCCATCAATGGCTCTTGCAAGAGCAAGGCCAAGTAGAGGCTATTAGATTCATGTGGATTATCAAATAAGAAGTTAGACTAGTTGGTGGTTAGCAGTTAGTTGCCATGAGAGAAAATTAGCTACACATGTAAAAGAGATTAGAGAGAAGAAAACAAAGATAAGGTAAGAGAGCACCTTTCATAGATTATCATCTTCTATTACAAGCACTCTTGCTTCCCCATATGTACCACTCTCTCTCCCTGTTACATGATCTACAAGAAATGGAAAATACAAGGGAGGAAGAAGAAGAAAAACTAAACTACACTTCCCTAAACTACAAAATAGAAAATGAAAACTACCCTAAACTCTGCATATCTTGCTGAAGGAGACCCCAGTGGGTATTTATAGGCACCAGGGGACAAGGGGCCAGGGGCAAACCCTGGCTTGAAGCGCAGCCGTGGCTGTACGGCCGCGGAAACACGGCCTAGCCACGTTTCCGTAGCCGTACAATGGCCGAACACACGGCGCTTCAAGCCGCGCGCTGTCTTATCTGTCCCCTGTCAGGTTCTGTGCCCAGTTTGTAGTTTGCAGTCCCTGGTTTTGGCAGAATTAGCTTCCTAGGTTAATGGCTATCTTAATAGACCTTTAATCACAAATTAAATAGTGATTTAGGGTCTTCTTCTTCATTGTACACCATGGACCTAGAATCAAGCATGCAAAGCTTTATTAGCTGAATTTTATACAAAATAAATATGCAGATGTGATAATGATTATACAAAATTAGAGACTAATCACACCCCCACACTTATCTTTTGCTCGTCCCGAGCAAAAAAAAAATGAACTAAGAAAATTATTACACCACTTTCGCAGGTGACGTGATTGCACTGAGCATGTGCAACAAGCCGTTAAACCTCTAGGTTTTCTCTAGAGGAGGAGTTTTGTCTCCTGAGGGTTTTCAACAGATTACACCCAAAAAATCTATAAAGAAAGAAATCAAATGTTAGTATTTTGTAAACGCATTTTGAAATAGAGAAAAGTGTTGAAGTATTTTTACGAAAATATAAGTGATCCAAGGTCATAGGTTAACCAGAAATTATTCTTTCTTAAACTAAGTAGAAATGCAAAAAATCTTGTTATAAATTAAATGTAAGAATTTAAAATTGAATTGACTCTTTGATCTTTCATAAAACACTTAGAAAAATATATACTTTGTGGACTGTGAAAATTTTTGGATATTGACTCAAACTTTCCTGCCATTTATTTATATTATTATATATATTATATATATTTTTTTCTTCCTTAGTTTTCTTAGGCTTTCTTATTTACCTGGGTAGTGAGCCTTTAGCCGGTGACTCCCAAACCAGATGGTCTTAGGCACCAAATGAGAAAATATCTCTCAGACTTAAGGACTCGAGTAAACAAGGCCACAAAACTAAAGGGGGTTATTTTATTTTTGTCCACCGTTTTAGGTATGAATAATTATGCTTCCTGAGGCATAATTCCCAAATTCAATAAGTGACTTTTATTTATCATAATTTTATTTAAAATATATTTTTTATGGCATTTTTAGTTTTTGTTTCAATCCCAAAAAATTGTGTAAGTGTGGAGTGCATAAATCTAAGGCAAAAAATTTAAGATCAAATTATCTTTTTAATCTTACTTTCTTATCCTAAAATTTAAAAACGATCTATTATTTTGACTCGGTTTAAAATTTCATAATTTTAGGTCTTCCGAATTCCTCAGATAATCTTAATTTTCTTAAAAATAAATTAAAACTATTTATCTTATTTCAAAAAGTTTTGTAAAAAAAAAGAAAAGAGTTTTTATGTAAAAAAATTTTTTTTAATTAAAAAGAAGTGTAAAAGAAAGAAAATATAAAACTAACTATGTTAGTAAACCCTCCCCCATACTTATCTCATGTATTGTCCTTAATGCATCATGAATGTGTATAGACATGAAACAAATGGAGAGGGAAGGAAGATTACCTCATGGTGGTGGCTCCGGTGGTGGTCTGACTGGGCCTAGCGTTGCTACCCAATCAAGATATCATGGATCTTCCAGAAACCCACCGATGACCTCTCTAATATGACCCAATAAAAGAATGATGGACTAAATGGTCTTATTTAAAAATTTATATCCCATATAATTTCCAATTTTCAAAAATAATTACTGAGTCATTTTTGTCAACATTCTTGTCCAATAATGAAGTGTGATTTTGGAAGATGATGGATTTGGATTCAAATGGAACAGGAGTAAAAACCGATACCGACTCGGGAAGTTGACTCGGATCAAGTCGAGAGTCAACAAAGAGAGTTGAAATTGGTTCAAAAATAAGGTTCAAGCTAAAGAATTGATGTTCACACACTTTTCCCATTAATGAAGTGTGATCATAAGAGATTGGTGATTCCATTTCACGATGTACTGGTACAGGATTCAATGTTGACTCCGGAATAGAGAAAAAATTCTGGTAAAAATACCAGAGTCATTATTGAATCAAAAAGTGAAATGGAGTTACAACATGAGGCTCGGGATCACATTCAAGATTAAGTTCAATTTTAGAAAAAGGATAACTTGCGAAAATGTCAGGGATGTGATGTTGGTCAAGTTCAGGTTGGTATGATGAAATTGAAGTTAGATTTCAAAAATGACATGATTCTTGGGTCCAATCAACAGAGTTAGGGATATAAGGATTGGTCAAAGATTGACAATAAAGACTTTCCTCGCTCTCATTGATCAATTCGCTCATTAGTGAGTCTAACCTATTGATAGGCCATGTAACAGAAGTTTGAGTCTGAATCATGTCTTTCATACTTTTTATAATTGGTTCTTCTTGAAAAGATGAGTATGGAAGTTGATTTTAGAAATTGTGGTGAAATTGTGAGTCCATCAGATTTTACTCGGACTCATGTCAGGGTTCCATGCTCAAGTTCAGTATTGATGGTTGTCCATTTTGAATTGGTGAGACTGGAAAAGATGAGTAGGACTCTTAAAAATTTGGTTGAGATGATGAGTCAAAACATGTTTTGTATTCTTTCACAAAAGACTTCTAAACGCTTTTCTATCTCAAGTTCTTCTTCCATTGGATGCTCTAGAAAAGGAGGATATGGAGTTTGATGTGGGAAGGATTGTGAATTGAGCAAATTTTGAATTTGTTGTATGGACTCTTCCATACTCCTTTCACAATTAGCTTTTTCTTCGGTTGGTGGAATAGGAAAAGGAGTATATGAACCAAAATGGGTGAATGAACTTTGTGAAAAATTATTGACAAGGCGGTTGAAAATTTGGCTCGGGGGAGGTGAATCCCCATGGACTCTTTGAAGAGTTGAAATTATTTTTAAAATTACGGTCATATGATTGGGGGTACGGTCATATTGAGTCGGATAATCCCAATTCGGCATATATGGTTGGTTCATGTTATACATAGCCGGGTCGGAGTTATCCGAGTCAAATGAGGTCAGAGTGAAATATGGATTCATATTATGATTGAAAGAATTATTGTTGTTAAAATTCATTTCACAATATACAAAAAAGAAACAAATAAACAAACAAACAAACAAAGAAAAAGAAAACAAGGTTATGCTAGGGTTGACTTAGACCTAGACGACTTCTAACTGGTTAGACTGTCCATAGGGGATATATTGTTAGAAGCTGACCACGAGTTAATCGGCCAGATAGGGGCAAGATCTGTGGGGGGTATCCGTGCCGGAGCAACGGGCCTAATTATGCAAAACCACTATTCTTCGTGGTTTCGCCTCTCAATCCCCAACCTTAAAAACCGATTTGATAAGAGTCAACTTTTAACAACTTTTCCCTTAGGTCAATCTCCTAAATGAGTCCGAGATGTCCCTAGGGGCCAACGTCTCGCAAGTTTTATTTAGGCTTGGGTTGTGTGAGTGGGGAGGTGATGATTGAGGCTAAACCTGCACACAAAATACGAGATTTCAGAACTTATAATAAAAATGTGCAAGAGCTCAATTCTTCCGCTATAGCAAGTGGTTATGCGGGTCGTAATCCACAAGGAGGGTTTTGCGATAGAAGCATTTACGTTCTTTATTGAAATCGTTAAGAAAACAAAACGATAGTTCTTCTCTGTTTTTAAGTTAACAAAAAAAGAAAAAGAAGTAATAGTTAAAGTTAAGAAGAAAGTGAGAGATGAAGAAGGTGAAAAAAATCAGAAAACGGCAAAAGAAAGCGATTATGTACAAATGGAGTGAGTGGAGAAGAAAGAGTTGGAAGAGTTGGAAGAGGTAATTTACAGAAATGAGAGAAAGGAAAGAAAAGGAAGGAATACTTACCTAGTTTAATTGATGACTTACCTGGAAACCTTTTGCAAGTTCTACCTTTTTGCTTCGGAGGCGTTCAACGCATAGATCATAAACTCAAGCTCAGTCCCCGTGCACATTATATCGTCAAGCATATCAAGAACGAAGTGATGCGGAGCTTGGAAGAGGAGAACGTCTTCATGAATTATCGCTGGCTCTCACGTAGCTTAGTTATACTTGCTTTGGAATTCACTTGTAGACTCAACAAATACAACCAAGGTAAAGTAGAAAGAGGAAGAGGAAAGCAAAACAAAATACGAACATAAAAAGAAGCTTTTACCTTTATTACTTGCAGAGACAATGGAAGAAAGGAGGAGGGTACATCGGTGTCACTCTCAACATATGCCTCTCTCTCTTACTTACATGAATCATCATCTAACCTAAGCTACATACAAGTTACATAAAAAGAAAAACCTAAACTACAAAATGGAAAACTAGTCTAAACCTAACTCTGCATGGTCCAATTTTCAGCGCAAGTATAGGCCTTTTATAGGCATAAACCCAACAAGCAGGATCCCGGAGAGATCGGGGGAGCAAACGCTCCCCCTAACTCCCCAACAATGCCGCGGAAAACGCGGCTTTTGCCGCGTTTCCGCGGCCAGGGTCTGGCCAGATGGCCGCACCCTGTGGCCGCACCCTGTTGGTGGGTCATCTTGGGATTATCTTCTGACTTTATCCTTTGTTAGTATCTTCGTTTGAGTCCCAGATTCTGACAAAATGGCCTTGGATTCTTGGCTTTAACCGATCGATTCTGAGAGGATTCTTCTCAACCGGTTTTCCACCTATTGATTTTGCCCTGATTTACTTGGTGCGAATTAAATCTGATTTAATTCAAAATTTTGGTGGGCTTTGGGCTCATTTTCTGTTCATCTCCTTAAAAATTGGGCCTGCAAATAAATTAAACAATTAATTAGGACAATGCAGGCTTTTATTCTAAAATAATATGGACATATGATATAAAATATGCAACATTAGCGACCAATCACACCCCCATACCTATGTTTTCTCGTCCTCGAGCAAAACAACTAAACTATACTAAGAATTATTAGACCACTTTCGTAGGTCACGCGATTGCACTGAGCATGTGCAACAAGCCGTTAAACCTCTAGGTTTCTCCTAGAGGACGAGTTTTGTCTCGTGAGGGTTTTCAGCGGATTACACCCATAAAATCCATAAAGAAAGAGAAATAAAGAGTTAGTATTTTCGAAAAGCATTTTGAAAGAGAAAAATATTTGAAATATAATTGTAAGATCTAAGCAATCTATAAGTTATAGGAAAACTGAATTTTTCATTCCTAAACTTAGTCTCTATTCAAAAATTTGTTATCAATCAAAGTAAGGAGTCAAATTGTACTTCTCATCTAGTCTATTACTTTACCCTAAGTCATATGCCCTTGTGAATGTGAAAATTTTGACTAAGGGTTCATTAACTCTAACTCTTATGCCTTATTTATTTATATATACTTTTTTTTTGGGTGGTATTATTTCTTAGTTCTATTAGGCTTTCTAATCTGCCCATGTAACGAGCCTCTAATCGATGACTCCCAAACCGAACGGTCTTAGGGCACCAGGTGAGAAAACACCCCCAAGGACTTAAGGACTCGAGCAAATAAGGCCACAAAACTAAGGATTTTATTATATGAACCTCTTTTAGGCGTGAATACTTATGCTTTATTAGGCACAAATACCCAGCTTAATCAGAGGATTTTTCTTTTCAAACTTATCTAATCATCTTTCGCATAAATACTAATGCTTGCATAGGCCAAAGCACCTAGCTAATCAATAATTAGATTTGCTTATTTCTTTCTTTTTCTTTTTTATATATATATTTTTTTATAAGGCATAAGAATCTTTGTTTTTGAACCCTAAGTGTGTAAGTGTATGAAGTGTGCATATTTCATCAAGGTAAAGATCAAGACTAAATTACTTTGACAAATTTTCTTCCTAACCCTAAAAATCAAACAATTAATCTTATTTTGACCAAGTATAAGAAATCCTAATTTGGATTTTCCTATTCCTTAAAATTAACTTAATTTCTTACAAAAAATATGTCAAAATATTGTTTCCATTTTCAAAAAGTTTTTTAAAGTAAAAAAAAATGTTAAATTTTTTTTTTAAACAAAAAGAAAAGTTATGTTAGACCCTCCCATACACCTATCTCATGCATTATCCTCAATGTATGAATTAATGCATAGATGCATGAAAAAGACGAAATGGAAGGAAAATGTTACCTTATGGTGGTGGTTCCAGTGGTGGTCTGATTGCTCCACAAAACGCAGCCCAATCAACTTTTCTTGGGTCTCGGGGGAACCCACCAGAAATTATTCTAATATAACCCTCTAAAAAGATGTGTCCATAAAGGATCTTTATTAAATATTTAACCCCATCTAATTTCCATATTCCATAATTGATTTCGAGTCAAATTTGTCAACCACCTCGTCCCAGAATGGAGTATGAAATGATAGAACGGTTGACTTGGACTCAGGAAGGACCGACTCAGGAAGGTGACTTAAGTCAAGTAAAGGTTCAGGAGTCGAAATTGGTTCAAGAAGCGGGTCCAAGTCAAGAAGTTGAAACTCAAGTCCACATGTATTTTCCAACAATGGAATGTGACCTAATATGGGTGATTCCAGTTCAGGGATGATAGGTGATGGAATCAAAACTGACTCTAGAATATTATTCAAGTTTGGTAATAAAACAGGAGTCAATATTGATTCAGAAAGATGAACTGGATCACAGATTTGAGAATCTAGGTCAGATATCTCATTGAGTTCAATATCATAAAAATGAGAACTTGCCAATTTGTCAATAGGATCTTCAAAAGTGTATAATTGGTCAAGTTCAATATGATCCTCAAAGATGGGTGATTTAATTTTATTATGAATTGGTACAGGATCCAATGTTGACTCCGGGAAAAGATTGAAGTCAGGTGAAGATATTAGAGTCATTATTGAATCAGGAAGAAGAATTGAATCACTAATTTGGGGTTCATGATCATAATCATTTTCAAGTTCAATTGCAGGAAAGGAGTAACTTGCCAAACTGTCAATATCTTTTTCAAAATTTGGAGTTTGGGCAAGTTCAAATGGTTGTTCTGAAATAGAATCTTGATTTCCAAAACAACCTGACTCTTCGGCTTTAACAGAATGGGTAGTGACATCAGAACTGGTCCAACGGTGAGAACGTAGAGATTCGACCATCATATCTATGTCACTATTACGAGCGTTTTGAGCCTGAGTCATGGATTCAAGCATCTCTTCATAGGTGATATGTTCATTGTTTTGATGAAAAGATGAAGAATTGTCTTGGAAGTGGTAGTGAAATTGTGAGTCCATCAGATTTTGGGATTTGTGTTTGGACTCACGCATACTCATTTCCAAAATTGATGGTTTCCTATTTTGGACGGGTGGAACTGAGTATGAATCTTGAAAATATTGTGGACTAGGTGGAGAAGGAGGACAAGGTGGTTGAAAATTATGCTCGGGGGAGGTGAATCCCCACTGACTCGGTGAAGAGTTGAAATCATTATGGAAATTATAGTTATTAGATTGGGGGTATGGGTTATATTGATTCGGATAAGACCAATCCGGTACACTAGGTTGGTCAAAGTTATGATATGCCGGGTTGGTAATATCCGAAAATGAAGTCGGTGTGTAATATGGATTATTATTGTAGTTGAAAAATTATTATTATAGTCCATATTACACAATAGAATACAAACAAAAAACAAACAAATAAGCAAACAAATAAAAGAAAAAAAAATTCTAACTAGGTTAGGGTAGACCTATGACCTAGACAACTCCTAACTGATTAGACTGTCCACGGGAGGTCTAATGTAGACTTTGACCATAAGCTAATCAGCTAGGTCAGGGCAAGGTTGGTGGGAGGTTTTCCGTCAAAGACGTTCCTTAATTAAATAACCACCAACCTTCGGGCTTTCGGCCCTCAATCCCTTTCCTAGACACTGATTTTGCAGGAGTCAGATTCCAACATTTTTCCCCTTAGGATAATCTCCTAATTGAGTCCGAGATGTCCCTAGGGTCAACGTCTACTCAATTTTAGTTAGGCTTGGGTTAGTGAGTGCTTGGAATGTGATTTTTGGGTTAAGGAAGGGTGATTAAATCCCCACCTTATCTTGTTATGGGTTAGTGCCCTTAAAATAATTTTGTGCAAGTGTACAAGATATGTAAATAGGAATCACTCAAAGCAATGAAAATCAACCAAGAGATGAATCCTATTCTACATGCAATGCGAACGTACCTTACTCCAGCACTCTTCAACAGTAAAAATAAATGAATTGAAAAAACGAGTGCCTAAAATGCAAACGTCTAATCAATTTTTAACTTTTGCAACAAACGTTTTACTATTGATTATTAGCAGGCCTATGTGATGGCATATAGGAAATAAAGAAATGCAGCAAATTAGAATTTTTGTAAACTAAGCAGCCCTGCAAAACGCTGTTAGTAGTCAACTCTTCATTGCCGCGGTTCCGCGGCTTTTGCCGTTAAAACGCGACAATTCAGAGGGCCCTTGGTCTCTGCTTTCTAGAGCAGAGGCCCAAGGCCACTTGTATGTCACTGCAATATTAATTTCCTGCTTTGATTGCCCTGTAACCTGCAACAGAGAAGAAAATTCGTTTAGTTCTAAAAATTTTCAAAAAAAATTCAGATTTCAATAAAAAACATGTTACCCTCCCCGGCAACGGCGCCAAAATTTGATTGAGGCTAAACCTGCACACAAAATACGAGATTTCAGAACTTATAATAAAAATGTGCAAGTGCTCAATTCTTCTGCTATAGCAAGTGGCTATGCGGGTCGTGATCCACAAGGAGGGTTTTGCGATAGAAACGTTTACGTTCTTTATTGAAATCGTTAAGAAAACAAAACAATAGTTCTTCTCTGTTTTTAAGTTAACAAAAAAAAAGAAAAAGAAGTAATAGTTAAAGTTAAGAAGAAAGTGAGAGGTGGAAAAATCAGAAAACGGCGAAAGAAAGCGATTATATACAAATGGAGTGAGTGGAGAAGAAATAGTTGGAAGAGTTGGAAGAGGTAATTTACAGAAATGAGAGAAAGGAAAGAAAAGGAAGGAATACTTACCTAGTTTAATTGATGACTTACCTGGAAACCTTTTGCAAGTTCTACCTTTTTGCTTCGGAGGCGTTCAACGCATAGATCATAAACTCGAGCTCAGTCCCCATGCACATTATATCGTCAAGCATATCAAGAACGAAGTGATGCGGAGCTTGGAAGAGGAGAACGTCTTCATGAACTATCGCTGGCTCTCACGTAGCTTAGTTATACTTGCTTTGGAATTCACTTGTAGACTCAACAAATACAACCAAGGTAAAGTAGAAAGAGGAAGAGGAAAGCAAAACAAAATACGAACATAAAAAGAAGCTTTTACCTTTATTACTTGCAGAGACAATGGAAGAAAGGAGGAGGGTACATCGGTGTCACTCTCAACATATGCCTCTCTCTTACTTACATGAATCATCATCTAACCTAAGCTACATACAAGTTACATAAAAAGAAAAACCTAAACTACAAAATGGAAAACTAGTCTAAACCTAACTCTGCATGGTCCAATTTTCAGCGCAAGTATAGGCCTTTTATAGGCATAAACCCAACAACCAGGATCCCGGGGAGATCGGGGGAGCAAACGCTCCCCCTAACTCCCCAACAATGCCGCGGAAACGCGGCTTTTGCCGCGTTTCCGCGGCCAGGGTGTGGCCAGATGGCCACACCCTGTTGGTGGGTCATCTTGGGATTATCTTCTGACTTTATCCTTTGTTAGTATCTTTGTTTGAGTCCCAGATTCTGACGAAATGGCCTTGGATTCTTGGCTTTAACCGATCGATTCTGAGAGGATTCTTCTCAACCGGTTTTCCACCTATTGATTTTGCCCTGATTTACTTGGTGCGAATTAATTATGATTTAATTCAGAATTTTGGTGGGCTTTGGTCTCATTTCTGTTCATCTCCTTAAAGATTGGGCCTGCAAATAAATTAAACAATTAATTAGGACAATGCAGGCTTTTATTCTATAATAAGTATGGACATATGATATAAATATGCAACATTAGCGACCAATCACACCCCACACCTATCTTTTGCTCGTCCTCGAGCAAAACAACTAAACTATACTAAGGATTATTAGACCACTTTCGCAGGTCACGCAATTGCACTGAGCATGTGCAACAAGCCGTTAAACCTCTAGGTTTCCCCTAGAGGACGAGTTTTGTCTCGTGAGGGTTTTCAGCGGATTACACCCACAAAATTCATAAAGAAAGAGAAATAAAGAGTTAGTATTTTCGAAAAGCATTTTGAAAGAGAAAAATATTTAAATTATAATTGTAAGATCTAAGCAATCTATAAGTTATAGGAAAACCGAATTTTTCATTCCTAAACTTAGTCTCTATTCAAAAATTTGTTATCAATCAAAGTAAGGAGTCAAATTGTACTTCTCATCTAGTCTATTACTTTACCCTAAGTCATATGCACCTTGTGAATGTGAAAATTCTGACTAAGGATTCATTAACACTAACTCTTATGCCTTATTTATTTATATATACTTTTTTTTTGGGTGGTATTATTCCTTAGTTCTATTAGGCTTTCTAATCTGCCCATGTAACGAGCCTCTAATAGATGACTCCCAAACCAAACGGTCTTAGGGCACCAGGTGAGAAAACACCCCCAAGGAGTTAAGGACTCGAGCAAATAAGGGCACAAAACTAAGGATTTTATTATATGAACCTCTTTTAGGCATGAATACTTGCTTTATTAGGTACAAATACCCAGCTTAATCAGAGGATTTTTCTTTTCAAACTTATCTAATCATCTTTCGCATAAATACTAATGCTTGCTTAGGCCAAAGCACCTAGCTAATCAATAATTAGATTTGCTTATTTCTTTCTTTTTCTTTTTTTATATATATATATTTTTTATAAGGCATAAGAATCTTTGTTTTTGAACCCTAAGTGTGTAAGTGTATGAAGTGTGCATATTTCATCAAGGTAAAGATCAAGACTAAATTACTTTGACAAATTTTCTTCCTAACCCTAAAAATCAAACAATTAATCTTATTTTGACCAAGTATAAGAAATCCTAATTTGGATTTTCCTATTCCTTAAAATAACTTAATTTCTTACAAAAAATATGTCAAAATATTGTTTCCATTTTCAAAAAGTTTTTTAAAGTAAAGAAAAATGTTAAATTTTTTTAATTTATTTTTTTAAACAAAAAGAAAAGTTATGTTAGACCCTGCCCCACATCTATCTCATGCATTGTCCTCAATGTATGAATTAATGCGTAGATGCATGAAAAAGACGAAAGGGAAGGAAAATGTTACCTTATGGTGGTGATTCCGGTGGTGGTCTGATTGGTCCACGAAACGCGGCCCAATCAACTTTTCTTGGATCTCGGGGAACCCACCAGAAATTACTCTAATAAAACCCACTAAAAAGATGTGTCCATAAAGGATCTTTATTAAATATTTAACCCCATCTAATTTTCATATTCCATAATTGATTTCGGAGTCAAATTTGTCAACAACCTCGTCCCAGAATGGAGTATGAAATGATAGAACGGTTGACTTGGACTCAGGAAGGACCGACTCAGGAAGGTGACTTAAGTCAAGTAAAGGTTCAGGAGTCGAAATTGGTTCAAGAAGCGGGTCCAAGTCAAGAAGTTGAAACTCAAGTCCACATGTGTTTTCCAACAATGGAATGTGACCTAATATGGGTGATTCCAGTTCAGGGATGATAGGTGATGGAATCAAAACTGACTCTAGAATATTATTCAAGTTTGGTAATAAAATAAGAGTCAATATTGATTCAGAAAGATGAACTGGATCACAGATTTGAGAATCTAGGTCACATATCTCATTGAGTTCAATATCATAAAAATGAGAACTTGCCAATTTGTCAATAGGATCTTCAAAAGTGTATAATTGGTCAAGTTCAATATGATCCTCAAAGATGGGTGATTCAATTTTATTATGAATTGGTACAGGATCCAATTTTGACTCTGGGAAAAGATTGAAGTCAGGTGAAGATACCAGAGTCATTATTGAATCAGGAAGAAGAATTGAATCACTAATTTGGGGTTCAGGATCATAATTATTTTCAAGTTCTATTGCAGGAAAGGAGTAACTTGCTAAACTGTCAATATCTTTTTCAAAATTTGGAGTTTGGGCAAGTTCAAATGGTTATTCTGAAATAGAATCTTGATTTCCAAAACAACCTGACTCTTTGGCTCTAACAGAATGGGTAGTGACATCAGAACTGGTCCAACGGTGAGAACGTAGAGATTCGACCATCATATCTATGTCACTATTACGAGCGTTTTGAGCCTGAGTCATGGATTCAAGCATCTCTTCATAGGTGATATGTTCATTGTTTTGATGAAAAGATGAAGAATTTGTCTTGGAAGTGGTAGTGAAATTGTGAGTCCATCAGATTTTGGGATTTGTGTTTGGACTCACGCATACTCATTTCCAAAATTGATGGTTTCCTATTTTGGACGGGTGGAACTGAGTATGAATCTTGAAAATATTGTGGACTAGGTGGAGAAGGAGGACAAGGTGGTTGAAAATTATGCTCGGGGGAGGTGAATCCCCACTGACTCAGTGAAGAGTTGAAATCATTATGGAAATTATAGTTATTAGATTGGGGGTATAGGTTATATTGATTCGGATAAGACCAATCCGGCACACTAGGTTGGTCAAAGTTATGATATGCCGGGTTGGTAATATCCAAAAATGAAGTCGGTTTGTAATATGGATTATTATTGTAGTTGAAAAAATTATTATTATAGTCCATATCACACAATAGAATACAAACAAAAAACAAACAAATAAGTAAACAAATAAAAGAAAAAAAATTCTAACTAGGTTAGGGTAGACCTATGACCTAGACGACTCCTAACTGATTAGACTGTCCACGGGAGGTCTAATGTAGACTTTGACCATAAGCTAATCAGCCAGGTCAGGGCAAGGTTGGTGGGAGGTTTTCCGTCAAAGACGTTCCTTAATTAAATAACCACCAACCTTCGGGCTTTCGGCCCTCAATCCCTTTCCTAGACACTAATTTTGCAGGAGTCAAATTCCAACATTTTTCCCCCTTAGGATAATCTCCTAATTGAGTCCGAGATGTCCCTAGGGTCAACGTCTACTCAATTTTAGTTAGGCTTCGGTTAGTGAGTGCTTGGAATGTGATTTTTGGGCTAAGGAAGGGTGATTAAATCCCCACCTTATCTTGTTATGGGTTAGTGCCTTTAAAATAATTTTGTGCAAGTGTACAAGATATGTAAATAGAAATCACTCAAAGCAATGAAAATCAACCAAGAGATGAATCATATTCTACATGCAATGCGAACGTACCTTGCTCCAGCACTCTTCAATAGTAAAAATAAATGAATTGAAAAAACGCGTGCCTAAAATGCAAACGTCTAATCAATTTTTAACTTTTGTAATAAACGTTTTACTGTTGATTATTAGCAGGCTTATGTGATGGCATATAGGAAATAAAGAATTGCAGCAAACTAGAATTTTTGTAAACTAAGCAGCCCTGCAAAAAGCTGTTAGTAGTTAACTCTTCATTGCCGCGGTTCCGCGGCTTTTGCCGTGGAAGCGCGGCAATTCAGAGGGCCCTTGGTCTCTGCTTTCTAGAGCAGAGGCCCAAGGCCACTTGTATATCACTGCAATATTAATTTCCTGCTTTGATTGCCCTGTAACCTGCAATAGAGAAGAAAATTCGTTTAGTTCTAAAAAATTTTCAAAAAAAATTCAGATTTCAATAAAAAGCATGTTACCCTCCCCGGCAACGGCGCCAAAATTTGATTGAGGCTAAACCTGCACACAAAATACGAGATTTCAGAACTTATAATAAAAATGTGCAAGTGCTCAATTCTTCCGCTATAGCAAGTGGCTATGTGGGTCGTGATCCACAAGGAGGGTTTGCGATAGAAGCGTTTATGTTCTTTATTGAAATCGTTAAGAAAACAAAACGATAGTTCTTCTCTATTTTTAAGTTAACAAAAAAAAGAAAAAGAAGTAATAGTTAAAGTTAAGAAGAAAGTGAGAGATGAAGAAGGTGGAAAAATCAGAAAACGGCGAAAGAAAACGATTATGTACAAATGGAGTGAGTGGAGAAGAAAGAGTTGGAAGAGTTGGAAGAGGTAATTTACAGAAATGAGAGAAAGGAAAGAAAAGGAAGGAATACTTTCCTAGTTTAATTGATGACTTACCTGGAGACCTTTTGCAAGTTCTACCTTTTTGCTTCGGAGGCGTTCAACGCATAGATCATAAACTCGAGCTCAGTCCCCGTGCACATTATATCGTCAAGCATATCAAGAACGAAGTGATGCGGAGCTTGGAAGAGGAGAACGTCTTCATGAACTATCGCTGGCTCTCACGTAGCTTAGTTATACTTGTTTTGGAATTCACTTGTAGACTCAACAAATACAACCAAGGTAAAGTAGAAAGAGGAAGCGGAAAGCAAAACAAAATACGAACATAAAAAGAAGCTTTTACCTTTATTACTTGCAGAGACAATGGAAGAAAGGAGGAGGGTACATCGGTGTCACTCTCAACATATGCCTCTCTCTCTTACTTACATGAATCATCATCTAACTTAAGCTACATACAAGTTACATAAAAAGAAAAACCTAAACTATAAAATAGAAAACTAGTCTAAACCTAACTCTGCATGGTCCAATTTTCAGCGCAAGTATAGGCCTTTTATAGGCATAAACCCAACAACCAGGATCCCGGGGAGATCAGGGGAGCAAACGCTCCCCCTAACTCCCCAACAATGCCGCGGAAACGCGGCAAAGCCGCGTTTCCGCGGCTAGGGTGTGGCCAGATGGCCACACCCTGTTTGTGGGTCATCTTTGGATTATCTTCTGACTTTATCCTTTGTTAGTATCTTCGTTTGAGTCCCAGATTCTGACGAAATGGCCTTGGATTCTTGGCTTTAACCGATCGATTCTGAGAGGATTCTTCTCAACCGGTTTTTCACCTATTGATTTTGCCCTGATTTACATGGTGCGAATTAATTCTGATTTAATTCAGAATTTTGGTGGACTTTGGGCTCATTTCTGTTCATCTCCTTAAAGATTGGGCCTGCGAATAAATTAAACAATTAATTAGGACAATGCAGGCTTTTATTCTATAATAAGTATGGACATATGATATTAAATATGCAGCATTAGCGACCAATCAGGTGATTTTTGGGCTAAGGGAGGGTAATGACTTCCCCACCTTATGTTGTCTTGGGTTTTGCCCTTAAGTTTAATTTGTGCAAGTGTGCAATATAGATAAGAATGAACACAAAAAAGCGAGTAAATCACTAAAGTTTTTGTCATATGCTATATGCAATGCCATATGTACACCTCCTATCAATATCACAACAACACAAGAATAAAATACAGTATATTAGAATGAAAATTGACACGTGCCAGATGCAAATGTCTGAACCGTTTAAAGCATCCAATTACCGTATTTTAATTCTTAAAATTATTTACAGTATACAGGTAATATAAACAAAAATTAGCGGCAGAGTATAAGAATATACAAGAGGTTACCCGACCACACAAGAGCAAGTATGGACTTCTGCAACGCTAAAAATTTAACCTGTACACCAAAAACAAAGAAGGAAAGTTAACAAAAACGTGAAATCAAACCGTTCCCATCCCCGGCAACGGCGCCAAAATTTGATCGGAGAAAAATCACGCACAAAAAGTGTATGTTTTGAAATCAAGATTTAAAGTGTGTGCGCTTTGGCTTCCTCGATACTTCCGTTATAGCATAGAGACTAAAACGAGTCGAATCTATAAGGACGGGAGGCGATAGAAGCTCTACCGATTGATTCACGTGTTTGTTAAAAAGTTCTTCAAAGTTTTATGGAATGAAAAGGAAAGAAAATAAAGAATGAAAAGAGAAGTGTACGGTGGAAACAAAGAAGTGGGAAATATAGAAAAGAATAGTTTTTATGATTTTTGATATTTCTAAAACAAAGTGAAAAAAAAAAAGAAAACTTATGGCACTAACTACTAATGACTCCACCAACATGTTAACCTCTTAGTGATAGTTGCCTCACTTATATCATTGGCCATCACTAATCCTTGGTTCAAGAGCATTTTAAAGCATGACCCATAAGTAACTCATCACAACCCAACTCAACAAAACAATTGCAAGCTACACTTAAATCAACAAAACCCAATAAGAGCAAGCATGATGTTAGTTTGTTAGTTGGTAGGAAGTTAGAGTGTTAAATCCATCATCATGAGCCATCAATGGCTCTTGCAAGAGCAAGGCCAAGTAAAGACTATTAGATTCATGTGGATTATCAAATAAGAAGTTAGGCTAGTTGATGGTTAGTAGTTAGTTGCCATGAGAGAAAATTAGCTACACATGTAAAAGAGATTAGAGAGAAGAAAACAAAGATAAGGTAAGAGAGCACCTTTCGTAGATTGTCACCTTCTATTACAAGCACTTTTGCTTCCCCACATATGCCACTCTCTCTCCCTATTACAAGATATACAAGAAATGAAAAACACAAGGGAGGAAGAAAAAGAAAAATTAAACTATTCTACCTTAAACTACAAAATGGAAAATGAAAGCTACCATAAACTCTGCAAATCTTGCTGAAGGAGATCCCAGGGGGTATTTATAGGCACCAAGGGAACAGGGGGCCAGGGGGCAAACCCTGGCCCGAAGTGCGGCCGTAGCCGTGGTCGTACGGTGGCCGCGCGCACGGTGCTTCGAGCCGCGCGCTGTCTTGTCTGTCCCCTATCAGGTTCTGTGCCCAGTTTGTGGTTTGCAGCCCCTGATTTTGACAGAATCAGCCTCCTAGGTCAATGACTATCTTAATAGACCTTTAATTACCAATTAAATTGTAATTTAGGGTCTTCTTCTTTATTGTACACCATGGACCTAGAATCAAGCATGCAAAGCTTTATTAGCAGAATTTTTTACCAAATAAATATGCGGATGTGATAAAAATTATACAAAATTAGAGACTAATCACATCCAAGAAGGGAATGTTGATTTGAACGTTTTTGAAAAGTTTCAAAATTACCTTACAGTGATTTTTCTTCCTAATTGGTTAAAGACATTGAGGAAATGGGGCTTTGGGCACAAAAGATTTATCTTGGTTGTCAAGAATAACTTAATCATCTTTCTTTGTTGACTACTTTGGTTCCTTTTTTCTTTTTCTTTTACAATATTAGGATTGTTTGGTGGATCTTGGACTTGGTTGTCCACTCTCTTGCCTGACCGTAAACCGTGGATGGCTTGGACTTGACGGTTTAAATCAGAACTAATTTCAAACTGGCCTGTTGGAGTATTTTGAGGAGCAGGTTGTCCTCTCGGGTTGGGCACAGTTTGACAGGAGAAATGTCCTTTCTCTCTCTCCCTTACAGTTGCAGCTATCTGAACCTCGAGCCTATATCGCCTGATCCTGATTGTGAAACATTTGGGCTTGAGTTTGATTAATTATTAGTTGGCTCTGCATGAATTGTCAGAGAGTGTCCTCTAAATATTGTATTCTTTGATTGGGAGGGACATATGGAGGGACAGATGGTGTTGTATTGAATTGATTTCCCTTGTGAAATTGATTATTAGAAGATGGCCCTTGAAATGATGATGATCCACCATATCCTTGTCCTTGAGGAGACTTCCATGAAAGGTTGGGATGATTCCACCATCCTGGATTATCTATTTCACTAAATGGGTTGTTGTTGGGATTGGACTTGCGAAATGTATTGAGTATATTTGCTTGCTCCGCTTTGATAATTGGTAACCCGGGGCATTGTTCAACCAAGTGGTCTTGGCTGTCACAAAGGACACAAATGGGAGACACCACTGACTTTGATGGTTCGAGAGCTGAAGATTGTGCTCCCTTTCTTAATTCTAATGCTTCAACTCTTCGTACTACTGATGTCAATTTGGCATCACTCTCAAAATTAGGGTTGACTTTATGTATACCACCCTTGTTAGTGGCAGCTAAGGTGGTAAGTTGCTTATTATCAACACTAATAGGCTCCCATTCTAGAGTGTTTCTGCTACCTCTTCAAAGAATTGCCATGCATCATCGGCCGTTTTGCTCGTGAATGTTCCATTACAAAGGGACTCAATCATGGTCTTATTCGAGTAGTCTAACCCTTCATAAAGAATTTGAATCAAACAGATCTTTTCGAATCCGTAATGGGGACACTCAAGTAAAAGATCCTTTAATCTTTCAAAATATATGAAGAACGTCTCCCCTTGTAGTTGATGGAAGGTGTTGAGGGCTTGACGTATGGTAGCAATTTTCTGCTTAGAATAGAACTTTCTATAGAAGGCTTCGGCTAATCCTGCCCAAGTAGAAATTGAACCCGGTTGGAGAGAAAGAAGCCAAGATTTGGCTCTTTCTTTTAGAGAAAAAAGTTTTAGGAATTCCTCTATCATTTGATGATACTTCATGGTTCCACAAATATCCTCAAATTCCCTAACGTGTTGATATGGGTTCTCATTTGCCAATCCCCGAAAGACTGGAAGCATCTATATCATCCCGGATTTAATCTCAAAATTTGTCGTAAGGGCTGGCAAGGTGATACAGGAAGGTTGGATGGACCTTGTAGGATACATGTAATCCTTTAAGGTCATTTGTTTGGTTTCATTAGCGCCAGCCATTATTGTAGTAGGGTCAGAAATAGTAATGGATTCTAATCGACCCTTAACACGAACCCACTTTCGCATGAACCAGGGTACTGCCCTGATGAAGGATTTTCTAAATCCTAGATAAGATTACACTCAAGATGACTCAACAAATCAATTGCAATCAAGTGTTTTTTCTTATCTTGGATTTAATTCAAAGGTAATCAGTTTTTTTTCAACCACTAATCTTAAGAGAATAGAATTCTCCCTAGTTAGACAGCTCCTAACTGGGTTGGAAGGATAGAGGGTTTACTGGTCAAACCTGTCAAATAAGTGATTTAGTTCTTCCTCCAGGCCAGGCACCGCCGCAATTGGTAAGTCACCTTTTCTAGACAAGGAAGTTCCTCTTCGAAAGCTTGAAAGTGTTCACTGGAGTCTTCCCAAAATAGTTCCACTTAAATCAGCTCAAAATCCTAGTGGCGGAGTTCTAATTAATTTTAAATTAGTTCAAGCTTGGGAAAATAACTTATATGCAGTTGTGATTTTTGAGCCAAGGAACGGGTGATGAAATCCAGACCTTATGTGAGGGGAGACAGCTCTTAAGATCTTTTTATGCAAGTATGAACTAATGCAGCACAAAATTCAATCAATAAGCACCTCCAAAACCCCACTGATAAGAGATCCGTAGGTAGAGTTAGAAAATACTAACCTTTCTGGCGACTCTGAAGCAAACAAATTTTTATTAATTTTTATTTTATTTTAGCAAAGCAATATGTCATAAGCAACCAAGCTTCTTCTTCTTGTGTGGGTCTTCCTTTGTTCATGCAATATCCCTACAAAAGAAAATTTTAAATTAAATCTTAGGGATGGAAAGAAAAATAAAAAAAAAGAATTTTGAATTTTTTAAGATTTAACTTTTTGAATTTTTTTACATTTTTTGAATATTTTTTTAATTTTTTTAATATTAAACTAGAAAAAGATTAGATGTTGATTTTCAAACCAAAAATTTTCACAAGTCCCCGGCAACGGTGCCAAAAACTGTTCGCGTTTCGAAGTTCATGAAAAACTCTATCGTTGTTGAATCACGTACAAGTTATGAAACCTAAACTTACTAGAATCTTTTTAATAAAGTGTGTGTAGTAAGTATAGGAACGAATCCACAGAGACTTGTTCTTGAAAATTTAGTTATTAAAAATCTCACTTTTATCTTACTCTAGTTGAGAAATCCCTTAGATGAAGGTTGGAATTTTGTTTTTTTTAAAAAAATAAATAAATTAAGATCTTGTAGAAGAAAGCAAAAACAAAATAAAAATATGAAGAAAGCAAAAGAAGAAAGAAACACTAACCTTTTTGCGAAGATTTGAATAACTAAAGTAAAAAAAAAATTAAGAGATTGGTACGAAGGGAAGAGGAAGATGAACTAGTGAACTTGTTTCTTGTCGTAGTCTTAATGTCTCCCTCCTTCAAACGATGCTGAAAACAAAAGAAGCTAATAAAAGAAAAGAGATGACTCCATGGAATCAAAAATGCAAGAAAAGAATAGCATAAAAAAATAAAGAGAAAATTAAAGAAAGACTTAAACTGAACACTGCAAGATCGTGAAGAAGAATTCTGAATTTTACTCAATAAGCATCAAATACAAAACCCTTGATCCTCTCCAATCTCGCATTATAATACTAAAAACTCTCTTTTTCTGGCTTTTCAGCTCTCAAATGTCCTCTCTCTCTCTCTCTCTCTCTCTCTCTCTCTCTCTCTCTCTCTCTCTCGATGAATATAGGTATTTATAGGAAAATAGTGATAAGGGAGAACATAGGGAGATAGGAAGAGCTGGCTATTTTTAAATTTCAATCTTTCGCTTATCTCCAAACTTGATTTATATAGAATTCTGATCTGGAGCTTAATGGCGTGTTGATTGCTAAATATTACTTATCAGATTATAAATTCAAAATGGTGATCAACATTAGAGTTGTAACTCTTTAAATCTTCTTTCTGGATCATCTTGAATCATCAGATTTATGATTAAAATGCTAAACTGTATCCAGTCTAAATCCGAATCTAAATTGCTTCATCTCATCCATTGATCTTCTCTTTATCCATTTATCCTCAGCAAACCCAATAGGGTCTTCAAAAATTCATTTTTCCTTTGAATTTGTATAGTATTATCTTATCTGGTAAATCCAATCCTCAGATAAGATAGACTAAAAATTCTCTGAATTTGAGTCGATCCCTGTTCAATTTGAACTTTTGGGTTTGTTTGGATAGGATCCATATTTGTCTTCTCTTTATCGTCCTGCAAGTATTAGGACATTAAGACAAGTGAGTATGTAATGATTTATTACAGAATATATGTAGGAATATAATAATATTTATGCAATATATGTGTCCAAACATACACATATTTTGCATTCTTTTCATTACACTCATATATTTATCGTGTAATAAATTTGCTAATTTTCTTGTCTTGAATATCTATTTTGCAGAAGATAATCGTGGAGAGAAAGAGAATTAAACCAAATAAATAACAGTTAAAATTAGTTTTAACTGGATCTATTTGGTTAGCTGAGGATGCAGATCTAGTCAGTTAAAAATCAGATTTTAGTACATCAATTTGATTAACTTAAAGATCTTTGAGGATATCACCACATCCAGAACAAATCAAGGATTAGAGCAAATGTTCAGCTGAAGATCAGAACAAATCAAAAAGATAATACCAATGAAAATGGCAAAATTCAGATTTCTATAAATCCATTTTGGTTAGCTAAAATCAACGGAGGATAACGTCTAATACAGAGTCAAAATTTAAAATCCAAAGGGATAAATGGATAGAGAGAAGATCAACGGATGAGATGAAACAATTTTTACTGGATTTGGACTTGATACATTTTAGTATTTGAATCATACATTTCGCTATGGAAACTCAAATTTGATAATTCAAGTTGATCCAGAAAGAAGACTTAAAGGGTTACAACTCTTATGTTGGTCACAATTTCTAATTCTATCATTTGATAAGTTATATTTAGCAATCAACAGGCCAATAAGCTGCGAGATAAGTGGAGGATTCAAATTCAGAAATAGCCAGCTCTCCCTATCTTTCGACTTATTTTCTTATCCATTTCTATGTTATAAATACCCTACACATCAGAGGCAAAGACAATGAAGTAGAGATTAGAATAGGTTCTTATATAGGTCTAACCAAAGTTCTTTTTTTATGTAATTTTTTATTTTATTTATATAACTGAGAGGAGAGGAGAGTTTCTTAGAGAAATGAGAGCAAGCTTGTACTGAAGGTTGAAAGTACACCTAGAGGGGGGGTGAATAGGTGTACGGCTAATCTATAAACAATAATGCGAAAATTAAAACTTAATTGCAATACACTTAGTGTAACCAACGAGTGTAGCCGAATTCCCGGTGAAGGGCTCTGGACTAACACCTGTTGATTCCTCTGAATAAGAGTTGAGGTGCTATATGAAGCTCTTGTGGTTAAACACAAGTGAGGCACACAAACAAACACAACCAAGCATATAAGTGTGATATGACAAAATGAATCAATGCAAGGCACAATATAAGAGAGAGTTAGAGAAAGTGGATCAATCGCAAACACCGAGATATGTTTCGAGGTTCGAGCACACAGCTCTACGTCCCCGCCTTCACACAGAGGGATTTCTAATAACTCGTCCACACAGGACTTCCCACACAAGGAACCTCCACTGAGGATTTTGGGCAATACAATAACCGGGAGTACACAACTCCTCTCTCAAATACAATACAACCTCTACACTTAGAGGCTAAGCACAATGCCACCACAATATCAACCTCACAATAGAGGGATAGGGTACAAAGCCACACAAACACAACCGCCTCACAAATGAGGGATAGGCACAAAGCGACTGCTCCAATAATCACCTCTTCACTAAGAGGGATATCAACACAAATAAAGGAGGGTTTACAACTTGGTGATCTCAAAGACCACAAACCATTCTCTTTTCCCACAAAACAAAGATCCTAATAGATAGGATAGTAGATAAGCTCAAGTGTGAGAAAAACAAAGAGTTTGAAAATCAAAAACACAAAGAAAAAACTTGAGAAAACTTCTAGGATATGATTGAAATGAAGAACAAAAATAAATCCCAAAGACTTTTCTTTTTCTTTGATTTTTCCAACTCTTTAAAATAAATGAAGATAGATCTTTTGGCTCTAAAAACTCTTTTGAAAACTTGTATTAAAATACTTGAGAAGATAGAAATTTTAGCTCTTGAAATTCTTGTTGAAAACTAACTTCAAATGGGGTATTTATAGCCCCATTTGGAATCTGCCCTTTGGCAGCTGAAAAGGGCATTTTTGCCCTTCCGGTCGACCGGCCGGTCGACCGGTGATTGAGCTTTGACATGCACAAAAATACAGAATTTCAGAGATACAAAAATAGAAGTTCAAGGTGCTCAATTCTACCGCAATAGAAGTGGCAATGCGGGTCGTGATCCACAAGGAGGGACTAGCGATGGAAGCTTTTTTAGTAAGTCTTCTTTTAAGATACAAAGTATGGCTAAAGTTCTTCTTTAATTCTTTAAAAGAAAAAGGAAAAATTAGGTTAAAGTGAGTTAGGGAGAAAATGGTAGATTAAGAAGATGGAAAAACTTGAAATGATATGTACAAAGAAATGGAAAAGAAATGATAAATGAAGTAATAGATTGTGGTGTTTTAAACTAAAGAATTAAAAAAAAGAAAGAAACTAAAAGTTACTTACCCCTTTTGTGCTCATATACCTTGGATTCGTAGCTACGACTTACCTTGTCTTTGAAAGCGATCAAGCATGGCGTGTAGGATCTTTCCCATTCTCGATCTACACTAAAAATAAAAGGGCAAGTTATACTAATAAGAGAATGGTTGTTCATTACCATAGGCCATCAAGGGCACTTGCAATGGTGAAACAGTCTCGAGGCTAACAGATTCACTTGGATTGCAACACATTGAGGAGAGTAAACGAAAACAAGAGTAAAGAAGAAAAGATAACTTTGATTCAATTCAAATAACAATGGAAAAAGAGATCACTTACACCGGTGTCACCTACAGTACAAGCTTGCTCTTATTCCTCCATGAAAGTATCATCTCCTCTCAGTTACATAAAGAAAATAAAAATTACATGAAAGAAAATAAAAACCTAAGTTATAAACAAAAAATTAGCATAAGTTCTACTCTCTGCTTGGTCGTCCATTGCCTTTGAGATTGCAGGTATTTACAGAAGAATGCTGAGGTTCGAGGAGTATGAAGATAGGGAAAGCTGGCTATTTCTGAATTTGAATCCTCCCCTTATCTCCAAACTTAATTTGATGTGGATATTCAGTTCTGATCTGCAGTTTGTTGGCGTGTTGATTGCTGAATATCACTTATCAAATGACAGAATTAGAAAATAGTGATCAACATAAGAGTTGTAGCCCTGTAAGTCAGCTTTCTGGATCATCTTGAACATCAGATTTGAGATTCAGTAGCGATAGTTATGATTCAAATACTAAAATGTATCCAGTTAGAATCTGAGTTAAACTTGCTTCATCTCATCCGTTGATCTTCTCTCTATCCATTTATCTCTCTGTATTTGATATTATCCTCGGTTGATTTTTAGCTAACCAAAATGGATTTATAGAAATCTGAATTTCACCGGTTTTCATTTGGTGTTATCTTTCTGATTTGCTCTGATCTTCAGCTGAACATTTACCTCAATCCTTGATTTGTTCTAACTAGATCTGGGATCATCCTCAGCTAACCAAATAAATCCAGTTAAATCTGATTTTAACTGGTATTTATTTGGTTTAATCCAATTTCTCTTCATTATTATCTTCTGCAAAATAGATATTTAAGACAAGAAAATTAGCAGATTTATTACACGATAAATGTAGGAGTGTAATGAAAAGAATACAAAATATATGTACGATCACACCCCACACCTATCTTTTGCTCGTCCTCGAGCAAATCAATAAAACTAAACCAAAGATTATTAGACCACTTTTGCAGATTACGCGATTGCACTGAGTATGTGCAACAAGCCGTTAAGCCTCTAGGTTTCCCCTAGAGGACGAGTTTTGTCTCGTGAGGGTTTTCAGTGGATTGCACCCACAAAATTCATAAAGAAAGAAAAAATGTTAGTATTTTGAAAACACATTTTGAAAGAAAAATATTTGAAATATTATTGTAAGTTTTAAGTAATCTGTAAGTTATAGGAAAACTGAATTTTTTATTCCTAAACATAGTCTCTATTCAAAAATTTGTTATCAATCAAAGTAAGGAGTCAAATTGTACTTCTCATCTAGTCTATTACTTTACCCTAAGTCATATGCACCTTGTGACCGTGAAAAATTTCACTAAGGGTTCTTTAACTCTAATTCTTATGCCTTATTTATATATATATATATATATATATATATATATATATATATATATATATATATAAATATTTTGGTGGTATTATTCCTTAGTTCTATTAGGCTTTCTAATCTGTCCATGTTACGAGCCTTTAATCGATGACTCCCAAACTAAACGGTCTTAGGGCACCGGGTGAGAAAACACCCCAAGGACTTAAGGACTCGAGCAAATAAGGCCACAAAATTAAGGATTTTATTATATGAACCACCTTTAGGTGTGAATACTTATGGTTTATTAGGCACAAATACCTAGCTTAATCAGAGGATTTATGTATATATATTTTTTCTCAAACTTATCTAATTATCTTTCGCATAAATACCAAGGCTTACTTAGGCCAAAGCACCTAGCTAATCAATAATTAGATTTGTTCATCTTTCATAGATATTTTTTTTCTTTTTTGCTTTTTTTTATATAAGGCATAAGAATCTTTATTTTTGAACCCTAAGTGTGTAAGTATATTAAGTGTGCATATTTCATTAAGGTAAAGATAAAGACTAAATTACTTTGACAAATTATCTTCCTAACCCTAAAAATCAAACAAATAATCTTATTTTGACCAAGTTTAAGAAATCCTAATTTTGATTTTCCTATTCCTTAAAACTGACTTAATTTCTTACAAAAAATATGTCAAAATTTTGTTTCTATTTTCAAAAAGTTTTTAAAAGTAAAGAAAAATGTAAATATTTTTTTAAAATAAAAAGAAAAACCTAAGTTATGTTAGAATTCTCCCCCACACCTATCTCATGCATTGTCCTCAATGTATGAATTAATGCATAGATGCATGAAAAAGAAGAAGGGAAGGAAAATACTACCTTAAGGTGGTGGTTCCGGTGGTGGTCTGATTGGTCCACGAAATGTGGCCCAATCGAATTTTCGTAGAGTTTGGAGGAATCCACCAGAAATCTCTTTTATATAACCCACTAAAATGATGTATATATGAACGTTATTTATTAAAAATTTAACCCCATCTAATTTTCAAATTCCATAATAAATTTCAGAGTCAATTTTGTCAACCGCCTTGTCCCAAAATGGAGTGCGAAAAGATAGAATGATTGACTTGGACTTAGGAAGTACGGGAACTAATACCGACTCAGGAAAGTGACTTAAGTCAAATAAAGGTTCAAGAGTCGAGATTGGTTCGGGAAGTGGGTCCAAATCAAGAAGTTGAAACTCAAGTCTACATTCATTTTCCTACAATGGAATGTGACTTAATATTGGTGATTCAAGTTCAAGAATGACAGGTGTGGGAATCAAAACTGACTCTAAAATATTACTCAAATCGGGAAACAAAACAGGAGTCAATATTGATTCGAGAATTTGAACTGGATCATAAATTTGAGAATCTAGGTCACATTTCTCATTGAGTTCAATTTCATAAAAATGAGAACTTGCCAATTTGTCAATGGGACTTTTAAAAGTAAGAAATTGGTCAAGTTTAATAAAATGATCATCAAATATAGGCGATTCATTTTCATTATGAATTGGCACAGGATCCAATGTTAACTCGGGAAAAGAATTGAAATCAGGTGAAGACACCGGAGTCATAATTTAATCAGGAAGTAGAATTGAATCACTAAGTTGAGATTCATGATCATATTCATTCACAAGTTCAATTTCAGGAAAGGGATAACGTTTCAAACTGTCAATGTCATTTTTAAAATTTGGAGTTTAGACAAGTTCAAATGATTGTTCTGAAATGGAACCTTGTTTTCCAAAACAACATGACTCTTCGGCTCTAACAGAATGGTTAGCGACATTAGAACTGGCCAAACGGTGAGAACGTAGAGTTTGGACCATCATATCTATGTCATGATTACGAGCGTTTTGAGCCTGAGTCATGGCTTCAAGCATCTTTTCATAGTTGATTGGTTCATCATTTTATTGAAAAGATGAAGTGTTGTATTGGAATTGGTGGTGAAATTGTGAGTCCATCAGATTTTGTGATTTTTGTTTGGACTCACGCATACTCATTTCCAAAATTGATGGATTTCTATTTTGGACTGGTGGAACAGAGTATGAATCTTGGAAATATTGTGGACAAGGTGGATAAGGAGGATAAGTTGGTTGAAAATTGGACTCGGGGGAGGTGAATCCCCATTGATTCTGTGAAGTATTGAAATTACTCTTGAAATTATGGTTATAAGATTGGGGGCATGAGTTATATTGATTTGGATAAGACCAATCTGGCACACTAGGTTGGTTAAAGTTATGATATGCCGGGTTGGTGATATCCGAAAATGAGATTGTGGTGTAATATGGATTATCATTAAAATTGAAAAAATTATTGTTATAAGCCATATCACACAATAAATGTTAAACACAAATAAAGAAAAACAAACAAATATGCAAACAAAAAAGAAAAAAATTCTAACCTAAGTTAGGGTAAACCAATGACCTAGATGACTCCTAACTGGTTAGACTGTCCACGGGAGATATAATGCAGACTTTGACCACAAGCTAATCAGCCAGTCAGGGCAAGATTGGTGGGGGATTATCCGTCAAAGACGTTCCTTAATTAAGTAACCACCAACCTTCGGGCTTTCGGCTCTTAATCCCCTTCCTAGACACTGATTTGGTAGGAGTCAAATTCCAACATCTTTTCCCTTAAGATAATCTCCAATTGAGTCCGAGATGTCCCTAGGGCCAACGTCTACTCATTTTTAGTTAGGCTTGGGTTAGTGAGCGAGGAGATTGTTTGTGGGCTAAGGGAGGGTAATGACTTCCCCACCTTATCTTGTTTATAGGACAAGCCCTTAGGATTGATTGTGCAAAGTGTGCAGGATAAAAAAAGTAACATTCAATAAGCAAATAATCACTCAAGAATGTTTCCTAAACTATATGTCATGCAAACGTACCTTTTACTCCAGCACTCTTCAACAGTAATGTAAAATGTAAACGAATTAGACACGTGCCTAAATGCAAAGTCTAAACCATTTTTAGCATTTAACAAACATCATTTTACTGTTGAGGTTAGAAAGGAAGTACAGTGAGACAAACAAGAAAATAGATAGCTACAGATATTAAACTTTGCACTACAGCCAACCTGCAAAAAATACAGGTTAGTAGTTCACTCAGATTGCCACATGAATATAGCAAATCTGAGGGCTTCTTGGCTCTGCTTTCTTGAGCAGAGTCTAAGGCCACTTATATGTCCAATGCAACAAAGATTCCTTGTTGTCAAACCTGTACACCAAGAAAAAAAAAAGAAAGTTAACCAAAAATATAAATCTAAAAAGAGAATAACTTACCATCCCTCCCCAGCAACGGCGCCAAAATTTGATTGAGTTTTGACCTGCACAAAAATACAGAATTTCAGAGATACAAAAATAGAAGTGCAAGGTGCTCAATTCTACCGCAATAGCAAGTGGCTATGCGGATCGTAATCCACAAGGAGGGACTAGCGATGTTTTTTAGTAAGTCTTCTTTTAAGATACAAAGTATGGTTAAAGTTCTTCTTTAGTTCTTTAAAAGAAAAAGGAAAAATTAGGTTAAAGTGAGTTAGGGAGAAAATGGTAGATTAAGAAGATGGAAAAACTCGATATGATATGTACAAAGAAATGGAAAAGGAATGATAAAAGAAGTGGTAGATTGTGGTGTTCTAAACTAAAGAATTAAAAGAAAAGAAAGAAACTAAAAGTTACTTACCCCTTTTGTGCTCATATACCTTGGATTCGTAGCTACGACTTACCTTGTCTTTGAAGGCGATCAAGCATGGTGTGTAGGATATTTCCCATTCTCGATCTACACTAAAAATAAAAGGGCAAGCTATACTAGTAAGAGAATGGTTGTTCATCACCATAGGCCATCAAGGGCACTTGCAATGGCGAAGCAGTCTCGAGGCTAACAGATTCACTTGGATTGCAACACATTGAGGAGAGTAAACGAAAACAAGAGTAAAGAAGAAAAAATAACTTTGATTAAATTCAAATAACAATGGAAGAAGAGATCACTTACACTGGTGTCACCTGCAGTACAAGCTTGCTCTCATTCCTATATGAAAGTATCATCTCCTCTCAGTTACATAAAGAAAATAAAAATTACATGAAAGAAAATAAAAACCTAAGTTATAAACAACAAATTAGCATAAGTTCTACTCTCTACTTGGTCGTCCTTTGTCTTTGAGATTGCAGGTATTTACAGAAGAAATGCAGAGGTTAGAGGAGCATGAAGATAGGGAAAGCTGGCTATTTCTGAATTTGAATCCTCCCCATATCTCCAAACTTAATTTGATGTGGATATTCAGTTCTGATCTGCAGTTTGTTGGCGTGTTGATTGCTGAATATCACTTATCAAATGACAGAATTAGAAAATAGTGATCAACATAAGAGTTGTAGCCCTGTAAGTCAGCTTTCTGGATCATCTTGAACATCAGATTTGAGATTCAGTAGCGATAGTTATGATTCAAATACTAAAATGTATCCAGTCAGAATCTGAGTTAAACTTGCTTCATCTCATCCATTGATCTTCTCTCTATCCATTTATCTCTCTGTATTTGATATTATCCTCGGTTGATTTTTAGCTAACCAAAATGGATTTATAGAAATCTGAATTTTACCGGTTTTTATTTAGTGTTATCTTTCTGATTTTCTCTGATCTTCAGCTGAACATTTGCCCCAATCCTTGATTTGTTCTAACTAGATCTGGGATCATCTTCAGCTAACTAACTAAATCTAGTTAAATCTGATTTTAACTGGTATTTATTTGGTTTAATCCTCTTTCTCTTTATTATTATCTTCTGCAAAATAGATATTTAAGATAAGAAAATTAGCAGATTTATTACACGATAAATGTAGGAGTGTAATGAAAAAAATACAAAATATATGTACGATCAACCAGCCAACGGTCAAAAATGTGACCGTTGAGCCCTCCGGTCGACCGCCCGGTCGACCTTGCCAGATCAAGAGAGCAACTGCTCTCTGGCCGGTCGACCGTCCCCACCCGAGAGTGGGGTGACTTCAGTCGGTCGACCGCACGGTCGACCAGCCAAGCCAACTTGGCCTTTGTGCACGTCTCGTGCACATCGGTCACCGGTCCGGTCGACCGACTACGGGTCCGGTCGACCGTCCCGGTCGACCGCCAGAGCCTGGCAGGTATATTTTCAGGATCTATAAACTTATCTTTTTGCCTTTGATTAAATCCCATAAAATCACAAAAATTTCACAAAAATCAGTTCATGTTATATCTTTGAAATACAAACATGTTTGAGTAAAATTCAAATCATGTTACAAATATTTTTAACCATTTTTGTGACTTGGAAAACTTGCCTAAAACCAAATTCTGTATTTTTCAAAACTAAGATTTTTGAAATGGAAATCCGATTTTTCCAAAACACATGTAAATACAAAAACACGATATTTAAACAACTTTGAAGCGTATAGTATATGGATAAAATCCAATATACATGAAAGAGATATATATCAATGTTTGTGACATTAAATCCGAAAATAAGTTTTATTTAAATACAAAACCCAAATACATGAATAGGTTATCAAAATAAGTTATTCTAAGAATATGAAGCATACATGTATATAGATCAAATCTAATATACATTAAACCATGTAAACTTGTTTTGATTCTATCATTCATGAAAACCAAGATTGGTTAAACCAAAAACCGAAAACCAAAACATGAAACTTGAAACAAGTATGTGTGTTGTGAACTTGAGCATATCACACTATCTAATTTTTAACAATAGATCTAAACTAACTATTCTAAAACAAACTGAGCTCTTCTTGTAGAGCGCCATCTCCAAGTCGATTCGATCCAAACGTGATCCACCGAGCTTGACTCCAAACGAGTGCTAGATATGAACTTGACGCTCTGGCTCCTGAATTACCATGTGAAAGCTCCAAAACACCTTTATTGAAGCTAATTACCTACTAATATCTTGGCTAAATATCTTAAACTAAATATCACAAGATTATTAGTAAACTACAACTACATGAGTTAATCATCATCAAAACTAGAGTGGAGGCCTCTGGGCCAACAATCTCCCCCTTTTTGATGATGACAAAACTCATGAAGTTATATATGAATGGATTAAAGTTAAGCTTCAAGGAAGCTCCCCCTTAATTCATGCATAGCAATAAACAATAAGATATGCAATGAATGCTAAACAAGAATATGCATAAACATGCATAAAACAATGAAATAAACATGCTCTTGATACCAAATTTTTAAAATAAATTATTTCTCCTTTTTTTAAAATAAACATGTTCTTAAATACCAATTGAAAATATAAACTTAAAATAAACATGTTCTTTAAATAATTGCTCATGATACCAATAAAAATTTCAATTGAAAGCTAATCAATAAAAGCTCTTGATACCAATAATAAAACTTTTAATAAAAGCTCTTGATACCAATTGAAAGATAATCAATAAAAGCTCTTGGTACCAACAATAAAAATTTTAATAAAAGTTCTTGATACCAACAAAACAAAATAACAAACTATGTTCTTGATACTAATATCCATGCTCTTGATACTAATATCAACAAAACATAAAACAAACTCTCTTGATACCAATATGAAACAAAACAAACTTTGATATAAACTTATAAATAAACATGCATATATACTCAAATACTTCTCCCCCTTTTGTCAATCATCAACAAAGGGGTTAAAGAAAACAATAAAACAATGTTCTCCCCCTTTTGTCCGAAACAAAAAATCAACAAGAGGTGAAACCAAAACAAAACATTATGATGCCAATTAAAAAATATATCAATTTAGTGCATCATGATACCAATTGAAAATAAACTAATAGGTAAACCACAAAAATTTTTAAGATACCAATTGAAAGTAAATAAAATATTGAAAACCAAACTTGAACAAACCAATTGAAGGTACAATTGAAATTACATAAAACATTTTGAAGAAACCAATCAAAAAATTTTGATATCAATTGAAATATGTAAATATATAGGTAATCTTGATACCAATTGTAAAAATTAGTACCAATTGAAAATATTTTACACTTTCAATACCAATTTGAAAAAGAATATAAACCAATCATTTTGGTTAAACACTAAATTCATTTTACAATAGTGATACCAAATAGGAAATAATGTCAATGTAATATGTATGATACCAATATTGAAAATGAAACATATACTGATTGAAAATAATGAGACATATACCAATTTAAAATGATTTTCATTAGGATCGTATGATACCAAATTAAAATCAATATTAATTTTTCAATCATTTTTCAACATAAAGTGTGAGAGTAGAGTACCAAAGGTAAACAAAACCAATTGAAAGATGAAATATGAATTTTCTCCCCCTTTATGAAATACCAAATAAAATGATGCATAAGCTTGTATAAGATACCAATTAAAAAATAATCAATTGAAATATAATAGTCATTTAAGGAATCCAGCTTAGCATAACCAAAATTTTGTGCTCAAAGATATAGAGATATAGTAAGCACAAATAAAATAAATATATATGTATGAAAAATTAATACCAATCGAAATTGATACTATTTGAAGTGTAAGCATACATATATAAACATATATGAGTATACAAAAAGAATGTCAACAGTGATACCAATTGAAAAGATACAATAATATCAATTGAAAACACAATAAGATCAAGTGTATAACTCATACTTCCTACCACCCATTTCATGCACATGTTTTAAATAGATTTTCAATAATGAGTGATTGCTCAAAACAGAGTATAGAGAATATGAAAAGTGTATGTGATTAGTTTTAACTTTGAATTTTACAATTTAACCGCTGTAGCAAGAGCTAAACGGGTCGAACCTTAGAGAGAGATGCGATGAAAGCTTTTCGATAATATTGTCTTCTTATTATCTTTTTTATTTAAAGAATTTAGAAAAGAAAAGATGAATTGTATGTGAATAAAGAATCAAATTAAAAGAAAGGTTCACAGCTTACTAATAACAATCACCATACATGCTAATACTAGATAGATAATTACTTCACTTTAAATCCTAAACATGATATTCTACCATAAAATCAAGTAAGATACATAGGATAGAAACTAGGTTAGATTTGAAATAACACCATCCAAGTTTTAACGTTACAATATCAAGGTTGTCAATCAAGTATAAAGTAAGAAAAAATCATTAGAAAGTATTTGCCAAATCTTAGCCCTATTTGAAATAACACTAATTAACGTTTAACATTAAAATATCAAGATTTTCATCAAGCATAGATTAAGAAAAAAATTAAGAAGTATTAACAAATATTTAGTTGCTTATCCTAATGAGTCTTCAAGAATAAAATTAGAGTAGGCATGCATATGATCTAATCCGTTTTATCTACTGACATTAGATGTGATGGTGGTGATGTCTTAGCAAGCCATAAGAAAAGACTTAGCTACTTCTGGTAAACATGGGAAGCAAAAGAAAGTAAGAAATAAAGAAAATAAATAAAAAGCAAAACTAAAAATAAAACAAAGATATGAGAAAGATAGAACCGGTTTATTGATTATCACGATCAATTACAAGAGTTGTCTTCCTCCTCGTACAAAAATAAAAATTTGGAAAGAAAATAGGTCTAAAGAAAAATCTTAATTTTGATCTCTGATGTGGAGATGATTCATAATAAGAGATTTTAGCTCTTTAAATAGGCCTCAAAGCTAATCACACTAGGATACAAATTAGAAGGTTTCCTAATTCAATAAGGAATTCAGTCCTGCAGCAAATTGACGTATTGTTTGCTGAATATGACTCATCAGATGGCTGAATTTGACAGAATGACAAATAAAAATATTATAGTCCTTCAAGTCTTCTTTCTGTAGCATCTTAAATCATCAGATTTGAATATCTATAGCAAAGGTTATGATCCGAATACTAAAAGGTGTGCAGCCAGAATCCGAGCCTGAATTTATTTTGAACTCCATTTAATTTAAATTATCCTACTTTTCCCTTTTAGGATTAGCTTTATCCCCTTCATCTTCTAGGACTTTATCTCCTGAATTTGAACTTGAATAGGAGATGAAGATTAATCCTTTCCTCCTTTGGATCAAGTAAATCCAACTTTGAATAGGATTAGGGATAAAATGAAGCTTTTTGTATCTTTATCCTCTCATTTAAGTAACTACACACCATAATAAAAAAAAAAGGGTTTATAGCATTAATTAATAAAGGAATGATCAAGGATATATGTATAAAAGTGATGATAAAAAATGCAATTTTGGAGTACAATCACACCCCCACACTTATCTTTTGATCGCCCTCGAGCAAAACCAAATGTTGAAACTAATTTAAACTAACCTAACTCACTTTCATAGGAATCACGATTGCACTTAGTACGTGAAACAAGCCGTTAAACCTCTAGGCTACCCTAGAGGACGAGTGTTGTCTCGTGAGGGTTTTTAGTGAATTACACTCACAAAATTCATAAAGAAAAAAATGAAATGTTAGTATTTTTGAAATTCAATTTTGAAAGAGAATAATATTTGAAGTATCTTTGAGGAAACCAAGTAATTTATAAGTCTTAGGATCACCAAATTATTCATTCCTATAATTAGTCTCGATGCAAATATTTATCATCAATTTAGATTTGGATTAAAACTGAATTTCTCACTTAGTCTTTTATTTTACCCCAAGTCTTATGCACCTTGGTGAAAGTGAAATTTTTACTTGGGATTCTTAAACTTCAACTCTTATACCTTGTATATAATTTTTTTTTTTTTTGCAGAAGTTCGAAGTATTACCACTTCGTTGCCCTTTAAGTACTTCTTTTCTTTTTTCTTTTTTTTCTTTTTTTAAATATGTATAACTCATCTAATTTTCTTTTGTGTAAGTAATAAGGCTTCTTGAGGCCCTAATACCTAACTAATTAATTATTAAATGTGTTAATACATATAATATGTTTATATATATATTTCTTCAAACTTACCTAATTATCTTTCGCGTAAATACCAAGGCTTTCTTAGGCTAAAGTACCTAGCTAATCAATAATTAGATTTGTTTATTATATATATATATTTTTTCTAAGATATAAGGGTCTTTGTTTTGAATCCAAAATGTGTAAGTGTTTAAAGCATGCATATTTCATCAAGGTAAAATTATTAAGACTAAATTACTTTTTCAATTTTTTTCTCCTAAACCTAAAAATCAAACAAATAATTTTTATTTTGACCAAGTGTTAAGAAATCCTAACTATGATTTTCCTATTCCTTAAAATTAACTTAATTACTTACAAAAATAAATCAAAATATTATTTTCTTTTTCAAAAAAGTTTTTTTAAAAAAATTTGTTATCTACCTATGTTAGTATGTTAGTAAATCCTCCCCCACACCTATCTCATGCATTGTCCTCAATGTATGAATGAATGCATGTATGCATGAAAAAGAAGAAAGGGAAGGCAAAATGTTACCTTAAGGTGCTGGTTCCGGTGGTGGCCGGATTGGGCCAAGTATTGCGACCCAATCTAAATATTGTGGATCATCAAGGAACCCACCTTTTATGACCTCTTTCTTATACACATTGTTATTATCCCCTAAATGGATAGGATCATGCATGACCCTAACATTGAAACTATTTTAGTTGTATGACCAATCTTGGAATACCATCTCAGGGTCATCATTATTTACACCTTTGTCCAACAATAGAATCTAACTTGATGAAGTGATTGATTTGGGCTTAAGAATGATAGGATTGGGATCCAATACCGGCTCAGGAAAATTAAATTTAGCTTCCAGAGTCGCGTTTGGTTCAAAAGTGGTCTCCAAATCAAAGAATTTAAGCTCGTATTTATGATCCATGAAACAAACATGACTATCCAAAATAGGTGATCCAATTTCATAATATAAAGGTACTGGAATTAATGTTGGCTCGAAAATTGGATCCAACTTGGGTAAAGGCACCGGAGTTAACGTAGATTCAAATTTTGGAATTAGATCACAAAGTTGAGGATCGGGTTCGCA
This sequence comes from Agave tequilana, assembly GCA_038442645.1. Taxonomy (NCBI): domain Eukaryota; kingdom Viridiplantae; phylum Streptophyta; class Magnoliopsida; order Asparagales; family Asparagaceae; genus Agave; species Agave tequilana. The sequence goes on from JAVJIF010000666.1 coordinate 459,919, forward strand.
TTCACAATCTAGTTCAATCTCATTGAAGTTAAAACTTGCCAATTTATCCAAGGGTTGGGATTGATCAAGTTCATGTTGATGCAATGAAATTGAATATTGATCAAGGTCTTCAAGACACCATGATTCGTCGGTCTCGTCAATTTGGTTAGTTAGTTTAAGGATGTTTGAAAGTCTAGAAATTTGCTCATTCATTAAACTTTGCAAATGATCTATTTTTTCTTCTAACCTATCGAATGGATCATTTGAGGACTGAATCATGGATTCTATACTCCTTTCCAAGTAGGTAGGTTCTTCTGTTGGTGGTGTGAGAAAAGAAGTATATGAAAATAATGGTTGAAAAGATGGTTGACAATATGGCTTAGGGGTGTTATATCCCCATTGACTCGGTGAGGAGTAGAGATGATTATTCCAATTCGTTTCATGAAATTGAGGTTGGGGCATATGTTGATTCGGATAAGACCAACTAGGCATGCTTGGTTGGTTAAAATTATGATATGTCGGGCTGGTAATATCCGATTCAAAAGAGGTCGACGGGTAATATGGATTACTATTAAAATTGAAAAAATTGTTGTAATAAGCCATATCACATAAGAATTGTTAAAAATAAAGAGAAACAAATAAAAAAAAATATAGCCTAAGTTAGAAAACAATATATACTGTTCCCTCCCCGGTAACGGCGCCAAAATTTGATTGCACAAAACAGAGTACAGAGAATATGAAAAGTGTATGTGATTAGTTTTAACTCTGAATTTTACAATTTAACCGCTGTAGCAAGAGCTAAACGGGTCGAACCTCAGGGAGAGATGCGATGAAAGCTTTTCGATAATATTGTCTTATTATTATCTTTTTTATTTAAAGAATTTAGAAAAGAAAAGATGAATTGTATGTGAATAAAGAATCAAATTAAAAGAAAGGTTCACAGCTTACTAATAACAACCACCATACATGCTAATACTAGATAGCTAATTACTTCACTTTAAATCCTAGACATGATATTCTACCATAAAATCAAGTAAGATACATAGGATAGAAACTAGGTTAGATTTGAAATAACACCATCCAAGTTTTAACGTTACAATATCAAGGTTGTCAATCAAGTATAAAGTAAGAAAAAATAATTAGAAAGTATTTGCCAAATCTTAGCCCTATTTGAAATAACACTAATTAACATTTAACATTAAAATATCAAGATTTTCATCAAGCATAGATTAAGAAAAACAATTAAGAAGTATTAACAAATATTTAGTTGCTTATCCTAATGAGTCTTCAAGAATAAAATTAGAGTTGGCATGCATATGATCTAATCCGTTTTATCTACTAGACATTAGATGTGATGGTGGTGATGTCTTAGCAAGCCATAAGAAAAGACCTAGCTACTCTTGGTAAACATGGGAAGCAAAAGAAAATAAGAAATAAAGAAAATAAAGAAATAGCAAAACTAAAATAAAACAAAGATATGAGAAAGATAGAACCTGTTTATTGATTATCACGATCAATTACAAGAGTTGTCTTCCTCCTCGTACAAAAATAAAAATTTGGAAAGAAAATAGGTCTAAAGAAAAATCTTAATTTTGATCTCTGATGTGGAGATGATTCATAATAAGAGATTTCAGCTCTTTAAATAGGCCTCAAAGCTAATCACACTAGGATACAAATTAGAAGGTTTCCTAATTCAATAAGGAATTCAGTTTTGCAGCAAGTTGACATATTGTTTGTTGAATATGACTCAACAGACGGCTGAATTTGACAGAATGATAAATCAAAGTATTATAGTCCTTCAAGTCTTCTCTCTGTAGCATCTTAAATCATCAGATTTGAATATCTGTAGCAAAGGTTATGATCCAAATACTAAAAGGTGTATAGCTAGAATCCGAGCCTGAATTTATTTTGAACTCCATTTAATTTAAATTATCCTCCTTTTTCCTTTTAGGATTAGCTTTATCCTCTTCATCTTCTAGGACTTTATCTCCTGAATTTGAACTTGAATAGGAGATGAAGATTAATCCTTTCCTCCTTTGGATTCAATTTAATCCAACTTTGAATAGGATTAGGGATAAAATGAAGCTTCTTGTATCTTTATCCTCTCATTTAAGTAACTACACACCATAATAATAAAAAAAAGGTTAATAGCATTAATTAATAAAGGAATGATCAAGGATATATGTGTAAAAGTGATGATAAAAATACAATTTTGGAGTACAATCAATGAGCATACAAGGCATGGTCGCCCAACCAACCGCCCTTGGATGGGTAGGGGTTTTCAAAAATAGGTTTGAAATAATATAACATGTTTGAAAACTCTATCAAATGAAGAATACAAACTAGTTATAAGATAAAATTGTAAACTAGTACGAAATCCTTCAAGTAAGGAATAAAACAAAAATATATTCCATACAACATGAACATTACTAAACCAATGTCACTCAAAATCTATATAGCATATATAATACTCATGAAAACAAAATTATGAGAAAACATCAAGTAATATGAGTGTACAAATTTTGTGAAAGATATAGTCATGGAAATAGGCAATCAAGCTCATAATGAAATTCCTTAAAACATGAAAAAAACAAGAAAAATCTAATTCATCAAAATAATTTAACCTTCAAGGCATATGATGTCTTGTACAAACTAAAGTATACGTACATATCCAAACATGAACGAGTCCACAAAAGTATATGCATGAAGACAAGTGGCTCAAGGATGTATATGTATAACTATTAATTTGGACAAAATAGACATATACATGAAGTTAAACACAAATATGAAAAATATGTAAAAAATGGGAATACAAGTCAAAATGCATGAATCATCAAAACTAGACTATACTAGTAATCTAATGGGTACAAATGAGCGTTCAAGCACAAACACATAATAATCTATTTGTGGCTCACTAGTTGTACAAGTATATACCTAATTTTTAATGAAAACTAACATCTAGACATGTAATCAAAACATGAAACATCAAAACAAAACTCATATGATCATTATGTAAATGCACATGCATTAGATCTATGATAAACATAATAGTTAAAACAAATGTGAGAACACAAGGGTATAATTCCATATTAAACATGGGTGTCTCAAATACTAATCATGTTACCATAGAACTAATAAACATGACATATGGCATAATGAACATTAAAACATGACATGCTAAAAATCAACAATATGAAATGCATGTAAACAAAAATGGGAGAAAGAGATCGTTACCAAAACCAAAAAGGGCACATCTCCATATCTCCAAACCATGGTGGTCCTTCCACCAAACTCCCCTTGAAAGTGATGCATCCAATAGTCCTCTTTAAGCTCAGAACGCATCCACCTCAAGGTACCATCACCTCACGTCATGTAAGAGCCCACACCTATATCAAATAAAATAAGAGTGGTCTTTGGTACCCATACTCTTTTGGATCCATGGGGGTTAGCTTCTTTTCTAATCGAAATAAATTTATTTGCTAAATTTACATCTTGTATCTTATCAAAACAAAATTTAGTAAGGTGGCCCTTACGTCCATAATGTGTACAAGTGTACACATAAGCATACAAAGTATTATGAGTGTGAACGTGGGAAGCATGTGTATGCCATGGTTTCTGTGCATGCATAAGAGGAACTTGTTTCTTTCGAAACATAGATTCCAAATGTGTGTGGTTCAAAGCACATTGGCTCAAAGTGAAGCCCAAACATTCAACACTCTTTTTAAGTATAGATATATCATTTTCAATCATGGAAGAAGAGGTGCATGCGATAAGTGAGCTAGAATGTGAAGCTACACTAGCATGCCAAACATGAGAATGTAAATCATTTTTCAAAAAAATATTTTTCTTCGAAACCAAATCCAAATCCTTTGAAATAGAAGCAATTTTGTTTTTCAAGGATTCATTCTCTTTTAAAATAAAATCAAGTTTTGAAGTTAAAGACTCATTTTTCTTCAAAACATTTTCTCAATCATTTTTATTTTTCAAAATCTTGTTTTCATTTAGAGCAAGATCAAGTTGGGATTTAAGTGAGTCACGTTCACTTGAAATCTCATCCCTTTCTTGCAAAGCAATCTCAAGTCTAGAAGATAAATTTTTGTTATCTTCTTTTAAACCAAAACTATCCTTTTTCAAAAGTTTATATTTTGAAATCAAATTTTTACAATTAGCTAATTCATTATTCAAGGCATGTTCATCCATACACTCATTACAATAAGAACTAGTACTAACATCTAGTTGAGTATCTGAATGTACCTCAAGGGAGTCATTCCCTTGGACCATGAAGCAACGTTCGTCGACTCGTCTCGACTAGATTTCCTCTTCTTATTGATAAGCGTTGGTAGCACAGGAGATGTCAAAATATTCCACACTGCAAAAGCGGAATCATAATAAGAAAACACATGTAAATATTTTTTATCAAGAGATGCTTTAAGTGCCTTAAGGGCTAGTGCATTGGCCTCTATATGCTTGCTATCACTAAGGTAAGATTCCTTGGTAATAGCAAGGTAAACTTTGTAACCTAAGGCTTTTAAATGGCAACTCATAAGAACCTTCCATATATCAAGTCTAGAGATATCAAACATGGGAGGGACATCCATGAGTGCAAACTAAATGTGTGCAAATGCAAATGCAAATGCAAATGTAGATTAGCAAACCAAGATCACACTCCTAGGTGCTTAAACCTAATATCAGGAGCGTAGGCTCTGATACCAATTGAAAGTACCCCTAGAGGGGGTGAATAGGTGTACGGCTAATCTATAAACAATAATGCAAAAATTAAAACTTAATTGCAATACACTTATTGTAACCAACAAGTGTAGCCGAATTCCCGATGAAGGGCTATGGACTAACTCCTCTTGATTCCTGTGAATAAGAGTTGAGGTGCTATATGAAGCTCTCGTGGTTAAACATAAGTGAGGCACACAAACAAACACAACCAAGCATATAAGTATGATATGACAATATGAATCAATGCAAGGCACAATATAAGAGAGAGTTAGAGAAAGTGGATCAATCGCAAACACCGAGATATGTTTCGAGGTTCGAGCACACAGCTCTACGTCCCCACCTTCACACAGAAGGATTTTCACTAACTCGTCCACACAAGACTTCCCACACAGGGAACCTCCACTGAGGATTTTAGGCAATATAATAACCGGGGGTACACAACTCCTCTCTCAAATACAACACAACCTCTACACTTAGAGGCTAGGCACAAAGCCACCACAATATCAACCTCACAATAGAGGGATAGGGCACAAAGCCACACAAACAAAATCACCTCACAAATGAGGGATAGGCACAAAGCCACCACTCTGATAATCACCTCTTCACTAAGAGGGATATCAACACAAATAAAAGAGGGTTTACAACAAGGTAATCTCAAAGACCACAAACCAATCTTTTTTCCCACAAAACAAAGATCCTAATAGATAGGATAGTAGATAAGCTCAAGTGTGAGAAAAACAAAAAGTTTGGAAATAAAAAACACAAAGAAAATACTTGGGAAAACTTCTAGGATATGATTGAAACAAAGAACAAAAATAAATCCCAAAGACTTTTCTTTTTCTTTGATTTTTTCAACTCTTTAAAACAAATGAAGATAGATCTTCTGGCTCTAAAAACTCTTTTGAAAACTTGTATTAAAATACTTGAGAAGATAGAAATTTTAGCTCTTGAAATTCTTGTTGAAAACAAACTTCAAATGGGGTATTTATAGCCCCATATGGAATCTGCCCGTTGGCAGCTGAAAAGGGCATTTTTGCCCTTCCGGTCGACTGGCAGGTCGACCAGCCAACGGTCAAAAATGTGACCGTTGAGCCCTCCGGTCGACCACTGGTCGACCGTGCCAGATCCAGAGAGCAACTGCTCTCTGGCTGGTCGACTGCCCAGTCGACAGGGCCAAGCTCACGGTCGACCGCCCGGTCGACTACCCCCACCCGAGAGTGGGGTGACTTCAGTCGGTCGACCGCACGGTTGACCGGCCAAGCCAACTTTGCCTTTGTGCACGTCTTGTGCACATCGGTCAACCGGTCCGGTCGACCGTCCCGGTCGACCGCCAGAGCCTGGCAGGTATATTTTCAGGATCTAAAAACTTATCTTTTGCCTGTGATTAAATCCCATAAAATCACAAAAATTCCATAAAAATCAGTTCATGTTATATTTTTGAAATACAAACATGTTTGAGTAAAATTCAAATCATGTTACAAATATTTTGAGCTATTTTTGTGACTTAGAAAATTTGCCTAAAACCAAATTCTGTATTTTCCAAAACTATGATTTTTGAAATGGAAATCTGATTTTTCCAAAACACATGTAAATACAAAACATGATATTTAAATAACTTTGAAGCATATAGTATATGGATAGAATCCAATATACATGAAAGAGATATATATCAATGTTTTTGACATTAAATCCAAAAATAAGTTTTGTTTAAATACAAAACCCAAACACATGAATAGGTTATCAAAATAAGTTATTCTAAGAATATGAAGCATACATGTATATAGATCAAATCTAATATACATTAAACCATGTAAACTAGTTTTCATTGTATCTATTCATGAAAACCAAGATTGGTTAAACCAAAATTCGAAAACCAAAACATGAAACTTGAAACAAGTATGTGTGTTGTGAACTTGAGCATATCACACTATCTAATCTTTAACAATGGATCTAAACTAACTATTCTAAAACAAACTGAGGTCTTCTTGTAGAGCGCCGTCTCCAAGTCGACTCGATCCAAACGTGATCCACCGAGCTTGACTCCAAACGAGTGCTAGATATGAACTTGACGCTCGAGCTCTTGAATCACCATGTGAAAGCTCCAAATCACCTTTATTGAAGCTAATCACCTACTAATATCTTGGTTAAATATCTGAAAATTAATATCACAAGATTATTAGTAAACTATAACTACATGAGTTAATCATCATCAAAACTAGAGTGGAAGGCCTCTGGGCCAACAAAGGTGACACCAGTGTAAGCAAGTCTTTTCTTTCATTGTTATTTGAATCAAATCAAGGTTTTTTTTCTTCTTTACTCTTGTTTTTGTTTGCTTTCCTCTGATGTGTTTGCAATACTAGTGAATCCAATAGCCTCGAGGCTTCTTCATAATTGCAAGTGCCCTTGATGGCCTATGGTGATGAATAACCATTCCTTCGCTAGTTTATCTTGCTCTTTTATTTGTAGTGCAGATCGGGAACGGGGAAGATCCTACAAGCCATGCTTGATTGCCTTCAAAGATTAGGTAGGTCATAGTGACAGATCCAAGGTATATGAGCACAAAAGAGGTAAATAAGAATTTTTAGTTTTTTTTTTTAATTCTTAGTTTAGAATTCTACTCCAAAACCAATGTTCTCCTCTTTATTTAGTTTTTCCTTTTCTTCATAAATAAACAACAACAACATCATCATATTTTCTTTTACCATCTTCTTCACATCTTCTAACTTAACCTTTTTGTTTTCTTTTTCAAAATTTGAGAAGAAATTACTACCATATTTTTGTAAACTCAAAAAGAAAGGAACTTACTTAAAAGCTTCCATCGCTAGTCCCTCCTTGTGGATCACGACCCGTATAGCAACTAGCTATCGTGGTAGTATTGAGAACTTGCACTTCTATTTTGTATTTATGAAATTTTATATTTTTAAGTGCAGCTTTGAACTCAATCAAATTTTGGCGCCGTTGCCGGGGAGGGACGGTAAGTTTTCATTTCTTCTTTGATTTACTTAAACAATTTAACCTTTTCTTTGTTTTTGTGTGCCAAGGCTGAATTTAAGAATCGAAGAGCTACAGTTGACATATTGCAACACTGCGCATCTGCTAAGAAGGCAGAGCATCAGAGCCCACAATTGTGTTGCGCAAACGCGACAAAATCTGATTTCTGCGACATTTGTGGTGGACTACTAATTAATCTTTTTGCAGATGCTTTCACACTATAAAATATAGCTTCTGCATGTGTTAGATGTTCTTAATAATTTATTTTGCACGCTGTATTTAATTCAAGAGTAAAGTGGTTATTTGTAAATATTAAAAATGGTTTAGACTTGCATTTAATAACGTATCTAATTCATTTATCTTTTATATTACTATTGAAGAGTGCTGGAGCAAAGGTATGTGTACATAGCATTTAGTATAAGGTTCATTCTTGTATAAAATATTACTTGAGTATTACTTTTTCTATATACTTGTACACTGTACTAAACTGGACTAAGGGCTTGTCCTATAAACAAGATAAGGTAGGGAAGTCATTACCTTCCCTTAGCCCACAAAAAAATCTCCTCACTCACTAACCCAAACCTAACTAAAACTGAGTAGATGTTGGCCCTGAGGACATCTCAGACTTAAATAGGAGAATGACCTAAGGGAAAAGTTGTTAGAAGTTGACTCTTGCTAAATCAGTGTTTAAGGTTGGGGATTGAGGGGCGAAACCCCGTAGATTGGTGGTTTGGCATAATTAGGACCGTTGCTTAGGCACGGATACCTCCCACTAATTTTGTCCCTACCTGGTCGATTAACTTGTGGTCGATTCTGCAATATACCCCTCGTAGACAGTCTAACCAGTTAGGAGTCATCTAGGTCTAAGATTTACTGATTAGTCTCTAATTTTGCATAATCTTTATCACATTTGCATATTTATTTGATATAAAATTCTGCTAATAAAGCTTTGCTTGCTTGATCCTAGGTCCATGGTATGCAAATAAAGAAGAAGACTCTAAATAACCATTTAATGGATGACCAAGGCCTACCAAGTAGCCATTGACCTTAGGGAGGAGATTTTGTCAGCCCAGGGCATCAACTCCAGAATTCAGAAGATCCACCTGACAGGAGACAGAAGGGACGACGCGCTACCCAAAGCCAGGGAGACAACCCCAGGCCGCATTTTCACGGCCGTACGGGCACGGCTGTGCCCGTGCTTTGGGCCAGGGGTTGTCTCCCTGGCCCCCTTTCCCCTGGTGCCAATAAAAAACCCTCTTGGGTTTTGAAGAGAAGCAGATCCAGAGTTTAGAGTTGTATTGTTACTTTGTTTCTAGGATTTTTAGTTGCTTTATGTTTCCTCCTCCTTCTAGTTAGTTTAGCCATTAGAGTCAAAGAGAGAGAGTGTGTAAAAGTTGTATTTGAAGGGTGACAAGCTTATACAAGTAACTACTTCTCTTTCTTCTTTCCATTTACTTCTGTTTTCCATTTGCTTTTACTTTCTTGTTTTAGTGTAACTTCTTTTCTCTTTACTTCTTCTCTCTTGTTGTTTCCTTTACTATCATGTCTAACTAACTCTCTTATTGCATGTCTAACTAACTACTAACCCACTAATCTCTAATAACTTGATTGATAAACCCACATGAGTCAATTGTGTCAAACAAGCCTTGTGCAAACGAGAGCTATGATATCTTAAGGTGAGGGTTCTTACTCTAACTTGCCTACAAGTATTATCTCTCTTATATTTCATGCTTAACGGGTTTTTGATGATCTATAGAGTTTAAACTTTGCTTATTTTTGTAAGTTAGAGATTTTCCTTTTAACTTTGTCGATACCATTAGTGCATTTGTGTCTTCCCGTATTCTCGCCTTCAATTGGATCTTGATAAGAGAATGTTCAAATTTTTATCGTGTAAAGCTACAGTTAAAAGAAGAACTTTCACTCAATTTTCACGTGAATAGTTCCTATGCATAAGGGTTATGCTTGCCTATAATCCATCATGAGGCCATATCTTCAAGAAGTTAGAAATTAGTGGGAGCACTTAGTAGAAAGTTAGCCATGCGCTTTTACCATCTAGAAAAATCACTTTTACAAATCACCGTATCATTCTAAAACAATTTTTGAAACCAACTTGTTTTCATTTTCAAATTCTTTATTTAAAATAAAGAACTTTCTCTTTTCTTGAACAAAGAAGCCGCATCAAGCTTTCATCGCTCTCCCTCCTTGTGGATATGACCCGTAGAGCCACTTTGCTACTACGGAAGAATCACAAAAGCAGTAACATCGACCTACATTCTTTTACCTATTTTTGTCCTTACTTTTTTCCGATCAAATTTTGGCGCCGTTGCCGAGAAGAGAACGGCTTTATTATTCAATACTAAAGATTTTTCTTTGTCCATGTGTGTAGGAGAAGTATCAATGAGCTCTATCACGGGAAGCGAAAGTGGTGGCCAAAGACATTGCACGAGGATTTATTTGCCCTCAAAAATTCGTGTAAAAGCGAGTTTCTCCGATTGAAATACTAACAAACTCTTCTGCAGGGTTGCCAAAACCGCTCAAATTGCTTTCTAAAATTTTTTTAGTTTTCTTGAATGCTTCATCTTATACTTGTGTAATAAACTCAACAGCAATCTACTTGTTACTTAATTGAAATTTGAATTAGACTCTTGCATTTAGGGCACGTGTCTATTTCAATTCATTTTAATTTCTGTTGAAGAGTGCTGGAGAAAAGGTATATGTGCATTCATATAGAATAGGACCAACATTTTAGAGTGATTTATCACCTTGAGTGTTAGCTTGTTGTGAATATATTGTACACTTGCACAATTGACATTAAGGACAAAATCCCAAATAAATAAGATAAGGTGGAGATTTCATCACCCTTTCTTAGCCTAAAAACCATCTCCAAGTGCACTCACATAACCCAAGCCTTAACTAAAAATTGATAGACGTTGGCCCTGGGGACATCTCGGACTCATTAAGAGATTAACCGAGCGTAAAAATTGCAAGAACTAAACTCCTGCAATATCGGTGTCTAAGGAAAGTGGATTGAGAGGCAAAGCCTTGAAAGCTCCGTGGTTTTGCGTAATTAAGGCCTGTGGCTCACGCCCGGATACCTCCCACCGAGTTTTGCCCTTTCCTGACCGATTAGCTTGTAGTCAAGTTCCTGCAACAACCTGCCCTGGAGAATCGACCAGCTAGGAGTCGTCTAGGTCCAAGTACCTTAGACTAAGGCTTTGTGGTTGTTTTTCTTTATTTTGTTTGTTTTTTATTCTTTTCGATTGTTTGTTGTTTATACGTTGTTTGTGGTGTGCTGCATGCAAGAGTGGGCAAGAAATCCTGTATCTTCCTGATTAACAAGAAACACTTCTCTACCCTTACATCCAGAACCAGATATGGCGTCACTTCAGGACAGGTTTTACCCGACAGAGCCTCATTACCATCTTGTATAAAACTGCCTGAGGCAAATGGAAATAACTTTGAATTAAAGCCTCAATTCATCAACACTCTCCCAAAGTTTCATGGTTAAGAATCGGAGGACGCATACTTCTTTGTTATGAAATTTGAAGAAGTGTGCCTTATGATGCGTATTTGATTGATCGCTAATGTTGCATATTTAGTATCATATTTTCATACTTATTATAGAATAAAATATGCATTGTCCTAATTAAATGTTTAATTTATTTGCAGTCCCATTCCTTAAGAAGATGAAGAGAAATGAGCCCAAAAGCCCACCAAATTCTGAATTAAATCTGAATTAATTCGAGCTCAGTGAATCAGGACAAAATCAAGAGGTTGAAAACCGGTTGAGAAGAATCCTTTCAGAATCGATCGGTTAAAGCCAAGAATCAAAGGCCATTTCGTCACAATCCTGGACTCGTTTAACCAACTGAAGCTAAAAGCAGAAGGAAAAACGAGGGAGACCCACCAACAGGGTGTGGCCACCTGGCCACACCCTGGCCGCGAAAACGCGGCCAAAGCCGCGTTTTCGCGGCTTGGTTAAGGAGTTAGGGGGAGCGTTTGCTCCCCCACTCTTCCCAGGATTCTGTAGGTTGGGTTTTTGCCTATAAAAAGCCAGTATTTGTACTGAAAAAGGGACGACCATGCAGAGATAGGATTTAGCCTAGTTTCCCATTTTGTAGTAGAGGTTTTGCTTTCTTTTTATGTAACTTTAATTTGTATGTAAGCTTAGGTTAGATGAAGATTCATGTAAGTAAGAGAGAGAGGCTTATGTTGAGAGTGACACCGATGTACCCTCCTCCTTTCTTCCATTGTTTCTGCAAGCAATAAAGGTAAATATTTTTTTATGTTCGTCTCTTTACTTTTGTTTTCTTTTGTTTCTTTCTTCCTCTTTCTACTTTACCTCTTTTGGTTTTGTTGAGCTTGCAAGTGAATCCAGAAGCATAAGTATAACGATGTTGTCTGAGTGCCAACGATACTTCATGAAGATGTTCTCCTCCTCAAGATCCGTATCACTTCATTCTTGCGCGGCTTGATGATATAATGCGAACGTGGACTGAGCTCGATCCAATGACTTATGCGTTGAACGCCTCCAAAGCAAGGTAGAACATGCAAGGATTCCAGGTAAGTCATCAACCAAACTAGGTGAGTACTTCTTTAATCTTCTTTCCTTTCTTTTATTTCTTAGTTTAGATCGCCAACATGATTTCTTTCACCATATCTTCCAAATCATTTTCACTCTTTTTTCCAATTCATTTGTACATAGTCATTTTCTGGTTTTCTCCACCTTCTTCATCTATCGCTTTCTTTCTAACTTTAACATAATTCTTTTTTATTTTCATTTCTTAAAACAAAGAAGAACTTTCGTTTTTCTTCATAAAGATTTCAATAAAAAAACCTTGAACGCTTCTATCGCTAACCCTCCATGTAGATCACGACCCGCATAGCCACTTGCTATAGCGGTAAGAATTGAGCACTTGCACATTTTTGTTAAAAGTTCTGAAAGTCCATATTTTGTGTGCAGGTAAAGCTTCAATCAATTTTTGGCGCCGTTGCTGGGGAGGGTAACGGTTTTTATTGATATCTGATTTTTATTTAATTTTTAGAACTAAAATGAATTTTCTTCTCTGTTGCAGGTTATAGGGCAAGCAAAGCAGGAAAAAAGGATTGCAGAAACATATAAGTGGTCTTGGGTCTCTGTTCCAGAAAACAGAGACCAAGTACCCTCTAAATTGTCGCGTTTTCTCGGCTTTTGCCGCGTTTCCGCAGCAAGAAAGAGTTCACTACTAACTGTCTTTTTACATGGCTACTTACTTTGCAAAAACTAGTTTTCTGCAACTTTATTTCTTATATGCCATCACCAAAAGCCTGCTAATAAATCAACAGTAAAATTTTTGTTGAAAAAGTTAAAAAAATTGATTAGATGTTTGCATTTTAGGCACGTGTCTTTTCAATTCATTTACTTTACTGTTGAAGAGTGCTGGAGCAAGGTACGTTCACATTGTATTTAGAATAAGACTCATCTCTTGGTTGATTTACATAGCTTTGAGTGAATCTTATTTACATATCTTGTACACTTGTACAAACTGATCTTAAGGGCACCACCCATTAACAAGATAAGGTGGGGATTTAATCACCCTTCCTTGGCCCAAAAATCAAATTCCAAGCACTCACTAACCCAAGCCTAACTAAAAATGAGTAAAAGTTGGCCCTAGGGACATCTCGGACTCAATTAGGAGATTATTCTAAGGGGAAAGGTGTTGGAATTTGACTCCTACCAAATCAGTATCTAGGAAAGGGATTAAGGGCCGAAAGCCCGAAGGTTGGTGGTTATTTAATTAAGGAACGTCTTTGACGGAAAACCTCCCACCAACCTTACCCTGACCTGGCTGATTAGCTTGTGAGCAAAGTCTGCATTAAACTTCCCGTGGACAGTCTAATCAGTAAGGAGTCGTCTAGGTCATAGGTCTACCCTAACTTAGTTTAGAATTTTTTCTTATTTGTTTGCTTATTGTTTGTTTTTTCTTTCTTTTTGTTTGTATTCTATTGTGTGATATGGCTTATAATAACAATTTTTTCAACTTTAATAGTAACCCATATTACACACCGACTTCTTTTTCGGATATTATCAACCCGGCATATCATAACTTTAACCAACCTAGTGTGCCGGATTGGTCTTATCCGAATCAATATAACCCATGTTCCCAATCTTATAACCATAATTTTCATGATAATTTCAACTCTTCACAGAGTCAATGGGGATTCATCTCCCTCGAGTCTAATTTTCAACCAACTTATCCTCCTTCTCCACCTAGTCCACAATATTTTCAAGATTCATACTCAGCTTCACCAGTCCAAAATAGGAAACTATCAATTTTGGAAATGAGTATGCGTGAGTCCAAACAAAAATCCCAAAATCTGATGGACTCACAATTTCATTATCAATTCCAAGACAACACTTCATCTTTTCATCAAAACAATGAACCCATCAACTATGAAAAAATGCTTGAAGCCATGACTCAGGCTCAAAACGCTCGTAATCGTGATATAGATATGATGGTCCAATCTCTACATTCCCACCGTTTGACTAGTTCTGATGTCACTAACCATTCTGTTAGAGCCAAAGAGTCATGTTGTTTTGGAAATCAAGGTTCCATTTCAGAACAATCATTTGAACTTGCCCAAACTCCAAATGATATTGATAGTTTGGCAAGTTATCCCTTGCCTGAAATTGAACTTGAAAATGAATATGATCATGAACCTCAACTTAGTGATTCAATTCTACTTCCTGATTCAATTATGACTCCGGTGTCTTCACCTGATTTCAATCTTTCGCCCGAGTCAACATTGGATCCTATGCCAATTCATAATGAAATTAAATCGCCCATTTTTGATGATCATATTGAACTTGACCAATTTTACACTTTTGAAAATCCTATAGACAAATTGGCAAGTTCTCATTTTTATGACATTGAACTCAATAAGAAATGTGACCTAGATTCTCAAATCTGTGATCCACTTCAAATTCCCGAATCAATGCTGACTCCTGTTTTGTTATCGGACTTGAGTAATATTTTAGAGTCAGTTTTGATTCCCATACCTATCATTCTTGAACTTGAATCACCAATATTAAGTCACATTCCATTGTTGGAAAATAAATGTGGACTTGAGTTTCAACTTCTTGACTTGGACCCAATTCCTGAACCTATTTCGACTCCTAAACCTTTACTTGACTTAAGTCACCTTCCTGAGTCGGTATTAGTTCCTGTACTTCCTGAGTCTAAGTCAATCATTCCATCTTTTCACACTCCATTCTGGGACGAGGTGGTTGACAAATTTAACTCTGAAATTAATTATGGAATTTGAAAATTAGATGGGGTCAAATATTTAATAAAAATCCTTTATGGATTCATCATTTTAATGGGTTATATTAGAGAAATTTCTGGTGAGTTCCTCCGAACTCGACGAAAAGTTGATTGGGCCGCATTTTGTGGACCAATCAGACCACCACCGGAACCACCACCTTAAGATAACATTTTCCTTCCCTTTCTCCTTTTTCATGCATCTATGCATTAATTCATACATTGAGGACAATGCATGAGATAGGTGTGGAGGAGGGTCTAACATAACTTAGGTTTTTGCTTTTATTATTTAAAAAAATTGACATTTTTCTTTACTTTTAAAAAACTTTTTGAAAATAGAGACAATACTTTGACATATTTTTTGTAAGAAATTAAGTTAATTTTAAGGAATAGGAAAATCCAAATTATGATTTCTTATACTTGGTCAAAATAAGATTATTTGTTTGATTTTCAGGGTTAGGAAGAAAATTTGTCAAAGTAATTTAGTCTTGATCTTTACCTTGATGAAATATGCACACTTCATACACTTACACACTTAGGGTTCAAAAACAAAGATTCTTATGCCATATAAAAAAAAAGAAAATAAAGAAAATAAACAAATCTAATTATTGATTAGCTAGGTGCTTTTGCCTAAGCAAGCCTTAGTATTTATGCGAAAGATGATTAGATAAGTTTGAAAAGAAATATATATATATATATATATATATATCCTGTGATTAAGCTAGGTATTTGTGCCTAATAAAGCATAAGTATTCACGCCTAAAAGAGGTTCAAAAAATAAAATCCTTAGTTTTGTGGCCTTATTTGCTTGAGTCCTTAAGTCCTTGGGGTGTTTTCTCACCCGGTGCCCTAAGACCGTTTGTTTTGGGAGTCATCGATTAAAGGCTCGTTACATGGGCGGATTTGAAAGCCTAATAGAACTAAGGAATAATACCACAAAAAATATATATATAAATAAATAAGGTATAAGAGTTAGAGTTAAGGAACCCTTCGTCAAAATTTTCACAATCATAAGGTGCACATGACTTAGGGTAAAGCAATAGACTAGATGAGAAGTACAATTTGACTCCTTACTTTGATTGATCACAAATTTTTGAATAGAGACTAAGTTTAGAAATGAAAATTTCAGTTTTCCTATAACTTATAGATTGCTTAAATCTTACAATTATATTTCAAATATTTTTCTCTTTCAAAATGCTTTTTGAAAATACTAACTCTTTATTTCTTTTCTTTATGGATTTTGTGGGTGCAATCCGCTGAAAACCCTCACGAGACAAAACTCGTCCTCTAGGGGAAACCTAGAGGTTTAACGGCTTATTGCACATGCTCAGTGCAATCGCGTGACCTGCGAAAGTGGTCTAATAATCCTCAGTATAATTTAGTTGTTTTGCTCGAGGACGAGCAAAAGATAGGTATGGGGGTGTGATTGGTCGCTAATGTTGCATATTTAGTATCATATTTTCATACTTATTATAGAATAAAATCTGCATTGTCCTAATTAAATGTTTAATTTATTTGCAGGCCCATTCCTTAAGGAGATGAAGAGAAATGAGCCCAAAAGCCCACCAAATTCTGAATTAAATCAGAATTAATTCGAGCTCAGTGAATCAGGGCAAAATAAGGAGGTTGAAAACCGGTTGAGAAGAATCCTCTCAGAATCGATCAGTTAAAGCCAAGAATCAAAGGCCATTTCGTCACAATCCTGGACTCAAACGAGAAAACCAACTAAAGCTAAAAGCAGAAGGAAAAACCAGGGAGACCCACCAACAGGGTGTGGCCACTGGCCACACCCTAGCTACGAAAACGCGGCTAAAGCCGCGTTTTGGCAGCTTGGTTAAGGAGTTAGGGGGAGCGTTTGCTCCCCCACTCTTCCCGGGATCCTGTAGGTTGGGTTTTTGTCTATAAAAAGCCAGTATTTGCACTAAAAAAGGGACGACCATGCAGAGATAGGATTTAGCCTAGTTTTCCATTTTGTAGTATATGTTTTGTTTTCTTTTTATGTAACTTTAATTTGTATGTAAGCTTACGTTAGATGAAGATTCATGTAAGTAAGAGAGAGAGAGGCTTATGTTGAGAGTGACACCGATGTACCCTCCTCCTTTCTTCCATTGTTTCTGCAAGCAATAAAGGTAAATATTTTTTTATGTTCGTCTCTTTACTTTTGTTTTCTTTTATTTTCTTCTTCCTATTTCTACTTTACCTCTTTTGGTTTTGTTGAGCTTGCAAGTGAATCCAGAAGCATAAGTATAACGATGTTGTCTGAGTGCCAACGATACTTCATGAAGATGTTCTCCTCCTCAAGATCCGTATCACTTCATTCTTGCGCGGCTTGATGATATAATGCGAACAGGGACTGAGCTCGACCCTATGACTTATGCGTTGAACGTCTCCGAAGCAAGGTAAAACATACAAGGATTCCAGGTAAGTCATCAACCAAACTAGGTGAGTATTTCTTTAATCTTCTTTCCTTTCTTTTATTTCTTAGTTTAGATCGCCAACACGATTTCTTTCACCACATCTTCCAAATCGTTTTCACTCTTTTTTCCAATTCATTTGTACATAGTCATTTTCTGGTTTTCTCCACCTTCTTCATCTATCGCTTTCTTTCTAACTTTAACATAATTCTTTTTTATTTTCATTTCTTAAAACAAAGAAGAACTTTCGTTTTTCTTCATAAAGATTTCAATAAAAAAACCTTGAACGCTTCTATCGCTAACCCTCCTTGTGGATCACGACCCGCATAGCCACTTGCTATAGCGGTAAGAATTGAGCACTTGCACATTTTTGTTAAAAGTTCTGAAAGTCCGTATTTTGTGTGCAGGTAAAACTTCAATCAGTATTCCCCAGCTAGGAGATGATGTCGTTAGGTTATGTTTCATTCCCTTTTCCCTAAAGGACCTAGCGAAGAAATGGTTGTACAGTTTGGCGGTAGATTCAGTTACAACGTGGGATGATTTCTTCAAGGCCTTCTTGAAAAAATCCTACCCAATTCACAAGACTGCCCTCATCAGGAAGAATATCATGCAGTTTAGGCAAGAACCAAGCGAACCATTTTGGAGATACTTTAAGCGATTCAAAGATCTCCTAGCTGAGTGCCCTCATCACGATGTGGAGAAATGGCGTCAGTGCCAGATTCTCTACGATGGTTTAGACTATCAAACAAAAACCCTGCTAGAAAAAACCATGTGTCGGGGAGGGTTCTTGCAAAAGAATGAGAATCAGGGTTGGAATTTAATTGAGGATTTAGCTGAGAAAACCCTGCAATGGGAGCCATCCTCGGAAAAAATAAGAAATTCACAATCTATAGCTTCAAAAGGAGGGCTCCTATCTCTAGAATCATCCATAGCTGCAGAAGCTAAGATTGTAACCCTAATGAGGAGAATAGAGGCTCTAGAAACAAAAGAGCTAGCTAATGTTAACCAAATCAACCCACCACCAATTCACAATCTGGATTGTTCATATTGTCAGGTACCGAACCATGTCTTTAAAGAGTGCCCTATTTTCCATACTCAGCAAGTGCCACCGGAACACCTGAACGCGGCCTACTCATAGTCGCCGCATAATTCTTACTTGCAAACGTATAATTTCGGTTGAAGGAATCACCCAAATTTCTCTTGGACCAAGAACAATCCTCCCAGGCCTAATTTCTCCAACAATTTTCACCATCCCAATGCTCCACCAAAATTTTCCAGTCAAGCTCCATCTTCTTCCTTCCAAAGTTTACCAATGGAAAAGAAATTCAGCAAATTGGAAGAGAGTATGGGGGATTTTATAAAGTCCCAAGACGCCTTCATGCAAAATCAGGGACAAACACTGGACAATCATTCACAGGCTCTATCAAGATTGAAAATGCAGATGAGCCAATTAGCTAGCTCTCTAAGTAAAAGACTAAAGGGTATTTTACCTAATCAGCCGCTAGTTAACACTAAAAACTCCAATCAAGCGTATGAAATTCAGGATCCTTCGATCAACCAGTGCAATATTGTTCACACACTTCGATCTGAAAAGAAGGTGGACAACCAGGTCAACTAACAGAAAACTCCTGTCCACATAAATCCTACTCCTGCCTCCACCTCTGCTAGCTCCTACCAATCTTTTCCACAATCATCTGACGAGGACAAAGTTGCTAAACAAGTTCATAAGCCTATAACACCCTTTCCCAATAGGCTTTGGAACAACAATAAGAATATGCACATGAAGAAGATACTTGAGATGTTTAACCAGGTCAAACTGAATGTGCCTCTTCTTGAAGCTATCCAACAAGTCCTACCTTATGCCAAATTTCTTAAGGATGTGTATGAAGAAGAGAAAGATAAATGTGCCCAAGAAAGTGTTCTTGGCAAACAATATTAGCGAAATTCTATCTGGTTCCATTCCGGTGAAATACAAGGATCCCGGATGTCCCACAATTTTCTACACCATAGGACAAACAGAAATTAGCAGAGCACTCCTTGACATGGGAGCAAGTATCAACTTGCTACCTCTCTCAGTATACCAGCAACTTGAGTTAGGCGAGCTGAGCCCAACTCAAGTCACCATTCAGTTAGCTGAACGATCTATGAAAATCCCCAAGGGGAAATCACAAATGTCCTTATCCGGGTCGGGGATTTCATTTACCCCGTTGACTTCGTTGTGCTTGAGACCCAACCTATGTCAAATCCGCTGTCTCAAACTCCTGTCATCTTAGGGCGCCCATTCCTTGCTACAGCCAATGCCATAACCAACTGTAGGAACGGGTCCATGCGATTGACTTTTGGAGATATGACGAAGGAAGTCAATGTCTTCAATCTTGGAAGACAACCCAGGGATATCAATGATCATACTATTTGAGGTAAGTTCCATTGAAAATCTGACCAGTGAGCATGAGGAAAGCATGAAGATGGAAACAGAGGAAGAGTTTGATCTAAGTCTGAGAATTTTAATCTAGACCAGATCGTAAATTCAGCAGTGGACTGGGCGTCAAGCCCAAGTGTACCTCATCATAAGATTGAACCTCCGGATGTTACCTCCAATGAAGCAACACCTTTCCTAGAGCTAAAAGCACTACCTGAACACCTCAAGTACGCCTACCTGGGCGGAAGAGAAACCCTGCCAATCATCATAGCATCCCACCTGACTGAGCAATAAGAGGACAGCTTAATGTCTATTCTGAAGAGACATAGGGAAGCCATTGGATGGACGATGAAGGATCTCAAAAGGATAAGTCCAGCCATAGTTCAACATCGAATCCATTTAACCGATGAAGTAACCCCAGGAGGGACCCACAACGCAGGCTTAACCCACTAGTGCAAGAGGCAGTAAATGCGGAAATTTTAAAACTATTAGACAATGGGATCATTTATCCCATTTCTGATAGCCAATGGGTTAGCCCTGTTCATGCGGTCTCGAAGAAAGCTGGCTTTACGGTGGTTGAAAATAAGCAAAAAGAGTTGGTACAAACAAGACTGCCTACTAAGGTTTGTGTTTGTATCGACTATAGAAAGTTGAATGCAACCATACCCGTAAAGACCACTTTCCGCTACCCTTCATCGACCAAATGCTTGAACGCCTGGCTGGACACGAGTATTATTGCTTCCTAGATGGGTACTCGGGATACAATCAAATCTCCATTGCTGTAAAAGACCAGGAAAAGACCACGTTCACCTGCCCGTTTGGAACCTTCGCTTATCGACGCATGCCCTTTGGATTGTACAATGCTCCCACAACATTCCAACGGTGCATGCTCAGTTTGTTCTCCGATATGGTGGAACATTTTCTTGAAATTTTCATGGATGACTTCTTCATTACGGAGATTCATTTGAATAATGTCTTCGTAATCTTGAATTGGTTATGCAAAGATGCAAGGAAAAGAACCTAACTGTGAACCGAAAAAAAATGTCACTTCATGGTGAGACAGGGGATTGTCTTAGGCCATGAGATTTTTAGAAGAGGCATTGAAGTGGACAAGGTAAAAGTAGAAGTGATTGCTAAGCTTCCACCACCCAAAGCATCAAGGATATTAGATCCTTTCTAGGGCGTGTTGGGTTCAACCGACGGTTCATTAAGGATTTTAGTAAGATCGCTAGGCCCTTAACCAACCTGCTCGCAAAGGACATGCCCTTTGATTTTAATGATGAATATTTCAAGTCATGGGGGAAGCTTAAGCAAGAGCTTATTTCTGCGCCAATTATTTCTGCTCCTAATTGGGCACAACCGTTTGAAATCATGTGTGATTCCTTTAATTTTGCTATTGGCACTATTCTAGGACAGCGCATCAAAAATAGGCAGCACGTGATTTACTACTCGAGTAGGACCTTGAATGACGCCCAACAGAATTATACAACGACCTTCTCGGCCGCTGTCTTTACGTTAGAGAAGTTTCGGTCCTACTTGTTAGGATCGAAGACGGTGATTTTCATGGATCACTCGGCACTAAAATACCTCATGACCAAAAAGGAAGCAAAAGCCCAACTGATTCGGTGGATCCTTTTGCTTCAAGAATTTGACCTGAAAATCTAGGATAAATGAGGTATAGAAAATGTGGTCGATGATCATCAATCATGAATTCCGAACGTACCTCTCATACAAGCTCCGATTAACGAGGATTTCCCAGACGAGCACATCCTGGCCATTTTTAAGGAACCCTGGTATGCGAACATAGTCAATTACCTGGCCACTGGACAACTACCTGCTGACTGGACAAAGCAAGACCAGTGTCATTTCTTTGCCCAAGTACGGTACTTCTTCTGGGAAGAGCCATATCTTTTTAAGTATTGTCCCGACCAGATTATTCGATGATGCATACCAGAGGAAGAACAGAGCAGTGTGCTAAGTTTTTGCTATGAACTTGCATGCGACGGAAACTTCGGTCCCCGCAAAACTGCAAAAAAAGTTCTACAAAGTGGGTTTTACTAGTCCACTTATTCAAAGACTCATATCACTTCTGCAAGACATATGCAAATTGTAAGAAGATTGGGAAAATTTGAAGAAGAGACATGATGCCCCTGAACTCGATCCTTCAAGTTGAAATTTTTGATGTTTGGGGTATCGATTTCATGGGACCATTCCTTAATTCCTTTGGCAACCATTTCATTTTGGTTGTTGTAGATTATGTCTCTAAATGGGTAGAAGCTGTGCCAACCAAGACCAATGACAACAAAGTGGTTGTCAAATTTCTTAAAGAAAACATCTTCTCCTGATTTGGCATCCCCAGAGCGATAATTAGTGATAATGGATCGCATTTCTGCAATAGAGTTTTTGAAGTTCTGATGCGAAAATATTCCATCAATTACAAGTTATCCACTCTGTATCATCCCCAGACAAATGGGCAGGTCGAAGTCACCAATCGACAGATCAAACTCAATTTGAAAAAGATTGTCAGACAAAACCGAAAGGATTGGTCGGTCAAACTCAACGATGTATTGTGGGCTTATCGCACTGCTTTTAAGGCAGTCCTGGGGATGTCTCCTAATAGAATCATATTCAAAAAAGCCTATCATCTGCCAGTCGAATTAGAACACCGTGCCCTATGGGCCATTAAGCAACTCAATTTTGATCTGACTAAGGTCGATGAGATAAGGAGACTGCATATCTCAGAATTAGAGGAGATACGGAATGAAGCCTATGAGAACGCTCGGATCACTAAAAGCAGGACTAAACTTTTTCATAAGCAGATCATAAACCGGAAAAACTTTGTCCCGGGAGACAAGGTTCTGCTGTACAACTCGAGGCTTTACATTTTCGCGGGGAAGCTGAAGTCTCATTAGTCTGGACCATTCATTGTGCGCACCATTTTCCCTCACGATGCTACGATTATTGGCGATCCTACGAACAATACGGAATTCAAAAGGAATGGGCAAAACTGAAGCCCTTTTTGACGACTGAGCCTGCATTACAGACTGATAGTGTGCTGACTCTTTTTGTCCTATCATACACCTAACCACAGCCATCCACACCGCAATTAAAAAATTATTATTATTTACTTATTGTTTATATGCTTATTTTTTTGACATTTCTTTCGCCTATTCGCACTTGGCCGGCCCGAGTCGACGAAGGCGATAACATCATTTCTTCACCCTATTTATTGCATTTGCATTTACATGACATTCATTGAGGACAATGCATTAGATAGGTGTGGGGGGTGCTAACACTTTCACTTTTTTTTCTTTTTACTTAAAAAAAATCTCTAGAATGAAAAAAAGAATTTTCATACTCTTTATAAAAATACCAAAAGGTTGTAGGAATTAAGAGAACCTTATTAATGAATCTTTATTTTTGCTTAAATAAATAAGAAACATTAGTTTGACTAAGAGTTGGGAGAGATAGGAAAATAATTCATACCTTTTATTTAGCCTTAGTAGAATATGCATAAGCCATACATACATGCTTGGGATTTAGAGACACAACTCTGAAAAAAAAAGCTGGATAATTGTGCCTCAAGAAGCATGATTACTCACGCCAATATATATATATATATATATATATATATATATATATATATATATATATATATATATATATATATATATATAATAAAGCTTGATTTCGTGGCCTACTTTACTTGCATATTTGACCTGAGGGGTTTTTTCCACCTGGTGCTCTAAAACCATCTGGCTTGGGAGTCATCGGTTTGATATGTGTTACATAAGTAAAGTAGAAAGCCTAATGAAACAAAGAAAAATAGATAAATATTAATAAAATTAAATAATATTCAAAGTTGAGTTGAAAAAATCCAAGCACGTCACACTAACACATTATGCATATCTATTTAAAGTAAAATAACAGAATGAGTTAGAAGTACAAGATTCTTTCTAAATTTAAAGAAAAACCATAAATTCTTTTTTTATGAAGGCTAAAGTATAGGAGGACTTATGAGAGTTGAACTTAATTCTTACATCATTCGGTCATTTTTACTTAGATAATTGAATTTTTTTTCTTGAAAGAGATTTGGTAACAACTAAATATTTTTTCAATTACTGGATTTTGTGGGTGCAATCCGCTGAAAACCCTCAGGAGACAACACTCCTCTAGAGGAAACCTAGAGGTTTAAAGTTTTGTTGCACATGCTCAGTGCAATCGCGTCACCTGCGAAAGTGGTGTAATAATTTTCTTATTTTTTTTTTGCTCGAGACGAGCAAAAAAGATAAATATGGGGGTGTGATTAATCTCTAATTTTGCATAATTTTTATCACATTCGCATATTTATTTGATATAAAATTCTGCTAATAAAACTTTACTTGCTTGATCCTAGGTCCATGATATACAAATGAAGAAGAAGACCCTAAATCACCATTTAATGGGTGATTAAAGGCCTACCAAGTAGCCAATGACCAAGAAGATTTTGTCAGCCCAGAGCATCAACTTTAGAATCCAGAAGATCCGCCTGACAGGAGAAAGAAGGAACGACGCGCTGCTTGAAGTCAGGCGCGCGCCGCCCTGGCAGGGCTACGGAAACGCGGCCGAGGCCGCGTTTTCGCAGCCGCACGGGCGTGGCCGCGCCTATGCTTTGGGCCAGGGGTTGTCCCCCTGGCCCTCTTTCCCCTGGTGCCTATAAAAATCCCCCTGGGGTTCTGAAGAGAAGCAGATCCAGAGTTTAGAGTTGTATTGTTACTTTATTTCTAGGATTTTTAGTTGCTTTATGTTTCCTCCTTCTAGTTAGTTTAGCCATTAGAGTGAAAGGGAGAGAGTGTGTAAAAGTTGTATTTGAAGGGTGACAAGCTTATACAAGTAACTACTTCTCTTTCTTCTTTTCATGTACTTGTGTTTTCCATTTGCTTTTACTTTCTTATTTTAGTGTAACTTCTTTTCTCTTTACTTCTTCTCTATTGTTGTTTCCTTTACTACCATTCTAACTAAGTCTCTTATTACATGACCAACTAACTACTAACCCACTAATCTCTAACAACTTTATTGATAAACCACATGAGTCAATAGTGTCAAACAAGCTTTGTGCAAACGAGAGCTATGACATGTTAAGATGAGGGTTCTAACTCTAACTTACCTAGAAGTATTTGCTCTCTTATATTTCATACTTAACAGATTTTTGATGATCTATAGAGTTTAAACTTTGCTTATTTTTATAAGTTAGAGATTTTTCTTTTAACTTTGCCGATACCATTAGTGCACTTGTGTCTTCCCGTATTCTCTCCTTCAATTGGATCTTGATAAGGGAATGTCCAAGTTTTTGCCGTGTAAAGCTAAAGTTAAAGGAAGAACTTTCACTCGATTTTCACGTGAATAGTTCTTATGCATAAGGGTTATGCTTGCCTATAATCCATCGTGAGGCCACATCTTCAAGAAGTTAGAAAATAGTGAGAGCACTTAGTAGAAAGTTAGCTGTGCGTTTTTACCATCTAGAAAAATCACTTTTATAAACCACCGAATCATTTTATTTTTAAAATCAACTTGTTTTCATTTTTAAATTCTTTATTTGAAACAAAGAACTTTCTCTTTTCTTGAACAAAGAAGCCGGATCAAGCTTTCATCGCTCTCCCTCCTTGTGAATACGACCCGTAGAGCCACTTTGCTACTAGGATGAATAGCATAAGCAATAACATCAACCCACATTCCTTTACCTATTTTTGTGCTTTCTTTTTGCCGATCATTTACCCTAACTTAGGCAAGATTTTTTTTCATTTTTATTTGTTTGTTTGTTTGCCTATTTTTGTTTTTGTTTTTGACATTTGGTGATAAGGATTATAATTACAATTATTCAAATGCAAATAGTGATCCATATTTTACCCTGACCTCTTTTGATTCGGATATTACCAACCAGGTATATCATAACTTTAACCAACCAAGTAAGCCGGATTGGTCTTATCCGGATCAATATATGCCCCTGTCTCAATACTATGAATAAGACTGGAACAATCATCACCACTCCTCACAGAGTTAGTGGGGATACAACTCCCTTGAGTCATACAGTCACCTTACTAACATCCAACTTCATATACTCCTTCTCCCAAAAAATCATTAGAAGAATAATTGACTGAAAAAAGAGGATGGAAGTCTTAGAAGAGCTTGAGCGATGAATTTAAATTCTTGAAGACTCGAAATTCTATCAAAATTTTCAAATCAAAGATTCTTACTCTATTTTTCAAGAAGAACATACCGACTTAGAAAAGAGTACAGAATTCATGATTCAATTCCAGAGTGATCCCTTAAATATGATAGAAGTAAGACTTAGTCGATTGGAAAACATGCTTAGGAATAAGAAAACTCTCCCTACCCAATCTTTAACTATTTCTGATACTTCTAGCCGTATTGATGAAAACAAAGAACATGGAATCTTGAAGACTTTGACCAAGATTTAATTTCATCACAAAAACTTGAACTTGACCAATTTCAAACCTTAGACAAATTGGCAAGTTTTTCATTTAATGAGATTGAACTTGAATGTGAATGTGACCCTGATCCCCAACCTTGTGATTCAGTTCCCATCCTCGAATCTATATTGACTCCAATATCCTTACACAATTTAGACCAATTTCCCGAGCCAACATTTATTCTCGTACCCATAGATCTAGAAATTAAATCACCAATTTTGGATAGTAATATTCCATTGATGGGAAAAAAAATGTGAATTTTAATTCTTAGATTTGGACTCAACTCTTACACCAAAACTGACTCTTGAACTCAAAATTGATTTTCCCGAGTTAATATTAGTTCCCGAACCTATCATTCTTGAGCCCAAGTCATCCATTCCACCAAGTCATTCTTTTGTTGGACATAGGTATAGACCATGATAACTCCGTAATGATTTTTTAAGATTGGTCATGTAAAGGGCATAAGTTTCATGATAGGATCTTTCATGATCCTATTCATATTAAAGATTGTAATTATGTAAATAGAAAAGAGCTCAATAAAGGTGGGTTTTGTGAACCACCATGTTATTTTGATTGGGTAGTAACGCTTGGCCCAATCTGACCACCTCCGAAACCATCATCTTGAGGTAACATTATCGTTCCCTTTTTTCTTTTTCATGCATTTAAGCATTCATTCATACATTGAGAACAATACATGAGATAGATGTGAGAGAGGATTCTAACATAATATAGGTTTTCTTCTTATTTAAAATAAAAAAATTAATATTTTTTCTTTATAAAAAGTTTGAAAAGTGAGCAATATTTTGACATATTTTTTGTAAGAAATTAAGTCAATTTTATGGAATAGGAGAAGCATAATTAGGATTTGTTATACTTGGTCAAAATAAGATTATTTGTTTAATTTTTAGAGTTAGGAAGAAAATTTGGAAAAGTAATTTAGTCTTGATTTTTACCTTGATGAAATATGCATGATTTATACACTTACACACTTAGGGTTGTAAAATAAAGATTCTTATGCCTTATATAAAAAAAAAGAAATATATGTATGTATGTATGTATGTATGTATGTATGTATGTATGTATGTATGTATACTTATATCCTCTGATTAAACTGGATACTTATGCCTCATAAAATATAAATATCACGCCTAAAAGGGTACAGTTTATAGATAAAAATCCTTAGTTTTGTGACCTTGTTTGCTCGAGTGATTAAGTCCTTAGGGTGTTTTCTCACCCGGTGTCTTAAGACTATCCGGTTTCGGAGTCACCAACTAAAGGCTCGTTACACAGGCAGAGTAGAAAGCCTAAAAGAACTAAGAAATAATATCACCAAAAAAATAAAAGAAAAGAAAATAAGGCATAAAAGTTAGAGTTAAAGAACACAGAGTCAAAATTTCACGGTCACAAAGGTGCATATGACTTAAGGTAAAATAATAGACTAGATGAGAAATATAGTTTGACTCCTTGCCTTAATTGATAACAAGTTTTTGGATAAAGACTAAGTTTAGAAATGAAAAGTTCGGTTTTCCTATAACTTCTAGATTACTTAATTCTTACAATAATACTTCAAACATTTTTCTCTTTCAAAATGTGTTTTCAAAATACTAATACTTTGTTTCTCTTTTTTATGGATTTTGTGGTGTAATCCACTAGAAACCCTCACGAGACAAAACTCATCCTCTAGGGGAAACCTAGAGGTTTAACGGCTTGTTCCATATGCTCAGTGCAATCGCATGACCTGCCAAAGTTATCTAATAATCTTTGATTTAGTTTTGTTATTTTGCTCAAGAACGAGCAAAAGATAGGTGTGGGGGTATGATCGTACACATATTTTACATTCTTTTTATTGCACTCCTACATTTATCGTGTAATAAATTTGCTAATTTTCTTCTCTTAAATGTCTATTTTGTAGAAGATAATCATGGAGAGGAAAAGGATTAAACCAAATAAATACGAGTTAAAATCAGATTTAACTGGATCTATTTGGTTAGATGAGGATGATCCCAGATTTAGTCAGTTAAAAATCAAATTTTGGTGATTCAATTCGATTAACTTAAAGATCTATGCGGATATCATCACATCCAGAAAAAATCAAGGATTGGAGTAAATGTTCAGCTGAAGATCAGATTAAATTAGAAAGATAACATCAAATGGAAACCGATAAAATTCAAATTTCTATAAATCCATTTTGGTTAGCTAAAAATCAACCGAGAATAACGTCAAATACAGAGTCCAAATTTAAAATCCAAAGAGTTAAATGAATAGAGAGAAGATCAACAGATGAGATGAAGTAATTTTGACTCGGATTTAGACTGGATACATTTTAGTATTTGAATCATAACATTCACTGCCAAAACTCAAATATGATGATTTCAGATGATCCAGAAAGAAAATGTAAAGGGCTACAACTCTTTTGTTGATCAATATTTCTAATTCTATCATTTGATAAGTTATATGCAGCAGTCAATAGGCCAACAAGTGCAGAGCAGAATTGAATACCCACATCAAATCAAGTTGGAGATAAGGGGAGAATTCAAATTCAGAAATAGCCAGCTCTCCCTATCTTTTGACTTATTTTCTTATCCATTTCTATGTTATAAATACCCCACACTGAAGAGGCAAAGAAGATGAAGCAGAGATTAGAATAGATTCTTATATAGGTTTAACCTAGGTTCTTTTTTTTCCTTTTATGTAATTTTTTATTTTATTTATGTAACTGAGAGGAAAGGAGAGTTTCATGGACGAATGAGAGTAAGCTTGTACTAAAGGTGACACCGGTGAAAGTAAGCCTTTTCTTTCATTATTATTTGAATCAAATCAAGATTTATTTTTCTTTTTTACTCTTATTTTTATTTTCTTTCCTTTGATGTGCTTGCAATACAAGTGAATCTGATAGCTTCGAGACTGCTTCGCCATTGCAAGTGCCCTTGATGGCCTATGGTGATGAACAACCATTCCTTTTCTAGTATAGCTTGCTCTTTTATTCGTAGTGTAGATCGGGAATGGGGAAGATTCTACACACCATACTTGATCGCCTTTAGAGACTAGTAAGTTGTAGCGACGGATCCAATGTATATGAGCATGAAAGAGGTATGTAAGAATTTTTAGTTTTCTTTTAATTCTTAGTTTAGAATTCTACTCCAAAACCAACATTCTCCTCTTTATTTAGTTTTTCTTTTCTTTTGTAAATAAAACAACAACATCATCATCTTTTCTTTTACCATCTTCTTTACATCTTCTAACTTAACCTTTTTGTTTTCTTTTTCTAAAACTGAGAAGAAATTCCTAACATTTTTTTGTAAACTCAAAAAGAAACGAACTTACTTAAAAGCTTCCATCGCTAGTCCCTCCTTGTGGATCACGACCCGCATATCCACTTGTTATCGCGGTATTATTGAGAACTTGCTCTTCTATTTTGTATTTCTGAAATTTTTTATTTTTGCGTGCAGCTTTGAACTCAATCAGTTGGTAATAAAGATAGATGGATTATTGACTCTGGATGTTCATAGCACATCAGTTTCAATATGAAGATGTTCTCTTAATACACTTCGGTTCAAGGGGAGAAGTCTTCATAGAAAATTCTGCTACAAGTAAGGTGATTGGCGAAGGAACAATTCAGTTTTTGTCTCATGATGGATGTATCACTATTCTTTAAGGCGTTCATCATTTTCCTGACTCAAGGTACAATCTCATCTCTCTTGGAGCCCTACAAGGGGAAGGGTTTAGTTTCAGTTCTGAAGGTAATCTTATGGAAGTCTCCAAAGGAACCCATGTGAAGTTTCAGGCCGAACGTGTCGGCAATGTGTATATGTTGCAAAATTCGAAAGTTACAATTGGTGGATTACAGTTATCCTCGGCTTTAAAAGTGGCTATTGTGTAACAATCAGAGACTACGATGGTTTCGAGCTTGGATGTTCAGTTGTACCCCGAAGAGAGATTGGGACTAGGCACACAATAAGATAGTCCAGATCATTACTCCTATAGTGAAGCAAAGTATCATAAATCCTGTGTGGATCAAGGAGATCATTGGGTAATAAAGTTCAGATTTGGCCTAAACTTATTCGACCAAATCAAGTTGTGAACCCCATTAGGGGGTTATGGAGAAGAGGGAGTGAGAAGGAGATGAAGTCAAGTTTGTTCAATTGTGCTGGATGCGAACACATGGAGCATGGTGGTTATTCTCAGACTTGGACGCATTCAAGTCAAAGGAGAAATTGTTAGGATTATGACGTGAATACGTCGTGAAGGTAAACGAAAACTCATAGATCAAAGAACTGCATGTACAAGAATCTGTGCACAGGAGTAGTCGACTAATAGGGGGTATAGTTGACTAATCACCTGAATTAAACATATTGTAGTCGACTAGTTTTGACCAACAGAGAGTCCGTGTAGTCAACTAGGTTTGGCCAACAGAGAGTTGAGAGTCTCAAGATTTGTCAGAGTAGTCGACTAGGATTTGGGACTAGTTGACTAATACTATGTATTAGTTGACTAATACTCTGACCTAGTCGACTAATGTCGGATCTGACAGTTTTCTTTTCTGCATCTATTTTGAGTCTGAGTTGAATTATAATTTTTTTTATTCTGAGGCGGTGATTGTTTATATTGATGGAGTTTGTTTAGGATTAGAAGAGTTTTATGGTCTATAAATAACCCTTAGAGGTGGCTTCAAATGTAATTCCAAGAGAAATCAATGAATTTGTAATTCTTAAAGGTGTAATTCACCTAGTTGAGAGATTCGTGAGAGAAACTTAGCTACAAGGATTCGCTGTTCTTGGCGACCATCAAGGGCTTATAATTTCTTAGCGTGAGGTGTAAGTAATTCTTATTATACTTCCCTAAAGTTTTAATAAAGTTTCAACCTTTTCTCCCGTGGACGTACACACGATCTGTTTGATTGGTGGAACCACGTTATATTGTTTGTTAGCTTTCTATTTACTTTGGAATATCTTTTTTTTTCTTCACGTTGCCTTTGTAGATCCTGTGGTTCGTTTCCGCTACGCCGCCCTAGTCGATCCGGTCGCGGGGGTGCCCTCCCCTGAATTCACAACACCTTTTTCAAATACAAAACCTAGAAGCAAAAAGGAGCATAGAAAACCCAACCATAGACTTAAACCATTGCATATATTTTTACGAAGTCATGAACATTATGCATTTCAGAGACAACAGGTATACACATCAGATAACTTTATCCTTGCTTACTCAGATATGCATGTAAAGTTAGCAGATAGAGTAGATAATCAATTCATTGCAACCTTTTCTAGAGACTCTATTGATCTATATGTCTATACATAAAGTCTGTATAAAGGCATGGCCATTATTTTTAGGCTCCTTCTATCTTCCTTTCAACTGAGCAGATAGATATTATATTAATGAATCAGGTGATAGAGATTCCATCAAGTTCATCTTTTCTTTCAAGCTTTAACTTGCCAGAATTTCCTAAATTATTGGCATGCATGGCTCTTACACTATATTTGCAGTGATTATGTTTAACTCAATGTTCAGTTTTATGGAACATTAATTAGTAATGATCATCCTAATTACTTTTCCTATTTCAACAAAAACAAAAAAATTTGGCTTAGGAAAAACATGTAGCTTAAAAAAACTAGTACCAGAAAAGAGTTTAGATTGGATAACAAAAACAGATGAAAAAAACATTCTTTGATCAACTAGATTTGCTACCAAGAACCTGTGTCATTTATCATGGTTACAGATCAAGCTCATAAAAGTCATCTCAATATTTAAAGGATGCATTTCCAAAATATGAGAAATCTAATCTAACTTTCAGAACTACACTACAGTTCACAAAGAATGCGCAACACATTCTAAGCCTTTGTGGTCAGATAGTAGACACATTCTTCTAGTTATTTTAGCCTTTTTCCTTTCACATTTTAGACCATGTCAACAAAACAACGCAAAAGATTGAAGGCATGTTTAATGGCAAGCTTAGAAGAAAAACATGAAAAATGCCACTGTTTAGAGTGACATTCAGGATATTAATTTTATTACTTGGTTGTGAGTTAACTGGAAGGGGAAAAAAAAGAAGGAAAGAAAGATCATAAACACCTTCCATCAATGGCTTTGAAACAGAGAACATCTATTTAAACAACAGATCTTACATGATTGAGATAACTCTATCCTTAATCTTAACTAGTTAGTATATTTGCACTCCATAATCCTCTGCATTACATCTCTGATTCTCTTCCACTCCACACCCACAAGAAGCCATCATTCTTGCTTCAATCCTCCTTTGCTTTTTAACCCTAGCAATGAAGTCCTCAACCCTCTTGTTTAATTCATCCAACCCCGTGTCTACTTCCTCTTCCACTCCCTCATGTTCATTCTCTTGTACTCTCTCATCAACCACATCCTTCTCACTTGATCCTCACTAGCACTTGGCCTCTCAAGGCTCTTGTTCCGGCTAACGTACTCTTCATAGATATCAGAAGGAGAAGCCATAGAGAACCTTGACTGGCCGAAAAGGATGGCAACGATGACATTGCACACAATGAAGAGACTCTTGGAATCGAGAACCATCGTGGCGAACATTTTGAGGAAGGAGAAGGTGAGAGAGAGCCAAAGGGGACTTGAGAGGATTAGGGCAAGGCATAGTGTGGTTAGGAAAACCTTGAAGAGGCTTTGGAGTAGTTGTGTTGTCTTCATTGTGCAAGTACTCTTCATTTCTTTGAGCTTCTCTATGTTGATAGGATCCATGGGAGTGTAGAGAGGCTGAGAGAGAGAGAGAGAGAGAGAGAGAGAGAGCTAAGGAGAGGATGGATGCAAATTAATCTTACAGAAGTGAGCACAGCAAGAGGAGGTTTAAGTAACAAGGTGGGAAAGGGGGGCAACTGGGTGTTGTTGTCCCTCCTTTTAAAAAAGGCATGCAGAGATTATTGGAGCCTTTTTTTTTTGCTTTTTTTTTCTTTTCCTCAAGTTGTTTGATGGCTCTGATTTGGCACCTTTCATGGACTCTCACCATGTGGAACCAGAAACCTCTTCAATGATTAAACATAAAAATCAAGGCTTATCTTAAAGTAATCAGTAATTTGTCATGAGATAACAAATCAATACATATGCGCTGTGAAATTTTTATCATAACAAATTAATAAAATCCCAAATTTTCTTTAAATTCAGAAGAAACCAAATGTAGGTGGATCCTCCAAAGATTAAAATTTTGGAAACAACAAGCTGCTTAATTAAAAAACATATTATTGCATGTCAACAAGAAAGCATGGTAATTGATCGTTTAAGCATCAAATTGATAACATTACATCATATTTAGTAACCCTTAAAATAATTTTCTTGTTATTAAATGGATATAAATCCAAAATTTAGTTAAATTTGGTACTTTACCATAGTAGACTCCAAAAAGTAGCAGCATCAGTGTGCAGGAAAACAAACAAATAAGCGTCTCTCTTCTCCCAATATTTATTAATTATTTAATTGGTTGGGACAGTCAAAAAAGAAATTCTTTATC
Organism: Agave tequilana; assembly: GCA_038442645.1. Classification (NCBI taxonomy): domain Eukaryota; kingdom Viridiplantae; phylum Streptophyta; class Magnoliopsida; order Asparagales; family Asparagaceae; genus Agave; species Agave tequilana. The sequence goes on from JAVJIF010000666.1 coordinate 493,698, forward strand.
TTCAAGGGAAAGCACCTCACACTTCCCACTTTAATGAGGGAGCTGAGTAATAACGCAGGACATAAGTCCATGATTCAGCTGTATTTCATGGCTTTTTTTTGTTGTGAATGGACGGCTGTCACGACCAATCGCTGTGGCGGCGCAATAAAGGCAATACAGGATCAATTTGGGGTGGCGCAGCAAAGGCAATACAGGATCAACGAGCAGCAAGAAGAAAAAAAAGAAGAACATATTCTGAAGTATAGAAAGTCAACACACAATTTAACGTGGTTCAACCGATAAAATAAATCATGTGTACGCCCACATGAAAAGGGGAGAGAAACTTTATTAAACTTTAGGTAGTACAATAAGAAAAACTTACACCCCTCGCTAAGAAGATTATAAGCTCATTGATGGCCGCCTAAAACATCGAACTCTTATAAATAAACTTCTCTCACGAGTCTCTCTTGAATTGAATACATTGAAGGCCACTTCAAGGAGTTATATATAGACTATAGGACCATCCTAGTCCTATATGAACTCTGTCAATACGAACGATCACCGCCTCATAACTCGAATCCAACTCAAAACTGAAAACAGATCCAGAAAAGAAAATAGCCAGACCCGATATAAGTCAACTAATCATGTCTATTAAGCGGACTATAAATAAGTTTAAGTCAGCTAAACTGTCAAAAATCCGAGACCCTTACTTTCTGTTTGCAAGACCAGGCGACTATATAAAGTATAAGTCAATAATTTTTATCACAAGTTGACTGTACCAAGTATAAGTCGACTTATACTGTGCACAGTTCCTTGTGCACATCCACTCTTTGATCTCTGAAGTTTCGTCCATCTTCACTACATATTCCAATCACAATCCTAACAATCTTCCCCTAGATTTGAATACATCTAAGTCTGAAAATATCCATCATATACTCACATCAACGACAATTGAACAACTCTTAACTTCATCTCTATCTCACTCACTCATCTCCATAACCCCCTCACGGGGTTCACAACTTTATTAGGTTGAACAGGTTCAGGCCCGACTTGAACCTGATCACTCAAAATCTCCTTGGTCCATGCAGAATTTATGAGAATTTGTTTCACCATAAATGTAATGATCTGGACATTCTTCTTGTGCCCTGGCACCGCGTAGTCCCAATCTTCTTTCGAAGTAAATAGAACAACCGAGCTCGAAGTCATCATAGTCTCTGAATGTTTCACAACCTTCAATCTTGAAACCGAGGATAATTGTAATCCACCAATTGTAACCTCCGTATTTTGCAACATGTAATCATTGCCAATGTTCGCAGTTCGAAAGTTATAAAGAATTCTATCGTTGTTTGAACTATGTACTGTTGGCCCAATGGTCCATCACCCTAGTTTTGATGATGATTAACTCATGTAGTTATAATACTAATCATCTTGTGTCTATTTACTTTTAGATATTTAATCAAGATCTTAGTCGGTTTAGCTTCAACGAAAGATTCAAAGTCTAGTTTTGAAGATAGCACGTGTTGATTCAAGAGCTCGCGCATCAAGATCGTATCAAGTACTCAAGAGGAGTCTAACTCTTTGGATCAAGGTTTGGACCAAGTCAAGATGGAGAAGAAGATTTTTAAGAGAAGATTATTCAGACTTAAGTCTTAATTTATAAGTGTTAAGATTTTCTTTTAGATAAAATATAAAAGATAGATTAGTTGTGGATTGCTCAAACTCATATACACAAACACAAAAATTTTATATGAATTTTCATAAGAATAATTTTGATTTTAGAAAATACCGTTTTGATTTTGAGATTCAAAGTAGGTATCTTTATGTTTCATGAATGGAGTTCATCAAAACAAGTTTATATGTTTTATATGTATTTTGGATTTCATCCATACACATTGTTGATTCCAATGTTTAGAAAAATTTATTTGATGTTTCTATATCATGTGTTTGAGTTTTTGTATTTATCAAAACTTTATTTAAAACTTAATGTCAAAAACATATATATTTCATCTTATATGTGTATTGGATCATATCCATACACTATGCTTCAAAAGTGTTTTAATCTTATTTTTGTATTTGGACAAGTTTTGAAAAAAAATCAGTTTCTTATTTAAAAGTGTTTGATTTTGAAAATACTGATTTTTGTTTAAGGCTGAATTTCTATATCGCAAAATAGTTCAACCCGTTTGTAATATGTGTTGATTTTTGATCACACATATTTGAATTTTAAGTATTTCAATGAACTGATTTTTTTAAATTTTATGTGATTTTATGGATTTTATAGGATGTTAAAAGACCAAGTTTTAATCCCTTTTTATCCCTGACCTAGCCTTCTGGCGGTCGACCGAGCGGTTAACCGATGTGCACAGAACATGCACACAGCCTTGGCTTGAGGGGCCAGTTTACCGGGCGGTCGACCGATCCAGAGAGTTTAATCTCTAGATCTGGCCCCGGTCGACTGAGCGCTCAACCGACCGGTCGACCGACAGGTCGAGACCTGGGTTCGGTCGACCGGGCGGTCGACCGACAATCCCACCGGTCATAAATATGACCGTTGGCTGGTCGACCGACAGGTCATCTGGCCTGTGTATTGAGCCCCAACGGCTAGTTTTTGTAACTCTATAAAAAGGGACTGTTTTGGCAAGTTTTACACAAGATTTTAGAGAAATTTTATAGCTAGTTTTTCTCATCTCTCTTGGAGTTTTCCTCCACATATTTTTGGGCTAAAACGTTCATATCAAAAGGAGAGTTTTTAAGAGTACTTTCAAAAGAGATCTCTTGAGTTTTCCATCACAACTCTATCTTATTTTTCTTACATATACTTGAGCTTTCTATTGCTATATCAATCCTCTTAGGATCCTTATTTTGAAAGTTATGTTTGTGATCAAGAGAAGTGATCACAAGTTTTCATTCTTGTATTGTGAGGAGTTGTAGAGATTGTGGCCTCGGTGAAGAGAGTTTTGTGGTGATCAAGTGAAGTGATCACTAAGTGTTCCAACTTGTGGTTGGAGAAGTTGTAAGAGGTGTAGTCTCAGCAAGCTAGTGTGCTAGCGTGTGTTGTTCTTGCGAGAAAAAGTGAGGGAATTGCGGGTCCAGAGTTCTTGAGGGAGCATGTTGTAGGTGTTGCGGCGCCGAGTGATCTTGCAGGATCGATTTTAGTGAAAATCCTTCATAGTGTTGAAGGCGGGCACGTAGAGCAAGTATGATCGAACCTCGAAACAATTCTCCCATTTTTGTGATTGCTCATCTCTCTCTCTCTCACTTGTCTTTATATCTTGAATGCTTATATTGTTTATCTATTTATATGCTTGATATATTTTGTGCTTAATTGATATATATTTGGGATTTATTGCTCAGACTAGTATTCAACGAAGAGAGCCATAGCGGCACCACAACTCTTAATCTAGAGGAATCTTGAGTAGATAGTCTAGAGCCTTTCACCGAAAATTCGGCTGCACTCTTGTGTTATACTTTGTGTGTTGGTGTAATAGTTTTTATTTTGCATAGTTAGTTTTAATTCTGTATTATTGTGCATTAGACTAGCTTGTCACCTATTCACTCCCCCTCTAGGTGAACTACAATTGATATCAAATCTTGATGCTCTTGATTTGGGTCTAACATCCTTGAGTTAAAGATCTTATTTTTAGCTAATCACAATATTTGTACACATACTCATAGATTTCATGACACCTCCTATGTTTGACAGTCTTGACTTTCAAAATTGGAAAGTTAAGATGTCTATGTATCTTAAGGCCTTAGGAATTCATGTCTATTTTACCACTATTAAGAATTCATATTTTATTAATGGCAAAAATGTTGAGCCTAATGCAAAAGCCATCCATGCATTAAATAGTACCCTAAATGATGAATATTTATTTAGGGTTTCTAACTTTGATTCGGCTTTTGTAGCATGGAACATATTAGTCTCCCTTGGTGACCAAAAGCAATAATACTATATGGGGAATGATTCAGATGATGGAAGTGATGCTTCCAAAATGTGCTAATGGTCCAAGGGGATGACCCCCTTGAGGTAAATTCTGATTTCGAGCTAGAAGAAGATACTGACATGCCTTATGATGAGCTTGCGTCTTTTTGTCAAAAACTTCTTGAAAAATATGATTTATTAAAAATTAAAAATAATAAGTTGAAGAAGGAAAATACTTCTTTGTCAAAAGAAAATGATTCTTTTAAAAATAAATTTGAATGTTTTTCAAAAGAAAATGAATTTTTAAAAAAAGAAGAATATTTCCTTATCTTCAAAATTAACTGACATTTATGAAGAAAACAATTCATTGAAAAATAAAATTATTTTGTTAAAAAAGAAAAAGAGATTGTTTTGGAAGAAAATAACTCTTTGAAAAAGAAATTATTTTAAAAGAAAAAACATTTGTAAAAAGAAAAAGATTGTTGATTCTCATGCTCATATCTCTTCTTCCAAAATTAATAATAATATTTGTATTGTGAAGAAGAAAATTGATTATTTGGGCTCCATCTTGAGCCAATTTGCATTTAGCCATAATAGATTGGAATCTATATTTCGTAAGAAACAAATTTCACATACTTATGCACATACCCCATGGCAGACACATGCACACCATGCTCACCCCACTCACATGTATGCTAGAGTGTGCAAATGTATACATTGTGGCTGCAAAGGCCATCATGCAAAATTTTATTTTGATTGAAAAAATCATTTAAATTTTGCTAATAAAAATATTTGGGTTTCAATTGTTACTAACCCTAATGGACCCAAAAAGATATAGATACCAAAATTCCCACCACTTGTGTCTGATGTAGGTGTGGGCTCTAATAAAATGTTAGAGGGTTGGTGCCTTTATGGTTGATCGGGGGAAAATTGTACACGAAAAGTGTATATTTTGAAATCAAGATTTAAGTGTGTGTACTTTGGCTTCCTCGATACTTCCATTATAACATAGAGGCTAAAACGAGTCGAATCCACAGGGACAGGGAGTGATAGAAGCTTTACCGGAATGTTCACGTGTGTGTTAAAATTTATTCAATGTTTTAAAGAATCAAAAGAAAATAAAATAAAAAAGTGAAAAGAAGAGTATGGTGAAACATGAAGAAGTAGGAAAATAGAAGAAATAGTTTTTGTGATTTTTGTTTGTATATCTAAAATAAAGTAAAAAGAGAAAGAAAACTCACAACTACTAACTACTAATGGCTCCACTGACTATGCTAATCTCTTATTGATAGTTGCCTCACATGTATCCTTGGCCATTACTAGTCCTTGGTTCAAGAGCACTTCAAAGCATGACCCATAAGATAACTTTCACATCCAAACTTAACAAATAAGTGCAAGCTGCACTTAAACCATCAAAACTACACAATATCAAGTATGGAATAAAGTAATGTTAGCTAGAAAGTTAGGATGTTAGAATGTTAGAATCCATTATCATGAGCCATCAATGGCTCTTGCAAGAGTAAGACTAAGTAGAGGCTATTAGATTCATGTGGTTTATCAAGTAAGAAAGTTAGCAAGTTAGTGGCTAGTAGTTAGTTGCCATGAGAGAAAATTAGCTAAGCATGTAAAAGGAGTTAGAGAGAAGAAAACAAAGAGAGGTAAAGAGAGAACCTTTCATAGATTATCAACTTTCATTACAAGCACTCTTACTTTTCACCCATGTACTACTTTCTCTCCTATTACAAGATCTACAAAATGAAAAATACAAGGGAGGAAGAACAACAACAACTAACTAAACTACCCTAAACTACAACAAGAGGAAAATCCTAAATAATAACCTAAAAACATATCAAAACTCCTCCTCCCTGGGCTCTAGAAAACCCTAGGTGTTTATAGACGAAGAGGGGTACCAGGGACAGTGCACGGAGCCGTGCATCAAATCTTAACGCGCGGCTCCATATCAGAGCAGCGAAAACGTAGCCCAAGCGTGTTTCCGTGGTTGTACCAGGACGGCGCGCACAGCGCCGCCTGCTGCGCGCTGCCCGCTTGTCCCCCTATTGGCTGCTTTTCTTATTTTGAGGCCTGGGCCTCTGGTTTTGACGAAACAACCCTCCAAAATCAATGGCTATATTCGTAGGCTTTTAATCACCAATTAAATGGTGATTTGTGGTCTTCTTCTTCATTTCATATTATGGACCTAGAAACATACAAGAAAGGTATTATTAGTAGAATTTAATATTAAATAAATGTGAAAATGTGGCATAAAATATGCAATTTTAGAGACTAATCACACCCCCACACTTATCTTTTGCTCGTCCCGAGCCAAACAAAAAACTAAAAGAATTATTACACTAATTTCGCAGGTGATGCGATTGCACTGAGCACGTGTAACAAACCGTTAAACCTCTAGATTTTCCCTAGAGGAGGGGTTTTGTCTCCTAAGGGTTTTCAGTGGATTACACCAACAAAATCCATAACAAAAGAAATCAAATATCAGTATTTTTGAAAACACATTTTGAAATAGAGAAAAGTGTTGAAGTATTTTTGCGAAAATATAAGTGATCCAAGGTCAGAGGTTAAGCAGAAATTATTCTTCCTTAAACTAAGTCGAAATGCAAAATCTTGTTATAAATAAATATAAGAATTTAAAATTGAATTGATTCTTTGATCTTTCATAAAACTTTTAGAAAAATATGCACTTTGTGAACTGTGAAGATTTTTGAGTTATTGACTCAAACTTTCATGCCACTGATTTGTGTATATTTATCTTTTTCTTATTTTTTTCTTCCCTTAATTTTTTTAAGCTTTCTTATTTACCCGGGTAGTGAGCCTTTAGCCGTGACTCCCAAACCAGATAGTTTTAGGGCACCAGGTGAGAAAACATCCCTCGGACTTAAGGACTAGAGTAAATAAGGCCATAAAACTAAAGGGGATTATTTTGTTTTTGTCCACCATTTTAGGCGTGAATAATCATGCTTCCTGAGGCATAACTGCCCAACCTAAATAATTGGTTTTATTATCATTATATATATATATATATATATATAATTTTTATGACATTTTCAGTCTTTGTTTCAATCCTAAAAAATTATGTAAGTGTGAAGTGCACAAATCTAAGGCAAAAATTCAAGATCAAATTAACTTTCCAAACTTACTTCCTTATCCTAAAATTTAAACAAGATCTATTATTTTGACTTGGTTTAAAAATTCATAATTTTAGGTATTCCTAATTCTTAAGATAATCTTAATTTAAAATAAATCAAAACTATTTCTCTTAATTCAAAAAGGTTTGTAAAAAGAAAAGAAAAGAGCTTCTATATAAAAGAAAATTTTAAAAATTTTCTAAAAAGAAGTGTAAAAGAAAGAAAATTTAAAACTAACTATGTTAGTAAATTCTCCCCCACACTTATCTCATGCATTGTCCTTAATGCATCGTGAATGTGTATATGCATGAAACAAATGAAAAGGAAAGGAAAATTACCTTATGGTGGTGGTTCCGGTGGTGGTCTGATAGGGCCAAGCGTTGCTACAAAGATAATATATTATAGAATTTGCAGAAACCCACCAATAACCTCTCTAATACGACCCAGTAAAATATTAGAGAACTGTATGATCTTATTGAAAAGCTCACCCCCATCAAAGTTTCAATTTTTAAAAATAATTACTGAGTCATTTTCTTCAACATCCTTGTCTAAAAATGAAGTGTGATTTTGGAAGATGATTGATTTGGACTCAAATGAAACAGGAACAAAAACCGATACTGACTCTGAAATTTGACTCAGATCAAGTCGAGATTCAACAATGAAAGTCAAAATTGGTTCAAAAATAGGATCCAAACCAAAGAATTGGTGTCACACACTTTCCCATCAATGAAGTGTGATCATAATATATCGGTGATTCAATTTCACAGTGTATTGGTATAGGATTCAATGTTGACTCCGGAATAGAGAAAAAAATCTGATAAAGATACCAGAGTCATTATTGAATAAAAAAGTGAAATGAAATCACCAACTTGAGGCTAAGTGTCACTTTCATATTCATATTCAATTTCAATTTTAGGAAAGGGATAACTTGCCAAAATGTCAATATGATTTTCAAACCTTAGAGTTTGGTCAAGTTTCAATGGGTTTGCTGAAATTGAATCTTGGTTTCCAAAATAGCATGATTCTTGAGTCAAATGGTAGAGTTAGGGATATAAGGATTGATCAAAGGTTGACAAGAAAGACTTTCCTTACTTTCATCGATCAAATCGCTCATTATTGAGTCTAACCTATTGATAGGCAGGGTAATAGAATTTTAAGTCTGAATCATGTCTTTCATACTTTTTGCAATTGGTTCTTCTTGAAAAGGTGAGTCTGGAAGTTGATTTTGAAAATTGTGATGAAATTGTGAGTCTATCAAATTTTGCGATTGCTGCTCGGACTCACGCAAGGGTTCCATACTTAAGTCCAGTATTGATGGCTGTTCATTTTGAATCGGTGAGACTGAACAAGATAAGAAGGACCCAAGAAAATTTGGTTGAGATGATGAGTCCAACATATTTTGAAATCGTTGCACTGTTTCAGAAAAGACTTCCAAACGCTTTTCTAGTCAAATTCTTCTTCAATTAGATATTCTAGAAAAGGAGTATATGGAGTTTGAATTGGAAAGGATTGTGAACTGAGCAAATTTTGAATTGTTGTTGGGTATCAAGCATGGCTTCCATACTCCTTTCCAAATTGGATTTTTCTTCAGTTAGTGGAACAAGAAAAGGAGTATATGAATCAAAATCGGGAAATAAATATTGTAGAAATTGTGGACAATGAGGTTGACAATTTGACTTGGAGGATGTGATCCCCATGAAATCTGTGAAAAGTGGACATTATTTTGAAAATTATAATCATAGGATTTGGGATATGGGTCATATTGAGTCGGATAATTCCAACTCAGCATATATGGTTGGTTCATATTGTACATAGCCGGGTTGGAGTTATCCGAGTCAAATGAGGTCGGGATGAAATATGGATTCATATTAGGATTGAAAAAATTGTTGTTGTTGTTGAAATCCATATCACAATTTACAAAAAAAAAAGAAAAACAAACAAACAAACAAATAAATAAAAAAATGAAAAAAAGCCCACACTAGGGTTGACTTAAACCTAGATGACTCCTAACTGGTTAGACTGTCCACGGGGGTATATTGTTAGAATCTGACCACGAGTTAATCGGCCAGGTAGGGGCAAGATCGGTGGGAGATATCCGTGCTGGAGGAACGGGCCTAATTATGCCAAACCACTGTTCTTCGAGGTTTCGCCTGTCACTATTTTTTTGAGAGTACTGATGTTGTGTTCTCTTTTGCAGTAATGTATTCCTCGATTCCTCTGGCGAAGAGGTGCCATTTTGGGTATGCAGGTGGACCAGATCCATATGTCGTTTCAAGCTAAACAAGACTGTACTAGCCATTACGGGCAAGGGTCGAGAACGACGAGAAAAGTTGAGCCAGGCAAGCTCGCAGACTCTCCGAGAACTTATCACGGACGAGAGGCTTGAATCTAAGGCCCGTTCATTTTTAAAGAAGCCGGATTTTTTGTTCGGAGTCTCCATCGATGAGGATGTGGAAGTGATGCTTAATGGCAGTTACAAGTGGCTCCTTCAGCTTGGAGAGTGTCGCTTCTTTCTCCCTGACAGGGAAAGGATGTTCTCTTTATCGTTCATCCAGCCATTATCTCTTCATCAATTGATAGAGTGGGATCTGACAGAGGAACACTCTCATGCATCTCTTGGGCAAATTTGTGAACACACAGCAATCCTGGTGGAACACGACAAGAATGTCGTCGGACTGTTACCGGGTTCCTTAGAGGTGAAATACCCTACATGTGTGACTCCCTATCAGGCGTCCATGTTCATTAGTCAAATCATGGATGTTGAAGGTGACTTCTCACTGGGCGAGTTTTGAGCATTGGGATGCGTCCAATCTTCGGACAAGTATTAGTGGTCCAGGATGGTGGGCTTTGTCCTTGAAGATTTGAAGGGTGAATTGAAATGCACCTAGAGGGGGGTGAATATGTGTACAAGCTAATCTAATGCAAATGATACAGAATTAAAAACTACTTATACAAACTAAAGCTATTACGCTAAACACACAAAATGTAACACAAGAGTGTAGCGGAATTCCCGGTAAAGGGCTCTAGACTATCTCCTCTAGATTCCTCTAGATTAAGAGTTGAGGTGCCACTATTACCCTCTTGGTTGAATATAAGTGTGAGCAAATAAATCCCAAGCATAAATCATTTAAGCACAAGATATATCAAGCATATAAAGAGATAAACAATATAAGCATGCAAGATATATATATAAACACAAGTGAGAGAGAGAGATGAGCAATCACAAACACGGGAGAATTTGTTTCGAGGTTCGAGCACCCTTGCTCTAGGTCTCCGCCTTCAACACTTGAATGATTTCCACTAGAATCGATCCTGCGAGATCATTCAAGGCCGCAACACCTACAACGAATTCACACTAGTACTCTTAGACTTACAAGTCCCTCTCTTGTTCCCGCAAGAACAACACACACAAGCATGCTAGCTTGCCGAGACCGAACCTCTACACCGAGCTCTCACAAGAACTTGTAACAACACGAACACGCAAGTTCGCCTTCTCAAATTCAAAGATGAACACTTGGTGATCTCTATACTTTGATCACCTAAAAACACTCTCACAACAAAGCGATATGATAATGGAAAGCTCAAGTTTGTGTGAAAAAAACAAGAAAGAGTTATGGTGGAAAACTCAAAAAATCTCTTTTGAAAACACTCTTGAAAACTCTCCTTTTGATATGAAAATATTAGCCCTAAAATAAGTGGAGAAAAACTCTAAGAGAGATGAGAAAAACTAGCTTTGAAACCCTCTTGAAAACTTGTGTCAAACAACTCAAAATAACCCCCTTTAAATAGACTTCAAAATATAACCGGTGGGGTCAAACTGCACCCAGGATGACTTGTCGGTCGACCGGCCGGTCAACCAGCCAACGGTCATTTTTTTGACCGTTGGGCCCTGCCAGTCGACCGCACCCTGCTATTGACCTGTCGGTCAACTGGCCGGTCAACCGCAGCAAGATCCAGAGAGCAATGCTCTCGGCCGGTTGACCGCCCGGTCGACCGGGGCCAGATCTAGAGAGTGAACTCTCTGGATCGGTCGACTGCCCGGTCGATCGGCTCTCAAGCCAAAGGATCGTGAATGTTTCCATGCACATCGATCGATCGCCTGGTCGATCGACTTCTGGCTCGGTCGACCGGTCGCTCAACCGCCAGAAGGCCAAGTCAGAGAAATTTAGGGACTAAATCTTGGTCTTATAAACTCCAATAGATTCCCATAAAATCACATAAAATCTACAAAAATAAGTTCATTAAATTACTTTGAAGTACAAATATGTGTGATCAAAAATCAACACATATTACAAACTTTTTGAACCATTTTTGTAATATAGAAATTTTGCCTTAAATAAAAATTCGTATTTTTCAAAAATAATCTTTAATTTAAAAATTAATTTTTCTAAAACTTCTTCAAATACAAAAATAAGATATTTTAAACACTTTTAAAGCTTAGTGTGTATGAATATGATCCAATACACATATAAGATGAAATATCTATGTTTTTGACAATAAGATTTAAAATAAGTTTTGATAAATTGAAAACTCAAACATATGATATAGAAACATCAAATAAGTTTTTCTAAACATTTGAACCAACAATGTGTATGGATGAAATCCAAAACACATATAAATCATATAAACTTGTTTTGATGAAATCTAATCATGAAACATAAGGATGTATACTTTGAAGCTCAAAAATCAAAACGGTATTTTCTAAAATCAAAACTGTTTTATGAAAATACATATAAATTTTGTGTGTGTATATGAGCTTGAGCAATCCATAATTATCTTTTATATTTTATCTAAAAATAAATCTTAACACTTATAAACATGACACAAGTCTTCATGCAAATCTTCTCTTAAAAAATTCCTTCTCCTTCTTGACTTGGTCCAAACCTTGATCTAATGAGGTAGAGTCCTCTTGAGTACTTGATGCGATTTGATGTGCGAGCTCTTGAATCAACATGTACTAGCTTTGAAAATTGACTTCAAATCTTTTGTTGAAGCTAAAAACCTATTAAGATCTTGATCAAATATCTGAAGCTATATAAATACAAGATAATTAGTACTATAACTACAATCTCCCCCTTTTTGATGATGATAAAACTCATGGAGTTATATATGCAAGGATTAAAGATAAGCGTCATAGAAGCTCCCCCTTAACTCATGCATAGCAATAAACGAATAAATATTTAATGAAATGCATAAAGTAAAAAAAACATATATGCATAAATACTAATATTAAGCATGCACGTATAAACTCTCTAAATTCTTCTCTCCCTTTTTGTCAATTCATCAACAAAGGGGTGAAAACAAAAAAATAATAAAGATGTATATGCGATATACATTCAAGAAGAGGAGAGACGTAAAGTTAACTCCCCCTACATACATGCATTACATGGAGAAGGGATGACTAGACCCTAACCCACATAAAGTATAATATACAATGTATAAGCGGAGATGTTAAGCTCCCCCTACACACGTGTACCACATAAACACGAGAGGTCAAGCTCTTCAATGTGAGATACACTCAACATGAATTTATATATAGAGAAGATGTTAAGCTCCCCTGCATGTAAGCAAAACATATCAATAAATTTTGAAAGCATTTTTAAAACAAATTTTGAATTTTCTTGAAGTCAACAAAATGAATTATGATACCAATGAAATCAAATTGTAGTTGACAAAACAAAAGTTGGTACCACTTGTAAAAAAAATTTTAAGATACCAATAGTATATTTTGATACCAATTGAAGGTGAAACATGAAGTACATTTTGATACCAAATAAATACCAATTGAAATTAATGTATAAGCTTGTAAAGATACCAATTAACATTTGGAATAAAATCAAGCTTAACATAAACATAATTTGTGCTTTAAAAATTTAAAGATAATGTAAAACAAGCACAGTCAAATCATATATGTGTATGTATGAAATTGGAAATACCAATTGAAATTGATACTTATTGAAATTTGAAGCATACATATATAATAAACAAATATGAGTATACAACAATAAAATTAACATGAAGACCATGTGTATAACTCATACCTACTATCCTATTCATGCACAAGTTTAAAAAATATTCAATAAGGGTATACAAGGCATGGTCGCCCATCCAACCGCCTTTTAAGGGTAGAAGTTTTCAAAAATAAGATTTGAAAATAATTAAAAATTGAAAACACTATCAAATGAAGAATAAATAACTAGTTTAATGTCATTTTTGAAAAACTAGTTAAAAATCCTTCAAAAATGAAACCAAATCATATATATGTCATGAAACATTGCTAAGTACACAAACTCAAGATTTATAAAGCTCATAAAAACAAAGTCATGAGTAAACATAAATAATGTGAGCGCACAAGAATCATGTGAATAACATATTCATGAAAATAAACAGTAAAGCTTAAAATATCAAAATATATGAAAATCATAAAAATTTATTTTTCATTAAAATTAAACAAACTTCAAGGTATATGTATGTTCTATCAAAACTAAAAATATACATACATATCTCAAACACAAACGAGTCCATAATAGAATTTTATATGAAGACAAGTGACTCAAAGGTATACATGTATATTTACTAGTTTTAGACAAAAATAACATATACATAAAGCTAAACATATACAAAAATAGGGAAAACAGGTATAAATGAAAGAATCATTAAAACTAGGTTATACATGTACATGTAATGAGTACAAATGAGTAATGAAGCACTTACATATAATAATCAAGTGTAGCTCACTACTTGTACAAGTATAAACACGAGTTTTAACGAAATTACATCTAAACAAGTAATCATCACATGAATCACAAACAAACATGATCATTAGGCAAAATGCACGTGTTTTAGAACTAGCATGTACATAGTAGTTAAAAATAGTAAGAACACAAAATATAAATCCATATTTTGAATATGGGTGTATCTCAAAAACAATCTATGTATATCACTTGTCTAATAACATTGCATTTAAAATGAGCATTAAAATCAAAACATGCTAAAAATATTTATATGAAAGCATGTAAATAAAAATGGAAGTTAGAGATAGTTACCAAAACCAGTGAACCAATCTCTAGGTCTCCAAACTATGGTGGTCCTCCCGCCAAACATCTTTGAAGGTGATGCATCTAATATATTGTCCATCAAGCTCAAACGCATCACCATCAAGGCACCATACCTCTCACGTCATGTGAGAGCCCACACCTACATCAAACACAAGAGGTGGGAATTTTGGTACCCATTTCTATCTGGGTCCACGGGGGTTAGTATCATAAGGAACCCAAACATTTTTATTTATAAAATTTATATGATTTTTTTTTTCAAAACAAAACTTTGCTCAATGGCCTTTGAAGCCGCAATGTGTACATATGTACACTCTGGCATGCATATGAGAATGGGCGTGATCATGGTGTGCATGAAGTGTATTCCATGTAGGATGTGCATGCATGCGAGAAATTTGTTTCTTACGAAACATAGATTCTAATTTATTATATTTAAATGTACATTGGCTCAAATTTGAGCTTAAACAATCAATTCTCTTTTTCAAAACATGAATCTCATTTTTATCAAAAGAGGATGCAACATTATTAGCATGGCAAGAATGAGAATCAACTATCTTTTTCTTTATAGAAATATTTTCTTTTTATTTTAAAACAAATTTTCTTTTCAAAGAGTTATTTTCTTCCAAAACAATCTCATTTTCTTTTTCTACCAAAATAATTTTATTTTTCAAAGAATTATTTCCTTCATAAATGTCATTTAATTTTGAAGACAAGAAAATATTCTTCTTTTTTAAAAATTCATTTTCTTTTGAAACACATTCAAATTTATTTTTAAGAGAATCATTTTCTTTTAACAAAGAAGTGTTTTCCTTCTTCAATTTTTTATTTTCAATTTTTAATAAATCATATTTTTTAAGAAGTTTTTGACAAAAAGATGCAAGCTCATCATAAAGCATGTCAATATCTTATTCTACCTCGAATTCAGAATTTACCTCAAGGGGGTCATCCCCTTGGACCATGTAGCATATGTTGGAAGCATCACTTCTATCATTTGAGTCACTCTCCATATAGTATTGCTTTTGTTCACCAAAGGAGACAAGTGTGTTTCATATTACAAAAATCTAATCAAAGTTAGAAACCTTAGATAAATATTCATCATTTAGGGTAGATTTTAAAGCATGGATGGCTTTTGTATTAGGCTCAAGGTTTTTGCCTTTCAAACAATAAGAATCTTTAATAGTGGCAAAGTAAACATGAATCCTTTTGGCTTTGAGGTACATTGACATCTTAACTTTCCAAGTTTGGATGTTAAGAATATCAAAAATGGGGGGTGTCATGAATCCATATGTATGTGTAAACAAATATTGTCATTAGCGAAAATGAGGATCTTTAGTTTCAAGTTGTTAGACACAAATCAAGTGCACCAAGCTCTGATACCAATTGAACTACACCAATAGGGGGGTGAATAGGTGTATAAGCTAATCTAATGCAAATGATGCGGAATTAAAACTGCTTATACAAACTAAAGCTATTAAGCTAAACACAAAAAGTATAACACAAGAGTGTAGCTGAATTTTCGGTGAAGGGTTCTGGACTATCTTCTCTAGATTCCTCTAGATTAAGAGTTGAGGTGCCACTATGGCTCTCTTGGTTGAATACAAGTGCGAGCAAATAATCCCAAGCATATATCAATTAAGCACAAGATATATCAAGCATATAAAGAGATAAACAATATAAGAATGCAAGATATATAAATACAAGTGAGAAAGAAATGAGCAATTACAAACACAGAAGAATTTGTTTTGTGGTTCGAACACCCTTGCTCTACGTCCCCGCCTTTAACACTATGAAGGATTTCCATTTGATCCCGCAAGATCACTCGCTGCCACAACTGCTACAACGAGTTCACACTAGAACTCTTGGACTTACAAGTCCCTCTCTTGTTCCCGCAAGAATAATACACACAAGCACACTAGCTTGCCGAGGCCGTACCTCTACACCGAGCTCCCACAAGAACTCGTCACAACACGAATGCGCAAGTTCGCCTCCTCAAATATAAAGATGGACACTTGGTGATCTCTAAACTTTGATCACCTAAAAACACTTTCACAACAAAGTTCCTATAAGATAGATATGGCAATGGAAAGCTCAAGTTTGTGTGAGAAAAATAAGATAAAGTTGCGGCGGAAAACTCAAAAAATCTCTTTTGAAAAATACTCTTGAAAACTCTCCTTTTGATATGGAAATATTAGCCCTAAAATAAGTGGAGAAAAACTCTAAGAGAATGGGAAAAACCATCTTTGAAACCCTTTTGAAAAATTGTGTCAAACAACCCAAAACAAACCCCTTTAAATAAACTTCAAAATATAGCCGTTGGGGCCAAACTGCAGCAGGATGACCTGTCGGTCGACCGGCTGATCGACCGGCCAACGGCCATATTTTGTATCTTTGGGGCCTATCATTTGACCGCCCGGTTGACCGTACCCTGCTATTGACCTGTCAGTCGATCGACCGGTCGACCGCAACAAGATCCAGAAAGCTTTGATCCAAGAGCAAAGCTCTCTGGCCGGTCGACCACCTGGTCGACCGGGGCCAGATCCAGAGAGTGAACTCTCTGGATCGGTCGACTGCCCGATCGACCGACCCTCAAACCAAAGGCCCGTGCACGTTTCTGTGTACATCGGTCAACCGCCCGGTCGACCGACTTCTAGCTCGGTCGATTGGTCGGTCGACCGCCAGTAGGCCAAGTAAGAAAAATTTAGGGATTAAATTTTGGTCTTATAAACTCCTATAAATTTTCATAAAATCACATAAAATCTACAAAAATAAATTCATTAAAATACTTTGAAGTACAAATATTTGTGATCAAAAATCAACACATGTTACAAACTTTTTGAATCATTTTCTAATATAGGAATTTTGCCTTAAACAAAAATTGTATTTTTCAAAAACAATCTTTAATTTGAAAAATAATCTTTCCAAAACTTCTTCAAATACAAAAATAAGATATTTTAAACACTTTTGAAGCTTAGTGTGTATGGATATGATCCAATACACATATAAGATGAAATATCTATGTTTTTGACAATAAGCTCTAAAATAAGTTTTGATAAATACAAAACTCAAACATATGATATAGAAACATCAAATAAGTTTTTCTAAACATTTGAACCAACAATGTGTATTGATGAAATACAAAGCACATATAAACCATATAAACTTATTTTGATGAAATCTAATCATAAAACATAAGGATGTATTCTTTGAAGCTCAAAAACCAAATGGTATTTTCTAAAATCAAAACTATTCTATGAAAACACATATAAATTTTGTCTGTGTGTGTCTATATAATCTTGAGCAATCCATAACTCTATCCTTTTTATCTAAAAATAAATCTTAACAGCTACAAATATGACACAAGTCTTCATGAAAATCTTCTCTTAAAATCTTCTTCTTCTTCTTGACTTGGTCCAAACCTTGATCCAACGAGCTAGACTCCTCTTGAGTACTTGATGCGATCTTGATACGCGAGCGCTTGAATCAACACGTGCTAGCTTCAAAACTTGACTTCAAATCTTTTGTTGAAGCTAAACACCTACTAAGATCTTGATCAAATATCTAAACTATATAAACACAAAATCATTAGTACTATAGCTACATGAGTTAATCATCATTAAGACTAGAGCGATGGGCCTTTGGACCAACATGAACTACTATATACCGGCCTTTATACTGCGGTCTGGGCTGTTCAGTATGGCATCCTGCAAAGCAGCCATCACATTTTTGCCTTACTGGAGCGTTACAATCCGGAGACATGTACGTTCTTCGCCCCGGTCAGGGAGATGGGGCTAGCTCTCCATGAGATGTATGAAGTCTCTGAACTAGTAATGGGGGATATTTCGTACGGAGGGGTCTCAGCCAGAAGCTCTGTTAGCTCCTCTGACGACTTTAGGCAAGGGAGCTGAAGCGCAACCGTGTTCTCCAAGCATTATGATGCCGGCCTTGAAGGTCATTGAATCTGGACCGACCACTGAGCCCATCGGAGGAAAAGCTCCGGTTGCTGATGTGTCAATGGTCCAGGTATCGTCTTCGTCATCTGAAGGCGATGATTATGATGTTGGACCGAGCCCGCCTCCCATCACGCCAGTGAACCCTCGCATGTGGCGGAGGAGGAGACGCGAGTGTTTCCTCCAGAGACAGAGCTGATGTCTAAAGGGATTGCTACCTGTAATATCCATGTTCACTAATACCATAGTAAATACTATGTAATAATTTTATATTATAGTAATTAAATGGTTAACAATTGTTTAATAAAAAAAGAATTGAAATGAAATAAATTGGGATTAGACCCAAACCCATGTAAGATAATTTATCACTTAAAAATAAAATGAAAATAAAAAGTGCTATATTTTTGCTAAGACCAAGTTTTGCACCCAAGCCTAAGAGCCCAATGATTTTACCAAGGGGCCACACTTATTTGTGGTGTTTACTCTCACACTTTTTTATTTAACCCCCACTACAATAACTTCAACTCCCCCACTTTTCTCCCACTCTCTCTAACTTCTCCTCCATCTTCTTTCCCACTTGTTTCCACTCTCTACAACTTCCCCTAACCTTAAGGCATGAATTTCAGAGTAAGATTATAAGTAGGGGAATATATATATATATATATATATATATATATATATATATATATATATATATATATATATATATATATATATATATATATATATATATATCATCTCTTTACAAAACTCTAGAAAAAGAAAAAAAAAAGAGAATACCCTACTCTCTACACCTTCTCCTCTTCTATCACCTCGTCAAACCCAACTAGAAGAAGATCAGACTTTGCTAGACGTGGAGAGGACTTGTTCAGACTAAAGGAAAGCATTTCCGATAAGTAAATCTCAAACTATGAGATTTTATTTTCGTCTAGGCATTTCATCAAACAGGTTGTGTATATTAGTTAATAGCTTTAATTTCGCCATGAAAAATGTATGCTAAAATTCCAATAAAATTATGTGGAATACCTAAAATAAGAATTGTATTTATCAAGATTTTTATTGATTTTTACCATTTTTATTTAAGCGAGCAAAAAATAAAACACCAATCTCTGCTCTCAGCCCAGGCCGAGACTGGCCTGGTCTGGTCAGGCAGGTGATTGCAAGTGAAAGCAATAAGAATTACCGTCTAGCTTTGGGCTAATGGGTAGTATCCACGAGGAGAAATACGATAGAAACTTTTCGATGAATTGTTAAATAACAAAGAATGGTGTTGGTGTTTTTCTTTTTTTTTATATTGAAGAAGAGAATGGAGAGTAAGAAAATGATTAAAAGAAAATTGAAAACTTAGAGAAGGCTTTGGAAAAGGTGATATTTAAAAAGTGTTGAAGATTATTTGGTTGTTTTTAATATAAGAAAAAGATATGGGCTCACTAATTTTCTACTCAACTACTTACTTATCTCAAGAACATTTTGGAGCATCACTTTTATCATAGGTAAAAATCTTTAGTTTCTTTTAATATCCAAGTAAAACAATTAAGATAGTTTTGGTTTAAATCTTATAAACACATCATTAAAAGGAGAATGTTAAGCCATCAAGGGCGAAGCAAGTATGGAATAAAAACAATTTAAAGATATTTGTGTTTTGAAAGTCCAAGTTTAAAAGAAAAGCATCCTCATGAGCTTTCAAGAACAATGTTTAACTCAGGCATTATTATGATTAAAGAGAGTTGCTTTCATAAAAATCAATCAAGATAAAGGAGGTAGAAGAGATTAATTAGTGAGCCAGAAGATGGTTTAGTTACTCATGATAAAAAGAAAAAAAATAAGAGAATGAAAATAAAACATAGACATTCCAAATTGAGTCGAGTTGAATAAGCAAGTTGAATCTCCTTTGATTGTCACTTCAAGGATGAATTACACACTCAGTTCCACTCTTCTCTCTTTGTTGGTCTAAACTGAAAAGTAAAGATGAGATATAGCTTCTCAGAACTATCTAACAATACTCCTAAAATCCTAAAAATGAACAAGAATTCTAATCCTAGTCTTCGCTACCTTTTTCTCTAAAAAATGCTGCATTTATAGGTAAAAATCAAACAGGAGAGGGCGTACAAAGATAGGGGGAGCAAACGCTCCCAAACAACCTCTACCAAGCCGTAAAAACGTGGCTTTGGCCGCGTTTCTGCGGCGTGGTGTGGCCAGGTGGCCACACTTGGCTCGTGGAACTCCATGGTTTACTGATATGCCTTTATCTCCTACTGGTTTTCCCGTTTCAGCTCGAGGATTTAACAAAACGGCCTTTGATATTTGGCTTTAACTAATTGATTTGGGAAGATTCATTTTAGCCAGTTTTCAACCACTTTGATTTGCCATGATCTGCCCTGATTTCATGATTTCGAATTAATTCTGAATTAAATCAAAATTTGATGGGCTTTTGGGTTCATTTCTCTTCCCTTTCCTTTAGCAATGGGCCTGCACTTTATAAAAAAAAAATAAGACTTATTAATAGGACTCATAGATAATAAACATGGTAACGTGATTTAAATTAGCAGATTGATTACACGATAAATGCAGGAGTGTAATGAAAAGAATACATAATATATGTACGATCACACCCCCACACCTTTCTTTTGCTCGTCCTCGAGCAAATCAATAAAACTAAACTAAAGATTATTAGACCACTTTCGCAGGTTATGCGATTGCACTGAACATGTGCAATAAGCCGTTAAACCTCTAGGTTTCCCCTAGAGGACGAGTTTTGTCTCGTGAGGGTCTTCAGTGGATTGCACCCACAAAATCCATAAAGAAAGAGTAACAAAGAGTTAGTATTTTCGAAAAGTATTTTGAAAGAGAAAATTATTTGAAATATTATTGTAAGATTTAAGTAATCTATAAGTTATAGGAAAACTGAATTTTTCATTCCTAAACATAGTCTCTATTCAAAAATTTGTTCTCAATCAAAGTAAGGAGTCAAATTATACTTCTCATCTAGTTTATTACTTTACTCTAAGTCATATGCACCTTGTGATCGTGAAAATTTTGACTAAAGCTTCTTCAACTCTAACTCTTATGCCTTATTTATTTAGATTTATATATATTTTTGGTGGTATTATTCCTTAGTTCTATTAGGCTTTCTAATCTGCCCATGTAATGAGCCTTTAATCGATGACTCCCAAACCAAACGGACTTAGGGCACCGGGTGAGAAAACACCCCAAGGACTTAAGGACTCGAGCAAATAAGGACACAAAACTAAGAATTTTATTATATGAACCACTTTTAGGCGTGAATACTTATGCTTTATTAGGCACAAATACCCAGCTTAATCAGAGGATATATATATATATATATATATATATATATATATATATATATATATATATATATATATAGCTTATCTAATCATCTTTCGCATAAATACCAAGGCTTACTTAGGCCAAAGCACCTAACTAATCAATAATTAGATTTATTCATCTTTCATAGATATATTTTTTTTCTTTTTTTCTTTTTTTTTATAAGGCATAAGAATCTTTGTTTTTGAACCCTAAGTGTGTAAGTGTATAAGGTGTGCATATTTCTTCAAGGTAAAGATTAAGACTAAATTACTTTGACAAATTATCTTCCTAACCCTAAAAATCAAACAAATAATCTTATTTTGACCAAGTATAAGAAATCCTAATTTGGATTTTTTTATTCCTTAAAATTGACTTAATTTCTTACAAAAAATATATCAAAATATTGTTTCTATTTTCAAACAGTTTTTAAAGTAAAGAAAATGTTAATTTTATTTTCTTTTTCTTTTTTTAATAAAAAGAAAAAAACTAAGTTATGTTAGACCCTCCCCCGCACCTATCTCATGCATTGTCCTCAATGTATGAATTAATGCATAGATGCATGAAAAAGAAGAAAGGGAAGGAAAATATTACCTTAAGGTGGTAGTTCCGGTGGTGGTCTGATTGGGTCAAGCGTTGCTACCCAATCAAGATAATGTGATAGTTCACGGAACCTACCTTTATTGACCTCTTTTCTGTTTACATATTTACAGTCCCTAGTATGAATAGGATCATGAAAGATCCTATCATGGAACTTACTTCCCTTACATGACCAGTCCTGAAAAATCACCACAGAGTCATCATGGTCTATACCTATGTCCAACAAAAGAATGTGACTTGGTGAAATGGTTGACTTGGACTCAAGAATGATAGGTTCAGGATCAAATACAAACTCGAGAAAATCGACTTGGGGTTCGAGAGTTAGTTTTGGTTCAAGCGTTGAATCCAAGTCCAAGAATTGATATTCACATTCTTTTTCCATCAATGGAATGTGACTATGCAAAATTGGTGATTCAATTTCAAAATCTCCGGGTACGGGAATAAATGTTGGCTCAGAAAATTGGTCCAAATTGGGTAAGAATACCGGAGTCAACAGAGATTCGAAGATGGAAACTGAATCACAAAGTTAGGGATCGGGTTCACATTCATGATCAAGCTCAATCTTATTAAAATGAAAACTTGCCAATTCGTCAATGGGTTGATATTGGTCAAGTTCAAGGCTTTGTGGTGAAACTGAATCTTGGTCAAAGTCTTCAAAATACCATGATTCGTGGTTTTCATCAATATGGCTAGAAGTGTTAGGAATAGTCAAAGATTGAATAGGGAGAGTTTCCTTATTCTTACGCATGTTCTCCAATCTACTAATTCTTACTTCTATCATATCTAGTGGATCATTTTGACATTGAATCATGATTTCTATACTCTTTTCTAAGTTGGCATGTTCTTCTTGAAAAATAGAGTAAAGATCTGTGACTTGAAAATTTTTACGGGATTTTGAGTCTTCTAAAATTTAAATTCGTTGCTCAAGCTCATCTAAGGCTTCCATCCTCTCTTTCCAGTCAATTGATTCTTCTAATGGTTGTTCGGGAGAAGGAATATATGAAGCTGGATGTTGGTAGGGTAGTTGACATATGACTCGGGGGAGTTGTATCCCCATTGACTCTGTGAAAAGTAATGATGATTATTCCAGTCTTGTTCATAGTATTGGGACTGGGGCATGTAATGATTCGGATAAGACCAATCTGGCACACTAGGTTGGTTAAAGTTATGATATGCCGGGTTGGTAATATCTAAAAAAGAGGTCGGGTGTAATATGGATTACCATTAAAATTGGAAAAATTATTGTTATAAGCCATATCACACAGGAAATGTCAACATAAACAAAGAAAAACAAACAAATAAGCAAATAAATAAAAAAAAGGAAAAAATCTAAACTAAGTTAGGGTAGACCTTTGACCTAGACGACTCCTAATTGGTTAGACTGTCCACGGGAGGTATAATGCAGACTTTGACCACAAGCTAATCAGCTAGGTCAGGGTAAGATTGGTGGGAGGTATCCGCACAAAAGTGACAGGCCTAATTAAGCCAAACCACCAGCCTTCAGGGTTTCGCCCTTCAATCCCTTTCCTTAGACACTGATTTGACAGGAGTCAAATTCTAACACATTCTCCCTTAGGATAATCTCCTAATTGAGTCCGAGATGTCCCTAGGGCCAACGTCTACTCATTTTAAGTTAGGCTTGGGTTAGTGAGTAAGGAGATTGTTTGTGGGCTAAGGGAGGGTAATGACTTCCCCACCTTATCTTATTTATAGGAGAAGCCCTTAAGATTGATTGTGCAAAGTGTGCAGGATAAAGAAAAGTAACATTCAACAAGTAAATAATCACTCAAGAATGTTTTCTAAACTATATGCCATGCAAACGTACCTTTTGGTCCAGCATTCTTCAACAGTAATGTAAAATGTAAACGAATTAGACACGGGCCTAAATACAAAGTCTAAACTGTTTTTAGCATTTAACAAACATCATTTTACTGTTGAGGTTAGAAAGTAAATACAGTGAGACAAACAAGGAAATAATAGCTACAGAGATTAAACTTTGCACTACAGCCAACCTGTAAAAAAAAATACAGGTTAGTAGTTCACTCAGATTGCCACAGGAATGTAGCAAATCTGAGGGCTTCTTGGCTCTGCTTTCTTGAGCAGAGTCCAAGGCCACTTATATGTCCACTGCAGCAAAAGTTCCTTGTTGTAAAATCTGTACACCAAAAACTAAGAAGAATGTTAACCAAAATATAAACTTTAATGAGAATTACTTACTGTCCCTCCCCGGCAACGACGCCAAAATTTGATTGAGGTAGACCCACACACAAGAATAAAGAATTTCAGAGATACAAAATGAAGTGCAAGATGCTCAATTCTACCGCAATAGTAAGTGGCTATGCGGGTCGTGATCCACCAGGAGGGACTAGCGATGGAAGCTTTTTTAGTTAGTCTTCTTTTAAAATACAAAGTATGGTTAAAGTTCTTCTCTAGTTCTTTAAAAGAAAAAGGAAAAATTGAGTTAAAGTTGAATTAGGAAGAAGATGGTAGATTAAGAAGATGGAGAAACTAGAAATGATATGTACAAAGAAATGGAAAAGGAGTGATAAAAGAAGTGGCAATTGTGATGTTTTAAACTAAAGAATAAAAAGAAAAGAATCTAAAAGTTACTTACCTCCTTTGGCCAAATGCTTACCTTGAATCTTTTGCAATGAAGTTACCTTGAAGTGAGGCGATCAACGTATAGCCTATAAGAGTTGATTCCTGTCTCCTCCACATTATATCTTCAAGACGTTGCAAGTATGAAGTGACACAGAATAAAACTCAAAATCCATCGTCATGAGCTATCGGTAGCACTCACAAAGGCAAGGCTCTTTCGATGCTTTAAGACTCACTTGGATAGCAATTGGTACCAAAAGAAGAAAAGTAGAGAAGAAGAAGAAGAACAAAAACAAAGTATATATAAAAGGGAAACTACAGATTCGATTTTATAACAATAAGAGAAAAGAAGAAAATCTTATACCGGTGTTACTCTCAGCAGAAGCTTCGTTCTCATTCTCCTATAAAACTCTGATCTCCTCTGATTTACATAAGTTAAAACTGAAAATTACATGAAAAGAAAAATAAAAACCTACACTACAAAGAATCGAAAAGTGGACTAACTTCTATCTCTACATGGTCCTTCCCCTTGCCTTTGATATTGCAGGTACTTATAGAAGAAATGTAGAGGTTAGAGGAGTATGGAGATAGGGAAAGCTGGCTATTTCTGAATTTAAATCCTCCCCTTATCTCCAAACTTGATTTGATGTGGATATTCAGTTCTGATCTGCAGTTTGTTGGCGTGTTGACTTCTGAATATCACTTAACAAATGACAGAATTAGAAATAGTGATCAACATAAGAGTTGTATGCCTGTAAGTCGTCTTTCTAGATCATCTTGAATCATTAGATTTGAGATTCGGTAGCGAACGTTATGATTTAAATACTAAGATGTATCCAATCAGAATCTGAGTTAAACTTGCTTCATCTCGTCCGTTGATCTTCTCTCTATTCATTTATCTCTCTGTATTTGATATTATCCTCGGTTGATCTTTAGCTAACCAAAATGGATTTATAGAAATCTGAATTTTACCGGTTTTCATTTAGTGTTATCTTTCTGATTTGCTCTGATCTTCAGCTGAACATTTGCCGCAATCCTTGATTTGTTCTAACTAGATCTGGGATCATCCTCAGCTAACCAAATAGATCCAGTAAATCTAATTTTAACTGATATTTATTTGGTTTAATTCTTTTTCTCTTCATTATTATCTTCTACGAAATAGATATTTAAGACAAGAAAATTAGCAGATTTATTACATGATAAATGTAGGAGTGTAATGAAAAGAATACAAAATATATGTACGATCACACTCCCACACCTTTCTTTTGCTCGTCCTCGATCAAATCAATAAAACTAAACCAAAGATTTTTAGACCACTTTCGCAGGTTATGCGATTGCACTGAGCATGTGCAACAAGCGTTAAACCTCTAGGTTTCCCCTAGAGGACGAGTTCTATCTCGTGAGGGTTTTCAGTGATTGCACCCACAAAATCCATAAAGAAAGAGTAACAAAGAGTTAGTATTTTCGAAAAGCATTTTGAAAGAGAAAATTATTTGAAATATAATTGTAAGATTTAAGTAATTTATAAATTATAGGAAAACCGAATTTTTCATTCCTAAACTTAGTCTCTATTCAAAAATTTGTTATCAATCAAAGTAAGGAGTCAAATTGTACTTCTCATCTAGTCTATTACTTTACCCTAAATGATATGCACCTTGTGACCATAAAAATTTTGATTAAGGCTTCTTTAACTCTAACTCTTATGCCTTATTTATTTATATTTATATATATTTTTGGTGGTATTATTTCTTAGTTCATTAGGCTTTCTAATCTGCCTATGTAACGAGCCTTTAATCGATGACTCCTAAACCAAACGGTCTTAGGGCACCGGGTGAGAAAACACCCCAAGGACTTAAGGACTCGAGCAAACAAGGCCACAAAACTAAGGATTTTATTATATAAACCACTTTTATTCATGAATACTTATGCTTTATTAGGCATAAATACCCAGCTTAATCAGAGGATTTTTATATATATATATTTTTAAACTTATCTAATCATCTTTCGCATAAATACCAAGGCTTACTTAGGCCAAAACACCTAGCTAATCAATAATTAGATTTGTTCATTTTTCGTAGATATATTTTTTTTCTTTTTTTTTATAAGGCATAAGAATTTTTGTTTTTGAACCATATGTGTGTAAGTGTATAAGGTGTGCATATTTCTTCAAAGTAAAGATTAAGACTAAATTATTTTGACAAATTATCTTCCTAACTCTAAAAATCATACAAATAATCTTATTTTGACCAAGTATAATAAATCCTAATTTGGATTTTCTTATTCCTTAAAATTGACTTAATTTCTTACAAAAAATATGTCAAAATATTGTTTCTATTTTCAAAAAGTTTTTAAAAGTAAAGAAAATGTTAATTTTATTTTATTATTTTTTTTAACAAAAAGAAAAAAACCTAAGTTATGTTAGACCCTCCCCCACACATATCTCATGCATTGTTCTCAATGTATGAATTAATGCATAGATGCATGAAAAAGAAGAAAGGGAAGGAAAATATTACCTTAAGGTGGTGGTTCCGGTGGTGGTTTGATTGGGTCAAGCGTTGCTACCCAATCAAGATAATGTGGTAGTTCACGGAACCTTCCTTTATTGACCTCTTTTCTATTTACATATTTACAGTCCCTAGTATGAATAGGATCGTGAAAGATCCTATCGTGAAACTTACTTCCTCTACATGACAATTCCTGAAAAATCAACACAGAGTCATCATGGTCTATACCTATGTCCAACAAAAGAATGTGACTTGGTGGAATGGTTGACTTGGACTCAAGAATGATTACAATACAAACTCGGGAAAATCGACTTGGGGTTCGAGAGTTAGTTTTGGTTCAAGCATTGAATCCAAGTCCAAGAATTGATATTCACATTCTTTTCCATCAATGGAATGTGACTATCCAAAATTGGTGATTCAATTTCAAAATCTATGGGTACGGGAATAAATGTTGGCTTAGAAATTTTGTCCAAATTGGGTAAGAATACCGGAGTCAACATAGATTCGAAGATGAAAACTGAATCACAAAGTTGGGGATCGGGTTCACATTCATGATCAAGTTCAATCTCATTAAAATGAAAACTTGCCAATTCGTCAATGGGTTGATATTGGTCAAGTTCAGGGCTTTGTGGTGAAACTGAATCTTGGTCAAAGTCTTCAGGATACCATGATTCTTGATTTTCATCAATATGGCTAGAAGTGTTAGGAATAGTCAAAGATTGAATAGGGAGAGTTTCCTTATTCCTACGCATGTTCTCCAATATACTAATTCTTACTTCTATCATATCTAGTGGATCATTTTGACATTGAATCATGGTTTCCATACTCTTTTCGAAGTTGGCATGTTCTCCTTGAAAAATAGAGTAAGGATCTGTGACTTGAAAATTTTTACAGGATTTTAAGTCTTCTAAAATTTGAATTCGTCGCTCAAGCTCATCTAAGGCTTCCATCCTCTTTTCCCTGTCAATTGATTCTTCTTATGGTTGTTCGGGAGAAGGAGTATATGAAGCTGGATGTTGGTAGGGTAGTTGACATATGACTCGGGGGAGTTGTATCCCTATTGACTCTATGAAGAGTAGTGATGATTATTCCAATCTTATTCTTGGTATTGGGACTGGGGCATGTAATGATTCAGATAAGACCAATCTGGCATACTAGGTTGGTTAAAGTTATGATATGCCGGGCTGGTAATATTCGAAAAAGAAGTCGGGGTGTAATATGGATTACCATTGAAATTGAAAAAATTATTGTTATAAGCCAAATCACACAGGAAATGTCAACATAAACAAAGAAAAACAAACAAATAAGAAAACAAATAAAAAGAAAGGAAAAAAAATCTAAACTAAGTTAGGGTAGACCTTTGACCTAGACGACTCTTAACTGGTTAGACTGTCCACGGGAGATATAATGCAGACTTTGACCACAAGCTAATCAGCCAGGTCAGGGCAAGATTGGTGGGAGGTATCCGCGCAAAAGCGACAGGCCTAATTAAGCCAAACCACCAGTCTTCGGGGTTTCGCCGCTCAATCCCTTTCCTTAGACAATGATTTGGCAGGAGTCAAATTCTAACACATTCTCCCTTAGGATAATCTCCTAATTGAGTCCAAGATGTCCCTGGGGCCAACGTCTACTCATTTTTAGTTAGGTTTGGGTTAGTGAGTGAGGAGATTGTTTGTGGGCTAAGGGAGGGTAATGACTTCCCCACATTATCTTGTTTATAGGGCAAGTCCTTAAGATTGATTGTGCAAAGTGTGCAGGATAAGGAAAAGTAACATTCAACAAGCAAATAATCACTCAAGAATGTTTCCTAAACTATATGCCATGCAAACGTACCTTTTGCTTTAGCACTCTTCAACAGTAATGTAAAATGTAAACGAATTAGACACGGGCCTAAATGCAAAGTCTAAACTGTTTTTAACATTTAACAAACATCATTTTACTGTTGAGATTAGAAAGTAAATACAGTGAGACAAACAAGGAAATAGATAACTACAGAGATTAAACTTTGCACTACAGCCAACTTGCAAAAAAAAATATTGGTTAGTAGTTCACTCAGATTGCCACAGGAATGTAGCAAATCTGAGGGCTTCTTGGCTCTGCTTTCTTGAGCAGAGTCTAAGGCCACTTATATGTCCACTGCAGCAAAAGTTCCTTGTTGTTAAATCTGTACACCAAAAACTAAGAAGCAGGTTAACCAAAAATGTAAACTTTAATGAGAATTACATATCGTCCCTCCCTGGCAACGGCGTTAAAATTTGATTGAGGTAGAACTGCAAACAAGAATAAAGAATTTCAGAGATACAAAATAAAGTGCAAGATGCTCAATTCTACCGCAATAGTAAGTGGCTATACGGGTGTGATCCACAAGGAGGGACTAGCGATGGAAGCTTTTTTAGTAAGACTTCTTTTAAGATACAAAGTATGGTTAATGTTCTTCTTTAGTTCTTTAAAAGAAAAGGAAAAATTGAGTAAAAATTGAATTAGGAAGAAGATAGTAGATTAAGAAGATGGATAAACTAGAAATGATATGTACAAAAAAATGGAAAAGGAGTGATAAAAGAAGTGGTAATTGTGGTGTTTTAAACTAAAGAATAAAAAGAAAAGAATCTAAAAGTTACTTACCTTTTTTGGCCAAATGCTTACCTTGAATCTTTTGCAATGAAGTTACCTTGAAGTGACGCGATCAACGCATAGCCCATAAGAGTTGATTCCCGTCTCCTCTACATTATATCATCAAGACTTTGCAAGCATGAAGTGATACAGAATGAAACTCAAAATCCATCATCATGAGCTATCGGTGGCACTCGCAAAGGTAAGGCTCTTTCGATGCTTTAAGACTCACTTGGATAGCAATTGGTACCAAAAGAAAAAAAGTAGAGAAGAAGAAGAAGAACAAAAATAAAGTACATACAAAAGGAAAACTACAGATTCGATTTTATAACAATAAGAGAAAAGAAAAAATCTTACACCGGTGTCACTCTCAGCAGAAGCTTCGTTCTCATTCTCCTATGAAACTCTGATCCCCTCTGATTTACATAAATTAAAACTGAAAATTACATGAAAAGAAAAACAAAAACCTACACTACAAAGAATGGAAAAGTGGAATAAATTCTATCTCTGGATGGTCCTTCCCCTTGCCTTTGAGATTGCAGGTATTTATAGAACAAATGCAGATGTTAGAGGAGTATGAAGATAGGAAAAGCTAGCTATTTCTGAATTTGAATCCTCCCCTTATCTCCAAACTTGATTTGATGTGGATATGCAGTTCTGATCTGTAGTTTGTTGGCGTGTTGATTGCTGAAATCACTTATCAAATGACAGAATTAGAAATAGTGATCAATATAAGTATTGTAGCCCTGTAAGTCTTCTTTCTGGATCATCTTGAATCATCAGATTTGAGATTCGGTAGCGAAAGTTATGATTCAAATACTAAAATGTATCCAGTCAGAATCTGAGTCAAACTTGCTTCATCTCATATGTTGACCTTCTCTCTATCCATTTATCTCTCTGTATTTGATATTATCCTCAGTTGATCTTTAGCTAACCAAAATGGATTTATAGAAATCTGAATTTTACCAGTTTTCATTTGGTGTTATCTTTCTGATTTGCTCTGATCTTCAGTTGAACATTTGCCCCAATCCTTGATTTGTTCTAACTAGATCTGGGATCATCCTCAGCTAATCAAATAAATCCAGTTAAATCTGATTTTAACTGGTATTTATTTAGTTTAATCCTCTTTCTCTTCATTATTGTCTTCTGCAAAATAGATATTTAAGACAAGGAAATTAGCAGATTTATTACACGATAAATGTAGGAATGTAATGAAAAGAATACAAAATATATGTACGATCAACCGCCGTCATCAGTAAAGGGCAGTGCATAACGTACTAGGCCATCAAGTACGTATATGGAAGCTCAATCCTGGTGTTAGGGGTCTTGACTCTCGGCTTTCCCTCCGAATCGACCACTGGCCTGCCCTCAGAATCTACAATGGCCTCCAGTTGGCACAGGATTTTGACTAAAGCCTGTAAACCGCTCTGTATTCCGGCTACCATCGCTAGAAGGAGAGCGATAGACTTCCCGTAGTCAAGCAAGACCGCCAGGTATACCACATCAGCAACGATTACTTCATGCGGCAGCATTGGCACCACATAACGCTTCAGCTATAGCATGAGAAAGCCCGCCAATGGAGCTTGGTCAGAAATGGGAACTCAGGCCTGGTGATGAAAACTTTCAAAAACTATATCGGGTTTAAAAGTATCCTCGTTTGACTCAGTGGTGTAAGAGCTTTTGGAGGCATTGATCCTCTCAGTAATTTCCTCGTCAGTGCAAGGGGCCAGACTAGTCACTAAGCTATCCTTCTCATTTATGCCATTGAATAGATAGCTCGCCCAGGACATCTGCTTGACACCCTTGTTCCTCCAGGAGGATATCTGCCCGCAGATGTGAAAGTGGCACAACACTTGCCAGTATGTCTCATGCACCTAAGGGTCCTCTTTTCTCAAAAAGTGAAGCTCCTCAGAAGTCGGGACGTACTGTTCATAAGGGGCATCTTCCATAACTAGCCCCGAGACTTCATATAGCTCATGAAGAGAAAGCCCCATCTCTCCGGCTGGGGTAAAAAATGTGCCCGTCAGAGGATTATAATGCTCCAGGATGCCATAAAAATTGTGGGAACTCTGCGGGAGGCCATATTGGATGGCCCTGACCGATTGTATAACGCCACCTGCTGCAGTAGAGCCCTGAGCTCGACGAGAACAAATCCAACCATTCTACCCCACCATGATTTGTCGGTAGAATGGACCCACCCGAGCGGACGAAAGTCAATGGGAGAATAACCCCTAACTTTCAAAAACTGATTGATAAAGGTGGCGCCAAGCTGAGGGGCTTCTCCTTTCGGATACTCAAGCCTAACTAACCCGGGAAATAAACCGAAAACATCTTTCCCATGGTCAGCAGAGTATACTTCTTTGGCACCTAATCTGCCGAGAGAGACACCAGAGACAAACCAGGAAAGATCCTAATCTATTGTACAATGAACAGACATATGTTGAAGATAGGATAAGGAATACATCCTCTCCATAATGGGAAGGAAGAACCTCCTGTGTCCCCTATCAGACAGAGCCACTTATAATCTCCGTCATGCAGAATCCTATCATCCTCGTCAATGGCGTCACCAAAGAGGAAAGCAGGCTTCCGAACAGAGTGTGGGAATCCGTCTCGAACAGCCCATCAGAGATAATCTCTTGAAGGGTCACCATCCTAGCCTTGGAGATCCTCTCCTTTCGCTCCTTTGACTTTCCAGTAGTCACAGGGGCGGTCCTCTGAAGCACGAAGGTCAGATTACGATCGGCGTCACCTACGTGCCCAAAGTGGCACTTCTTGGAAAAGGGGTTGGAAGAATATCACACTGCAAAGAATACAACACTTAGTCAGGAATCTGAAAGAAAATGGCTAGATGTTTGAAATTCAAATGTAGGAATGAATCCAGACACAAAAATCAGCAAAATCCATATCTAGACTCAAAAATGTGAGGCTTGCGTGAAGCCAGCATTTCAAAATCCATAACTTAGAAAAATTTCTAAGTATCGGACTCAAACGCGAGACTTAGTAAAACTTGCACCTGATCTTAAAAGACGCGAGAATCATAGGAAATCTGTGTTTGAACTCCCCACACTTAGAAATATTCTGAGCATTGAGTCCAAAACGCAAGGCCCAATGAGGCTTGCGTTCAACAAATAGATACGGACTCAAGTTGATGAAGTAAAGACGTTGAGGTCGTCAAACCCGCGTCTTGCCTACCAATTCAAGAGCTGCGTCTTAAAATCAAACACGGGCATGAGCCTCGCGTTGGGGTTCACATTCAAAAGAGACATAAGAGAACTCTTTAAGCCCCTTCAATGGCGGAAATCAAATCAGATGGTTTTACTACCTGAAATGGGGGCCTCCTGTGTAGAAGGACCACCCATTTGAATCTCCGAGTGACAGCGCCATTTTGACCGTGAGATCGGTGTTGAAGATGGTGAAAATGAAAAAAGTTTCAAGCTTTGCTTAACCCTAATTATAATGCTCAGAGAAGAAGAAGAAGAGTCTAATGATGACTCTTGAAAGACTGTCATCTTTTATAGGCATAGTGATCCTCGAGATATGCGGCGCATGTCTCGAGGCCTAATCCCTGCCCTACGGGTGGCGTGCGTCTTAAATGCGATGCGAATTTCGTGCATCAAAAGAAAGATGTTCCCTCAACTCTGCCGGACATGTGGCAACGCGCCCAAAACGCGGGACTTGTGTTTAACAAAAACCGCGTCCCTCTAAAAGTCGCGTCTTTTCAGCAAGGCCAAAACCACGCCTAGTCAATAGGGTAAAAGTTGCGTCTTCACTTCAAATATCGTGTCCCTTCAGAGTTCACGTTTCTTTAAGCGAATTAATAGATGTGTCCCCACTGCGAGTGAGGACTGCGTCTCTAAAGCAACATGACCCCGCGTCTACAAAATTTGCATCCAGCCTTTACTTCTGCAATCAGTTCAACAGTACACTGGCACAAGCAGATGATTATTTATCCCTAGTTCAACAGTACACCAACAACCAGCTCAGAGCACTGAGGAGGTCTGGACTGCGTATCTAGACACTCACCTCGATCATCTCTGGTGGCTTCAAAGGGTTTTACAGTATACTCACGAAGACTATACTCAAGACAAGATCAAGCTCAGAATATCTCAAATAATTATCAGTCCAATCATGAGAAGTATGAGTTCAACCAGAGTCCAAAGTATTTTGAAATCCGTCCCAGTCAACTGTGGAATATCGAAAACTTTGGAGGGGGTTCTGTAGGCTGTCTAAAAATCACTGAAGACAATTCATCAAAAAGCAGAATCCAAACTTCAGACGCAAGGCTAATCATCGCCACCAGCGCAGCACCAAGACGTGAGGGTTGAAACCCGCGTCTCAACATCACTGCAATGACCAAGACGCGGAGCATGAAAGCCGCGTCTCAGCATTACTGCAGTACCAAGACGCGAAGGTTAAAACCCGCGTCTCAACATCACTGCAATGACCAAGACGCAGAGCATGAAAGTCGCGTCTCAGCATTACTGCAGTACCAAGACGCAGAGTCCGAAGCCCGCGTCTCACGTGAAGCTTGACGCAGAATTTGAAGCTCGCGTTTCTCAAGCATCACCTTATTGGCAAAACGCGAGGCCCAAAACCCTGCATTTTGGTTATAGTTGCCCTCATTACTGGGTCAATTACTGCCCACGTAATGAGGGAGTTAACCCCCATTATGGAGTATTTTTAGGGGACACTTTTACCCCCTGAAACTTCTATAAATAGCCCAGTTTGCTATGGAAGAGGGGTCGGGAAAAATCTGGTCAGAAGAATTTCGGTTGTAAGTCGTAGAAGGACCGAGATATCCAGCTAAAAGAAAGAGAGAGTTTAACTCTTCTAACAACTTGCTGCCTAAAGTCTCTTTGAGATTTTTGTTGGACAGAAGCTGTGTTACTTCATTCACCATCCAAAGAGAAGATTCCCAAGAAGTCTTGACGTTCACCCGGTCAACGAAAAACAAGATTCACTTTCCATCGCCATATCAAGAACCCAGCTTTAAATAAAAGGGGATATTTGAGCTTGAATATCTCCCCTCTCTTGTGAAAGGATTATTGATCCGCTGTAATTTTCTTTACCATCAAATAAAGAATTTACACCTCGATCTTCAATTTTCCCACCAAACAGTCTTCACCTTGGATTCACCATCCGGGCCAACAATAACGTTGCCTTTATTGTCTTTTTCAACCACTACATTGTAGAAGCTTTAACACAATGCTCGAAGTCCGCTCTAAAGACAACCTATCATATCAGAAAGCAGGCTGAGATACTAACCATGAGCAAGAAGAATGTTCGGGTAAACTAGATCGGCGACAATAATCTCATGACGTAGGGTGGGCACAACACACCGCTTCAGCCACAACATCAGTAACCCCACCAGTAGGCCCTGTCCAAGGTAGGAGTCTTTGCCTGGTCGTGGAAACTATCAAAAATAGTGTCAGGCTTGAATATGTCTTCATTCGACTGTTGTATATGAGGTTACCGATTCAGAACTTCTCTCTGTGATCTAAGCATCGGTGCTGGCCGCCAGCCAAGTTACTAAGTCTGATTTCTCTCTCAAACCCTGGAAGAGGTAGTTAGCTCATGATATATGCTTAATTCCCCCGAACCTCCAGCCGGTTGCTTAAGCACAAATGTGGAAATAACATTAGATCTCCCAATAGGTCTCATACACTTAGGAGCATCTTTCTTCAAAGGGTGCAGTTCTTTATTGCCAAGAACGTACTCCTCGTACAGCAAATCCCCCATAGATAGCCCAAAAACTTCAAACATCTTATGCAGAGCAAATCTCATTTCTTCTACTAGAGTAAACAACGTGCAAGTGTCCGGATTATATTTCTTGGGTATTACGAAGAAGTTATAATGACTCAGAATGATCCCGTAACACATGGCCCTAACGGCGTGATACAACCTGCACTGATGTAGTGGCTCCTCCAATTCTTTGAGGACAAAGCAGACCATCTTTGCCCAACAAGTGGTTGTTGTCGAGTGCACCCATCCTGACACTCGAAAGTCAGATTGGAGGAATATGCCCTTCACCTCCATAATCGGTTGATAAAGGTCGCGGCCCGCTTAGGAGTTTCGCCTGTTGGAAAATCCTGCTTCATCAAGCCTAGGAATGCTCAAGGATATCCCTACTATGGCCAAAAGGAAAAGCGGCACGATTAGAGATCCTCCTGATCGCAATGCCTGACTGTGCCTTAACCAAGTCCTAGTCCATGTACTGGTGAAGGGACATAAACTGCAAGTACGATAATGGAAACATTTGTTCTATGTTGAGGAGGAAGAAGCGATATTCTCCAATTTGATGAAGCCACTTATAGTGCTCATCAAACAAAACCTCCTCATTTCGTCATTGGCGTCTTCAAAATGGAATACCGGCTTCCTAAATAGATGTCAATTCACTGACTCAAACCTCCCCTCCGAGATGAGATCTCGCAAAGTTGAGGCAGTGCCCTTGATTAAACGGGCTTGTCGCTGCTCCTTCATTCCAATGAATGTGGAGACTGTTTTCTGCAAGCTGAAGAGGAAATTAGGGTCATCACCGCCAATGTGACTGAACTAGTTCCTCTTGGTTAAGAGATTCAAAGAATACCTCACTGCAAAGAGAAGAAATCAGAGGATTAGAAATATCAAAAAAGTAGTGAAAACATCAAAGTATTTGTTTGGTCAGAAAAATGCCTTGGTCAGTGTAAGAGTTCTTTGAGTGGCTGAAAAATTACAGCGGAACGATTCTGATTACAAAAGAGAGAAGAAGACTTGGTTCTGCCATATGTTTAAAGCTGGGTTCTTTAAGTGGCAGTGGAGAGTAATTCTTGTTCTCTATTAATTGGCCCGCTATCTAGCTTCTTTTCAGGATGCTCTCGAAGACTAAGCAGAGAGGAACTCTGTTTTTTTAACACGTGAAGTGTTTAGAGTCCACTAACTACTCCCTTTTTTCTATTCTTCAAAAATCTTCTCTTTGCTGCAAAAAGAGTCTCCCTCTTCATAGCTACTTAAGCTATTTATGGGGAGTCATAGGGGTATGATCATCCCCTAAAATCCCTCCATAATGAGGATTAATTCCCATTATGTAGGGAGTTAATTGACCTAGTAATGGGGGTCTGTTACAATCAAAATGCGGGTCTCGCACTAGATGCGGACCTCACGTTGCTTGTTGTAGACGCAGGCATCGTAGAACACGGAGTTACTCAGATTCGCGTTTGAAGTTAAACACAGGGTTTCTCAGACACGCGTCTGAAGTAGAGCACCAAGTTGCTTATGAAAAACACCTAGAGGGGGGTGAATAGGTGTATATGCTAATCTAAAGATCTTTTTAAAACAAGTATGAATATATGATGCAATGAT
The DNA here is from genome assembly GCA_038442645.1 of Agave tequilana. NCBI lineage: Eukaryota > Viridiplantae > Streptophyta > Magnoliopsida > Asparagales > Asparagaceae > Agave > Agave tequilana. Next base: position 530,721 of record JAVJIF010000666.1, read on the forward strand.
CCCCCAAAACAAGACTAGAAGCCGAATACCCGGTGAAGGGCTCTGAACTCCTTCCTCGTGATTCCTCTAGATAAGAGTTAGAGGTGCGTATTACAATCTTGTTGTATGAGTAATGATCGACAATGTAGCAAGAAATGAATTAGAAGCAATAATGAAGTGCACACAAGATATATCACAGGCTATAAAAGAAAAGCAATATCACAAGCAAGAATTGAAGAGCAATAAAGAGCAACAAGAAAAACAATCGCAAACACAAAGTATTTGTTTCGAGGTTCGAGCCACCGCTCTACTCCCCGCCTTCACCGCCGTGAAGGGTTTCCACTATCCACCGAGGAACTTTACAATGTCTATCGAAGACCGGAGTACCGAACTCCACCAATACAATCCTCTACCGAAGAGGTATCTCAACAAGAAAGAACAAGTAGCCAAGTGATCACCAAAAGGATCACAAACTTCTTACAAACTTCTCTTTACAACTTCCTTATAGAATGAGGAGGGAATTTTTGGCTCTAGAAGTGTAGTGAGAAAAACAAACTCAGTTGTAAATGAAAATTGCTTGCAAACACAACTGAAAAACAATAGCCAAGAAAGCACTAGAGAATTGAGAGCTTTTGAAACTTTTTCTTTCTTTTGAAAACTTGAAAACTAGGTATATTCTTGTAATTTTGCAAGAGACCAATCCCCTCTATATTTATAGGGAGAGGAGGGGATCAAAACATAATTTAATTAAGTTTATATGGTCTAAAAATAGTCCCCAAATTTTCAGAATTATCTGCCAACCAAAAGCAACCAAACCAGAAAATCACCAAAGAGGAAAGAGCCATTGGTCGCTGCAGACGTCTGTCAGTCGACCGGCCTGGTCGACCGGCAGTCCGATTGGCAACTAGCCGTTGGACTCGTCGACCGGTCGGTCAACCAGACGCCAAAGGGGAAAAATGTTTTGAACTGTCGGTCGACCGACAAAAACAGAGAGCAAGCTGTTTCAGGTCGGTCGACCGGTCGGTCAACCGACAGATGTGCACAAACGTGCACGTCTTGGACACAGGGCGTGGTCGACCGACCGATCGACCGGCCTGGCCTGGAATAGGTCCGGTCGACCGGAGCGGTCGACCGCCAGGCCTGAAAACATATTTGAATAAGGAAATTTTTTGGACTTGGGAAAATTTTCAAAATAATTTTGTAGGGATATATGGCTAAGTATCATGCTGTAAAGATAGATATACATGATATAAACAAGATATAAAATTTGTAAAAATTTGAATCATGTATAGAAATCAAAGCATGAACTTAAATCAAATACCAAAATTAAAAACTGTATTTTTGAAAATGTGTGTGTGTTCTTGAGCCAATTTACCACAACCTCAAACTTTAACAAACTAAGTCTTACATAGGTTCGAGGTGACTAAAAAGTCTTCAAGTGGGCTCCTCCATATGTGATCTTGAAAATCTTGTATCTTGAACCCGAAATGAACCGACTTGAGTCAAAACAACCTTCTTTAGGGAAGAACACTCCATGAATCCTTAGAACCCCTAAACACACTTAAACAATAAATATGATTAGTACAAATAACTATATATGTTTTGTAATCATCAAAACTCAATAAAACGGGTGATTGTAACCTTGGGCCAACAATCTCCCCCTTTTGATAATGAAAAAACATATGAGTTATTTTAAAATATGGGAAAAGAGCTTGGAAGCTCCCCCTCAAATTATGCTATGTATAAAAGAATGACTATGTATATAAATAAATGGCTATATACATAAAGCATAAAAAATATACAAAACACAATGCGCAAAACAAAATTCAAAATGCATAAACTCCAAAGTCAAAATAACTAACTTTTTCTCCCCCTTTTGTCATACATCAAAAAGGGTAAACATTGTAAAAAAAAATTTCTTCAAGATTCTATAACACAAATATTCAATTCACCACAAATAAAGGAAAATCTAGCATAGTCTAGTGGTTTTAAAAAATATCGGCAAGTTGAAAATCGGTAGAAACATAATCAATATCAATATCACCTTTCTCATAATGATCTCTAAGAAAGTGATACCGAATGTCAATGTGCTTAGTTTTACTATGTTGATTTGCATTTTTAGTCATATGAATAGTACTAGTATTATCACAAAACATTTTAATATGATCAAAATGCAAATCATAGTCAAGGAGAGTATGTTTCATCCACAGAACTTGTGCACAACAAGCTCCGGCCGCAACATACTCCGCCTCGGCGGTTGAAAGGGCTACCGAATTTTGCTTTTTGGAAGACCAAGAAACAAGACAATTACCAAGAAATTGACATGTTCCACTTGTACTCTTCCTATCTACCCTACAACCCGCATAGTCGGCATCCGAAAAACTCGTCATTGAAAATTGGCCGGTTTTCGGATACCACAAACCCATTTCAATTGTGCCCTTAAGGTATCTAATAATGCGTTTTACCACAACTAAATGGGACTCTTTAGGACACGATTGAAATCGAGCACAAAGACATACACAAAATATAATATCCGGCCTACTAGCCGTCAAATATAACAAGCTACCAATCATGCTACGATAAAGCTTAATGTCTACACTTTTACCTTGTTCATCCTTGTCAAGCTTTGTGGTAGTTGCCATGCGAATTTTGCTTGTTCTAGCTCCTTCAAGCCCGAATCTCTTGATTAATTTCTTTGTGTACTTGGCTTGATTGATGAAGATCCCATCCTTCTTTTGCTTGATTTGGAGACCAAGGAAATAGTTGAGCTCACCCATCATAGACATCCTGAATTCTTCCTTCATGCATGATTCAAAAGCTTGGCAAAGAGTTTCATTAGTAGAACAAAATATGATATCATCTACATAAATTTGAACAATAAGAATATCATTTTCAACATGTTTTGTAAACAAAGTAGTATCTATTTTTTCTTTCTTAAAACCATTTGAAATTAAAAATGATGAAAGCCTTTCATACCAAGCTCTAGGGGCTTGTTTTAAACCATAAAGAGCTTTGTCAAGTTTGAAAACAAAATCCGGATGTGTAGGATCAACAAACCCGGGGGTTGTTCAACATACACCTCCTCTTCAATAAATCCATTCAAGAAAGCACTTTTAACATCCATTTGAAAAAGCTTAAAATCTTTATAAGAAGCAAATGCAAGTGTCATCCGTATGGCTTCAAGCCGTGCTACGGGTGCAAAGGTTTCTTCAAAATCGATACCTTCGATTTGAGTGTAACCTTGGGCAACTAACCTAGCTTTATTCCTAACAACATCACCCGACTCATCCAACTTGTTCTTAAAGATCCACTTAGTACCAATTGTTGGTCTATCGTGGGGCCTAGGAACTGAAATCACCTAGAGGGGGGTGAATAGGTGATAAAGCTAATCTAGTCAACTAAATGCGGAATTTAAAAACTAATTGCAATTACACAATAATGCAAGCAACAAATGATGCACACAACCAAGCCAAGCATATAAGTATGAATGAACAATGTGAAATGATGCAAGGCACAAAGTAAAGAGAGAGAGATAAAGTAAGAGTCAAGGGATCAAGCGCAAACAACAAGATATGTTTCGAGGTTCGAGCAACCAGCTCTACATCCCCGCCTTCACCCAGAAGGATTTAAAGTCCACTAGCTTGTCCACAAAGGACTCCCACAAAGGGAACCTCCACCAAGGATTTGGGGCAATAACAATTTCAAGGAGTACCCAACTCCTCTCTTTACAAACACAACCTCCTCCTTGAGGCACAACTCCAAGCCAACAAATAATCACCTCACAACTTGAGGGATTAGTACAAAGCAACACAAGGATCACCTCACAACTTGAGGGATACAACCCAAAGGCACAAAGCCAAGAAAAGATTGGGTTTACAACTTGGTGGTCTAACAAACAACCACAAACAATTTCTTTCCCACACAAGGATCCTATAGAATAAGATAGTAGATGTAGCTCAAGTGTGGAGAAAACCAATGGAATGGAAATCAAAATCACAAAGAAAATCCTTGGGAAAAACTGAAACCAATATATAGAAGTTGAATCAAAACTCTTTTTCCCAAAAACCCTTTTCTTTGATATTCCAAACCCTAGCAAAAACACCAAATAGATTGTTCAATTTAAGTCCAAAACTTCTTTTGATTGCTGTGAAAACACTAGAGAGTCAGGAAAAATTCGCACAAAAAATCTTAAAGAAAACTGGGCATTAATGGGGTATTTATAGCCCCCAGAAAAATATAGCCGTTGGCAGCAATTTCTGCCAAAACTGAACTACCGGTTGACCGGTCGGTCGACCGTCCAACGGTCACATTTGACCGCTGGCAGTTATCGGTCGACCGCTCGGTCGACCGCCCAGATACAGAGAGCAGACTTCTCTATTTCGATCGACCGCCTGGTCGACCGTCCAGATACAAAGAGCAAAGCTCTCTGGTCCGGTCGACCGGTCGGTCGACCGGCCCACTGTGCCGCCAGACGTGCACAGCTCTGTGCACGTCAGTCGACCGCTCGGTCGACCGGCCCTTGGTTCAGTCGACCTTGCGGTCGACCGACCTGGCCTGTCAGCCAGTTCTGGGTCAGAAACTGGTCAGAAAAACAGTTAAAATATTTCTAAAAATTCTTGTAAATCTTGTAAAAATCCTCAAAAATAGTTTTAACATTTTGCATTGATATATAAACATGTGATAAAATTTTCAACTCAAATATCATGCAATTTGAACTATTTTTGTGTCTTATCATTTTTACCAAAAACTGTATTTTACCAAACATGTATTTCTCAATAGGAAATCTGATTTTTCCTAAAACTCATTGAAATACAAAAACATGATATTTAAACACTATTAAGCATGTTGCATATGGACATAGGTCCAATATACAAGAAACAAATATATATCATAGTTTTTGTCTTTAATTCCAAAAATAAGTTTTGTTAAAACACAAAACCTAAAACACATGAATAGGTATATCAAAGTAAGTTTGTCTAAGTAGTTGAAGCATGCATGTATATAGAACAAATCTAATATACATTTAAACCATGTAAACTTGTTTTGATATAATATCTATTTAGCAAACCAAGATCGGTTAAGCTAAAGACCGAAAACCAAACATGAAACATGTATGTTGTGAACTTGAGCATATCATACTATTCTAATCTTTACAATTTGGATCTAAACACAAAACTAAACTATGTACCGATGACTACTTGTAGAGCGCAATCTCCAAGCCGACTCGATCCAAAACTCTTTGATCCACCGAGCAAGTGCTATATATGATCTTCGACGCTCGGGCTCTTGAATCAACATGTGAAATCTTCCAAATCATCTTGTTGAAGCTAATCACCAACTAATAACTTGATTAATGATCTGAAACTAAAATCACAAGATTATTAGTACGCATAACTACATGAGTTAATCATCATCAAAACTAGAGTGGAAGGCCTTTGGGCCAACAATCTCCCCCTTTTTGATGATGACAAAACTCATGGAGTTATATATGCATGGATTATAGTTAAGCTTCAAAGAAGTTCCCCCTTAACTCATGCATAAACAAATAAACAGAAATATGCAATGAATATGAAACACGAAACATGCATAGATATGAATAAAACAATAAAAGGTTCTAAATACCAATGAAATTTTCAAAAACAAATAAACATGCTCTAGATTACCAATTAAACTAAACAAATAAACATGCTCTAAATACCAATTAAACTTAATATTTGCAAAACAAAACTAATGATCTCTTTTACAAGCTCTTGATACCAAAAATAAACATGTTCTATAAATAATGCTTTTGATGCCAATTGAACTTAATAAAAACATAAAACATGCATACAAAAAACATGCATACAAATATGCATATATAAACTCAAATTCTTCTCCCCCTTTTTGTCAATCATCAACAAAGGGTTAAAAACAAAACAAAACTAATAAAAACATATTCTTCTCTTCTTTTATTTAAACAAAGAATCAATCAAGGGATGTTCTCCCCCTTTTTGTCTAAAATCAAATATGATACCAATTAAAAAAATGTGTCAATAAAGTGCATATAAATACCAATTTTAAAAGTGAAACTATACCAATTGAAAAACAAAAGTCTTGATACCAATTGATAAGTAAACAAATATCATATCAATTGTAAATAAACATCTTGATATCAATTAAAATTAAACATTACAATTTTGAATTTCTAAACATAAATCTTAATACCAATTGAAATTATTATTCTTTTTAAGGCATAAGATACCAATTGAAATCATTATTTTCTATCATAAAGTAAGGGAGTGGAATACAAATTACCAATTGAAAGATGAAATACAAGATTTTCTCCCTCTTTATGAAATACCAACAAAAACATTGCGTAGGCTCGAATTAAGATACCAATTGAAAGCCAAATCAATTGAAATAAAATTGAAGCTCAAGCTTAGCATAAACAAAATCTTGTGCTTAAAGATATAGGGATATAATAAGCACAAATAAAACATATATATGTATGAAAAGTAGATACCAATTGAAATTGATATTCTTTGAAATGCAAGCATACATATACGAAAATATATGAGTATACAAGAAATGTCAAGATTGATACCAATTGAAAGAATTCAATGATACCAATTGAAATAACAATAAGATCAAGTGTATATCTCATATTCCTATCCTCCCAATCATGTTCAAGTTTAAAAAGATTTTCACTATAAAGCATACATGAGCATGGTCTCCCATCCAACCACCCTTGAAGGTAGGGGTTTTCAAAAATAGGTTTGAAAATGTAATATGTTTGAAAATCTCTACCATAGTGAAGAATACGAACTAGATATAGGAAAAACTTTTAAACTAGTACGAAATCCTTCAAACAAGGAATAAACAAAATTGTTTTTCATGAAACACATGTAAATCACATAATCACTAAACACTCAAAATCCATAAAGCCCATATCATACTCATGAAAACACAGTCATGAGAAACATAATGAAGTGAGTGAACAAGTATAATGTGACACATATCGACATGAAAATATTCAATTAAGCTCATATAAATTCCTTTAAAAAACATGAAAACATGAAAAAACTAGATTTTCATTACCAATTGAAATTACCTAAAAACATGAAAATCATCAAAATGATTTAAACTTCAAGGCATATGTATGTCATGTACAAACTAAAGTATACATACATATCCTAAACATAATGAGTCCACAAAAGTATATGCATGAAGGCACGTGGCTCAAAGGATGTATATAATCAATAGTTTAGACAAGATGGACATATACATGAAATTGAAACACATGAACATAAAATCATATCCAAATTGGGAATACAAGTTAGAATGCATGATCATCAAAACTAGACTATACTAGCACATCTAATGGGTACAAATAGGCATTCAAGCACAAACATAAAAAGAGTTACTTGTGGCCCATTCTATGTACAAGTATAAATCCTAGTTTTCATGAAAACTAACATCTAAACATATATTCAAATCATGAAGCATAAAACTAGACATAAATCAACATGATAATCATAAAAATGATCATGAAGTAAATCCACATGCTATTAGAATCATGATATACACGATAGCAAAACATGGGTGAGAACACAACATATGGGTCAAAGTAAACATGGGTGAACTCAAGTAATTAAACATGTATAACACTAAACTAATCAACATGACATAAGCATAATGAACAATAAGACATGCTATAGAATGATGAACATGAAAAGCATGCAAATAAAACGGGAGTTAGAGATAGATACCAAAACCGATGAAGGCACCTCTCTAGTTCTCCAAACCAATGGTGGTCCTCTCCACCAAACTACCCTTGAAAGTGATGCATCCAAATTATTTTCTTTGAGCACGGAACGCATCCACTTCAAGGCACTAACGCTCTCACGTTATGCGAGAGCCCACTCCTACATCAAAAATCAAAGGGGTGGTCTTTGGTACCCATTTTCTTTTGGGTCCACGAGGGTTAGTATCTTTTCTAACCCAAACAAGATTATTTGCTAAATTTTCAATATGTAAACGATCATAGCAAAATCTAGCAAGATGGCCTTTTCGACCACAATGTATACAAGTGTACACATTAGCATACATGTTATGGTTGTGTCCGTGATGAGCATGTGTATGCTGTGATGGGTGTACATATAAAGATGGAACTTGTTTCTTGCGAACTAAGGTTTCCAAGCGTGTATGATTCAAAGTACATTGGTCAAAGTGGAGCCCAAACATTCAACACTTTTCTTCAAAATATTTATGTCTTTTTCAATACTTGAAGATAAAGTGGAGCATGCAATAGGAGTGCTAGAAGAAGAAGTTACACTAGCATGGCAAACATGAGAATCTAAATCATTTTGCAAGGATTTATTTTTATTTAAAACTAAATCCAATTCTTTTGTAATGAAATCAATTTCATTTTTCAAACCAAGGTTATCTTTTAAAACAAATCCAATTTTGAAGATAAAGCCTCATTGTTTTTCACAACATCATCACAATCATTTTTGCTTTTCAAAACATCAATCTCTTTTAGGGTAAGGTCTAGTTGAGATCTTAGTGAGCCACGTTCACTAGTAATCTCTTCCTTCTCTTGCAAAACCGATTCAAAAGTTGAGCACAAATCCTTCATTTTTTTCTTAATTCAAGATTATTCTTTTTCAAAAGATTATGTTTTTCCAAAAAAATTTCAAGCTTTGTGGCAAGTTCCATATTTAAGGTTTGAGCTTCTAAACAACCATCGCAATAGGAACTAGAGCAATCATCTAGTTGAGAATCTGATTGTACCTCAAGGGAGTCTTTCCCTTGGACCATGAGGCAATGCTCGTCCGACATGTCTCTCCTAGATCTTCTCAACTTGTTGATAATCCTTGGTAGCTTGGGAGAAGTCAATATGCTCCAAACTGCAAAAGCCGAATCATATTGATCAAACACCGGTAAAAGATCTTCATTAAGAGATGCTCTAAGTGTTTTAAGTGCTAATGCATTGGCCTTCTTATGCTTGCTAGCATTTGGGTAGGATTCTTGAGTGGTGGCTTGATAAACTAGATGTCCTAGGCTTTTTAAATGACTACTCATCTTGCCCTTCCAAACATCAAGTCTAAAAAAGTCAAACAAAGGAGGGCTATCCATGAGTGCAAACTAAATGTGTGCAAATGAACAATGCAAATGAAGATTAGCAAACCAAGATCTCACTCCTAGGTGGTTAAACCTAAATATCAGGAGCGAAGGCTCTGATACCAATTGAAATACAAACTTGTGATAAAAATTTCAAGACAATATAAAACATTTGGAATCATTTTTGTGTCTTGCAAATTTTATCAAAAACTAAAACTTGTATTTTATCAAACTTGGATTTTTCAACAGAAAATACGTTTTGTCCAAAACTCATCCAAATACAAAAACATGATATTTAAATACTATTAAGCATGTTGCATATGGACATAGGTCCAATATACAAGAAACAAATATATATCATAGTTTTTGTCTTTATTTCCAAAAATAAGTTTTGTTAAAACACAAAACCTAAAACACATGAATAGGTATATCAAAGTAAGTTTGTCTAAGTAGTTGAAACATGCATGTATATAGAACAAATCTAATATACATTTAAACCATGTAAACTTGTTTTGATATAATATCTATTCATGCAAACCAAGATCGGTTAAGCCAAAAACCGAAAACCAAACATGAAACGTGTGTGTTATGAACTTGAGCATATCATACTATTCTAATCTTTACAATTTGGATCTAAACACAAAACTAAACTATGTACCGATGACTTCTTATAGAGCGCAATCTCCAAGCCGACTCGATCCAAAACTCTTTGATCCACCGAGCAAGTGCTATATATGATCTTTGACGCTCGGGCTCTTGAATCAACATGTGAAAGCTTCCAAATCATCTTGTTGAAGCTAATCACCAACTAATAACTTGATTAATGATCTGAAACTAAAATCACAAGATTATTAGTACGCATAACTACATGAGTTAATCATCATCAAAACTAGAGTGGAAGGCCTTTGGGCCAATAGGAACAAGATGCCAAACTTGGTTGCGCTCGAATTGATTGAGCTCCTCTTGCATGGCTAGCAACCATATGAGTCGGCCTCGGCTTCGAGGATGCTTTTGGGTTCAAAGTGAGAAATAAAAGCATAGTGTCCACAAAAGTCATGAAGTTTAGAACGAGTAGTTACCCCTTGAGATACTTCACCTATAACGAGATCCTTGGGATGATGTGGATTGTATCTCCAATCCTTTGGAGTTGTTGAGTAGGCTCCACTTAGTTTCCTTGAATTTCATTTCCTTGAGCCTCTTTTTCTTTAGCTTCATTTCCTTCATCATCCTTTGGCTTGCCTTCAATCATTGGTGAGTCCTACAAAGTGACTTTCTCCATGCCTTCATGCAAAGAATCTATTTCTACAACATTCTTAACAAACACATTAGATTCCTCAAATTTTACATGTATTGATTCCTCAATAGTCAAAGATGACTTATTGAAGAGTCTATAAGCTTTACTAGTATTTGAGTAACCAACAAAAATTGCTTCATAAGACCTTGCATCAAATTTACCTAAGTTATCTTTTGTATTCAAAATAAAGCATTTGCATCCAAAAACTTTAAAGTATGAAACATTTGGCTTTCTAGAAAAGTAGATCTCAAAAGATATTTTTGAAGTATTTTTGCATAAGAAAATACGATTTGATATATAGCACGATGTATTCACGGCCTCGGCCTATAGATAATGAGGGAGACTATATTCATTAATCATTGTCCTAGCCATCTCTTGTAATGTCCGATTTTTCCGCTCAACTACTCCATTTTGTTGTGGAGTTCTAGGACAAGATAATTCATGCTTAATTCCATATTCTTCACAAAAAGTGATAAAGGGTAGGTTAATGAATTCACCTCCTCTATCACTTCTTATTCTTAAAATTGAAGAATCTTTTTCCTTTTCAACTCTTTTCTTAAAGGCTTGAAAAGATGAAAAGGCTTGATTTTTGTGCTCTAAAAAGAAAATCAAGTAAAACGCGAAAAATCATCAACTAAAACAAATGCAAAACGATTCCCACTTAGACTTTTGGTTTGAGTAGGACCAAACAAATCCATATGGATCAACTCCAAGGGACGTGATGTCAGATATCCTTGATTGACTTGAAAGAGGACTTGGTTTGTTTCCCAAGTTGGCACGCGTCATAAACGCGGTCCTTTTCAAAGTTCAAGTAAGGAATACCTTTCACCATTTCCTTGTTGTTTAACTTAGATAGATGGTCAAAAGAAATGTGACCTAATCTTCTATGCCACAACCAAGAGTCATCATCGAGGGCTTTCAAACAAGTTATATTGCAAGACATATTAGACATATCAATCATGTAAACATTGCTTTCACGAAAACCGGAAAATATACATGTATTAGATAGTCTATCAATAACTTTACAAACTAAATTATCAAAAACAACATCAAAACCTTTATCACAAAGTTGACAACACTCAAGAGATTATGCTTGAGGCCATCAACTAAAATAACATTTTCTATTAAAGGGGATGTACCAAGTTTAACATTACCAATACCGATGATTTTTCCCTTGGCATCATCTCCGAAGGTGACGGTGCCACCTTCATGGTATCTTGATAGGGTTGCAAAGTTGTTGATATCCCAAGTCATGTGCCTTGAGCAACCACTATCAAGATACCACAACCCTTTACGTCGTTGAGCCTTGGAAAGTACCTACATCATTTAACAAATTCATTGACTTTGGTACCCAAATTTTCTTGGGTCCTTGAAAGTTAGTATTTCGAACCCAAACATTATGACGAGATGCATTAAGTCTATCATAGCAAAACTTAACTAAGTGACCTTTACGGCCACAATATGTGCATGAAAATACTTTCCCATACATGAATGCATGATGTGTGTGTGGAGTGTGAGCATGTTTGGGGTGTTTGGCATGATGTAAAGGTTGTGATTTATGAGCATGAGCATGAATAGCATGTGGTTGCCTCTTAGGGGCTTATTTCTTAGGAAACATAGCCTCAAGTCTATTCTTATCAAATTCACACTTTTTCAAAACTACTCCTAATGAATCAATTTTCTCTTTTAGCATGGAAATCTCATTTTCATTAACTTGTGGAAACTTACCTTTGCAAGAAATCTTATAGTTATCAAATCTTTTTGTATAGAAACTAAAGTGAAAAGTAATTTATCTTTTTCTTTAGTAAGAGAGAAAACTTGGTGATTTAGAGATTCATTTTCCTTTTTCATTTTCAAATATTTTTTCTTAAGAAAATCATAGTTATGTAAGAGTTCTTCAAATGCTTCTCCTAGTTCATCCATGGAAAGCTCACAATCAAAAGAAGTGTCGGGGGTTACCTTGCTTGTGCTTTCATTAGCCATGAAGCACATGTTGGCGGTGTCAACTTCCTCCTCGGATTTGCTTTCGGAATCCCAAGTAGCCTTTAATGCTTTCTTCTTGTATGGCTTCTTGGAGGTGGAGGGCTTGACTTTATCCGGGCATTCCGCAACAATATGACCCGGTCTTTGGCAATTGAAGCAAATAATTTTCTTCTCTTCTTTGCTTTGCCATCTCCTCCTATTTTGAAACTTTGCCTTGTTATACATCCTCCGAACGTTCTTTACAAGAAGTGAGAGCTCTTCATCATCTTCTTCTTCATCGTCTTCGTCGGAGTATGTGGAATGACTCTTGAAGGCAATAGCTTTCTTCTTGGAGGGAGCCATTTCTTCTCTTGCTTTTCTTTCCATCTCATGGGTCTTGAGGTTCCCAATGAGACCTAAAAGCTCCATCTCCTCCTTGTCATTGATTTCCTTAACGTAGTGGCTTTGACTTCCCAAGAAGGAGGAAGAGCCCGGATGATCTTCCTTACTCTTTGGTCATTGTCAATAGCATCACCTAGAGAAGAAAGTCCATTAGTAATCTTTGTAAATCTTGTAACCATATCATCTATGGTTTCATTTTCATTCATAGAAAAATTTTCATATTGGGAACAAAGAAGGTCTATTTTAGCCCTCTTAACTTGTGAAGTCCCCTCATGAGTGACAAGCAAGTGAGTCCAAATTTCATGTGCGGATTTGCAATGAATAAATCTAGAGATATAATCATCATTAAGTGCTTGAAGCAATGCATAATGTGACCTAGCATTAGCATCAAATTCTTTTGTCTCTATTTCGGACCAAGTGGCCTCATCACCGGTAGGTGTACTAAATGGTTTGGTCACCGCCTTTGTAACCCGGCTTCCTAGAGATTGCAAAAATACGGTCATCTTAACTTTCCATATGGGAAAGTTAAGGCCATCAAACTTTGGTGGGGTCTTAATTCCTTCGGCCATTTTTACTAAGTAAATGAGTATGAAAAATGAATGTGGTGATTAGCAAATAAAGGATCTCTCTAAGGCTGTTAAGCCAAGAGCCTAGAGACCTAGCTCTGATACCAATTGAAAAATACCTAGAGGGGGGTGAATAGGTGTATATGCTAATCTAAAGATCTTTTTAAAACAAGTATGAATATATGATGCAACGATCGCCCAAACAAGACTAGAAACCGAATACCCGGTGAAGGGCTCTGAACTCCTTCCTCATGATTCCTCTAGATAAGAGTTAGAGGTGCGTATTGCAATCTTATTGTATGAGTAATGATCGACAATGTAGCAAGAAATGAATTAGAAGCAATAATGAAGTACACAAAAGATATATCACAAGCTATAAAAGAAAAGCAATATCACAAGCAAGAATTAAAGAGCAATAAAGAGCAACAAGAAAAACAATCGCAAACACAAAGTATTTGTTTCGAGGTTCGAGCCACCGCTCTACTCCCCGCCTTCACCGCCGTGAAGGTTTCCACTATCCACCGAGGAACTTTACAAGGTCTACCGAAGACCGGAGTACCGAACTCCACCATACAATCCTCTACCGAAGAGGTATCTTAACAAGAAAGAACAAGTAGCCAAGTGATCACCAAAAGGATCACAAACTTCTTACAAACTTCTCTTTACAACTTCCTTATAGAATGAAGAGGGAATTTTTGGCTCTAGAAGTGTAGTGAGAAAAACAAACTCAGTTGTAAATGAAAATTGCTTGCAAACACAACTGAAAAACAATAGCCAAGAAAGCACTAGAGAATTGAGAGCTTTTGAAACTTTTTCTTTCTTTTGAAAACTTGAAAACTAGGTATATTTCTTGTAATTTTGCAAGAGACCAATCCCCTCTATTTATAGGGAGAGGAGGGGATCAAAACATAATTTAATTAAGTTTATATGGTCTAAAAATAGTCCCCAAATTTTCAGAATTATCTGCCAACCAAAAAGCAACCAAACCAGAAAATCACCAAAGAGGAAAGAGCCGTTGGTCGCTGCAGACGTCTGTCGGTCGACCGGCCCGGTCGACTGGCAGTCCGATTGGCAACTAGCTGTTGGACTCGATCGACCGGTCGGTCGACCGGACGCCAAAGGGGAAAAACGTTTTGAACTGTCGGTCGACCGACCCGGTCGACCGACAAAAAACAGAGAGCAAGCTGTTTCAGGTCGGTTGACCGGTCGGTCGACCGACAGACGTACACAAACGTGCACGTCCTGGACACAGGGCGCGGTCGACCGACCGGTCGACCGGCCTGGCCTGGAATAGGTCTGTCGACCGGAGCGGTCGACCTCCAGGCCTGAAAACAAATTTGAATAAGTATCATGCTGTAAAGATATATATACATGGGATATATGGCTATAATTTATGGGATATAGAAAACAAAATTTTCTGGACTTGGGAAAATTTTCAAAATAATTTTGTAGGGATATATGGCTAAGTATCATGCTGTAAAGATAGATATACATGATATAAACAAGATATAAAATTTGTAAAAATTTGAATCATGTATAGAAATCAAAGCATGAACTTAAATCAAATACCAAAACTAAAAACTGTATTTTTGAAAATGTGTGTGTTCTTGAGCCAATTTACCACAACCTCAAACTTTAACAAACTAAGTCTTACATAGGTTCTAGGTGACTACAAAGTCTTCAAGTGGGCTCCTCCATATGTGATCTTGAAAATCTTGTATCTTGAACCCAAAATAAACCGACTTGAGTCAAAACAACCTTCCTTTAGGGAAGAACACTCCATGAATCCTTAGAACCCTGAAACATACTTAAACAATAACATGATTAGTATAAATGACTATATATGTTTTGTAATCATCAAAACTCAATAAAACGGGTGATTGTAACCTTGGGCCAACAGCTTAAACCCTTCTCGAAGTGAGGCGCAGGATTTCTCAGACCCGTGTCTGAAGTAGAGCACCAAGTTGCCCAGACTCGCGCTTGAAGTGAGACACATGATTTCCCAAACTCGCGTCAGAAGTGGAGTGCCAGTGCTTAAAATGGAATGCGGAGTTACTCAGACTTGTGTTGGTCGGGACACGGAATTACTCAGACCCGCATTGAACGCGAGTTTACTCATGCCCACATCTGAAGTCTTCATGCTTCTCTGGATGTGAGGTCCACGTTTCAGTTTAAAATGTGACCTTCGCGCTGAAGTGAGGTTCACGTCAGATGACTTGTCCTTGGTAATTTTGGGACAGCTTACAGAACCCCCTCCAAATTTTTCAATACTCCGTGGTTGACTAGGACGGATTTCAAAATACATTAGATTTTGGTTGAATTTCGGCTTCCCATGATTGGACTGGAAATCTTTTAAGATGCTCTTAGCTTGATCCTATCTAGATTGTGTTCTTCATGAGTGTACTGTTGAACAGGTTGAAGCCTGCAGGAAAGATCATCACAAGTGTCTTAGAAACTCAGTTTAGCACTTGTCATGAGCTCTAGTTTATGTGTTGATGTACTATTGAACTAATGGAGCTGTCGGTTGCTTTAACTAGTGTATTATTGAACTGATTATAACAGCAAGGACATACTCTTTGAATGTAGGAGAATGCAGCCCTCATAGATGCGATCGTCACATTGATCAAGTGGAGATGTGAACTCCAACGGATTTCAGATGTGACTCTCAATTATTGTAAAGACCCGGGCCTCAATTGCTAAAGAGACGCGACTCTTACTTGTCGTAGAGACGTGCCTTCAATTACCATTGAGACACGACTCTTGAAACGCAAAGATCGTTTTAAATGCTTCGAGGTGCGAATGCAAGCACCGCTCAGGACACACGTCTGGCTTGGGGACCCAAAGGTCATTGAGAATTTTCGGGCGTGAATGTCCACGTGTCTTGCTGATTGGTCGCTAATGTTGCATATTTAGTATCATATTTCCATACTTGTTATAGAATAAAACTTTGCATTGTCCTAATTAATTGTTTGATTTATTTGTAGGCCTATTCTTTAAGGAGATGAAGAGAAATGAGCCCAAAGCCCACCAAAATTCTGAGTTAAATCAGAATTAATTCGAGCTCACTGAATCAGGGCAAAATCAAGAGGTTGAGAACCGGTTAAGAAGAATCCTCTCAAAATCGATCGGTTAAAGCCAAGAATCCAAGGCCATTTCGTCACAATACGAGACTCAAACTGAAAAATCAACTGAAGATAAAAGTAGAAAGCGAACCCGGGGAGACCCACCAACAGGGTGTGGCCACCTGGCCACACCCTGGCCGCGAAAACGCGGCCAAAGCCGCGTTTTCGTGGCTTGGTTGGGGAGTTAGGGGGAGCGTTTGCTCCCCCGATCTCCCCGGGATCCTCCTCTGTGGGTTATGCCTATAAAAAGCCAGTATTTGCACGCAAAATGGGACGACCATGCAGAGATAGGATTTAGACTAGTTTTCCATTTTTTAGTTTAGGTTTTTGATTCTCTTTTTCATGTAATTTTAGTTTTAATTTATGTAATTCAGAGGAGATCAGACTTTCATCGAAGAACAAGAATGAAGCTTGAGCTGAGAGTGACACCGGTGTAAGGTTTCTTTCATTTCTTTGATCGTTATGAAATCGAATCTATGTTCTTTATTTGTATGTACTTCTTTTTAGTTTTCTTCTTCTTCTTCTTTTCTACTTCACTTTTCTTTTTGGTACAATTGTCTTCCAAGTGAGTATAAAAGCATCGAAAGAGCCTTGCCTTTGCGAGTACCACCGATAGCTCATGACGATGGAATTGAGTCTCTCTCTGTCTCATTTCATGCTTAAGTTGTCTTGATGATGTAATGTGGAAGAGACCAATACTCAACTCTTATGGGCTATGCGCTGATTGCCTCCACTTCAAGGTAACATCTTCGCTAAAGACTCAAGGTAAGCTTTTGGTGAAAAGAAGATAAGTTATTGTTTTTATTTCTTTTCTTTTATTTCTGTAAATTAAATCACCAACACCATATCTTCCAAATCACTTCTTTCCCAACTCATTTGTACATAGTCGCTTTCTTTCCCATTTCTTTGTAAATAGTCATTCTCCATTCTTTTCCACTTTCTCATTCTACCATTTTCTCTCTAACCTTAACATAACTCGTTTTTATTTTCATTTCTTAAAACAAAGAAGAACTTTCGTTTTGTCTTCATTAAGATTTCAATAAAGAACCGTGAACGCTTCCATCGCAAAACCCTCCTTGTGGATCACGACCCGCATAGCCACTTGCTATAGCGGTAAGAATTGAGCACTTGCACATTTTTATTCTTAGGTCTAAAATTCTGTATTTTGTGTGCAGGTAAAGCTTCAATCAAATTTTGGCGCCGTTGCCGGGGAGGTAACGTTTTTATTGAAATCTGAATTTTTATTGAAAATTTTTTAGAACTAAAACGAATTTTCTTCTCTGTTGCAGGTTATAGGAAAAGCAAAGCAGGAAATTAAGATTGCAGTAACATACAAGTGGTCTTGGGCCTCTGCTCTAGAAAGCAGAGACCAAGGGCCCTCTGATTTGCCGCGTTTTTGCGGCCAAAGCCGCGGATCCGCGGCAAAGAAGAGTTGACTACTAATAGGTTTGTGCAGGGTTGCTTGCTTTGCAAAAACATAGCTTGCTGCAACTTTATTTCTTATATTCCATCACCATAAACCTGCTAATAAACCAACAATGAAATACTTGTTGAAAAAGATAAAAAAATTTGATTAGACGTTTGCATTTTAGGCACGTGTCTTTTCAATTCATTTATTTTTACTGTTGAAGAGTGCTGGAGCAAGGTACGTTCGCATTGCATGTAGAATAGGACTTATCTCTTGGTTGATTTTCATTGCTTTGAGTGAATCTTATTTACATATCTTGTACACTTGCACAAACTTATCTTAAGGGCACTAACCCATAACAAGATAAGGTGGGGATTTAATCACCCTTCCTTAGTCCAAAAATCATATTCCAAGCACTCACTAACCCAAGCCTAACTAAAAATGAGTAGACGTTGGCCCTAGGGACATCTCTGACTCAATTAGGAGATTATCCTAGGGGGGAAAGGTGTTGGAATTTGACTCCTGCAAAATCAGTGTCGAGGAAAGGGATTAAGGGCCGAAAGCCCGAAGGTTAGTGGTTATTTAATTAAGGAACGTCTTTGACAGAAAACCTCCCACCAACCTTGCCCTGACCTGGCTTATTAGCTTGTGGTCAAAGTCTGCATTAGACCTCCCGTGGACAGTCTAATCAGTTAGGAGTCGTCTAGGTCATAGGTCTACCCTAACTTAGTTAGAATTTTCTCTTTTTATTTGTTTGCTTACTTGTTTGTCTTTTCTTTCTTTTTTGTATTCTATTGTGTGATATGGCTTATAATAATAATTTTTTCAACTTTAATAATAATCCATATTACACACCGAGTTCATTTTCGGATATTACCAACCCAGCATATCATGACTTTAACCAACCTAGTGTGCCGGATTGGTCTTATCCGAATCAATATAACCCATGCCCCCAATCTAATAACTATAATTTCCATAATAATTTCAACTCTTCACCGAGTCAGTGGGGATTCACCTCCCCCGAGCATAATTTTCAACCAACTTGTCCCCCTTATCCACCTAGTCCACAATATCCCTAAGAGTCATACTCAGTTCCACCAGTCCAAAATAGAAAACCATCAATTTTGGAAAGGAGTATGCGTGAGTCCAAACAACAATCACAAAATCTGATGGACTCACAATTTCACTACCACTTTCAAGACAACACTTCATCTTTTCATCAAAACAATGAATCCATCAACTATAAAAAGATGCTTGAAGCCATGACTCATGCTCAAAATGCTCAAAATCGTGACATAGATATGATGGTCGAATCTCTACGTTCTCACCGTTTGACCAGTTCTAATGTCACTAACCATTCTGTTAGAGCCGAAGAGTCATGTAATTTTGGAAATCAAGGTTCCATTTTTTGAACAGTCATTTGAACTTGCCCAAACTCCAAATAATATTGATAGTTTGGCAAGTTATCCCTTGCCTGAAATCGAACTTGAAAATGAATATGATCATGAACCCCAACTTAGGGATTCAATTTTACTTCCTGATTCATTAATGACTCCGGTATCTTCACCTGATTTTAATCTTTTCCCAAGTCAACATTGGATCCTGTGTCAATTCATCATGAAATTGAATCACCCATTTTTGATGATCATATTGAACTTGACCAATTTTACACTTTTGAAAATCCTATTGACAAATTGGCAAGTTCTCATTTTTTTGATATTGAACTCAATGAGATATGTGACCTAGATTTTCAAATCTGTGATCCAGTTCAACTTTCTGAATCAATCTTGACTCCTGTTTTGTTACCAAACTTGAGTGATATGTTAGAGTCAGTTTTGATTCCCCCACCTATCATTCCTGAACATGAATCACCAATATTAAGTCACATTCCATTGTTGGAAAATCAGTGTGGACTTGACTTTCAACTTCTTGACTTGGACACACTCCCTGAACCAATCTCGACTCCTGAGCCTTTACTTGACTTAAGTCATCTTCTTGAGTCAGTATTAGTTCCTATACCTCCTGAGTCCAAGTCAATCATTCTATCATTTCATACTCCATTTTGGGACAAGATGGTTGACAAATTTGACTCTGAAATCAATTATGGAATTTGAAAATTAGATGGGGTCAAATACTTAATAAAAATCCTTCATGGATACACAATTTTAATGGGTTATATTAGTGAAATTTCTGGTGGGTTCCTCCGAACCCAACGAAAAGTCGATTGGGCCGCATTTCGTGGACCAATCAGACCACCACCAGAAGCACCACCTTAAGGTAACATTTTTCTTCCCTTTCTTCTTTTTCATGCATCTATGCATTAATTTATACATTGAGGATAATGCATGAGATAGGTGTGGGGGAGGGTCTAACATAACTTAGTTTTTTTTCTTTTTATTAAAAATAAAAAATAAAAATTAACATTTTCTTTACTTTTAAAAAAACTTTTTGAAAATAGAAACAATATTTTGACATATTTTTTGTAAGAAATTAAGTTAATTTTAAGGAATAGGAAAATCAAAATTAGGATTTCTTATACTTGGTCAAAATAAGATTATTTGTTTGATTTTTAGGGTTAGGAAGAAAATTTGTCAAAGTAATTTAGTCTTGATCTTTACCTTGATGAAATATGCACACTTCATACACTTACACACTTAGGGTTCAAAAACAAAGATTCTTATGCCTTATATATATATATATATATATATATATATATATATATATATATATATATATATATATATATATATAAAGAAAAAAGAAAAAATATGAACGAATCTAATTGTTGATTAGCTAGGTACTTTGGCCTAAGCAAGCCTTAGTATTTATGCGAAAGATGATTAGATAAGTTTAAGAAAAAAAATATATAAAATTTTCTGATTAAGCTGGGTATTTGTGCCTAATAAAGCATAAGTATTCACGCCTAAAAGGGGTCCATATAATAAAATCCTTAGTTTTGTGGCCTTGTTTGCTCGAGTCCTTAAGTCCTTGGGGTGTTTTCTCACCCGGTGCCCTAAGACTGTTTGGTTTGGGAGTCATCGATTAGAGGCTCGTTACATGGGCAGATTAGAAAGTCTAATAGAACTAAGGAATAATACCACAAAAAAAAAGTATATATAAATAAATAAGGCATAAGAGTTAGAGTAGTCAAAATTTTCACAGTCACAAGTGCATATGACTTAGAGTAAAGTAATAGACTAGATGAGAAGTACAATTTGACTCCTTACTTTAATTGATAACAAATTTCTGAATAGAGACTAAGTTTGGGAATGAAAAATTCAGTTTTCCTATAACTTATAGATTGCTTAGATCTTACAATTATATTTCAAATATTTTTCCCTTTCAAAATGCTTTTCGAAAATACTAACTCTTTATTTCCCTTTCTTTATGGATTTTGTGGGTGCAATCCACTGAAAACCCTCACGAGACAAAACTCGTCCTCTAGGGGAAACCTAGAGGTTTAACGGCTTGTTGCACATGCTTAGTGCAATCGCGTGACCTGCGAAAGTGGTCTAATAATCCTTAGTATAGTTTAGTTGTTTTGCTCGAGGACGAGCAAAAGATAGGTATGGGGGTGTGATTGGTCGCTAATGTTGCATATTTAGTATCATATTTTCATACTTGTTATAGAATAAAACTTTACATTCTCCTAATTAATTGTTTGATTTATTTGCAGGCCCATTCTTTAAGGAGATGAAGAGAAATGAGCCCAAAGCCCACCAAAATTCTGAGTTAAATCAGAATTAATTCGAGCTCACTGAATCAGGGCAAAATCAAGAGGTTGAGAACCGGTTGAGAAGAATCCTCTCAGAATCGATCAGTTAAAGCCAAGAATCCAAGGCCATTTCGTCACAATACGAGACTCAAACTGAAAAACCAACTGAAGATAAAAGCAGAAAGCGAATTCGGGGAGACCCACCAACAGGGTGTGGCCACCTGGCCACACCCTGGCCGCGGAAAATCGGCCAAAGCCGCGTTTCCGCGGCTTGGTTGGAGAGTTAGGGGGAGCGTTTGCTCCCCCGATCTCCCCAGGATCCTCCTCGTGTGGGTTATGCCTATAAAAAGCCAGTATTTGCACGCAAAATGGGACGACCATGCAGAGATAGGATTTAGACTAGTTTTCCATTTTTTAGTTTAGGTTTTTGTTTCTCTTTTTCATGTAATTTTAGTTTTAATTTATGTAATTCAGAGGAGATCAGACTTTCATCGAAGAACAAGAATGAAGCTTGAGCTGAGAGTGACACCGGTGTAAGGTTTCTTTCATTTCTTTGATCGTTATCAAATTGAATCTATATTCTTTATTTGTATGTACTTCTTTTTAGTTTTCTTCTTCTTCTTCTTTTCTACTTCACTTTTCTTTTTGGTACAATTGTCTTCCAAGTGAGTCTAAAAGCATCGAAAGAGCCTTGCCTTTGCGAGTGCCACCGATAGCTCATGACGATGGAATTGAGTCTCTCTCTGTATCATTTCATGCTTGAGTTGTCTTGATGATGTAATGTGGAAGAGACCAATACTCAACTCTTATGGGCTATGCGCTGATTGCCTCCACTTCAAGGTAACATCTTCGCTAAAGACTCAAGGTAAGCTTTTGGTGAAAAGAAGGTAAGTAATTGTTTTTATTTCTTTTCTTTTATTTCTGTAAATTAAATCACCAACACCATATCTTCCAAATCACTTCTTTCCCAACTCATTTGTACATAGTCGCTTTCTTTCCCATTTCTTTATAAATAGTCATTCTCCATTCTTTTCCACTTTCTCATTCTACCATTTTCTCTCTAACCTTAACATAACTCGTTCTCATTTTCATTTCTTAAAAACAAAGAAGAACTTTCATTTTGTCTTCATTAAGATTTCAATAAAGAACCGTGAACGCTTTCATCACAAAACCCTCCTTGTGGATCACGACCCGCATAGCCACTTGCTATAGCGGTAAGAATTGAGCACTTGCACATCTTTATTCTTAGGTCTAAAATTCTGTATTTTGTGTGCAGGTAAAACTTCAATCACTTGCTCAGACTGGATTTTAGATTCCCGTCACGAATTAAGGCCATTAAGGAATTTAAGAGCAGCTTTGAGTTTTACGCCATTAATGGAGGCCATTGGAGAGCCTATAAATAGGCTAAGTGTCTCTTAACAGTCATTCATTTTGACTGTCCTCCTCCTCGAGCGTGAATCTTGAAGTATTTTCAGAGTTCTTAGAAGAACCCAAAGCTTTAATGCTTTTTCGAAATCTTCTTTAAAGATTATCACTGTCAAGTGATTCTAATGTTGAAAAGCATCATTTCTTTCTCTAAAATTGTTATTGTCGCATCCTGATGGATGACACTTTCCTTTAAAGATCCTTTCTTCAGGTAGGAAATGGTTTTTGCCATTGTCACAGCTGGTAAGACACCGTCTTCTTGAAGCTTTGCTATCGCTGATCATGACGAGACACTGTCTCTTAACTTCTTTCTGAAGTTTTCAAAGCTTCTTTTGAAGTTAGAAAGTCGATTTAAGATCCATGAGTCCATGCTTGATTTACAAACATGACTCTCTCGTTAATGGGTAGGACGCGAATTTGGTGATTTCTGAGTCCCGATCTTTTTGATGCGATTTTTGCGTCCTAACATGTTTCACATTATGTGAACTTGGATGTGAGTTAGCGAACTTTGCATCCTAAGATCTTAAACGCGGGTCCCATTTATAAGTTCCGCGTTAAGCTTCAAGACTTAGAAATTTTTCTAAGTCTGAAGCTCAAACGCGAGATTTATATGCGCCTCGTGTTTCAACCATTGGACACGGGTCTTGTGTTGAGCCTCGCACTCAATATCTTGACCTGTTTTCTGTCTTTATGAAATTAACCCCCTGGTTTTCTCTTTTCGTAGGCCTCGGCTATATCAACGGTGCTGACTCCACTGTCTCCTTCTACTTGTGGAAGACAGCTGTATTCACTGAAGCTAACAAGAACAGCAAGTTCATCCAATCGGCAGCCATTCTGGAAGTCAAAGCTTCTCTTCAGAGATGGCATCAAAGAGGGAGGAGGAGATCAGTATGATCTCGAATCCTTCCTTCACCAATCTTGTTCAGGGAAACAACCACAACAAAGAACCTATGCTCGTTTGACTACTTTCTGGTAGCGAGATCTTTCATTAAGCGAAGGATTATGGCCTTATGAGAGAGGAGGACTTTCACATAGTTGGTCGGTGGAATAAGAATGTTCGACTGCAATTCAACCTCGAGAAACGCTATTGTTCTTAAGAGGAGAGGAAGTGGAGCTACTATTTCGGGCTACCGTCAACAATGCATACTTAAGGAATCTCCAATATTTTAAGAAGCGAGTACAATCTCTCGCTAAGCAAGAGTGTCTCTTTGTTTTCTTTTTTATAACACTTCTATCGTATTAAATAAGAGAGTATTTGCATCACTTTAAAATTTCGATAAAAAAAATAAAAATGATGATTTTGCCTTCTTCTTTGTCTTGACTTTCCTTTTGTGTTTTGAAAATCAGATAAATGAAATGATCACTTTTGACTTTCTAGAGTAATGATTATCTTAGTAGCTCAAAGCTTTGAAATTCCGTTTAAGAAATTTGAAAAAATTACTGTCAGAGGTGTGATGTTAACTTAACAGAAGTTGAATTCGTGATTTGAACAAATTTTGTAGACTTGTTGTGAGAATAAGAAGTGGAATTAAATCCACTGGGGATTTATTGAAATTTTTGCCGTCAGAGGTGTGATGTTAACGTGACGGGTTAGGATTTGCAATTGGAAGTAAATTGAATTGTTAAAGATGCGATATTAACTTGATAAGGATGTGGACGCTAGAGGTGTGATATTAACTTAGCATCAAAGAGATCTCATTTTCATTAAGAAAATCGAGAAGATTGTTGTCATAGGTTTAACATTAACTTAACAACAAGGTAAATGTTAGAGGTGTGATATTAACTTTGCATCAAAGAGATCTCATTTTCATTAAGAAAACTAAGAAGATTGTTGTCATAGGTATAATGTTAACTTAATAGCGAGGTGAATGCTAAAGGTGTGATATTAACTTAGCATTTGATATCTCGGCTTTGATAAGAAAGCTCGAGGGTGGATCATTGTTATAAGTGTAGTATTAACTTAAAAGTGAAATAGATGCAAAGGTGTGATATTAACTTAGCATTGAATGTCTCATTTTCGGTGAAAAATTGAGAGAACTAATATCATAGGTGTAGTGTTAACTTAATAGGAATTTATATTGCCATATGAGCAATTTTGGTCAGAGGTGTAGTATTAAGTTGACCGAGAGATTCTGCGATTTGACCTATTTTGTAGACTTGCCATCCTATTGAAGAGGATTGGCAAGTTGAAATTTTATCCACAGGGGATATTGAAAAACTATTGAGGTATAATGTTAACTTAACAGTGGGGTATGCCAGAGGTATAATATTAATTTGACATGTGTGATTTGTAATTATTTTACCAGGAAAACAATTACAACATCTTTTGAGGCCTCACCATTCCATGAACGGGAATTGGTAAGAGATTTTGGAGGAAAAATTGGGAGCAGGTCCCTCAGGAATTTTAGCAAACTCTCAGCTATCAACGGATTTGGTATGCCTTTACTAACTACCGTTTTAGTTAGGCTAGCCATGTTGTTTCCCTCAGCATGATGAGTTATTGAGGATTTTCTATGGGACTTAAATGCCAACTACTTCCTCTGTCCTTTAGCCATCGGAGGCGTCAGGTGTAATGTAGATGTACTAGAAAAGAGTAACAAGATTAAAATCAAAGTTTCACACTTTGTCTCTTTGATATTAATATCATGCATGGTGATGTTAATAATGTTCGGTCGGCTCAACATCAATCGACCGTGACATTATCCGTTGAAGGAAGAAGCTCTTCTTTGACACTTCCAAACATCTTGGATCTGGATGCTTTGATCAGAGGTGTAATGTTAACCTGATCTGAGAAGAGTGACAAAGTTAAAACTGAAGTTTCGCACTTTTGTCTCATTAATATGAACATCATGCATGGTATGTTAATAATGTTCGATCGACTCGGCGTCGATCGATTATGATATGATCCGTTGAAGAAAGAAACTCTTCTTTGGCGCTCTTCCAAACATGTTGGATCTGGATGCTTTGATCAAAGGTGCAATGTTAACCTGATCATGAGAAGAGCACCGATTAATGGTAGTAGTTCTTTAAGAATCTGTCGTTGATCGGCATCATGAGCGTATCGTTCGTCTGGAGTTGGAACTTTTCTTTTGTCTTATGAGTCATGACCATAGGTCATCTAGTTACTAAGACAAGGTCGTCTTTCTTGAAAATCCGTTCTCTGACTTTCTTATTGAAGGTCGAGGGAAGAAGACGCGGTCTCCCTTTTGTTTAAAGTTGGGTTCTTTGAGTGACGGTGGAGAGTGATTCTTATTCTTCGTTGACCGGTTGACTGTTTAGCTTCTCTAAGATACTCTTAAAGACTAATCAGGGAGAAACTCAATTTTTAACACATGAAATGTTTAAAGTCCACTAACTACTCCCCTTTTTCCTCTTCTTCAAAAATCCTCTCTCTGATCCGAAAAGAATCTCCCTCATCATAGATACTCAGGATATTTATAGGGAGTCATAGGGGTATGATCATCCTCTAAAATCCCTTCATAAGAGGGATTAACTCCCCATTACGTGGGGAGTTAATTAACCCAGTAATGGGGGTCCGTTATAATAGAAACGCGGGTCTCGCGCTGACGCGGACCTCACGTTACTTGTTGTAGACGCGGGCACTCAGAACGTGGAGTTTCTCAGACTCACATTTGAAGTGAGACGTAAGGTTTCTCAGACCCGCATTTGAAGTAGAATGCCAAGTTGCCCAGACCCGCACTTGAAGTAAGACGCAGGATTTCTCAGACCCACGTCTAAAGTGAAACGCCATGTTGCTCAGACCGCGCTTGACATGGAACGTGGAGTTACTCAGACTCGCGTTGGTCAGAACACGGAATTACTCAGACCTGTGTTGAACGCGGGTTTACTCATGCCCGCATCTAAAGTATTCATGCTTCTCTGGACACCAGGTCTGCGTTTCAGTTTAAAACGCAACCTTCGCGTTGAAGTGAGGTTCGCGTCAAATGAATTGTCCTTAGTGATTTTGGATAGCCTACAGTATTAAAACTCAAACATGGGGCTAATTGCATTAGACTCGCATTCAAACAGATAAAGCATGGGCTCATATGAAGCCCACGTCTAAAGTTCACATATATGAACATTTTCTAAACGGTGAGACTCGAACGCGAGTTTCATAATGGGACTCGCATTAGAGCTCGCCAGATGTGCGTCCAATTCATAGAAACGAAAGTCACATTTACAAGGCAAAAATACAAAGATCATCAGCTCCGCGTTCTACTCATCAACGCGAAGGTCGCGTTTATAAATCAAACGAAAGCCTGTAAGCCCCGCGTTGATTGTTCAACTTCAAAAGAAGTTTTTGAACTTCAAAAGACAAAGCTCTTCGTATTCCTAACAATGGTGAAAGCAATTTACTTACCAGAAATGGGGGCCTCCTGAAGAGAACCACCCTCGGTGGTCGGCGTAGCGGTGGCGCTTGAGGAAGCAGTGGTTTGCTTGCCTTTCTGAGACATGTCCACGGTAAGAATCTTCGAAGAAGATGGAGGAAAAGATCGAGGCTTTTTAGGTTCTATAAGATACTTAAAAGCTTTGAAGAAACTCAAATGCGAGTTTAGATTGAAGATGAACAGTCAAGTGTTTTAACTGTTGAAAGACCCGGGTCTTTTATAGACCTCCCAACGGCCGAGATACGCGGTGCAAATCTTGAGCTCAAATTGAGCTGACGTGTGGCACTGAGGAGACCCGCATTTCGGATGACATCCGCATCCAGAATGATCCAACATAACCTTCACGTTTCAAGAAAATGAGGCACGTGTCCAGAAGCGTTTAACGTGACCTCTGTGTTCCATGAGATTCGCGTCTAAAAAAAGGTTAACATGAGGCTCACGTCCAAAAGCATCCAATGTGACCCTCGTGTTTCATGAGAGTCGCGTTTCAAGCTAGATGACAGTCACATCTCAATGACAGATGAAAGTCGCGTCTTCAACCAATGAAGGAGAGTTACGTCTTCCCTTTCCAACACACGAGTATGTCTCTGCTTCTATAATCAATTCAACAGTACATTGGCAAAAGCAATAGACAACTCTACCAGTTCAACAGTAGACCAACAAACAAATATGAGCTCAGATAAGTTCCAAACTGTGTATCTAGATACTCACAATGATCCTCTCTGGAGGCTTCAAACAGTTCAACAGTACATTCACAAAGACCAAAATTCAGACAAGATCAAAGTTCAGGACATCTTAAAATATTACCAGTCCATCATGAGAGTCCAAATCAATGTGAAGTCCAAAGTATTCTAAAATCCATCCCAGTCAACATCAGAGTTTCGAAAAGTTTGGAGGGTGCTCTAAAGACTATCTAAAATCACTGAAGATAAGTCCTCAGATACAGCCTCACTTCAACGTGAAGTTCGCGTTTTCAATACAAACGCGGACCTCATGTCTAATTGTAATTGCAGATCTTAACCAGACCTGCATCTTAGTTCAAATGCGGATCACAACCAGACCCACATCTCACCTCAAACGCGGATATCAGCTTGACCCACATTTCATTTCAAACGCGGATCCCAGCCAGACCCGTGTCTCAGTTCAAACATAGATCACAGTCAGACCCGCGTTTTATCTCAAATGTGGATCCCAACTAGACTCGCGTCTCAACTCAAATGCAAGCCTGCGAGCTTCGCTTTCTACAATAGAATAAAACCCGTGAGGGTCGCATTTCTGTTGTAACTGCCCCATTATTGGGTTAATTAATACCCACGTAATGTGGGGAGTTAATCCCCATTATGGAGAGATTCTAGGGGACAATTTTACCCTTGAAAATTCCTATAAATAGCTATGAAAGCTATTGAACAGGGGATGGTTTTTTTAAGAAAGAGGAGTTAATAGCTAAAAAGTTCAAAAATTTTGAGCATTCAAAAAAAGAGAGAGAGAAAGAGAGAAATTTCTTCTTCAAAAGAAAACTCCAATACTTGTCGTGTCCAAATGGAGTTATTTTTGTATCCTTAAAACGATCTCAGAGAAGCTTGTCATTCGATCAGTCAACGGAGAATAAGATTCACTCTCCATCACCATACGAAGAACCAGCTTTAAACAAAGAGAAGATTCAAATATCCTCCCTTCTTTTATAACTGGATTGTATTTGTTGTAATTTTCTTCGCAATTAGTAAGAATCTTACTTCATATTTTTCCGACCAAACAATTACAGGCCCTTGATGGCTGCTAAGAACAGCGAACCCTTATGGCTAAGCTTCTCTCACGAATCTCTCACCTAGATGAATTACATCCTTAAGAATTACAAATTCATTGGTTTACATTGAAGACCACCCCCAAGCGGTTATTTATAGACCATAGAACTCTCCTAGTCCTAAATAAACTTCATCAATATGAACAATCACCGCCTCAGAATAAAGAAAAACCGAATCCAACTCGAATCTGGAAATAGATCTAGCAAAGGAAACTACCAGACCCAATATTAGTCGATTAGGCCAGGGTATTAGTTGACAAATAGTATGTATTAGTCGAGTAGGCTCAAATACTAGTCGACTACTCTGACAAAATTCGAGAACTCTAACACTCTGTTGGCCAACCTTGTAGACTATATAATGTATTAGTCGACTAATCCATATGATTAGTCAACTATACATAGTATTACTCGACTAGTAATGTGCACAGTTCCTCGTTCATATCCATTTTTTGATTTTCAAAGTTTTGTCTACCTGCACGACGTATTCCAGTCACAATTCCTAATAATCTTCCCCTTGACTCGAATACGCCCACGTTCGAGAATAATAACCATGCTTCATGTGCTCGCATCCACACACAAATGAACAAATTTTGAATTTTTCTCCATCTCACTCCTTCTTCTCTATAACCTTCTAATGGGGTTCACAACTTGATTAGGTCAAATAAGTTCAGGCCCAACTTAAACTTTATCAACCAACGATCTTCTTGATCTACACAGGATTTATGAGAATTTTCTCCACTATAAGAGCAATGATCTAGAGTTTCTTGTTGCGTGCCTAATCCCAATCTCTCTTGAGGGTACAACTGAAATTTAAGCTTGAAACCATCATAGTCTCCGATTATTTCACAACTGCCGCTTTCGAAGCCTAGGATAACTACATGCCACAAGCTATAACTTTCAAATTTCACAATATACACATTGCCAATGTTTGGCCTGAAACTTCACATGGGCCTCTTTGGAGACTTTCATAAGATCACCTTCAGAAGTGAAATTGCACCCTTCCTCTAGGAATCCAAGAGAGATGAGATTATACCTAGAATCGAGAACATAATGAATGCCTTGAAAAGTAGTGATGCATCCATCATGAGAACAAAACTGGATTGTTCTTTCGCCAATAAACTTGCTTGTAGCAGAATTTTCTATGAAAATATCTCCCCATTGAACCGAAGTGTGTGCAGAGAACATCTTCCTATTGAAACTGATGGGCTGTGAACATCTAGAGTCAATAATTCATATATCTTTTTACCAATTGATTTGTTTATAAAGATAGAAAATCGCACTTATTTTCATCTTCTCTAGTCAGTTTAGTGACATTAGTATCTATTTGTTTCTTCTTTCGAAGCTAACAATCAGTTCTAATATGCCCTTTTGTTATAATAGTTGCACGTCAAATTTTTATGTCTCGAGTTACTCGTGGAACTTTCATTATTACTCTTCTCTCTTGAATAATGAACTTACCAAGAATCATCATGATGAGACTCACTCATTAATTGGGTGTTAATTTTGTCCTTGTTGAGCAGATACTCCTTGAGCTCATTGACCTTGATTGTTGACTTACCTCCATAGATGATAGCTTTTCTAAAGCTCTTATATGAAAAAGATAAAGAACATAGTAATAGAAATGCCTGATCCTCATCTTCTATCATAACCTCTATGTTCTAAACCATTGATAATAATAGAGAAAAATTCTGTAATGTGGACTTGATAGGTGCACCTTCATGCATGCGGAGAAAGAGAAGCTACTTTAGATCAACCAATTCACCAATGACTTCTTCAGATAGTGGTTCTGGAGTCGCTCCCATAACGAGGATGTTGTTTTCTCTGTAGAAAACTTATCCAACACTTCGCCTGCCAAGCAAAGCTAAATATCCGTCAAGGCTTTCTCATCCAACTCCTCCCAAGTTTCTTCGTTCTTGTCTTAAGGCTTTTTCTCTCTTCCCAGTAGTGTTTTTTCGCTCTGGGTTAGGATGGTATTCATCCTAATCTTCCATCTGTTGAAATTGATGACACCATCGAACTTCTAAATATCTACTTGACTGTAGACATTTTCACATTGACCTTGCTCTTATATCAATTGTTGGGAATCAATTTGTATGCTCTAATACTAATTGCTATGAATTTGTAACACCCCCACGACCGGATCGGCTAGGGTGGTGCAGTGAAGACTAACACAGAATCTACTAGGGTAACGAGAAGAATTTAAGAAGAAGATATTCCAATGTAGATAGAAAGCCAACGCAAAATATAACATAGTTCCATCGATTAAACAGATCGTTTGTACGTCCACGGAAGAAGGGCAAGAAACTTTATTAAAACTTTGCAATAAAAATTACTTACACCTCTCGCTGAGAAGATTACAAGCCCTTGATGGCCGCCAGGAACAATGAACCCTTATGACTAAGTTTTCTTACGAATCTCTCACCTAGATGAATTACACACTTAAGAATTACAAATTTATTAGATTACAGGCCACCCCATGGGGTTATTTATAGACCATAAAATTCTCTTTGTCCTAAAACAAACTTCAATACGAACAATCACCGTCTCATAATAAAGGAAACCCAAATCTAACTCAAATCTAGAAACATATCCAGAAAAGGAAACTATCAAACTGGACATTAATCGACTAGGCTAGGGTGTTAGTCGACTAATACCATATATTAGTCAACTAGGCCCAAATACTAGTCGACTACTCTGACAAAATTTGAGAACCCCAATTCTCTGTTGGCCAACCTTGTCGACTATACAGTGTATTAGTTAACTAATACATATGATTAGTTGATTATACTTATTATTAGTTGACTAGTAATATGCATTGCTCCTTGTGCTCGTCCGTTATTTAATCTCTGAAGTTTTGTCTACCTTCGTGACGTATTCTAGTCACAATTCCTAATAATGTGAGGGTATTTTATGGAAGTGTTAGGGTATTAGATGGGAAGAGATCCTAAGTATGAATTCAAAAAATCTCAATTAAAGCCCCAAATGTTGTGAGTAATTTTCTAAGAAACTAATCCAC
Organism: Agave tequilana; assembly: GCA_038442645.1. Lineage (NCBI taxonomy): Eukaryota > Viridiplantae > Streptophyta > Magnoliopsida > Asparagales > Asparagaceae > Agave > Agave tequilana. The sequence continues at coordinate 562,901 of JAVJIF010000666.1, forward strand.
GCATCAAATTTGAGGAGATGAGAAAAGTCAATCACAGAAAATCCAACACAAACATAGAGACTTAAGTGAAAAATCTGAAAGGGAAAAATCACGGAGAGAGGGAGAGAGATTTCCACTATAATAATATCTATTACAATGGTGTTCTCTAGTGTGCTAGGCTTTTTGGGCTCAATTATTCTTCCCGCTTTCGCGTTGGAAGAAATCTACTATTTTACAGGTAGTATCTGCTAGATAAGGCTGCAGTATCCAGCTCTGTTTAAACATTCAACTGCTTATCTCAGAGGTGGTTAGAACTATACATCCTAATTTGAACTGGTTAAGCAAGGATCCATTTTTATCTTGTAGTCTGCGTCCAGTTGTTGATGTGGTTGATGTGTTTCTTTGTTGCAACTGCCGAGTTCAAATAGAAATTTGGCTTAGAGATATGAATTCTCACAGCTGATTCTATCTCTTTCTTCTAACTATCTGAACTGTTTGGAATTTGAATTGAATGAAGACTCCCACTCAGAGGTTCTGGAAGCTTTCAAGTGCCGTGTATTTGTATGGTGCTGGATGGACACGTGGCGTAATCTCAAAGAGGTCAGAAACTGACAACTACATGTATATATGTTGTTTATATCTCCATGTTGATATAGATTCTAAGCTTTGTTCTGTTTTATTTTTATTAATCTATTTATATATGCAGGTGGAGCTTAACATCTCCTCTGTATATATATTTATGATGCGTTATGTAAGGGAGCTTAACATTTCCTCTCTATATTGCATGTGTGCTTGCATGCATGAGAGCTTAACATCTCCTCCCTTGTAATGCACGTATGCAGGGGGAGCTTAATATCTCCTCTTTTCACACACACACACACACACACACACACACACACACACACACACACACACACACACACATATCAGGAGAAACCTTGTGATTGACAATTTATTTTTATTTTTATGATTGTACACATATTTTGCATATTTATTAATATAGCCTCACATTTATTATGTAATAAACTCTGCAATTAATTCGTCTTAATGTCTGATTTTTGCAGGTGATTATTAATAGAGAAGGAGAGAAGATAATAACAAATCTTGTCCAACTAAATTGGATTTTGGATGATTTAATTTATAAATTAAGGATTAGAATGCATATACTGAAGATCCTAATATCAAGCCGAAAAGCCAATTGGATTATATGGGATATCAGAAGAATCAAAACAACACGCTCCACGATTTGGCACTCTGGCCAAATCCCTGTCACGAAAATGCAGTCAGAGCCGCGTTTTCGTGGCTCTGTTAAATCCGTTGGGGGAACATTTGCTCCCCCTATCTTCAGACGCTCTCCCCTTCTAGTTTTGCCTTTAAATACTGCAAATTCAGACGTGAAGAAGGGCACCACTCCAGCAGAGAGCTAGGATCAGGATTTTCATTCTTGTTTAACTTAGAATTTTTGTTTTTCTTTTTATGTAATTTTTTATTTCTTTGTAAACTTAGATTAGAGAAGAAATTCATGTTAAAAGGAGATACGATTGTATTGAGAAGTGACACCAATGTAATTTTCTTTTCTTCTTGCATCATTTCTCAATTTAATCCTAAGTCTACTTTTCTTCTTATTTTTACATTACTTTTTGTGTTTGATTATATATATCTAAGTGAATCTAGTAGCATCGGAATCACCTTGCCTTTACGAGTATCACCAATAGTTCATGATCATGGATTCCTTCTTTATAATGGTCATATCATTTCATACTTGCTCTTAGAAGTCTTGATGATGTAATATAGACAGGGACTGAATCTGATCTTATAGGTTATGCGCTGATTGATTAGACGGAAAAGGGTGTACTAATTATGTAGTAAATGTGTTTGATGTACCCTTTCTTGTCTCCGCTATAGCATAGAGCTATACCGAGTCGGATCTCAGGGAGAGCTCGCGATAGAAGCTTTAACGTATGGTAGTAAAGTGATAAAACTAGTATTCTTCTCTTGATTATAAACTTAGTGAAGCAAATGCAAAAGAAACCAAAAGAAGATGGATATGTTCATGTGGAAGTGGAAAAGAAATCAAGAAGTGATGTGGATATTGTATTCACAAGAAAAGAATAAGAAAACTTAAAGAAAGTGATCCAAGACTAGATTACCTTGCTAGCTTGCCAAAGCTTACCAAACTCCTTGATAATGAAAGCTTTGCCTAATGTTGTCACTCCATAGGCTTAGAATTCCTCTCACGTGTTGACCTAATTACTTTCTCATTTGCAAGATGGTGGTTTAACCATCGGAGAAGAGAAGATCATACACTTGCAAGATTAACAAAAGCAAACACCCAAGAGTTATTGAAGTGGCTAAGCTAGTGGTGAACTAGTACATGGAATGAAAATCTAGCTACAAGAAGCCATTACAAAACTAAACAAATCTAGAAGTAAATTGCAAGAATTAACAAAGCAAGTAAGAAAGCATGTAAAGAAAGCACAAGAACTAGAATCAAACTCAAGTAGAGGAATGGAGGATGGATCAATCCTTGCATAGCTTCAAGTGTCACCCTTGATTATACAAGCTCTCTCCCTCACAATCACTCTCTTTTGTAATGAAATCTAGGGATAGAGAAGAAGAGGGAACTAAAGAACAAAACCTAGAGAAAAATGAAAATTACAACACCTAAAACTAATCTCCTCTCTTCTCTGATCTGTCTCTGTACGCAGGTCCAAGTGAGGTATTTATAGGAGAACTGAGAAGCTTCTGGAGATAAGGTGGTTGCCACAAAATCCGGGGCTCAACGGCCATGATCTTGCCGCAGATTGCCGCGGGATTGCGGCCAGATCTGGGCCGTTGGTCCAGATCTTTCTGGTACAGTTCAGTTGAGAGTTGGTTAGCCACGTGGACTACTTGGATTCTCTGTTTGTTGCGCGAATCTCTCTGGATCTGGGTTTAGATTTGGCTTTATCCTTAAGCTTGGATTAATCACTTAATTAGTGGTAATTAAGTGATTATTTGAAAATCTCTCTCTTAAATGTGTACCTGCAAATATGTAGAGAAGAGGATTAAAATTCATATATTTATTTGTAATATGCATGGGGATTATGATGTAAAATATGCAATATTGGATACCAATCACACCCCCACACTTATTCTTTTGCTCGTCCCGAGCAAAACAAAGAAAAAGAAAAGAAAAACTAAGCTACAAGTTTATTACACCACTTTCGCAGGTGACGCGATTGCACTGAGCATGTGCAACAAGCCGTTAAACCTCTAGGTTACCCTAGAGGAGGAGTGTTGTCTCCTGAGGGTTTTCAGCGGATTACACCCACAAAATCCATAAAGAAAGAAGACAAATGTTAGTATTTTCGAAAACGCATTTTGAATAAGAGACATGTTTACGAACTATTTTTGCGAAAATATAAGTGATCCTAGGTCATAAGTCCACCTATAATCAATCTTTCTTAAACTTAGTATCCATGCAAGATCTTGTTATCAATTAAGGTAAGAGTTCAAAATTGGATTGAATATTTTATCTTTCATAAAAGACCTAGATAATATGCACACCGTGTAAGTGAAGATTTCTGGGATTTCAACTCCAACCATAAAGCCATTTATTTATTTATATATTTTTTCTTTTTCTCTTTTTTTTTCATCCCTTAGTTTTCTTAGGCTTTCTAATTTACCCATGTAGCGAGCCTTTAACCGATGACTCCCAAACCAGATGGTTTTAGGGCACCAGATGAGAAAACATCCCTCGGGTTTAAGGTCTCGAGTAAAAAGGCCACAAAACTAAGGGGGATTATTTATATGATCACTGTTAGGCGTGAATAATCATGCTTCTTGAGGCACAATTATCCAGCTTAATAAGTGAGATCACCGTTAGGCGTGAGTTATTATGCTTCTTGAGGCACAATTTCCCAGCTTAATAGGTGATGATTTATTTATATATATTTTTTTTCTATTTTCTTTTTTTATTTTATATATATGGCATTTTTGGTCTTTGTTTCCATCCCAAGAAATGTGTAAGTGTGAAGTGCATATTATCTAAGGCAAAAATTCAAGATAAGAATATCTCACCAATTTTACTTACTTAGCCTATAATCTCCAACAAGATCTATTACTTCAACTATGTTTAAGATGTCATAATTAAAGCTTTTTTAATCTCTAAGATACATCTTAATTTTCTTAAAAATAGATCAAAACTTTGTCTATTATTTCAAAAAGTTTTTATTTTTGTTTATTTTTTTATTTTTTTTTATTAAAGAAAAATCTAAAAGAAAATAGAAAATCTATAAAGAAAGATAAAATCTAAAAGAAAATAAAAACCTAAAAAATGAAAATTAAAAAAAAATTGAAAAATCCTATGATCCTATGTTAGTAAACCCTCCCCCACACTTATTTCATGCATTGTCCTCAATGCATCATGATATATGTATGCATGAAACAAAATGGAAGGGGAAGGAACAAAAATTACCTCAAGGTGGTGGTTCCGGTGGTGGTCGGATTGGTCCACGGAACATGGCCCAATCATTTTTTCTTTGGGTTTTCAGGAACCCACCAAAAATAGCGAAAATATGACCCACAAGAATGATGTGTGCATGGAAGATCTTTATTATGTACATGACCCCATCTAATTTCAAGATTTCCTAATAATTTCAGAGTCATTTTCATCAAGATCCTTGTCCCAGAATGGAAGATGAAATGATAGAGCAGTTGACTTGGACTCGGAAATGAAAGGAACTGATACTGACTCTGAAAGGTGATTTAGGTCAAGTGATGGTTCAGAAGTCGAAGTGAAGTCAGAAATTGTGTCCAAGTCAAGAAATGAAAACTCATGTCCACAGTCAGTGTTCAACGATGGAATGTGACTTTCTAAAAGTGATATCTCTTTACTTCCAATTTTAAGAAATTCAAGCTCATCACCGTACAATTCTTCAAAACTTAAGTCAACATCTTCCTTAAGAATTGTACAATCAGTTTCAGAAGTAAAGAGATCGAGAAAATCAAGGTCACATTTCTCATTGAGTTCAATTCCACAAGATGGAAAACTTGCCAAAATGTCAAGAGTATCTTCAGAAGTGTAGAATTGGGCAAGTTCAATATGATCCTCAAAGATGGGTGATTCCACTTCATTGTGAATTGGGAAAGGATCCAAGGTTGGCTCCGGGAAAGGATTGAAATGAGGTAAAGATACCGGAGTCATTATGGAATCAGGAAGAATGATTGAATCACAAAGTTGGGGTTCAAGATCACATTCCTCATGTAGTTCAATAAAATGTGGAGAACTTGCCAATTTATCAATGGGATTTTCAGAAGTATGGAATTGGCCAAGTTCTATGTGATCATCATAAAAGATTGGTGATTCAATTTCACAATGGATATGAAATGGATCCAATTCTGACTTGGGAAATGGATTGAAATCCGGTAAAGATGTGGAAGTCATGATTGAATCAGGAAGTAAGTTGGAATCATCAAGTGAAAGTTCAGGATCAAATTCATGTTTCAGTTCAATTTCAGGAAAAGGAAAACTTGCCAAAATATCAATTGGATCAGAAGTGTGGACAAGTTCAGGTAATTGTGCTGAAATTGAATCTGGACTTCCAAGACTACATGACTCTTTGGATTTAGAGTGGCTAGTGACATTAGAAAGAGGATGAGAATGAAGAGATTGGATCATCAAATCTATGTCACGATTTCTAGCATTTTGAGCATTGGTCATGTCTTCAAGCATCTTTTCAAAATTGATGACTTCATTATTTGGATGAAAAGATGAAGTGTTGTCTTGGAAGTGTGAGTCAAAAGTATGTGATGATGGAAAAGTGGACTCACACAAGAAATCATTATTCGGTTCCATGACAAATGGTTGTTCATAATGAAAAGGTGGAACTGAGTAAGATTCTTGAGAATATGGTGGAATTGGAGAGACAAATGATTTTTGAAGTTGTTGCTCGACTCTCTGTAAATTGGCTTCTATACTCCTTTGTAACTCAGATTTTTCTTCAATTGGTTCAGAAAAAGGAGTATATGAAGTGGACTCTGGAAATGAATATGGTGGACAAGGTGAATATGATGGACAAGGATTTTGATAATTTGACTCGGGGTACTTGAATCCCCAATTACTCGGTAAAGAGTTGAAATTATTTTGGACATTATAATTATTAGATGGGGGGTATGGGTCGTATTGATTCGGATAAGGCCAACCCGGTGTATTTGGTTGGTGCATATTATAAAACACGGGTTGGAATTATCCGAATAAGGAGTGTGTGTGACATATGGATGAAAAGAATTGTAATTATAAGCCATATCACACAATCACAAACAAACAAACAAACAAACAAACAAACAAACAAAAGAAGAAAGAAAAAAAAATTCTAACCTAAGTTAGGGTAGACTTAGACCTAGACGACTCCTAACAAATAGACTGTCCACGGGAGGTTCAGTGTAGACTCTAACCACAAGCTAATCGGCCAGGGAAGGGTAAGGTTGGTGGGAGGTTTTCCGTCCGGAGACGTTCCTTAATTAAGTAACCAGCAACCTTCGGGCTTTCGGCCCTCAACCCCTTTCCTAGACACCGATTTTGCAAGAGTTAAATTCCAACACTTTTCCCCCTTAGGATAATCTCCTAATTGAGTCCGAGATGTCCCTAGGGCCAACGTCTACTTTTTATTAAATTAGAAGCTTGGGTTAGTGAGTGCTTGGGTTGTGGTTTTCGGGCTAAGGAAAGGGTAATGACCTCCCCCACCTTATCTTATTTACGGGTATGCCCTTAAATTTGAATTGTGCAAGTGTACAAGAAATATAGCTAGGATACACTCAAAGCATGAAAATCAAGCAAGGAGTTTGTCCTAGTCTAAATGCAATGCAAACACGTACCTTGCCTCCAGCACTCTTCAACAGTAAATTTAAAGTAATTGAAAGACACGTGCCTAAAATGCAAGTGTCTAAACAATTTTTAGCAATTATCAACCAATTTTTACTGTTTTTTAATTAAGCAGGAGTACAGTGAACAACACAGGATTTCAAGTATAGAAACAGCAGTATTTTTGCAGCAACAGAGCCCTGCAGAAAATTGGAGAGAAATGCTCTCAGAAGTGCCGCGTTTCCACTGGATATGCCGCGGGTCCGCGGCTCTTCAGTGGAAGCCTGGTCTCTGCTTTCTTGAGCAGAGAGCCAGGTTCACTTAGATGTTACTGCAGTAAAGAATTTCCTGTTTTCTTCTCCTGTAACCTGCAACAGAGAAGAATAATAGTTTAGTACTTCACTTTAAACCAAAAAATACGTCGCTCTCCCCGGCAACGGCGCCATTTTGATTAGACGGAAAAGGGTGTACTAATTATGTAGTAAATGTGTTTGATGTACCCTTTCTTGTCTCCGCTATAGCATAGAGCTATACCGAGTCGGATCTCAGGGAGAGCTCGCGATAGAAGCTTTAACGTATGGTAGTGAAGTGATAAAACTAGTATTCTTCTCTTGATTATAAACTTAGTGAAGCAAATGCAAAAGAAACCAAAAGAAGATGGATATGTTCATGTGGAAGTGGAAAAGAAATCAAGAAGTGATGTGGATATTGTATTCACAAGAAAAGAATAAGAAAACTTAAAGAAAGTGATCCAAGACTAGATTACCTTGCTAGCTTGCCAAAGCTTACCAAACTCCTTGATAATGAAAGCTTTGCCTAATGTTGTCACTCCATAGGCTTAGAATTCCTCTCACGTGTTGACCTAATTACTTTCTCATTTGCAAGATGGTGGTTTAACCATCGGAGAAGAGAAGATCATACACTTGCAAGATTAACAAAAGCAAACACCCAAGAGTTATTGAAGTGGCTAAGCTAGTGGTGAACTAGTACATGGAATGAAAATCTAGCTACAAGAAGCCATTACAAAACTAAACAAATCTAGAAGTAAATTGCAAGAATTAAACAAAGCAAGTAAGAAAGCATGTAAAGAAAGCACAAGAACTAGAATCAAACTCAAGTAGAGGAATGGAGGATGGATCAATCCTTGCATAGCTTCAAGTGTCACCCTTGATTATACAAGCTCTCTCCCTCACAATCACTCTCTTTTGTAATGAAATCTAGGGATAGAGAAGAAGAGGGAACTAAAGAACAAAACCTAGAGAAAAATGAAAATTACAACACCTAAAACTAATCTCCTCTCTTCTCTGATCTGTCTCTGTACGCAGGTCCAAGTGAGGTATTTATAGGAGAACTGAGAAGCTTCTGGAGATAAGGTGGTTGCCACAAAATCCGGGGCTCAACGGCCATGATCTTGCCGCGGATTGCCGCGGGATTGCGGCCAGATCTGGGCCGTTGGTCCAGATCTTTCTGGTACAGTTCAGTTGAGAGTTGGTTAGCCACGTGGACTACTTGGATTCTCTGTTTGTTGCGCGAATCTCTCTGGATCTGGGTTTAGATTTGGCTTTATCCTTAAGCTTGGATTAATCACTTAATTAGTGGTAATTAAGTGATTATTTGAAAATCTCTCTCTTAAATGTGTACCTGCAAATATGTAGAGAAGAGGATTAAAATTCATATATTTATTTGTAATATGCATGGGGATTATGATGTAAAATATGCAATATTGGATACCAATCACTGATCGCCTCCAAATCAAGGTAAATCTTCACCAACGATCTAAGGTACGATAATCAACATAAGAGATAAGTATACATTTAGATCTTTCTTTTCTTTATTTTCATTTCTTAATTTAGAAACACTTTTAGACCGACACCTTCTTTTTTTCATTTATTTTGATCTTTACTTTTAACTTAACTTAGTACTCTTCCATTTTTCTTTTTTTTTAAAAACTAGGAAGAAAATTTTTAACCAAATTTAGCAAACTTAGAAAGAACACCAAAAGCTTCTATTGCTTTCCCTCCTTGTAGATCATGACCCGCATAACCACTTACTATAGCGGTAGTATTGAGGAACTTAGCATAATTTAATTCTTAATTTCTAGCTTCTATCATTTTGTGCAGGTTTTACCTCATTCAAATTTTGGTGTCGTTAACAGGGAGGAACGCTAAATCTTTTTAGTTTACTAACGGTTATTTTTTCTTCTTTGTTTTTTGCATATAGGGTCAAATTTTAGGAAATTATAAGCTACAGAAGATACATAGCAGCCACATGCCTCTGCTCAAGAAAGCATAGCACATGGAATTATTGGTTTGCCGCAAAACGCGACAAGCGTGACATTCCAGTTGACTACCGATGAAATTTTTTTCTAGGGGTTCTGCTTTGCAAAATATAAGTTCTGCTGCTATTAGTTTTTCTTATTATTTAACACTACTCACTGTTTCTAATTCAATAGTAAAACATTTTTTGTAATTTCTAAAAAATTGTTAGACTTTGCATTTATGGCATTTTGTCTAATTTCGTTACATTTTCATTACTGTTGAAGAGTGTTGAAGCCAAGGTATGTCTACATTGCATGTAGCATAGGAAACACTTTGGGTGATATATAGTACTTAAGTGAATTTTTTTTTTTTGCTATATACATACACAAGCGCACTAAAATGAATTAAGGGCTTAACTGATAAATAAGATAAGGTGGGAAGTTATTACCCTTCCTTAACCCAAAAACCATCTCCTCATTCACTAATCTAGCCTAACCAATACTGAGTAGATGTTGGCCCTAGGGACATCTCGGGCTCAATAGGAGATTGACTTCAGGAGGAAGTTGTTAGAGTTTGACTCAGGCCAAATAGGTGTCTAAGGTTGGGGTTTAAGAGGTAAGATTCTCGAAAACCAGTGGTTTGATGTAATTAAGACATGTTGCTCTGCAAGGATACCTCCCACTGTGTTTTGTTCCTACCGGCCGATTAACCTGTAGTCAGACTGCTACAATATACCTCTCCTGGACAATCAACTAGTTAGGAGTAGTTTATGTCTAAGGTCTACCCTAACATAAGCTAAATTTTTTCTTTCTTTTTATTTATTTGTTTGTTTGTCTTTGTATGTTCTAATTTTTGTTTGAAATGGATTATCACCATATTTTTTTCATAATAAAATGAATCCATATTTTATCCCGACCTCTTTTGATTCAGATATCACTAACCCGGTATTACATAACTTTAATGAATCAAGTATGACAGATTGTTTTATTTGACTCAACACTAGTCCCAATATTATGAATAAGACTGGAACAATCATCTCCACTCTTCACCAAGTCAGTGGGATACACCTCCTCCGAGTTATATTGTCAACCACCTTTCTAACCTTCAGGTTCATATAATTTTTTTTAGAACAACTACTTGATTAAAAATCTGACTTAGAGAAGAGTACAGAAGTCTTGCTTGAGTCTCAATGATAATTCCAAAATCCAAATTCAAGATCCTTACTCTATTTTTCAAGTCCCATCACAGCAAGAAGAACCTATTGACTTAGGAAAAAGTATGAAAAACCTAATTCAGTTTAAAAATAATTTTACCCAATCAATCAATAGGTTAGAAGACAAATAGGTCATTTGGTCAATATAAAATGATAGGAATGAAGAAACACTTCCTAACTATTTTTTGATCATTCCCGATTTTCCTAACCATATTGATAGAAACCAAGAATCATGGTGTCTTGGAGACTTTAACCAAGATTCAATTTTATCACACTAACTCGAACTTGACCAATTTCAAATCATTGACAAATTGGCAAGTTTTCATTTCAAGAAAATTGAATTTGAATGTAAATGTGACCCCGAAATCTTTGTGATTCAGTTTCAAATTTTTTATCTATGTTGACTTCAGTATCCTTACCCAATTTGGACCCAATTTCCGAGCCGACGTTGATTCCTGTACCCATAAATTGTTAGCCATGTTGTATTTTAGTTTGATGATGGTTACTCATTAATCTACATTTGATACTAACAAGTCCTTTCTAGAGATTATGTGTTTTGATTTAGGTAAAAGTATGTAGATGGATCTTTGTTGGAAGAAAGCTCAAATTGTTGTATAAAAAAAGGACATAGTGGAACTATTCTAACCCAAACACTTAAGTAAATCAATTTTACAAGAACTCTGGGAGTGATGCTAGAAGAAAAGAGCCAACAAATGGAAAATCTTTTGAAGCAAGACACTTGAGACAAAGAGCTGCAAAATCTACTTAGAAAATACCATATGAAATAAGAAAAGCTAATACAAGAAAGTTTTTTGGTGCTAAATTGCATTTGCACACTTGTGATTTTATTATGCATTTCCAATTCAAGTGTGATTTAATAATAATTTTGAAAATCTACCCAAAATATTTTAAATATTATTCAAAATATTATTTTAGGATTTTACATTGTGTTTATATATTTTAATTGTTTTTACAGAATTTTTCACAATTTTTAAGAGACATTTAAAACAAATTTGCACTTTTGCAGATCACTTGGATCGACCATCACAACACTGTGGTTGAACCAATTGATGTTGCCCATTCAATTTCAAAAAGGGGAGCAAATTCTACACTAGCTCGGATTGACCGGCAAAAAATGTTGGGTCACTCATTTTTTGACATAATTTGCACCCCAAGTCTCGGGTTGATCGCGGATCGTCCGCCTGGATGATCGATCGTCCGCTTCGTGCACTTTTGCATTGAGCTAGATCGACGGCCAGGATAGTTATTCATCCGCCCAATGCACGTTTGCACGAGGTTGGATCGACCAGTAGGTCGATCATGAGTCTGCCTCTAGCACAAGTGCACTAGGCTGGATCGACCGCCTGGTTTCTTGGGTCTACCGATGTCTGATAGTTTTTTATCCGCAACTCTCGAACAAAATCTGGATCGACTGGCTGGTCGATCAAGTGTCCGTCGATACTATTTTATCTCTTCTAGTATCTACCGATGGATTGGTTGTTGGGTTGATTGTTTTTTAAATTATGCGGAAAAATTCTGATTTTTTACTGTTTTACCAAACAATATTGTACTAGTCTGTAACAGGTATATCTTTTTTGATCGTTACATTTTTTTGTTTTTTGTGGAGTCGACCGCTGCAAGTGATGCATCATCCATCACGTGCGGCACATGCAAGTGATCTCTTATGTTGAGCTGTCACTTAGATTGACCAACCATGTCTAGCGATCGACCTGATTGACTCAAATTTTTATTTTGAGGGTATTTTTGCATGAACTTTTTTTGAGTACTTTCTCTCACATATTCTTTCATGCCCCTCTCTATAAATATTCATTCTCAATACTCTTTACATAACTTTTAAGAAAAATTCTTCAACACACTACAAACTGTTTCAAAAGCTTCTCAATTTCAGGTTTCTCACTCTTTCAAACTAAAAATTTCTTCTCTGTCTAAGAGTGATTCAAGATTTCAGTTGGTGCTGTGATTGAGACCAATTCTTCAATTTCCACTACTTTATCTCAATCTCCTCAAGAGTTCCACTTAAAGATTCTAGATTCAGCTTTTGATTTTTCATATTATTTTGCATTTAGATCTTATTGTGCCAAGCTAACTTGTGTTAATTCTTCTTGTCATTAGAGCCCCAACTCGTATTCATTTTATTATTAGTATTTGTGCTTTAATTCGTTCAAACATTAGTATAAAGAACAATCCTATCATTGTATTTGATTGTAGGTGAAGAAATCCAACCACTTGAGAAGTGGGTTGGTGAAGGTCTACACTTTTACCTGAAAAGAATGTGATTGTAAGATCTAGACTGCTAACCGAAAAGGAAGTCGGATATAGAAAGTCTAAGCTTCTACCTAGAAAAAGAAGGTACCAATAAGAGATTGGTTTGAAATCCTAGAGATGAGACCTTGAGGTAATTGAGTAAGCTGGTCAGTGGGCGAACCATTATAAATAGCTTGTCGGCTCAACTCTCTCTCTCTCTCTCTCTCTCTCTCACTCAACCTCTCTCTTTACCTAATTGTCAATTATATTTGTTCAATTATTGCTATATTGTGTTTATTATTTTTGATTATTCATCCAATCAAATTGGGTTCATTATTTGTTGCATTTAGTTTTAAAACCCTATTCATCCCCTTCTACGATTACCTACTTGACTTTCAAGAGGACAGGTAGAAATTTTAATTGATTTATGTACTGATCGTGATTTATGGACAGGAAGTGAGACTCTCTCTTCCTAAACCAAGTATTCGCTATGATTAAATCATATGACAAAGTAAAATCTAGAATCGAGTTACCGGGTGAGAGTGTAGTAACCCAACATAAGCTCTTAATTTTAGATGTCCGGATTAGAAGGAGAATTAGAAAGATTAAACGTAAGTTTGATCCTAAGACTAAGTGGTGGCGGCTAAAAGAAGGTAACCAATGAGTTTTTGTAGATCGAGTAGTATATGAAGCAGATTGAAAAGCCCAAGATGATCTAAATACAACATGGAATAAATTGCTAGCTGCATTAAAAGAGTAGCTAAAGATGTACTTGGTGAGTTACGGGGTGGTGCTCCACCATGTAAGGACACATCATGGTGGAATGAAGAGATAAAATCTGTCATTAAGATCAAACGAGACTCTTATAAAGATTTGAAAAAAATTTGTGATGGAGCGAGTTTTGAGAGGTATAAGCTAAGTAAGAAGGAGGCTAAGAAAACTGTTCAGAAGGCAAGAATTAAAGTGTACAAAGCAGTGTATGAGAATTTAGACACCAAAGAGGTTAAAAAGTATATATATATATATAGAATTGCTCGAATAAGGGAGAGAAAGACTGGAGACTTATGTACTGTGAGGTGTGTCAAAGATGAGGATTAGAAAGTTTTAGTTTGAGATGAAGAAATCAAAGAAAGATGGAGAGAGTATTTTGATAAATTGTTTAATGGTAGTTCTACTCAAGACTTGGATGACCTTACCATTCAATGTCAAGATTTGAACCATAATTATATGCGCAGAATTAGCGAATCTGAGTTAAAGAGGTCTTGAAGAGGATGAAGTCTAGGAAAACTATTGGCCCAGATGGAATTCCTATTGAGGTATAGAGATGTTTAGGAGAGGAGGGCGTGAGATGGCTAATAAATTTCTTTAATAAGATCTGACTAACTAAAAAGATGCTCAATGAGTGGAGGTAGAGTACCTTAGTACCTCTCTATAAGAACAAGGGTGATATGTAGAGTTGTTCAAACTATCGTGGAATAAAACTCATGTGTCACACCATGAAGTTTTGGGAAAGGATAATTGAACACAGATTAAGGCAGAATGTTACAATATCAGAGAACTAGTTTGGATTCATGCCGGGGCAATTGGCGATAGAGGCTATTCATTTGTTTCGTCAACTTATAGAGCGATTTCGAGAGAGGAAGAGAAATTTGCATATGGTCTTTATTGATTTAGAAAAAGCTTATGATAAGGTACCAAGAGAGGTATTATGGTGGACATTGATAAAAAAGGGAGTTCCCATAAAATATATTGATAATTAAGGATATGTCTAATGGAGTAGTGACAAATGTCAGAACTTGTAGGGCATAACAAGTGATTTTTCTATCACAGTTGGATTACATCAAGGATGTGCATTAAGTCCATTCTTATTTTCCATAGTGATGGATGAGCTTACTAGAGTTATCTAGGATGAGATACCATGGTGTATGCTATTTGCTGATGATATTGTCTTAATCGATGAGACGAGAGCTGGAGTAAATGCCAAATTGGAGTTATAGAGGCAAACTCTACAATATCGAGGTTTCAAATTATGTAGGGCTAAAATAGAGTATATGGAGTGAAAATTTAGTAAACAGGGAATCCGAGATTGTAGTATTGTGAGACTAGATGGAAAAGAAATACCGACGACCAGTCATTTTAAGTACTTGGGTTCAATTATTCAAAAGGATTGGGAGATCGATAGTGATGTCAACTATATGATCCAAGCCGGCTGGTTGAAATGGAGGAGTGTAACAGGAGTTTTGTGTAATCGTAACATTCCATTATGGCTGAAAGGAAAGTTTTATCAGACTGCTATTAGGCCAGCTTTGTTATATGGCACAAAATATTGGGCTATAAAGATACATCATGCCTAGAAGATGAGTGTAGTAGAGATGCTCATGCTTCGTTGGATGTGTGGTAACACACAGAGAGATAAGGTGAGAAATGAGGATATTCGTACTAAGATAGGTGTAGCCTCTGTAGAAGAGAAGATGAGAGAAAACCTCCTACGATTATTTGGTCATGTGTGACGTAGACTTACAAATGTGCCAGTTCAACGAGTAGAGCGTATCAATTTAAGGCAAGTTAAAAGAGCGCAGGGGAGACCGAAGAAAACATGGATGGAGGTAATACGGCAAGATATAGAGGCTAAAGGTCTTATCAAAAGTTTTAATATAATCTTATGCACATTTGAGTGTTTAGAAAGGATGAGGGCTATAGACAAATTCCTGTACAAATAGAAAAATTATCTATTAGTCTGTCGAAAGAGGTGGATTTGTTAACCATCCATTTTAAGGGGTCAACTCCTCTTAACCCTTTGTTATGGTTTATCTTTATCCTTTTATTTTATTTTTATGTTTGATGAGTTAAGAAAGGATTAAGTTTTTTAGCCCACCAATTAACTTTTTGTGTTTGGCAGGCTGAAGAGGGGATAAACTCTCTTTAATCGCCAAACGACACCACGAGGATTTTGATAACTCATATGAAAGGGCTAAGAGGAGTTGGTCCCTTAACTGAACGGTTAACAAATTCGCCTTTCTTGATGCATTAAGAGATAACACTTCTATTTGTATAAGAATTTATTAATAATCTTATCCTGTCTGAACAGTCATATGTACACGGGGTTATGCAAAATTTCTTGACAACGAGCTAAATAGTTTGACTCTTTTCTTTATCACTTCTTTTACAATGAATTATCGAACTTAACCTACGATTTTAGTCCATCCTTAATCATTTGCCAAACAAAATTAGTACAATGAAAGCACCGGCTATCAGATAATCCATCGCAAACCACACACTACAAACAACTAGCGATGTAAATGGAAACAAAAAGGAATTAGAAAACACTTTTTTCAATTAATTTAGAGGAAAAATTCAATTACAAAATTAATTTTATCTCAGTCTCAATCTCACGTCAGCCATTTCAAATTGCAACTCTATTATATAACTAACTCATATTTTTTTCTTTTTTCTTTAATTTTACTCCTTTTTCAGTTCTAGCCGATTAAATTCTTTTTTTGACTTTTTTTTATCTATTCTCTTCGTCATCTCCATAGATCTCGCCGATTTTCTTCATCAATCATCTTGTAATGGATTTTGATTGTTTGCATGTTCGTTTTCGTTATGATTTTTGAGATTTAGAATTTGAGTTTTTGATTTGGTTTCTACTCGATGATGATAATCTAAAATATTCGCAATACTTTTATGTGAGGAATGTGATCCAATGACTGCGACTCGTGACCTGATTTCGATTTTAGGGAGCTAGAATTTTATAAGGGATTTATATAGTTAGAGAAGAGATGGTCGCAGTCCTCATAATAAGGACACCAGCCATGGTTACAGTCATCACAAACGTTCTAAAAAAATAAAGTGAACATGAAAAATGAGGTGTTTTATGTGAGGACTGCGACTCATGGTGAGGATTGCGATGCAGTCCTGAAGTTACAGTTGTTGTAGAAATTCTCACAAAATCGCATTTCTCATAGAATTTTGGTTGCAGTTATCACAAAATTCTTATAAAGTCACAGTCACGAAATTCGCAATCATCGTTTAAGTCGCAATCACAGTCGCAGTCACAGTTGTAGAGTGCTTTCAGTCGCGATCGTAATCGTGATTAAAAGTTAAAATGGGAGTATTTTACTCTTTTGCATTTTTGCGATTAAATCACATGTCAAACACGTATTTGCAATTTAATAACAGTAAAAAAAATGAGGCTCAGACGAAAAAAAATTTGTAATTAAAATTTTCAAATTTTGCTAAAAGTGGTTCCGTCCAAAATCCCCTTAATATAAAATATAAGTATAGCTATCCACTTTGCAATATTGACACAGGTATAATATGGATAGTATCATAATGATTATAAACTATCCGAATATTCAAAGGAATATATGAATACATGTTAGAAAATTCACAAATATATTTTGGTGCGTATCCTCAAAATATCTTATTTAGCATCACAAACTGTGTGATTTAATATATATCTTTTTTATCTTAACTAAAAAAATTCTAAAATAAATTTAGACTCATTTTCCATGTGAATTATTACTAGATATATTCAATATTATCCAACTCGCATCGTTTTAGTCAAATATGAATAATAAATTCGATATTGGAATATTATTTATATTTGTATTTGTACCACTATAAAAAAACAAATACCAATACGATAATACTAATACGATCTGTGCCAGAATATGAATGGTTTACATTCTTGTAATCTGTCAGACTCACTCATAAATATGAATATTTTATTGGAAGAAGTTTTGCTTCAACTCGGTGCAATCCGACAAGCACCGTCGCATAATCTCTCACAACAATAATCCGAGTCACCGGCGGACTTCACGTCCCAACTGACACGTGCCCCTCCGCAACGCCCTCTCCAGTCTCATGGCTTAAATCAAATCTTAGACTAGATCCGTTCAAACTTTGTCTCTATTCTTTTTAAATAAAGCAATAATAATAAACTACGAAGAAAAAAAAAAGAAAAGAAAAGAAAAGCACAAATCTAAAACCCCTCGTCTCTCTGTTCCTTTTCTTTTATTCTTTTCTTTTTTTACATAAAGAAAGATAGTAGTACAAGTGAAGAAACTAAAGAAGAAGACGACGACGACAGCAACACAAGATCTATCATCTTTGATCTGTGATGATCCAACATATGGGCTCCTCCATCACTCCGTCGCATCAACAGCCTGCAATTTTCCAAACATATGAAGCATCAAAATCTACTTCGAAAAACAGATACTAATTTTACTTTTAATTAGCTGTTCAAGAATGAATCTAGTACCTTGGGAGAAGAAGCATGTTTCCCCATCTTGGCTCCGTATTTTTTGAGTTGCTCCCTCACAAACCTCTCATACATGAAGGATGCACCCTTGAACTGAGGGAGAACCAGCCATGCCACAAATGCCATCTTTATTTGGTACCATATAGGTATCCTTAATTCATTAAAAAAAAGAATAAATTAATAAAGTAAAAGTTGTCATATATAATAATTAAAAAAAATGGGTGTGATCAATATTTGAGATCTAAGAGTTTTTTACCAACGCAAGATGGGCTCAGCCACCATCTCCGTCAGAGTTAGAAAGGAGTAGAGAATCCAGTAGGCTAGCCATTGCTCGTCGTCGAGCTTCGACGGGCTCTCGATAGCCCGAACCGATGCATACCTATATATATGCATACATATCAAGAAAGAAGAAGGAGAAGATATATCAATCACAGAACCATGAAAAAAAATGATATTATAATGAAATTTAGAAGGAAAAAAAAAGATAATAAAGAAAAGAAATAAAAACTTACAACGGATACAAGAGCATGATGGTTGGCCTGCATCATGATCCATAAAAGGCAATCTTATTAACAAATAATGTGGGGAAAAAAAGAGACAGAAAAATGGAAGAGATAAAATTTATGAACATACCCAGCTAAGGAGTTGAGGTGAGTGAGGAAAGTCCAGAAATGGCCCATGACGAAAAACTCAATGCAGATAGCTAAGGATTAGGTTTTAAGTTTTTAGATCGCTAGGGTTGATGAGAGGAGAGGGAGGGGGGAGAGAGAGAGTTGATAAAGATGTAGTAAATTGTTGGCAAATGCAACAAATTAAGGTGGTTGTTGAAGTAGAGAGGTGTGAATATATGAAGGGGAGAGGAGAAGGGAAAGGTACGTGGCAAGATTTGAGAGAGCATCGGATGCTTATCTTGGACGTGGCAAGAGAGGTTAAGCACCGAACCAGATCATCAAGCTCAAGGCCACCGCCAGCCTTGATAGACTTGAACTTCCAATCAAACCGTACTCTACTTTGTGCAATAGCTAAGCTAATTCATTGATTAATTAATTAAATAACATATACATGTCTTGATGTTAGACAAAGTTAAACCTTGAGTTGAGGGGCATGGGGGTTGGGTTGTGTTATGCGCTACAATGATTCTGTCTCAAACTGGAATAAAAGCACACTATAAAGTTTTCTAATGAGCTGTTTGGCTCGTGAAAAGTAGGCTCGTGAAAATGTGATGGGCATGCAGTGTCACATTTTCAGCATTTTGGTTTTAAACTCTCAAAAAATATTTTTCACACTGTTTATATACATTTCATGTAATTTACTGAGTTAGAAATTGTTGTGCCCCCTCAGACACCCACTTGTTGTGCGCAGCGGTCGGAAGAAGAGACACAATAACCACACTTGATCTTTGAGGAATCCGCCCAGCTGGCGGAGACTCGATTCAACTGGAGAAACAATCGACGAAGCAAGAACAACCATCAATAGAGCAAAGCAATCAACGCACAAATTTAACGAGGTTCGGTAACGTGCCTACGTCCTCGAGGCAAGGGAGAGAGAGATGTTATTGATTCAACAATCAATACAATTATTACAAGAGAGAACTTGAAGGAGGCAAGATATTTCTCTTAGGGATTTTCAGGGATACAATACATGAGGCTTCTAACCCCTATTTATAGCCACAGAGTCGCTAGATTTATGAAAACCCAGGTTGGATTCAATCCCAACCAGAAAAGTAATTCGAATCCTAAAAGGAAACTCCAGCCGCGTCTGTCGGTCGACCCGCCGGTCGACCGACCCATGCCACGGTCAACCGGCCCGGTCGACCGCGCTTACCCTAGAGCGAGGCTACTTCAGTCGGTCGATCGGGGCCGGTCGACCGCTCCAACCTGTGCACGCCCGTGCACGCCGGTCGACGAGGCCGGTCGACCGGCCTCCTCCACCTGTCAACCAGGACATCGACCGGGAGCACAAATTGCCTGCTCCATGCGTCGTTCCTTATTCCTTTGTCGTCCGATCTCTGTGCTATCTTCTTCATTCTCCTCCATCTCCTCTATCTCCTCTCTCTCACAATTATCCACCTCGGTGAAGATTTTCCAAATCTGAGCCGATCTCCAACTTACCCCAGTCTATCACCTGGCGAAATCGACACACGATCTCGGCGAAATTGACACACGATCTCGGCTTGCGCGCACCGGACGAAATCAACACACGATCTCGGCAAAATCTGCACACGATCTCGGTTTGGATTCAGTAGCTTAGTTATACACTAGAATGCACCACACATGCTTTCCCAATACTTCACCATAGGAGAACTTTCATACATGCTGATCACCGAACGTGGCTCCTACTCCTCAACTTCACGACCTCACGAAGAACTCATCATGAGCCAACATTGACTCTCCAACTGACTAGCTCTATCTAGTCTTCATGTCCTCAGCTAACGGTCCAACCAAGTCTGCGTAGAGCACACCGAACACCACATCGGCTTCAACTGGATGCACACCACTCCTTGTGTAAGCTCAACATCTTCTCACCAGAAGATCAACCTGTTCATCGAGATTACAACACCTCACCTCTACGTGAAGTTCAACTGACCACAACACTTCACCTCTACATGAAGTCTCTCCACCTCTACGTGAACCTCCAATCGGTCACAACTCTTCACCTCTATGTGAAGTAGCAATCAACTTCTCGAGAATCCAAATAGCTTCATACGAGTTGCATCATCAAATGGCTGCGCCTTTACGGCTGCCTACGTACTTTGCCCAAAGGATCAAGCCAACTGTAGTTCATTGAAATGAGCTTCATCAAACTCAAGCACTTGTACCTGAATCTGCAGCAGCGAACCTGTCTGGCTAAGTCATATGAACTTCCTCATGACCATTATGGAGAATAACGGCCTTCAACTTGAGCTTGTCGCGATCACAAGCTTGAGATTCATGCTTCTTTACCCACAATTGTGGTTGTATCTCGGTTCCAATAGCTGCAAACAACTCGACATCCTCAACAATATCTTCAACCTGTTCAGCATCAACCCTGGCTATATGATCTCCACCCGGTGTCACATCCGGTGAAGTCTTCTCTAATACCGAACCAACTAGAGATAGTGCAGTAGCACCAACCTCCACCCGCTGCGATACTTCCTTGGTTCCGTCCTCTCCACCTGCTGAGAGACGGTGGACTTCAACACTGAAGTCTCTCAGAATGTGACATGTCTACTCAACACGATCTTCTTGTTTTTGGGATCCCATAACCTGCAGCCATTTCTTTTGACACCCAAAAATACAAACCTCTTTACTCACGGATTTGAAAAGTCACCTAGAGGGGGGGTGAATAGGTGACAATACTAATCTATGAACTAAATGCGGAATTTAAAAACTAAATGCAATGAGCACTCAAGTGTGATCAACTAGTGATGCACACACAACCAAGCCAAGCAAATATGATGAACAATATGAATAGTAATGCAAGGCACAAAGTAAATAGAGATAGAGATAGTGAGAGCCAATCGATCAAACGCAAACACCAAGATATGTTCTCGAGGTTCGAGCACCCAGCTCTACATCCCCGCCATCCCCAGATGGATTCTAGCTTCACTATCACACAGACAGTTACAATCACCGGAGTACACAACTCCCAAAGCCACACAAAGGTAAGGTTTACAACTGAGTGGTTTCCAACAACTACCACAAAACAATCTCTTGCTACTTGGTGGTTTAAAGCAACAACCACAAACAATCTCCTTTTCTCCCACAAAAATCCTATAGACAAGATAGTAGATTTTAGCTTAAGTGTGGAGAAAACCAAGGGATTTGAAACCAGCAACTCAAAGAAAATCTTTGGGAAATAAAAGAAATCAAGGTATAGAGATTCAATTCAAAAGCTTTTCCCAAAATCCTTTTTCTTTGGTTTTTCAAACCCTAATCAAAAACACAAAAGATTGTTCACTTTGAATCCAAAAACCTATTTTGATTGCAGCAAAAACACCAGAGAGATAGAAAATTTTAGCCCAAAAATTCTTAGAGAAAAACTCTCTCAAATGGGGTATTTATAGGCAATTTAGAAAAATAGCCGTTTACAGAATATATGCCAGAAATAGCCTGCCGGTCGACCGGCCCGGTCGACCGCCCAACGTTCGAATTTTCGAACGTTACAGCTGCCGGTCGACCGGTCCGGTCGACCGAAAATTCCTGAGAGCAAACAGCTCTCCGTCGGTCGACCGCTTCGGTCGACCGGCCCATTGGGCTGCAGACGTGCACAGGTCTGTGCACGTCGGTCGACCGAACCGGTCGACCGGCCCTTGGTGCGGTCGACCGCTTCGGTCGACCGACCAGGCCTGTCAGCCTATAAATGGGTCAGAAAAACAGTGGTAAAAAATATTCCAATAAATCCCACAAAATCTCTAAAATTCCACAAAAATAGTTTTATCATTTTATATTGAAATACCAACTTGTGTTAAAAAATCCTAACACAAATTTCAAACATATTTGACTATTTTTGTGTCATAGAAATTTTGCCAAAAACCAAAAATCGTATTTTCTAAAACCTTGTATTTTGAATAGAAAATACACATAGTCTAAAACTCATCCATGATACAAAAATATGATATTTAAACACTTTGAAGCATATTGTATATGAATAGAAATTCAATATACAAGAACCATATATATATCATGATTTTTGTCATTAAGTCCAAAATAATGTTTTGATAAAAATACCAAAACATAAAACACATGAAATAGAATATCAAACTAAGTTTGTTTAAGCAATAGAAGCATGCATGTATATAGAACAAATCATATATACACTAAACCATGTAAACTTGTTTTGATATAAAATCTATTCATGAAAACCAAGATCGGTTAAACCAAAAACCGAAAAACAATATTCAAAACGTGAAACATGTGTGTTGTGAACTTGAGCTTATCATACTATACTAATCTTTACAATTAAGATCTAAACTCAAACTAAAAACTATGGATACCTAAGTCTTCTTGTAGAGCGCAATCTCCAAGTTGACTCGATCCAAAAACTTGATTCGCCAAGCTCGACTCCAATGAGTGCTAGATGTCATCTTTGATGCTTAAGCTATTGAATCAACATGTGAATGCTTCCAAATCATCTTGTTGAAGCAAATCACCTACTAATATCTTGATTAATGATCTGAGACTAAAACACAAGATTATTAGTACACATAACTACATGAGTTAGTCATCATCAAAACTAGAGTGGAAAGCCTTTGGGCCAACAATCTCCCCCTTTTTGATGATGACAAAACTCATGGAGTTATATATGCATGGATTAAAGTAAAGCTTCAAAGAAGCTCCCCCTTAACTCATGCATAGGGATAAACAATAAACATATTCAATGAACATTAAATCATGAGAATGCATAGTCATGCATTAAACAATAAAACTCATGCTTTATTTAAATAAACATGTAAGATACATGTAAGATATGCAATGAATGTTCTCAAACACATAATAAAACATACTTTTGATATCAATAAAACAATACTAAAACAAAACAAAAACATATGCATAAATCAACCATGCATATAAACTACAAATTCCTCTCCCCCTTTTTGTCACTCATCAACAAAGGGGTAAAACAAACATAATGAAAGCAAATATTTCTCCCCCTAAAATCAACGAAGGGATAAAACATAAAATTGCTAAATCTCTTGATACCAAAAACAAATCAAACATAGCTAAAGCTTTAGATATACCAAACAAGCTCTTGATATCAATTGAAATTATTTCTTTGCCAATTGAAATCTTTATTTTCTATCATAAAGCAAGGGAGTGGAATACCAAAAAAAATATCAATTGAAAGATAAAATACCAATTTGAAAAATGAAATACTAGTTTTCTCCCCCTTTATGAAATACCAAATGAAAATATGCATATGCTTGAAATAAGATACCAATTGAAAATTAACTCAATTGAAAATTTGCTTTAACATAGTTTTAATTTGAAAAGTTCAAGCTAAGCATAAACAAAATTTGTGATATCTTGAAGCACAAATAAATCATCTATATATGTATGTAAGAAATAGATACCAACTGAAATTGATACTATTTGAAGTGCAAGCATACATATATAAAACAAACATATATGAGTATACAAAAAGATGTCATATTGATACCAATTGAAAGAATTCAATGATACCAATTGAAACAAAAATAAATACAAGTGTATATCTCATATAACCTACCACCCAATCATGGTTCAAGATAAAAAGGATTTTCATTATAAAGCATACAAGAACATGATCTCCCATCCAACCGCCCATAGATGGTAGGGGTTTTCAAAAATTGATTTGAACAATATAGTATGTTTGAAAAACTCTACCAATTTGAAGAATACCAACTAGTTTATGAAAATTTGAGAACTAGTAGAAATTCTTCAAGATAAAACAAAAAGGATTTTTCATGAAACATGAAAATCACAAGATCACTAAACACTCAAAATCTATATGGCACCAATAGTACTCATGAAAATGAAATCATGAGAAAACATCAAAATAAGGTGAGTGTACAAGTGTTGTGAGAAACATATCATCATGAAAATGGACAATCAAGCTCAATTGAAATTCCTTTAAAATATAAACATATGAGAACTAAATTTTCATTACTAAAGGAAATCTCCTAAAAACATGAAAATCTAAACTCTTCATTAAAAGTCAATTTATACTTCAAAGTATATGTATGTTTAGACAAAGCAAAAGTATACATACATATCCCTAAACACAATTGAGTCCAAAATATAAATTTGCATGAAAGGCAAATGACTCAAGGGGCATACATGTATATCTTAAGATTTGGCAAAATAGACATATACATGAAGTGAAGACACTTTATCATAGAAATCACATGATCATAAATCATATCAAAAATGAGGAATACATGTATGAATGCATGAATCATCAAAACTAGACTATACTAGCACATCTAATGAGTACAAATAGGCATCCAAGCACAAACATATATAAAGTTTATTTGTGGCCCATTCTATGTACAAGTATAACTCCTAGTTTTCATGAAAACTAACATCTAAGCATATATTCAAATTATAAAGCATAAAACAAGTCATAAATCAACAATTATTCTAAAAATGATCCTTATGTAAATTTATATGCTATAAGAATCAAGATATACATAATATCAAAACAATTGTGAAAACACAAAATATGGAATCATGTAAACAATGGTGATTACAAATTCCAATACATGTATAGCAATGAACATACTAATCAACACATGAATCATTAAAACACAAAATCATATGATCATTGTGCATATGCATGTACATTAGATCTAAAGCATATATGTTAGTTTAAACAAGGTGAGACACTAAATATAGATCCACATGAAACATGGGTGCTCAAGGAACTAAACATGTATAACATTAATCTAATAAGCATGGCATAGGCATAATGAATAACAAAACATGACATGCTATAAATAGATGAACATTAAAAGCATGCAAAAAAAATGGGAGTTAGAGAATGACACCAAAACCGATGAAGGTGCATCTCTAGTTCTCCAAAACACGGTGGTCCTTCCACCAAATCCCTTGAGTGTGAAGCATCCAAATGGTTCTCCTTTTAGCTTAGAATGCATCCACCTCAAGGCACCAATACCCTCACGTGACGCGAGAGCTCCCACCTACATCAAACATCAAAGAGGTGGTTTTTGGTACCCATTTCTTTGTGGGTCCACGGGGGTTAGCATCTTTTCTAACCCAAACAAAATTAGTTGCTAAATTTTCATTATAAATACGATCATAACAAAATCTAGCAAGGTGGCCTTTTCGACCACAATGTGTACATGTGTACACGTGAGCATACATATGATGGTGGTGATCATGAAAAGCATGTGTATGCCTAGATGGGTGTGCATGCAAGGTTGGAACTTGTTTCTTGCGAACCAAGGTTTCCAATCGTGTGTGATTCATGGCACAATGGCTCAAAATGGAGCCCAAACTATCAACACTTTTCTTCAAATAATTTATATCAATTTCTATGCTAGAAGACAAAGTGGAACATGCAATAGAAGTGCTAGAGTTAGAAGCAATGCTAGTATGGCAAACATGCAAATCAATATCATTTTGCAAAGATTCATTTTAGACAAAACCAAATTCAATTCTTTAGTAATAGAATCAATTTTATTTTTCAAAGTAAGGTTTTCTTTGAAAACACAATCCAATCTTGAGGATAAAATCTCATTGTGCTCCAAAATATCATCACAATCATTTTTGCCTTTTAAAACTTCAATTTCTTTTAAAGCAATGTCTAGTTGAGATCTTAGTGAGTCACATTCACTAGTAATCTCTTCCTTCTCTTGCAAAACGGTTTCAAAAGTAGAGCATAAATCCTTCATTTCTTTTTGTAAATCAAAATGTTTTTCTTTCAATGAGTTATGTTTTTCCAAGAATTTTTCAAGCTTAGAAGCAAGTTCAACATTTAAATTTTGAACCTCAAAACATCCATGGCAATAAGAGCTAGAGCTATCATGTATTTGAGAATCCGATTGTACCTCATGGGAGTCATTCCCATATGCCATAAAACAAGGCTCTTCGGATACATCTCACCTAGATCTCCTCATATTGTTGATGATCCTTGGAAGCTCCGGAGATGTCAAGACGCTCCAAACTGCAAAAGCCGAGTTAAAACTATCAAAAACAAGTAAGAGATTATTATCAAAAGATGCTCTAAGTGTTTGAAGTGCAAGTGCATTGGCCTTCTTATGCTTACTAGTATTTGGGAGGGCTTCTATGGTGATGGCTTGATAAACTAGATGACCTAGTGTTTTTAAATATCTAGTCATGTTAACTTTCCAAGAGTCAAGTCTAGTATGGTCAAACATAGGAGGGCTAGCCATGAGAGCAAACTAGTATGAGTGCAAATGAGATGCAAATGAAGATTAGCAAACCAAGATCTTAACTCCTAGGTGGTTAAACCTAAATATCAGGAGCGCTAGCTCTGATACCAATTGAAAAGTCACCTAGAGGGGGGTGAATAGGTGACAATACTAATCTATGAACTAAATGCGGAATTTAAAAACTAAATGCAATGAGCACTCAAGTGTGATCAACTAGTGATGCACACACAACCAAGCCAAGCAAATATGATGAACAATATGAATAGTAATGCAAGGCACAAAGTAAATAGAGATAGAGATAGTGAGAGCCAATCGATCAAACGCAAACACCAAGATATGTTCTCGAGGTTCGAGCACCCAGCTCTACATCCCCGCCATCCCCAGATGGATTCTAGCTTCACTATCACACAGACAGTTACAATCACCGGAGTACACAACTCCCAAAAGCCACACAAAGGTAAGGTTTACAACTGAGTAGTTTCCAACAACTACCACAAAACAATCTCTTGCTACTTGGTGGTTTAAAGCAACAACCACAAACAATCTCCTTTTCTCCCACAAAAATCCTATAGACAAGATAGTAGATTTTAGCTCAAGTGTGGAGAAAACCAAGGGATTTGAAACCAGCAACTCAAAGAAAATCTTTGAGAAATAAAAGAAATCAAGGTATAGAGATTCAATTCAAAAGCTTTTCCCAAAATCCCTTTTCTTTGGTTTTTCAAACCCTAATCAAAAACACAAAAGATTGTTCACTTTGAATCCAAAAACCTATTTTGATTGCAGCAAAAACACCAGAGAGATAGAAAATTTTAGCCCAAAAATTCTTAGAGAAAAACTCTCTCAAATGGGGTATTTATAGGCAATTTAGAAAAATAGCCGTTTACAGAATATATGCCAGAAATAGCCTGCCGGTCGACCGGCCCGGTCGACCGCCCAACGTTCGAATTTTCGAATGTTACAGCTGCCGGTCGACCGGTCCGGTCGACCGAAAATTCCTGAGAGCAAACAGCTCTCCGTCGGTCGACCGCTTCGGTCGACCGGCCCATTGGGCTGCAGACGTGCACAGGTCTATGCACGTCGGTCGACCGAACCGGTCGACCGGCCCTTGGTGCGGTCGACCGCTTCGGTCGACCGACCAGGCCTGTCAGCCTATAAATGGGTCAGAAAAACAGTGGTAAAAAATATTCCAATAAATCCCACAAAATCTCTAAAATTCCACAAAAATAGTTTTATCATTTTATATTGAAATACCAACTTGTGTTAAAAAATCCTAACACAAATTTCAAACATATTTGACTATTTTTGTGTCATAGAAATTTTGCCAAAAATCAAAAATCGTATTTTCTAAAACCTTGTATTTTGAATAGAAAATACACATAGTCTAAAACTCATCTATGATACAAAAATATGATATTTAAACACTTTGAAGCATATTGTATATGAATAGAAATTCAATATACAAGAACCATATATATATCATGATTTTTGGCATTAAGTCCAAAATAATGTTTTGATAAAAATACCAAAACATAAAACACATGAAATAGAATATCAAACTAAGTTTGTTTAAGCAATAGAAGCATGCATGTATATAGAACAAATCATATATACACTAAACCATGTAAACTTGTTTTGATATAAAATCTATTCATGAAAACCAAGATCGGTTAAACCAAAAACCGAAAAACAATATTCAAAACGTGAAACATGTGTGTTGTGAACTTGAGCTTATCATACTATACTAATCTTTACAATTAAGATCTAAACCCAAACTAAAAACTATGGATACCTAAGTCTTCTTGTAGAGCGCAATCTCCAAGTTGACTCGATCCAAAAACTTGATTCGCCAAGCTCGACTCCAATGAGTGCTAGATGTCATCTTTGATGCTTAAGCTATTAAATCAACATGTGAATGCTTCCAAATCATCTTGTTGAAGCAAATCACCTACTAATATCTTGATTAATGATCTGAGACTAAAACACAAGATTATTAGTACACATAACTACATGAGTTAGTCATCATCAAAACTAGAGTGGAAAGCCTTTGGGCCAACAGGATTCACTTTGCCACTCTTGGCACTGAAGTAGGCCGGACTTTCAAACTCTCGCAGCAAATCATGATCTTGAGCAGCTTTCCCAGACCAAATTTCTAATAGAGCTTTACCTCATATCGTAGTCGATCCATTTATGGGATGGCTAGCATACACAATCGCCTTAGCCCAAAATGATTTGTCTAATCCTGCATTAGACAACAACCACCGTACCTTCTCCAGCAAGGATGGTCTACTTCCTTAGCCAACCCATGTATACCTGTTGTGAAGTGAGTAGCAATACCTGTGTTCTGACCAAATCGTACGAATTGGTTCATGTCTCTTTCAACATTACCAATCTGCAGCTCCTTGATCTTCCTACCAATCTGCTTCTTCATTCTTCCTCTCCACTTCACCAACATATCTAGGACTTCACTCTTTTGTCTAATGGGATATATCCAACAGTGCCTAGATAAATTATCAATAAAAGAGACAAAGTACCTGTGACCTCCAAGCGATGCAGTCTTAGCAGGTCCCAAAATGCTTACGTGAACACAATCAAGAAGACCTTCTGAGCAGTGAGTACTGATACTGAATTTCACCTTCTTCTTATCCAAAATGCTGTGTTCACCTTCCAACTTGCAGGTAGCAGCACCTTCCAATGATCCCTTCTTTGCAGAAGCTCGCAAAGACCTTTCTCCTTCATGTCCGACCTTTACCTGCCAGACCTCCGTGCAACCATCATCTGAAGAACTAGAAGTCTCCACCTGACCTGTAACCATACTACCCTTCAAGTAGTAGAGATTGTCCCGGCGGACGCCCTTCATCACCTCCATCGAGCCTTTGATCATCTTAAGAACACCATCTCGAACAGATATCACCAGACTCAATGCTTCCAAAGCACCAACAGAGATAAGATTCCTTTTGAGTTGAGGTACATACCTCACCTCCTTCAATTCTCGTACTATCCCATCATCCATCTTGATACGGACTTTACTCATCCCTTCTATATTACACGGATGGTCATCTCCCATGACTGTGTAACATCCATCCAGCTTCTCAAAGTTAGAAAACCAGGCCCTATTCGGGCACACATGATAGGTGGCTCCGCTATCCAAGATCCACTCAGCATTATCTGAGTTACAAACAGTGGGGTAGTAACAGAGAGAGTGAATACCGATGAGTCCGAGTCTGATCATCTGCCTGTGAGGTACTGCCTTCAGTACTGACCACTTTGCAAGATTTGCCTCAGTTTTAGACTCCACCTTCTTACCTTTAGCCTTCGGGCATTCAGCTTTCCAGTGTCCTAGTTCCTTGCATAAAGCACATTGATTCTTCTTTAGATTTCTAAAGCCTGATCTGGACTTTGATCTCCCCCGATCGTCTCTTCCCTTCCTATTGGAACTTCTACCTCTTACCTTCAATGCCTCCGCTGTTGTGCTTCCCGAAGAAGACAGTCGGTTCTGTCTCCTTACTTTATAACTCACAAGTGCAGCAGACGCCTCATCGTAGTTAAGAGTTTGTCTACCATTGAGAAAAGTAAGAGTAAAAGCCTCATACTCTTCCCTAGGAAGAGAGTTCAAAAGAATTACCGCCTTATCCTCTTCACTAGTCTCTACATCCACATTAACTAGATCTGTAAGAAGTTTCGCGTAGTGGTTCAAGTATTCATTAACAGAGCATCTCTTTGCATCTGAAACCTATAGAGCTTACTCTTCAACTGCAATCGCGATTCTATGCTTTTCGTCAGATACTTCCTTTTCAGAATCTCCCACAGCTACCTCATAGATGTCTCATGCAATACCTGATACTTGATGTCTTGTGTCAGACAAGACCTGATTAAGCCACACGCCGAATGGTTCATCTTGTCCCAATCTTCTTCCGTCGTTGATGCACGCTTCTTCTCCAACCGTAGAGTGTCTTCGAGGTTTGATGCCGTCAGCGCATCCATACCCTCACACCTCCACATACTAAAGTTGTTCGGCCCGTTGAACTTCAGCACATTAATCCTTGGATGTGGATATATAGATTTCACCGATGTGCTTTCTCCAGCCATCTTCTCAACTGATTCCTCAAGCCAATATGAAAATAAACAGAGTTAGATAAAATAACTAGATAAAGACCAGATCTTTACCTCCACACGAAACCCTCAAAGAGTTTCCGAAGCAATCTACTCCACCAACTTGATTCCTCGAGCAATCTTCACACACTGCTCTGAGATCGACACACCCATAAACAGTCCCAACTCTGATCCGAGATCGACACACGATCTCCACCAATCAGCAACAGATGCCCTTGAATCAACAGATGATCTCACGTCGAACCTGGGATGCTCTGATACCACTTGTTGTGCCCCCAGACACCCACTCGTTGTGCGCAGCGGTTCGCGAAAGAAGAGACACAACAACCATCACTTGCTCTTTGAGGAATCCGCCCAACTGGCGGAGACTTGATTCAGCTGGAGAAACAATCAACGCAGCAGGAACAACTACCAATAGAGCAAAGCAATCAACTCACAAATTTAACGAGGCTCGACAACGTGCCTACGTCCTTGGGGTAAGGGAGAGAGAGATCTTATTGATTCAACAATCAATACAACTATTACAAGAGAGAACTTGAAGGAGGCAAGGGATTTCTCTTAGGGATTTTCAGGGATTTTCAGGGATACAATACATGAGGCTTCTAACCCCTATTTATAGCCACAGAGTCCTTAGATTTATGGAAACCCAAGTTGAATTCAATCCCAACCAGAAAAAGAATTCGAATCCTAAAAGGAAACTCCAGCTGCGTCTGCCGGTCGACCGGCCGGTCGACTGACCCATACCACGGTCGACCAGCCCGGTCGACCGCGCTTACCCGAGAGCGAGGCTACTTCAGTCGGTTGACCGGGGCCAGTCGATCGCTCCAACCTGTGCACGCCCATGCACGCCGGTCGACTGGCCTCCTCTACCGGTCGACCGGGACATTGACCGGGAGCACAAATTGCCTGCTCAATGCGCCGGTCGAGGCACATGTTGTTATTATTATATAAAGAAAAGAGTGCGCCAACCACAGATTAACTTGAATTTTGATATTTTTGCCCAATACATGTTGACACTTCAATTCAGAAAGAGAGATACTTTAGCTACACTGATTAAACCCATACACTTTCTACAAAGAAAGGTGGCATCTTAGGTGGCTATAGGCTTTCCAAAAATCACTAAAGACAAGTTATCAGACGCGTATCTCACTTCAACACAAAGATCATGTTTTGAACTGAAACGCAGACCTCGCGTCCCAAGAAGCACAAAGGTTTCAGATGCAGGCCAGAGTAAGCTCGCATTCGACGTGGGTCTCAGTAACCTCGCGTCCCGACCAACGCGAGTTTGAGTAACTCCGCGTTTCAAGTCAAGCGCGAGGCTGAGCAACTTGGGGCTCCACTTCAGACGCGGGTCAGAGAAACCCCTCGTCTCACTTCAAACGCGAGCCTAAGCAACTCCAAGTTTTGAAACGCCCACATCTACAACAAGCAATGCGAGGTCCACGTCAAGGGCAAGACCTGCGTTTCTGCTATAATAGACCCTCATTACTGGGTCAATTAACTCCCTACGTAATAGGGGAGTTAATCCTCATTATGGATGGATTTTAGGGACGACAATGCCCCTATGACTCCCTATAAATAGCCTGAGTATCTATGAAAGGAAAGGACTTCTTTTTTTTGGAATCAAGAGGACTTCTTTTGAAGCTAGACTCTTTTTGAATCCAAGGAAAGGACTTTTGGAGAGAGGAGTAGTCAGTGGACTCTAAACACCTCACATGTTAAAAACGGAGCTCCTCTCTGATTAGCCTATGAGTGCATCCTAAAGAGAAACTAGACAATCGGTCAGTCAACGGAGAATAAAAATCACTCTTCATCGCCACTCAAAGAACCCAGCTTTAAACAAAGAGAAAACCGAGTCTTCTTTCCTCTTTTGTAATCAGAATTGTTCCACTGTAATTTTTCAGCCACTCAAAAAAAATCTTACACTGACTCGAGGACCTTTTTCTGACCCAAACAAAAGATGGCGACTCTGCTGGAGAACTCCTTCTCTACTGACAAGAATGCTATGGCACAGGCCGATGCCCGGCTCCTCGGGAGGACAGTAGAATCTCTCATCGTTGAATTCAACCAAGAAAAGTTTGAGTTCCTTTTCTTAGGATCTGTCAGCCCCAAGGCAATGCAGCAATACCGCAAAGTCTCTTCTGAGACTCCCTCTCAAATCTCTTCAGAGATTACTCCTGAAGTGGCCCGCACCACTGCTCACAACGCAAAAGGTGCCACTTCTGAAGAGATTCTGAAAACCTCTCGTGCAGCCCATGCTGCCTGCATCAACATCTCTTAGCAGATCCGCAGGGCAAAAGTGGGGGTGCATGATCAAAGAGACGGTGAAGACTAATTCCGTCATCCTCCTCTCCAAACTCTGCAATTTCAGTTTACCAAGGGTTCCCAACAACCCCTTTGGCTTAACCGGAATGTTGAAAGTCGATGAAGGTGTCGCGCACATCAACAATAAATTTAAGATTCTGCAGAGACAATCTGCTCTGTAGATTCAGAATGCAAGGATGATACCCACGTTTCTCTTAAACGACGCGAGGACCACGTTTTTTGTCCCAGAACGCGAGTCCCGCTTTCTTCAACAACGCGAGGTCCATGCTAAACGTGAGACCCGCATTTTAACGGCTCCAAAACGTGAGACCCGCGTTCTGTCTGCTCCAGAACATGACGCCCATGTTTTAACAAAACGCAAAGGTCACATTTCAACTCAACGTGAGGTCCGCATTTCAACAAGGAAACGCAAGACCCGTGTTCAGCAAAAAGCCCTCACCCCTAGGGGTTCGAGGCTAGTTCCTCAAACGTTCTCTC
This sequence comes from Agave tequilana, assembly GCA_038442645.1. NCBI lineage: Eukaryota > Viridiplantae > Streptophyta > Magnoliopsida > Asparagales > Asparagaceae > Agave > Agave tequilana. Next base: position 596,510 of record JAVJIF010000666.1, read on the forward strand.
AACGGACCTGAGGGACTACCTGATAAGGAAAAAAAGCATCTATCAATTCGCCCCTCAATACCATTGTGAGCAGCTCATCTTAGCAGTGCTCTATGATTGCCATTGTGGCTTTCAAATGAATAAACCTTCAATTTTTTTGCCGATTATCAATGGGTTCAGAGTTAGCCAAAAGATGATGATCCTGGAAGAAGAAATCATTCTCCGATGTCGAGTACCTAGAAGTGACTACAAACATAGCGGGGCGGGTCGAGTTCCACATCAGCCAAGTCCAAGAAGAAGCAACTGGCTGTCAGCTTAGAGGAGTCGGATGCTGATCGGTCTCTAGGTTCAAAGGATGTCCTCATCGAGCCTAAAGGGATTTACCGATGGACTCAGACCTGTATAAAAGCAATCACTCTAGTCGACTACAATCTGTTGCCTAGTAGGATTGAGGTGAATGATGAACATTCTGCCATCATCAAATCCCAGTCTTTGAATTCCAGTTCAGGGACAACCGTCTTTTCTTAAATGGCGGGAACTCCCGAAGAGAAGGCCAAGCAATTCAAGGAGCAGGCCCGAGTCTAACGAGAGAAAATCAATCTGATTCAAGCCTAGCATGAATCTTCACAACTACTTAAAGATAAAAGAAGCCGAAGACCAAGACTCCTTCTAAGAAGTCCAAAGGTAAACAAAAGGAAGGGGAAAGCTCATCCTCTGCGAACACCGAAAATGAAGAGCATTCTGACTTTGAACCTCCCAAGTCTTCATCTGAAGAGGAGGATAACTCAAAGAATAAGAGCGCTCATTCTAAAAGGATGAGCAAATTGGAGCAATGCCTTAAGCCCCTCACCAACCGAGATAGACTTTAAGAAGTGAGGATAGTCTGACCCTACCTAGCAGAGTGGGATACGACTCGCTACCCTCCCAAGTTCAAGTCTCTGACCTTTCATACTTTTGACAGTAAAAGGTCATCGAGCCAACACATATGCTGCTTCAAATCTCAAACTGGGAATGTAGTATCGAATGATGACATCTTGACTCGTTTATTCATTAGCACTCTTAAAGGAGTCACCTTTGAATGGATCATAAAACTTTCTGCTAGCTTAACTAAAACATGGACCTACCTCGAGAAGTTGTTTCTGGCTCATTTCTTTGAAGACGATTCAGAGATCTCGGTGCCAACTCTCCTTGCAGCCAAGCAGAAGAAAGGAAAGTCTATCAAAACCTTCGTCGAGAGATTTCAGAGTATGGCACTCCGTTGTCCTAGAGGCATGAACCAGTCCATGCTGGTTGAGATATGCCATCATAATTTACAAACTTTCCTACTCGCTTACATGGGGGTGGCAGAATGTCGCACTTGAAAGCAATTGGTGCTACAAGGTGAACAAGTAGAAGAGATCGTCGCCCCAGTCAGGGCTGAAGAAAAAGACAGCAAGCTGAGACCTGACAAGTAAATGCGATGCGCACTAGAGTCGTCTTCTCAATCAAGAAGAAGGGATACTCTGACAACGGAAGTCAAATCACCTTCAAAGACTCTGTCCGTTAAAGAAGGTTTGGCTTCTAGTCAACCACGTGGAAATAAATTGCACTCCTTCAAGGATGAGCATGTGGTCTCTCTATCAAGTTACTGTAAAAGAGTAATAGACTTAAACTTCTAGAGATTAGACGTCCCAAAGAGGTGGGAAAGACTGAAGATCCCAACTACTGTTTATATCACAGGATACTGGGACACCCTACCAATAACTGCTACATCTTTTAAGATATCCTTCAGGCGCTGATCGATGCAAAGGTGTTAAAGCTTCATCCAGAAAAGAAGAAGGTGGCCGCTAACATGACAGCTACGTTATCGATTCAATTTGGATGAAATCTTCCACTAGCACCAACTAGAGTGATTCCCATCCTGAAAGGGAAACTTAGAGTGATTAATACTGATCTGCACAACCAGAGGGAGAAAGGACTTTTCCCTGTCCCCACTCCTCAAGGAGAGAAAATGTGGGTCCATCATGACATTGTCAAAAGCCAGTAGTGGACAACTGTCACGAACAGGAAGTCCAAAGGCAAGATTAAAGCATCCTCCAGTAATGTGGTGAGCATCTCTATAGAGAAATCGAGGAAGACGTTGCCTCCCTTACAAGTTCGGGAGATGAGTCAACTCTTGTTGCTAACATGGGCACACCTCCACATCAAAGACTCGATCCGACAACAAGTACCTAAAGCAGTATGGCGAGCTAATAGCAAACTCCCCATAACTGGTTGAGAAGGCAATCGAGCAATCCACAGGCAATCTGTCAAAAAGCAGAAAGAGTTTCGATATGTTAAAGCTCTTCTGAAAAGCGGTGTGGGATAATCAACTCCCTTTCGTTTCGATGTCTTCGTTCAGCTAGCCAACATCCTTAATCGGATTGCTCTCTATGAGCTCCTGAAGCTTTCCGAATCTACAAGAGATGCTTTAAGAGAAGCATTAGCAGATGCAGAAGTTTTCGTAACTCAGATTCCTGCTACATGTCAAGAGGAAGACGACAACCATTGCCACCATACCTTAAAGCAACTTTCTTGCATCACCTTCACCCTAGAAGACATGCAAGTTATAGAAAAGCAGGATAGACCTCTGTACTACACAGGGTATATCGGATCATCTGAAGTGAGTCGTAATCAAGTTGATCCGGGATCCGTGTTGAGAATTATGCCTCGCAAGGTCATGCAACATTTAAGGATCCCCACCTGTAATATCCCCTAATTAAAAATATTGTAATTCTACTTTTATTAATTTTATTTAGATTACTTATTATTATGATTAATTTATTTTGTTCATGAGTATAAATATATGTGCATACATATTAAGTGCATATATTTTTTATTTGCATTTTATACAAGTAAATGTATGCATTATATTTTATACATTATTATTAGCATTATTATTATTATTATTATGTTATTGTTAGTATTATTCCTAATTGATCTTCTTTTCCAACCCATAATCCAATAATATAATAAAACATAACACATCTAACTCATACCCAAAAATAAAGTAAAATTAAACAAAAAATAAATAAATAAAGTTTAAACAAAAAATGTAATTATATATAATTGTGTGCTTTAAATTGTTTATTTCAAGTTTTGAAATCTTGTCCATTTATCAAATCTTAATACCTAAACCATAATGCCACATTGACGTGAGATTAAGTTGGAGATCTAAATTTATATAAACAAACCTAAAGCCAAATCTAAATTTTAAATTCTAACTAAAAGATCTCAAGAGATCTTTAGGGATCTTATCTTAATAACCCGATTGCTAAAAATCCTAAAAGATTCCATCCTGTTACTTTCTTCTCCTGCCCCCGCCAAAAAAAGAAAGAAAAAGAAAAAAGAACAACAATCAGAAAGAACTCTCAACCCATCATTTCTCATCCTCTTCACCCTTCTTGGAGTTGGAGTTGATCGCGATGGGAACGGGTCCGAGGCGTGGAGGTTGAGAAGGAGGTGTGGAGATTGAGAAGCAGGCTAAATCAAAGTAAGTAAAAAAATTCCATTGTTATGAATTAAAATATTTAATTGAAATAGCATGATTAAAAATTCTTTTCTTGTTATGAAACCTAAATGTCATCTAAAGCAATTTTTATGAATTAAAATTTAATAATATATCATGACTTAAAAATCCCCTTTTATGAAACTGAAAATTCATCCAATAATATAAATAGAATGAATTTGTATGGATTAAAAATTCTAATTAAATTGAAATTACCAAGCCTAGATTCATCTTCCCATAAATCTTTTTCATTAAAAACGTCGCATTTGTTTAAATAAAACATATAAAAGTAATATATTATTACCCTAGTTAGATTAAAAAAAAAAGAAGAAGAAATTTAATTGTAAACTGAACACAAAAAAAGAAAAAAAAGAAAAGGAGAAAGGGCTGCTACCGAGAGCAGCAGCCCCCCCAAAATTCGGCTAGGCCCAGTGGCCTGGGCTGACACTAGGCCAAGTCCAAAACAAAAAAAAGAAAAGAGAAAAAAGAAAAAGGAAGGTTGGGCCGCCATTAGCCCAGGCCAACAAACCAAAATTAAAAAAAAAAGAAAAAGGGAACTGGGCCGTCATTAGCCCAGCCCAAAAGAGAAAAAAAGAAATAAAGAAAAAAGGGTTGGGCAGCAACTGGCCCAGGCCCAAAAAAAAGGAAAACAGAATCCTGGGCTTGGATTATAGGCCAGGCCAGAAAACAGAAAACAAATATATACATATATAGATATAATTCAGAACCCATATTCAGAAGCCCAATTTCAGTCCAGCCCGCAGATTTTTGGTTCTAATTAATTTTAACCCAACCCAAATACAAAAAATAGACCCGTTAACTTATTGAAAATAATTTTTTGGCTAGAAAAATATTTCAAAAAATAAATAAAAATATGGATAAATATCTAAATTGCCCCTATCATCTACTAAAAATTTTTGGGGTTAATTGCAAATTATATTGGACTAAAACACTGCTTTCTAAGTAGAAACCCGCTACCTCAACATTCAAACCCGTTAAGAAAATTGCATGTTTTTAATCATTTAAACCCCACAAAAATCAGTAAATAAAATATGAATAATATTATAAACTCAGTGTATCATCCTACAACTTTATTTTAAGACCTGGAGCATCCACATTTAATTTAAAATACTGAATAACATCAAATAAGATATCCTATGTAAAATTCAATAAATGTAAATTTGATATTTTTTGTAAAAATTCATATGTATTTAATGTAGATTCTTCGAATTGGTTATCGGACTCGTGATAAGTCCAAGTGAGTGTTCTTTGCTTTTTTATTGAGTATTTCGATATTATTTTATGTGAGTGTTTGCTTTTACCTAAATTCCTTACTTTCTGTTGTTTACATATATTTGTATTTTTTTTATCATTTCATGTTACTATTGATGTATTTTATCAATGTGATTACATGTATCACTTTATGAGACATGAGCGAACATTCACCTTATTTATTTTGTTAATCAGAGTATTTATTAGTGTCATTTCATGTGTAGTTATTTATCACTATTGATTCAGGACTAGTTGAGGTATACCTTATACTGTGACTTCATTCGATTTATTGATCAGTTGAACTACTGTTACTGTTACTGAGTACCTAGTGGTACGGCCTGGTTCAGCGTTAGGAAACTGAGGCCGTGGTCCCGGGTATGTACGGGACCCACCTAAAGTATGGATAATGTCTCCAACCAATCAGTTTCAATAACTTAGGACCCTGATTGACACGTGTAGTAGGCGTAGTATGAAATGTGTCTATTACAGGTAGCAATTGGTGTTCGCTGACATAATAAATGACAATGAACTGTTATAATGTATTGTGACTGACTATAATCACCTGACTATGCATATATATACTATGATAGACATATGATTGTACACATGACCGGATTGTATACCAGACTAGTGACATGCTAGGTTACACATGTAAACATTAGTTGTTCCCCGTTACCATGACATCAGTTGTTTGTTTACAGTTGTTTTACTTGTCTTTTATCTGTACGCTTATTCATTTTACTGTTATTCAATTGTTTGTTTATCATGTTATTTAGTTATCCAATGTTTGCAGTTATCTTGTTATTATTCTGCTTACATTATTTTTCATGCACGAGCATTCCTCTTTACATACACACTCATTAGGTCGCTTCTGACGACCCTGGATTCACACGTCCAGGGTATTAGACATTTTCTTATATTGTTCAGGTTTCATTGAGCCCGTACGCATTACGAGAAGCTAGAGTCTCTCTTTTCTTGATTATAGGTATTCTTGCTATTTTATTCATGTTATTTCCTGATTCTATCTTTATCGCATCCAGTTGCCATTTTTTTTCCTTTATCCATCTGTTATTATTGTGTTAGATATTTATATATCATATTGTAGTGATATTAATTTATCGCAGTATATTTTGTAGCTTTTCAAGTTACTTTAGGCTTAGCGTGTATGCGTGGGGTATTTCCTCACGTATATACATCACCGACCTTCGTCGTGGCCCTGTTTGTACGTATTTTGGGAACCGAGGCGTGACAGGATTTTCTTGTTATCAGAGCCAGGTTCGACATAAAACGGACTTGATTCTTAGCGGTAACTTGAACGAGTTAAAATTACACTGCAATATATATGTAAGTTCACCTAGAGGGGGGTGAATAGGTGATGGCTAATCTAATGGTCACTTGTGAACAAATAATGCGGAATTAAAACTAAGTTGACCAAATTAAAATTTCTTTTAATTAAACACTTATGTATAACTCAAGAGTGTTGCCGAATTCCCCTTGCGAGGCTCTGGACAAGCTCCTCTAGATTCCCCTTGAATGGGTTGAGGTGCCGCGTTGGCTCTCTTGGTTGAATACTAGTGTTAACAACAATCCCACGCAATTATATATCAATTAAGCACAAGGGTATATATCATGCATATATAAGATGAACACAATGAAAGTAAATGCAAGATATAAAAGAGACAAAGAGAGAGAGAGAGGGAAGAGTAAGCAATCGCAAACACAAAGGGTTTGTTTCGAGGTTCGAGCACACTTGCTCTACATCCCCGCCTTCGACACACGAAGGATTTCCACTATGCAAGATCCCACCGGATCTCTCCTCGGTGCCGTACACCTACAAACCCTCGGACTCCCAAGTCCCGTACACACGCAAGTCCACCGACTCGCCGAGGCCGTACCTCGAACCACCAAGAGTTCACAACCGAACTCCAACCACCAACAACGAGCACACTTGCCCGTTTCCTCAAATACAAAGAAAAGATCTCTTTGATGATCACAACACTTGATCACCTAAAGAGCACTCTCACTACAACACACCTATAGGAATATCTAGCAATGGATAGCTCAAGTGTGGTGTGAGAAAATCAAGGAAAGAAAGCTATGGAGGAAAAACTCAAGAATCACTTTTACACTCTCTTGATAAAAACTCCCTTTAAGATGGGAAATATTTGCACTCAAATATGTGGAGAGAACTTCTGAAATCAGTTGGAAAAACTAGCTCAAAGGTCTCCAAAATCTTCAACCCAAAACAATTGACAAAACCCCCTTTTATAGGCTCCCAGAAAATAGAGCCGTTGGGGCTGTGTCAGTGCTGTCGGTCGACCGCCGGTCGACCGGCCAACGGTCATTTTTCTGACCATTGCAGCCACCGGTCGACCGGCTCGGTCGACCGATAACCTGGAATGAACTGTCGGTCGACCGGCCCGGTCGACTGATATTTCCAGAGAGCAAAGCTCTCTTGGTCGGTCGACCGACCCGGTCGACCGGCCACTGTGCTGACAACGTGCACAGGGCTGTGCACATCGGTCGACCGGACCGGTCGACCGGTTTGGCCTGTCAGCCAGTTTCCAGGTCAGAAAACAGGATTTAAAAATCTTTTATAAAATCCTAAAAATACATAGAAATTCTACAAAAATAGTTTTACCAATATACTTGAAAGAACAAACATGCTTGCACAAAATCAAGACATGTTATAGATGTTTTGGTCTATTTTTGTAACTTGGAAATATTAGCTCAATAACCAAAATGTATTTTTCCAAAACATGTTTTTCCAAACTTGTTTTTCTAAATCTTCATCAAATACAAAAACAAGATATTTGAGTTCATTTAAAAAGCATGGTGTGTATGGATATGATCCACTACACAATTAAGATGTAATATCTAGTTTTTGACAATAAGCACTAAGTATGGTTTTGGTTATAAGATATGCAAACTTGAAATACCAAAATCCAAGATAAATATTTTGTCTCAAAGAAAATCTTTGTTCTAAATAAAAATTCTTTTCTAAAAAGAAATCTTTTATGAAATCAATTAAATCAAGAGTTCTATCAAGAGTGTGTGTGTGTGATATAACTTGAGCAATCCACCAACTATCTATCCTTTACATTTTTACTAAAACAAAAATACAAATTCTATACCTAGACCCAAGTCTTCAACTTCTTGAAGTCTTCCCTTGAAGGCTTCTCATCTTCTTGACTTGGTCCTAGCTTGGTCCAAAAACTCCTTGGATCACCATATGCAAGCTCCAAATCTTATTCTTTTATCCTTTGTTGAGCTATGCACCTACTAAGATCTTGATCATGAATCTGTCACTAATTAGCACAAGATCATTAGTAAATATAACTTCATGAGTTGATCATCATCAAAACTAGGGCGATAGGCCTTTGGGCCAACAATCTCCCCCTTTTTGATGATGACAAAACTCATGGAGTTATATATGCATGGATTAAAGTAAAGCTTCAAAGAAGCTCCCCCTTAACTCATGCATACCAAATAAATAAAAGATATGGCAATAAAAGCACATGAATATGTATGCAATGTAGGAGATGCAATCATATAAATCAAATCATAAATCAAATCTTTTGCTCCTAATTGCAAGACAACATATATGCATAAATACAAATCTTACTCCCCTTAAGCAAGGAACCAAATACTTCTCCCCCTTAAGTAAGGAAATCATGAAATCATGCATATAAAATCACAAATTCTTCTCCCCCTTTTTGTCAATCATCAACAAAGGGTTCAAAGAAAAATACATCAAACAAATTTTTTTTTCTCCCCCTTTTTGTCAAAAACAAAGAAATCAAGGAGGGTAAAATACAAATCAATCAATAAAATTTATATGCGATATAAATTCATGAAGAGGAAGACGTTAAGTTAGCTTCCCGACACATATACATTACATGAAAGAGGGATGACAAGCCCTAATTCACATAACGTATAATATGTCATGCATAAGAGGAGATGTGAAGCTCCCTACACACGTATATCATGAAAAGAAGAGTTGTCAAGCTCCTCAAATTATAATATACTCAACATGAATCTACATATGGAAGAGATGTTAAGCTCTCCTTGCATATAGGAAATACAAATCAAAAATTTTGAATTTTTCTTTATCAAAACAAAATTTTAACTTTTTCTTAGTAACAACAATTTTGAGATATCAATTGTAAAATAATCAAATTTTGAATTTTTGATACCAATTTCAAAACAAGTACAATGCACAAGCTTATTATGAAATACCAATTTGAAGTCTAATTAAGCTTAGCATTAACAATCTATGTGCTTTAAAAATGTAAGTCCATTTAGATACAAGCACACAACAAATCATATATATGTATGAAGAACTAATATCAATTGAAGGTGATACATACATATATGGGAAAGCAAAAATATGAGTATATACATAAGAGGTCAAATTGATACCAATTGAAAATATCCAATGATACCAATTGAAAATTAAGCTTAAGTGTATATATCATATAATCTACCACATGAAGAATTCGAACTAGTTAAATGAAGGTGTTTAACAACTAGTACGGAATCCTTCAATCAAGGAATAAATCAAAGGTTTTTCATGAAATATCAATGAAACACAAGGCACTAAAACACTCTAATCCATAAGGTCCATATTTTCAAAAAATGAGTGTACTAATGTTATGTGAAACATGGCATCATGAAAAATTGCAATAAAACTCACTATTCCTTCAAATCATAAATTTTGAATTCTTGAAATCCATCACAAAGAAATTTTATTGTACCAATTTTAAAAACACAAAATTTTATTAAAAACAAAATTTATATTTCAAGATATATGTATGTTTTGTCAAGACATTAAGTATACATACATATCCCTAAAATACAATTGAGTTCATATAAGTAGATTTGCATTAAAGGCAAATGACTCAAGAGGTATCCATGTATATCTTAATGTTTTGGCAAGACAAGCATATACATGAAATGAAAAGCACATGGTCAAATCACAAGTCCAAAATGGGAATACAAGTTTGAAGATGTAATTATCATCAAAACTAAGCAATACAAGCACATCTAATGGGTTCAAATAAGCATTCAAGTACACATATCAATAGATTTATTTGTGCCCATAATATGTAAAAGTATAAATCATAGTGTTGACAAAAACTAACCTTTAAACTAATATTAAAATCATGAAGTACAAATAAATTTTGAGAAAACAAAGAATTTATCCATAAAAATAGAATCATGTGCAATACTTGAAGAATAGATAACTAGTTTAAATGGATTTTGACAAACTAGTTAAAGATCCTTAAAAAAATAAGATCATATGTATTTCATGAATACTACTAAATACATAAAAGTTCAAGCACTCATATTCCATAAAGCTCCAAATTATATATTTTCTTAAAGATAGAGTGTTCAAAGGTTATGTAAATAGTGTCTACATGAAAATAGTCATTGAAGCCCAAAACGATCATAAGTCAAATTTTTTTAACAACAAATCATGAAAAATCATTTTTCACTAAAATCAACAATTTTCATGGTATATGTATGGTTTATACAAATCTAACAATATGCATACATATCCCAAAAAATAAAAGAGTCTATTAAATGTTTGCATGAAGGCAAGAGACTCACGGGTATACATGTATATTTATTAGATTTGAATTAAACACCCATATACATGAAGTAAATCACAAAAATAATTGGCAAAAACATGTATAAAAGAGAATCATCAAAACTAGATTATACACATGCATAGAGTGGATACAAGTGAGCATGAAGTTCAATCATATATGAGTCAATTGTAATTCACTATGTGTACATGTATAGATACAAGTTTGATATATTCTACATCTAAGCATGTAAATACCACATAAAGCACACAAAATCTTAAAACATGAACATGCTATGAATATGATAAAAGTATAAAGCATGTACATAAATAAAATAGGAGTTTAGAGGTTGTTACCAACTCCAAAGCTCCAAGTATGGTGGTTGTCCCACCAAGCTCCTTGATAGTGATGCAACCAAGTGTATGTCCATCATGTCCATTGCAACCACTACCAAGGCACCAATCCTCTCACGTTTTGTGAGAGCCTCCACCTATATCAAAATCAAAGGGTGGGGGTTTTGGTACCCATGTTTTCTTGGGTCCTTTGAGGTTAGCATTGTTGTAAGGTACCCAAAATCTATTATACTTAGCAAAATATAAATATGGTTTCTTATCAAAACAATATCTTGCTAGATGGCCTTTGCGACCGCAATGTGTACAAATGTACACCTTAGCATGATGCTTATGAGTGTGATTGTGATCGTGATGTGCACCATAAGCATGAGTATGATGAGTATGATGATGTGCATGAGCATGAGGAACTTGTTTCTTTTGAAACAAAGATTCCAACTTAGAATGATTGAATGCACATGTGCTCAAATTAGAGCTCAAATTATCAATTTTATTTTTCAAATTTTTAATCTCATTAGTTGTGGCATGTAAAGCATGGTGAGATAAAGAATCATTTTTCTTTTTCTTTTGAAAAACATTATCCTTTTCTTTTTCAACAAATTTTCTTTTTAAAGATTTATTTTCTTGTAAAATACTTTCTTTTTGTTGTTCCACCATAGCAATATCATTTTTCAAAATATTGTTCCCTTCACAAAGATCATTCAATTTTGAAAATAAGGAAACATTCTCATTTTTCAAATCTTCTTTTTCTTTTTCTAAACATGCAAGTTTATTTTTCAAGGAATCATTTTCTACATGCATGCAATCAATGTTCTTTTTCAAAATCTTGTTATCTTTTTCTAAGCATGCAATGTTATCTCTAAAAGAGTCTTGTTCTATATGCATGCAAGCAAGTTCCTTTTTCAAATTTTTATTATTCCTTTTAATCATGTCATATTTTTCAAGTATAAGATGACAAAAGGTAGTGAGCTCATCATATGACATGTTCTCATCATCGGATTCGGAATTTACCTCAAGGGGGTCATCCCCTTGGACCATAAAGCATGTGTTGGAGGTGTTGCTTCCAACGTCCGAATCGCTCCCGGCATAATATTGTTCATTTTCGCCAAGGGAGATCAAGGTATTCCACACTACAAAAGCCATATCAATGTTAGCAACCCTAAATAAGTAATCATCATCTAGGGTACTCTTTAAAGCATTAAGGGCTTTTGTATTGGCCTCTATATTCTTACCATCTATACAATAAGCATTATTGGTAGTGGCAAGATATACATTATAACCTAGGGCTTTGAGGAATAATGACATCTTAACTTTCCAAATGTGGATGTTAAGAATGTCAAAGGTAGGTGGTGACATAAAGTCCATGGTGAGGTGTGTGTGTACAACAAATATTGTGATTAGCCCAAATGTAGGATCTTTAACTCTTAGGTTGTTAGACCCTTATCAAGAGCACTAGCTCTGATACCAATTGTAAGTTCACCTAGAGGGGGGGTGAATAGGTGATGGCTAATCTAATGGTCACTTGTGAACAAATAATGCGGAATTAAAACTAAGTTGACCAAATTAAAATTTCTTTTAATTAAACACTTATGTATAACTCAAGAGTGTTGCCGAATTTCCCTTGCGAGGCTCTGGACAAGCTCCTCTAGATTCCCCTTGAATGGGTTGAGGTGCCGCGTTGGCTCTCTTGGTTGAATACTAGTGTTAACAACAATCCCACGCAATTATATATCAATTAAGCACAAGGGTATATATCATGCATATATAAGATGAACACAATGAAAGTAAATGCAAGATATAAAAGAGACAAAGAGAGAGAGGGAAGAGTAAGCAATCGCAAACACAAAGGGTTTGTTTCGAGGTTCGAGCACACTTGCTCTACATCCCCGCCTTCGACACACGAAGGATTTCCACTATGCAAGATCCCACCGGATCTCTCCTCGGTGCCGTACACCTACAAACCCTCGGACTCCCAAGTCCCGTACACACGCAAGTCCACCGACTCGCCGAGGCCGTACCTCGAACCACCAAGAGTTCACAACCGAACTCCAACCACCAACAACGAGCACACTTGCCCGTTTCCTCAAATACAAAGAAAAGATCTCTTTGATGATCACAACACTTGATCACCTAAAGAGCACTCTCACTACAACACACCTATAGGAATATCTAGCAATGGATAGCTCAAGTGTGGTGTGAGAAAATCAAGGAAAGAAAGCTATGGAGGAAAAACTCAAGAATCACTTTTACACTCTCTTGATAAAAACTCCCTTTAAGATGGGAATATTTGCACTCAAATATGTGGAGAGAACTTCTGAAATCAGTTGGAAAAACTAGCTCAAAGGTCTCCAAAATCTTCAACCCAAAACAATTGACAAAACCCCCTTTATAGGCTCCCAGAAAATAGAGCCGTTGGGGCTGTGTCAGTGCTGTCGGTCGACCGCGCGGTCGACCGGCCAACGGTCATTTTTCTGACCGTTGCAGCCACCGGTCGACCGGCTCGGTCGACCGATAACCTGGAATGAACTGTCGGTCGACCGGCCCGGTCGACTGATATTTCCAGAGAGCAAAGCTCTCTTGGTCGGTCGACCGACCCGGTCGACCGGCCACTGTGCTGACAACGTGCACAGGGCTGTGCACATCGGTCGACCGGACCGGTCGACCGGTTTGGCCTGTCAGCCAGTTTCCAGGTCAGAAAACAGGATTTAAAAATCTTTTATAAAATCCTAAAAATACATAGAAATTCTACAAAAATAGTTTTACCAATATACTTGAAAGAACAAACATGCTTGCACAAAATCAAGACATGTTATAGATGTTTTGGTCTATTTTTGTAACTTGGAAATATTAGCTCAATAACCAAAATGTATTTTCCAAAACATGTTTTTCCAAACTTGTTTTTCTAAATCTTCATCAAATACAAAAACAAGATATTTGAGTTCATTTAAAAAGCATGGTGTGTATGGATATGATCCACTACACAATTAAGATGTAATATCTAGTTTTTGACAATAAGCACTAAGTATGGTTTTGGTTATAAGATATGCAAACTTGAAATACCAAAATTCAAGATAAATATTTTGTCTCAAAGAAAATCTTTGTTCTAAATAAAAATTCTTTTCTAAAAAGAAATCTTTTATGAAATCAATTAAATCAAGAGTTCTATCAAGAGTGTGTGTGTGATATAACTTGAGCAATCCACCAACTATCTATCCTTTACATTTTTACTAAAACAAAAATACAAATTCTATACCTAGACCCAAGTCTTCAACTTCTTGAAGTCTTCCCTTGAAGGCTTCTCATCTTCTTGACTTGGTCCTAGCTTGGTCCAAAAACTCCTTGGATCACCATATGCAAGCTCCAAATCTTGTTCTTTTATCCTTTGTTGAGCTATGCACCTACTAAGATCTTGATCATGAATCTGTCACTAATTAGCACAAGATCATTAGTAAATATAACTTCATGAGTTGATCATCATCAAAACTAGGGCGATAGGCCTTTGGGCCAACAATATATAGGATTCACATGATGATATTGAGTCCACTTGAGAATTGACTGTCCTCACTTGAAAATCCTTCTTTTTGATCTTTCGATCTCTGATCACACCTCTCCTTTAGAGTAATCTTGGTTCCATCTGATTCCTATTTTTCTTATCGATTCTATTTTTTGATCTTTGTCTCTTAGAATTGGTTATTTCATTCTAAAGCTGATAACAAAGATCAGAGCGCGCAGCGGAATCGTGGTGTCTCAGCGAAGCGAGTTGAAGCTTGTTTGTTTCTCTTTTGACTTTGATACTTTTATCATTCCTACTTAATTGAAATTTCGAGGACGAAATTTTTATAAAGTGGGTAGAATGTAATATCCCCTAATTAAAAATACTATATTTCTACTTTTATTAATTTTAATTAGATTACTTATTAATATTGATTAATTTATTTTGTTCATGTGTATAAATATATGTGCAAACATATTAAGTCCATATATTTTTTATTTGCATTTTATACAAGTATATGTATGCATTATATTTTATACATTATTATTAGCATTATTATTATTATTATTATAATATTATCGTTAGTATTATTCCTAATTGATCATCTTTTCCAACCCATAATCCAATTATCTAATAAAACATAACCCATTTAACTCATACCCAAAAATAAAGTAAAACAAAACAAAACAAATAAATAAATAAAGTTTAAACAAAAAATATAATTATATATAATTATGTGCTTTAAATTTTTATTCCAAGTTTTAAACTCTTGTCCATTTACCAAATCTTAATACCTGAACCATAATGCCTGTGTGGTTAAGTTGGAAATCTAAATTTTTATAAACAAACCTAAAGCCAAATCTAAATTTTAAATTCTAACTGAAAGATCTCAAGAGATTTTTAGGGATCTTATAATAACCTGATTGCTAAAAATCCTAAAAGATCCTATCCCGTAACTTTTTTCTCCTGCCTCCGCCAAAAAAAAGAAAGAAAAAGAAAAGAAAGAACGACAATCAGAAAGAGCTCTCAACCCATCATTTCTCATCCTCTTCACCCTTCTTGGAGTTGGAGTTGATCGAGACAGGAACGGGTCCGAGGCGTGGAGATTGAGAAGCAGGCTAAATCCAAGTAAGTAAAAAAAAAATTACAATTGTTATGAATTAAAATATTTAATTGAAATGGCATGATTAAAAATTCTATTCTTGCTATGAAACCTAAATCTCATCTAAACCAATATTTATGAATTAAAATTTAATAACATATCATGACTTAAAAATCTCCTTTTATGAAACTGAAAATTCATCCAATAATATAAATAGAATGAATTTGTATGGATTAAAAATTCTAATTTAATTGAAATTACCAAGCCTAGATTCATCTTCCCATAAATCTTTTTCATTAAAAACATCGCCTTTGTTTAAATAAAACCTATAAAAGTAATATATTATTACCCTAGTTATATTTTAAAAAAAGAAATTTAATTGTAAACTTAACCAAAAAAAAGAAAAACGAAAAGGAGAAAGGGCTGTTGCCGAGAGCAGCAGCCCCCCAAAAGTTCGGCCAGTCCCAGTGGCCTAGGCTGCCACTGGGCCAAGTCCAAAACAAAAAAAAAAAAAGAAAAAAAAAAGAAAAAGGAAGGTTGGGCCGCCATTGGCCCAAGCCCAACAAACAAAACAAAAAGAAAAAAAAAGGGAACTGGGCCATCATTGGCCCAGCCCAAAAGAAAAAAGAAATAAAAAAGTGTTGGGCCGGAACTGGCCCAGGCCCAGACAAAAAAAAAAAAGAAAGCAGAATCTTGGCTTGGATTATGGGCCAGGCCAGAAAACAGAAAACAAATATATACATATATAGATATAATTTAGAACCCATATTCAGAAGCCCAATTTCAGTCCAGCCCACAGATTTTTGGTTCTAATTAATTTTAACCCGACCCAAGTACAAAAATTAGACCCGTTAACTTATTGAAAATAATTTTTTGGCTACAAAAATATTTGAAAAAAATAAATAAAAATATGGATAAATATCTAGATAGCCCCTAGCATCTACTGAAAATTTTGGGGTTAGATGCAAATCATATTGGACTGAAACACTGCTTTCTATGTTGAAACCCACTACTTCAACATTCAGAACCATTAAGGAAATTGCATGTTTTTAATCATTTAAACCCCACAAAAATTAGTAAATAAAATATAAATAATATTATAAACTCAGTGTATCATCCTACAACTTTGTTTTAAGACCTGAACCATCCATATTTAATTTAAAATACTGAATAACATCAAATAAGATATCCTATGTAAAATTCAATAAATGTAAATTTGCTATCTTATGTAAAAATTCATATGTATTTAATGTAGATTCTTCAAATTGGTTATCGGACTCGTGATAAGTCTAGGTGAGTGTTCTTTGCTTTCTTATTGAGTATTTTGATATTATTTTATATGAGTGTTTGCTTTTACCTAAATTTCTTACTTCTGTTGTTTACATATATTTGTATTTTACTTTTATCATTTCATGTGACTATTGATGTATTTTACCAATGTGATTACATGTATCACTATATGAGACATGAGCGAACATTCACCTTATTTATTTTGTTGATCAGAGTATTTATTAGTGTCATTTCATGTGCAGTTATTTACCGCTATTGATTCAGTACTAGTTGAGGTATACCTTATACTGTGACTTCATTCGATCTATTGATCAGTTGAACTACTGTTACTGTTACTGAGGCCTGGTTTAGCGCCAGGAAACTGAAGCCGTGGTCTCGGGTATGTACGGGACCCACTTAAAGTATGGATAATATCTCCAACCAATCAGTTTCAATAACTTAGGACGCTGATTGACACGTGTAGTAGGCGTAGTGTGGGATGCGTCTGTTACAGGTGGCAATTGGTGTTCGCTGACATAATAAATGACAATGAACTGTTATAATATATTGTGACTGACTATAATCACCTGACTGTGCATATGTATACTATGATAGACATATGATTGTACACATGACCGGATTGTATACCAGACTAGTGACATGCGAGGTTACACATCTAGACATTAGTTGTTCCTCGTTACCATGACATCAGTTGTTTGTTTACAGTTATTTTACTTGTCTTTTATCTGCACGCTTATTCATTTTATTGTTATTCAGTTATTTGTTTATCATGTTTTTAGTTATCCTATGTTTGTAGTTATCTTGTTATTATTCTGCTTATATTATTTTTCATGCACGAGCATTTCTCTTTACACACACACACTCATTAAGTCGCTTCTGACGACCCTGAATTCGCACATCCAGGGTATTAGACATTTTCTTATATCATTCAGGTTTCATTGAGCCCGTACGCGTTACGAGAAGCTGGAGTCTCTCTTTTCTTGATTATAGGTATTCTTGCTATTTTATTCATGTTATTTCCTGATTCTATCTTTATCGCATCCAGTTGCCATTTTCTTTCCTTTATCCATCTGTTATTATTGTATTAGATATTTATATATCATATTGCAGTGATATTTATTTATCGTAGTAAATTTTGTAGCTTGTTCAGGTTACTTTAGGCTTAGCGTGATGCGTGGGATGTTTCCTCTCGTATATACGTGGCCGACCTTCATCGCGACTCCGTTTTTACGTATTTTGGGAAGCGGGGCGTGACACCACTCATCAGTTGAGCGCCACTCAGACAATCATCTATGGCTTCAACGCCAATGGTACACTGTAACCCTCGGTTCCAGTCACCCGTATTTTTTACTGGTGGTCGGTATGACATAAATACCTATTCTAGTGGTCTCAACTAAGTCTACATTAACTCTAATAAAATTTTCTAATATTTCAGATTTTCTTGATTTTTTACAAAATTTTTCAAAATTAATTGAAGATTTTCGAAATTTGTGACCCATCTGTGTCGCTATACGACTTCTGAATTTCTAATTTGCAATTATGGAGGAATTTCATGAATCTGATTTATCAATAATGCTTAAAATAATATTTGTTATTTTTAAGAATTTTAGGAATTTTTCTTAATTAAATAGGAATTAATAAATTAAAAAAGACGAAAATGAAAATAAATAAAAATAAAAAATATTAAAATAATAAACCCCTATAATAATTCTTCCAAGTTTTGAACCCCTAACCTCCTCACTCAAACCAACAAGCTCCCACCACTATGCCACATTGGCATGTGGTTTAAAGACCCAAGCCCATATATTTAAACCTCCCTTTAACTCCCCCATCTTCTCCAACTTCCCCCACTCTCGCTATCTTCTCCCACACTTTCTCTCCCTCACTCCCACTCACCTAAATTGAACTCACTACTCCTTCCACGTACCCTAACTCTTAGAGGTTGCCTAAGGGGTGTGTGGTGCCTATATAAGAGACAATTCCACCATTCTCATCCCTACTCCAATCACATTGAAACATCCAAGTCTCTCTCTTTTCCTCTTTTCTCTCACTTTCTCTTTCAAACTTGGCGAGATTCTGAAGTGCTGGATGAGGGGAAGAAGATTCAGACTGAAGAGAAGCGTTTTACATATTTATTTTTGCAGTTTCGAAGAATTTAGTTTGTTGTGGCATTTCATCAAACACGTAGTATATATTACATATTAGCTATAGTTTCACCATGTAAAACACATGCTAAAATCACAATAAAATTTTGTAGAACACCTAAGATATACCTCCTAATTATCATAATTTTTAATTATTTTTAGAAATTTATTTTCAATCGAAAAAAAGACTAGACTGTGCTTATCATTGGAGGTATCTGTGCCAGAGCAACGAGCCTAATTATGTCAACACTTTTCTTTGAGGTTTCGCCTCTCAATCCCCAATCTTTGACATTGATTTGATAAGAGTCAAACTCTAACAACTTTCTCCTTAGGTCATTCTGTTAAATGAGTCTGAGATGTCCCTATGGGTTAATGTCTAGCAAATTTTATTTAGGCTTGGGTTGTATGGGTGAGAAGGTGATTTTTAGGCAAAAAAGGGTAATAATTTTTCCCACCTTATCTTATGTTGGGTTTTGCCCTTAATTTTTGATTCGTGCAAGTATACAATATAGGTAAGAATGAATACACAAAGCCAGTAAATAACCTACGTGTTTGTCCTAACTATATGCAATGCAATATGTACCTCAATCCAGATAACAACAGAAGAACAAAATACAGTATTTTGGAATGAAAATTGACGTGCCTAGATGCAAATACCTAAACCATTTTAAAACATTCAATTATCTATTTTAATTCTTCATTATTACAATGCACAAGTAATCAAAACATAAAACTAGTAGCAGAATACATAGATTTATGGAATTGAAGATACCCCCTGAAAAGAAGCGGGCAACAACTCTCTGGTTTTTTGAGTAGGGAGAAACAAGGGTGTGGATTTCTGCAGTTGTTAGATTCTAAAAATGTTACCTGCAGTTAGAAACAAAGAAGAAAAGTTAACTCTCAAGGGTTGCCTAAGGGGGTGTGGTGTCTACATAAGAGACAATTCTACCATTTGCATCCATACTCCAACCACATTAAAACATCCAAGTCTCTCTCCTTTCCTCTTCTATCTCACTTTCTCTTCCAAACTTGGTGAGATTCTGAAGTGTTGGACAATGGGAAGAAGATTCAAACTGAAGGGAATCAGTCTAGGTATTTATTCTTGCATTTTCGAAGAATTTAGTTCGTTCTGGCATTTCATCGAACACATAGTATGCATTACATATTAGCTGTAGTTTCACCATGTAAAACACATGCTAAAATCATAATAAAATTTTGTAGAACACCTAGGATATAACTACTAATTATCATAATTTTTAATTTGTTTTTAAAAATTTATTTTCAATCGAAACAAAAAACAAAAGACTGGACTGTGTTGTGCACTGCACTGTGCACAGCACAGTGCGGACCAGGGCTGGGCTGGCCTGAGTCAGACCCAACCTGGGTCTTGTCGAGCCAGGCGAGGCCCAGCCTGGCCTTATCTGGCTCAGCCAGACTCGAGTGGGTCTGTGCCCAGCACAGACCTAGTCCAGGTCTGTGTAAATACAGACCCGGGTTCGGGTCTGTTGTACAGACCCAAACCCCACCCAATTAAAAAAAAAAGAGAAAAAGAAAGAATGGAAAAAGAAAAAGGAAAAGAAAAGAAATAAATAAAATTAAAAATGTGTAAAAAAATTATTGTAGTATTTTACTGTAGCAAACTCAGACCCAAATCCATTACTGTAGCAGACCCGTTACTGTAACAAACAGACCTGTTAAGCCTTTTTTGATTCTTATTGATTTTTAGGTTTATTTTAATTCAGAAAATTTCCAAAAATCCACATAAAATTTAAGGAAAATTCATAGAAAATTACAAACTAAGTTTGAGACTTTATTTTGAGTGTAATATTACTTAGAATAACATGAAATTAAATATTTTTGTAATTATTATTCAATTATAATTTATTTAAAAATGATCAATAAATTTCTAAACAGCACAAAATATAAAAATCATAATTCAGTAATATGTAAATATTATACATCAATTTATTAGTTTATGCATGTATTTTATTATGAAATTATATTTTTAAATAGTTGCTATAAATTCATAAATTGAATTATTTGAAACATTAACCAACCAAAATTATAATAAATAGTAAAAAAATACATTATCACTTAACTTGTCACTGAATAAATAATATGTCAAGTCTCTAATTAATTCGCCTCTAATTAATTCGCGTAATATTTAGGCCGCGAAATTTACCCAGAGCCAGTTACAGTTACGGGAATTCAGATTCCAACAACATCAGGCAAGTACACATACTCCCTCTCCTTTGTATTCCTTTATCAGTTTATAAATCCTTTTCGATCTTGATTTTCATATCCTTCCCTGATCATGTGTATTGTAAGACATGCATGCATAAGATTTTTTGCTACATAAATGATCATTCAAGTATAATTATAAATTAGTGAATGTTGTACAAGTAAGTTGACGTCACCCTATGTCATGATTACTATTTTATGATTATGTTTACATTCTAATACACTGACATCACTTATACTATTATGAATTTGTCACCTGATGTTGTCACCGTTTTCTATTTTTTCAAAATTTTAATATGTATTGTAATCACTATTTGACACTGATACTCTTGATACTGATCCGTAATCCTCTCACGTTGAGTCACACATTATCTTGCATTTACATTGATTAATAAAATTAACCAAGGTAGGATTACTGGGAGACTGTAGCAGGAAAAATTCAGGGAGGTGTGCTTGGAAGGGCGACCCCTTGTGGGTTTGGATGTCACACGTGATCTTGTTATTTATGCGCGCTCTTGTTATTACACGTTACATGATGCCGAGTATAGTGAACTATTTCTCCCTACTATCAGGATCTACTAACACATCACTTATTTGATATGTAGTTTCCTGTGGGATGGGGCACAGGATGATTACATTAGTTATGGTAATAAAACATACTAGACTTAGAATTATCATTTGTGACATGAATAATCTTGACTTACAAGATGTTCCTGGACTTGTCATATTGTTTTTAACTTGCGATCTTGTGATTTTGAGACCTGATAATTATGATATATTATATTACTCGTCCATGGTGTTTCATGCTCATTATATACATGTCATAGTATACATACATGACCTTATTACACCTTATCTAGTGCTCTGTTACTCTCGTTGGTATCTTACATGTCAGTTTATATTACCGTCAGATTTATTATTCATTCATTCTAGTGCTCTATTTATATTATCCTTTATTTTCATATTTCCATATTATTGTTACCTCTTCTCGTGTGTGCACTTGCTAGTCCGCTTCTGACGGACCTTGATTTTTCAGCATCAGAGCTTGAGGAGACCGACGAGCCACTATTCAAAGGAATCTAGAAAGACTACCAGGCGTAAGTCCGACGTTTTTGTCTTATGTGTTTTGGCATTTTGTCTTGTTATGATGTCCCGATGACAAAATTGTATCTTTTTTAATTTCTATTTTGTTATGTTTCCAATTTTGTATCCAGACAAAGACTATTGTAGATGTATGTCTTTTATGTGAAATAAAATTTCTGGTTGTCTTTTGTATATATGTGTGAGAATTTAGCTCATTTACTACAGCGTAAGGTATTCACGGGAGAGATTTTTCTCTTCGTGAGTATCTGCAAGCCACCGACACGTACCCGTATTCCGTATTTTGAGAAGCGGGGCGTGACATGGTTTTGTTGATATCAGAGCCAGGTTTTATTTTAATTCTGCACCATATAATGACAATCAGATTCACATATAAGAAAAAGCATCTATAATTGTCTTGATACACATCCTTACCCTAAACTCGTGCCTTTGATTCTTTTCTAAACTATTCACTATCCCTTCCAGACACTCATGGCTCGAAATAGAAATGTTTCCCTCTTCCTCTTGAGTTGACCCAGTCCCCTTAGTAGTCTATAGTATCTGTGGTTAGAAATTTCTAGCCGACCTGATAGTCATAAAGGACTCTGGGTTTGACTCTTGGGCATGGACTGGTTGGGCACTTTCTACAATCGTTGAGAGCATAGGAAGATCAAGGAAGAAAAGTCATTAACGGTAGGAAGAAGAAAGTTACTTTTCGGGTCCCCAGTCATCCAGAGTTTGAATTCCATGTTAGGGATGTAACTCTGGAGCAAGCCCAATTCAAGAAGAGGCAGTTGAAGGTGGTGCTGGAGTCCTAGAAATCTAAAGAGCAGGTTAATATGCCTGAGGTGGTATGTGAATTTCTTGACATCTTTTCTGAGGATCTCCCTGGATTACCCCATGTTCGAGAGATTGAATTTAGTATCAAAGCTTGCTTGAAATAGCCCCTATTTCCAAGGTGCCGTACCACATAGCTTCGATAGAACTAGCAAAACTATAGAAGCAGATTCAAGAATTGCTCGATAAGGGGTTAACCCGACCGAGTGCTTCACCCTGGGGCGCTCCGGCCCTTTTAGTTAAGAAGAAGGATGGTAGCCAACGACTATGCGTTGATTACCGAGAGCTGAACCACGTCGCAGTCAAGAATAAGTATCCCTTACCCCAAATTGATGATCTCTTTGATCAACTAGGCGGAGCCATAGTATTCTCTAAGCTAGATCTATGTTCTGGTTATCACTAAGTGTGGGTGAAAGCTGAGGGTGTATCTAAGACTGCTTTTCAGACGCGATATGGACATTTCAAGTTCCTTGTTATGCTATTCGGAGTCACCAATGCTCCTGCGCTATTCATGAACTTAATGAATTGTGTCTTTACTCCATACTTAAATCAATTTGTCATGACTTCATTGATGATATCCTGATATATTCTAAGACCAAAGAGGAGCACGCTGAGCACTTTAGTATTATCCTTCAAACTCTAAGATAAGAGAAGTTATATGCAAAGCTTAGTAAATGCTCTTTTTGGCTATACCATGTCTCATTTCTCGGGCATATCCTATCTGAGGATGGCATCTCGGTGGATCCAACCAAAGTAGAGGCTGTCAGAGATTGGCCAATCCCTAAGTCTATCATGGAAGTGAGAAGTTTTCTTAGACTAGCTGGCTACTATCGTTGGCTTGTCTAAAATTTCTCCAAGATCATCGAGCCTCTAACCAAGCTCACAAGAAAGGAAGTGAAGTATCGATGGACTAAGGAATGCCAGTTAGCATTCGAGGAACTGAAGGATCGAATGACGACAACACCAGTTCTAGCAATTCCAAATGGATCTGGGGGGATGGTGATATATAGCTATGCTTCTGGGCGCGACCTAGGCTGTGTTGATGCAACGAGGTAGAGTGATATCATCACCTCAAAATAACTGAAGCCCCATGAGAGGAGTTACCCACCCATGATCTGGAACTGACAGTGATAATGCTCGCCCTTAAGGTGTGGAGACACTATCTTCTCAGAGAGCGTGTGGAGATATTCACAGATCATAAAAGTCTCAAGTACATTTTTACCCAGAAGGAGCTCAACATGTGTCAGAGGAGATGACTAGAGCTCATGGCAGACTATGATATAGACCTGCAATACCACCCCAGGAAGGTAAATGCAGTTCCTGATGCTCTTGGTAGGAAGCCCTCTTTCATCTTGATAACTCATCAGAAGGAGATGCATGAAGAGATCCTTAGTTAGACTTAGAGATCATCCTACCTGGAGATATTAGAAGACTCATGACCTTGGTGACCCAACCATCTCTGATCGAGAAGATCAAGGAGGCTTAGAAGGAAGACCCTAAGTTGCAGAAGATCAGAGAAGAAGTGAAAGCCAGAGTAAGGCAGGATATAGTCATCCATGCAGATGGTTCGCTTTGTTCAGAAGCAAACTCTGTACCATCTGGGAAAGTTCGAAGGGAGTTGCTCTCTGAAGCTCACATTCTCCTTATTCGGTTCACCCTGGAGGTACTAAAATGTACAGAGATCTCAAGCAAAACTTTTGATGGTACGAGATGAAGAGAGAGATAGCTCGATTCATAGCCCATTGCCTTGTATGCCAACAAGTCAAGGCGGAACACCAGAGGATGGCCGGACTGCTACAACCACATCCTATTCCCAAATGAAAGTGGGAGAATATCACCATGGACTTTGTTGTAGGCCTGCCTAGGAGTCCAAGAGAGAATAATGCTATATGGGTGATTGTGGACTGACTCACTAAGAGTGCTCACTTTATACCTTTCAGAGTCAGACAAAGCACAAAAGCACAAGCAGAGAAGTACATGCAGGAAATAGTCAGGCTGTATGGAGTCCCTGTTAGTATTGTCTCAGATAGAGACATTAGATTTGTGTCACGTTTCTGGGATAGTCTTTAGAGGAGCTTAGGCAGCAAGTTAAAGTTCAGCACGAGATTCCAGCCTAAGACTAATGACCAATCAGACAGAACCATCCAGATTTTAGAGGATATACTTAGAGCATGTATACTAAGCTTTAAGGGATCATGGAATGACCATATGCATTTAGTGGAGTTCTCTTACAACAACAGCTATCAGGTTAGTATCCAGATGGCTCCATATGAGGCACTCTATGGGAGAAAGTGTAGATCTCCTATGTGCTGGGATGACATTGGCAGAGATGCAGAGAGATAGCTCGATTCATAGCCTGTTGTCTTGTATGACAGAAAGTCAAGACGGAACACCAGAGGACGGTTGGGCTACTACAACCACTCCCTATTCCCGAATGGAAGTGGGAGAATATCACCATGGACATTATTGTAGGCCTCCCTAGGAGTCTAAGAGGGAACAATGCTATACAGGTGATTATGGGCTGACTCACTAAGATTGCTCACTTAATACCTTTCAGAGCGGACATTCCACAGAAGCATTGGCAGAGAGGTACATGTAGGAAATAGTCGGACTGCATGGAGTTCCTGTTAGTATTGTTTGAGATAGAGACACTAGATGTGTGGAGGAGCTTATGCAGCAAGTTAAAGTTCAGCACGATATTCCATCCTCATATTAATGGCCAATCAGAAAGAACCATCCAGATTCTAAAGGATATGCTTAGAGCATGTATACTGAACTTTAAGGGATCATGGGATGACCATCTGCGTTTAATGGAGTCTTTTACAATAACAGCTATCAGGCTAGTATTCAGATGGCTCCATATGAGGCACTCTATAAAGAAAGTGTAGATCTCCTGTGTGCTAGGATGACATTGGCAAAAGGAAGCTGCTTGGCCCAGATCTGATTTTTGCAACAGTAGAGAAGATGGAAAAGATCAAGAAACATATGAAAGCAGCTCAAGATCGTCAGAATAAGTGGGATGATGCCAAGAGAAGACCCTTAGAGTTTGCAGTAGGTGACCATATATTTCTTAAGATCTCATAAAATCAAAGAGTCATTAGGTTCGGCTGTAGTGGGAAGCTGAGTCCCAGATACATTGGACCTTTCGATATTATAAAGCGAGTAGGAGAAGTAGCATACTGAGTAGCCTTACCTCCAGCACTATATGGTGTTCATGACATATTCATCTGTCAATTAATTAAGTCTGTCCGGGACGACCAACATATCCTGGACTATTCAGGTCTGAGACTGAACTGCGATCTATCCTACGAGGCTCAACCAATCCGCATCATCGACAAGAAGGAGAAGGTTCTGAAGAATAAGACCATTCCCTTGGTACTGGTGTCTTGGGATCCAAACTCTCCTGGGGTTTCCACCTGGGAACGGAAGATGAGATCAGGGCTAAATATCCTCATCTCTTCTCAGGTAACTTATCTCACTTCTAACATCTATTCATCGTCTTACATCTTAGAATACTCTTCTCCTTATTTACTTTTGAATTTTGAGGACAAAATTCTTTTTATTAGGTGGGTTGGATTGTAACCCTCGTTCCAGTCACCGGTATTTTCTTGGTGGTCGATATGGCATAAATACCTGTTATGGTTGTCTAAACTAAGTCTATTTTAACTCTAATAATTTTCTAATATTTTTTAGATTTTTCTTGATTTTTTACAAAAGTTTTCAAAATTAATTGAAGATTCTCGAAATTCGTGACACATATCTGCTGCTATATGACTTCTGAATTTTTATTTGCAATTGGAAAGAATTTCATAAATCTGATTTATCAATAATGCTTAAAATAATATTTGTTATTTTAAAGAATTTTTAGGAATTTTTCTGAATTAAATAGGAATTTAACTAGGAAAGGCAAAAATGAAAATAAATAAAAATAAAAATAGTAAAATAATAAACCCCTTTAATAATTCTTTCAAGTTTTGAACCCTTGACCTCCTCACTCAAACCCACAAGCTCCCACCACTATGCCACATCGGCATGTGGTTTAAAAACCCAAGCCCATTTATTTAAACCTCCCTTTAACTCCCCCCATCTTCTCCAACTTCCCCCACTCTCTCTATCTTCTCTCACACTTTCTCCCTATCATTTCCACTCACCTAAACTGAATCCACTACTCCTTCCACGTACCCTAACTCTCAGAGGTTGCCAAAGGGGGTGTGGTGCCTATGTAAAAGACAATTCCACCATTCTCATCCCTACTCAAATCACATTGAAACATCCAAGTCTCTCTCTTTTCCTCTTCTCTCTTACTTTCTCTTCCAAACTTGGTGAGATTCTAAAGTGTTGGATGAGGGGAAGAAGATTCAGACTGAAAGGAAGTGTTTCAGGTATTTATTCTTACATTTTTGAAGAATTTAGTTTGTTATGGCATTTCATCGAACATGTAGTATGTATTACATATTAGCTGTAGTTTCACCATGTAAAGCACAAGCTAAAATCACAATAAAATTTTGTAGAACACCTAGGATATGCCTCATAGTTATAATGATTTTTAATTTATTTTTAGAAATTTATTTTCAATCGGAAAGAAAAAGACTAGACTGTGCTTATCAGTGGGAGGTATCTGTGCCGGAGCAACGAGCCTAATTATGCAAAACCAGTTATCTTTGAGGTTTCGCCTCTCAATCTCCAATCTTTGACATTGATTTGATAAGAGTCAAACTCTAACAACTTTCTTCTTAAGTCAATCTCTTAAATGAGTCTGAGATGTCCCTAGGAGCCAATGTCTAGCAAATTTTATTTAAGCTTGGGTTGTGTGGGTAGGAAGGTGATTTTTGGGCAAAAGGGTAATAATTTTCTCACCTTATCATATGTTTTGTTTTGCCCTTAATTTCTGATTCGGGCAAATGTGCAATATAGGTAAGAATGAATACACAAAGCAAGTAAATAACCTACGTGTTTGTCCTAACTATATGCAATGCAATATGTACACCTCAGTCCAAATAACAACAACAGAAGAACAGAATACAGTACATTGGAATGAAAATTGACGTGCCTAGATGTAAATACCTAAACCATTTTAAAGCATTTAAATTATTGTATTTTAGTTTTTAATTATTACAATGCACAAGTAATTAAAACAGAAAACTAGTAACAGAATACAAAGATATATTGAATTGAAGATACCCCCTGAAAAGAAGCGGGCAACAAAACTCTGCTTTCTTGAGCAGGGAGAAACAAGGGAGTGTGGATTTCTGCAGTTGTTAGATTCTAAAAATTGTTACTTGTAGCTAGAAACAAAGAAGAAAAGTTAACAAAAATATGAAATCAACCCGTTCCTATTCCCAGCAACGATGCCAAAATTTGATTCGGGGAAACCGTGAACAAAAAGTGTTGTTTTGAAATCACTAATTAAAGTGTGTGCACTTTGGCTTCTTCGATACTTCTGGTATAGCATAGAAATTAATGGGTCGAATTCACAGGGACAGAAAGCAATAAAAGCTTTACTGACATGTTCACATGTGTATACTAACGGTTCTTCTATGTTTCAAGGAATGAAAAGGAAAAAAAATAGAGAATGAAAAGAGAAGAGTACGATGGAAACAAAGAAATATTGAAGAGAAGATATTTGTGTTTTTGAAATTATTTCTAAAACAAAGTGAAAATGAAAGAAAACTCATAGCTACTAACTACTAATGGCTCCACCAATATGCTAACCTCTTAGTGATAGTTGCCTCACATGTATCATTGACCATCAGTAGTCCTTATTTCAAGAGCTTTAAAAGCATGACTAATAAGATCACTTTCATATCCAAACTCAAAAAAATAAGTGCAAGCTACACTTAAACCATTAAAACTACTAGAATAAGTATGGAATAAAGTAATGATAACTTGTTAGACAATTAAATGTTAGAGTGTAGAATCCATCATCATGAGCCATCAGTGGCTCTTGCAAGAGTAAGACCAAATAGAGACTATTAGATTCATGTGGATTATCAAGTAATGAGTTAGCAAGTTAGTGGTTAGTTACCATGAGAGAAAAAGCTAAGCATGTAAAAAGTTGGAGAGAAGAAAACCAATAGAGATATGGAGAGAACTTCCATAGAGTGTCACCTTCCATTACAAGAACCCTAACCTTCATCCTATGATCTCTCTTCCCTATTACATGATCTACAAAGGAAATAAATATAAAAAAAAAAAAACTATAGCAAACTATGCAAATGGGAGAAACTGTCCCTAAAAACTCTTCTTCTTTTTCTGTTCTGAAAACCAGGGGTATTTATAGGGTAAGAGGGGGACCGGGAAGGCATACGGGCCACCCGTCGAAGGACAACGCATGGCTCCTTCGTATTGTCATGGAAATGCGGCAATTGCCACATTTTTGTGGCAATGCGGATGCCGCTCGCGTGCACGACCTACCACGCTTTCATAGAATGTCATCGCATGGCACCACCTACCAATGTCTAACAAATTTTATTTAGGTTTGAGTTGTGTGGGTGGGAAGATGATTTTTGAGCTAAGGAAGGGTAATAATTTACCCACCTTATCTTATGTTGGGTTTTACTTTTTAATTTCTGATTCGTGCAAGTGTGCAATATAGATAGGAATGAACACACAAAGTGAGTAAATGATCTACGTGTTTGTCCTAACTATATGCAGTGCAATATGTACACCTCGGTCCAAATCATAACGACAGAAGAATAAAATACAGTATATTGGAATGAAAATTGACGTGCCTAGATGCAAATACCTAAACCATTTTAAAACATTCAACTATTATAATTTAGTTCTTAGTTATTATAATGCACAAGTAATCAGAACAGAAAGCTAGTAGCAGAAAACACAGATATATGGAATTGAAGATACCCCCTGAAAAGAAGTGGGCAACAACTCTCTTCTTTCTTGAGCAGGGAGAAACAAGGGAGTGCGGACTTCTGTAGTTGTTAGATTCTGAAAATTGTTACCTGTACCTAGAAACAAAGAAGAAAAGTTAACAAAAATATGAAATCAACCCGTTCCTATCCCCGGCAATGGCGCCAAATTTGATTGGGAAAAACTGTGCACAAAAAGTGTTGTTCTGAAATCACTAATTAAAGTGTGTGTATTTAGCTTCCTCGATACTTCTATTATAGCATAGAGACTAAACAGGTCAATTCACAGGGATGGAATGCGATAAGAGCTTTACCGACATGTTCACATGTGTATACTAACGGTTAAAAGAAAGGAAAACAGAGAATGAAAAGAGAAGCGTATGATGGAAACAAAGATAGAAATATTGAAGAGAAGATATTTGTTTTAAAATTATTTCTAAAATAAAATAAAAATAAAAGAAAACTCATGGCTACTAACTACTAATGGCTCCACTAATATGCTAACCTCTTAGTGATAATTACCTCACATGTATCACTGGCCATCAATAGTCCTTATTTCAAGAGCTTTACAAAGCATGACTCATAAGATCACTTTCACATCCAAACTCAAAATAATAAGTGCAAGCTACACTTAAACCATCAAAACTACTAGAATAAACATGGAACAAAGTAATGGTAGCTTGTTAGACAGTTAAATGTTAGAGTGTTAGAATTCATCATGATAAGCCATCAGTGGCTCTTACAAGAGAAAGACTAAGTAGAGGCTATTAGATTCATGTGAATTATAAAGTAAGAAGTTAGCAAGTTAGTGGTTAGTTTTCATGAAAGAAAAGTTAAGCATGTAAAAGTTGGAGAGAAGAAAACCAATAGAGATAAGGAGAGAACCTTTTATAGAATGTCACCTTTCATTACAAGAACCCTAACCTTCATCCTATGCATCTATTTCTTCCCTATTACATGATCTACAAAGAAAATAAAAAAATAAAAGAAAGGAAAAAACTATACTAAAATATACAAAGGGAGAAACTGCCCCTAAAAACTCTCCTCCTTTTCTGTTGTAAAAGCATGGCGTATTTATCGGCTAAGAGGGGGACGGGAGGGTATACGGGCCACCCGTCGAAGGACGATGCTTGGCTCCTTCGTATTGTCGTGGAAATGTGGAAATTGCCATATTTTTGTGGCAATACGGCCGCCGCTCGCGTGGCACCGTCTACCACACTCTCCTCGTTTGTCCCTTGTCCGTATGTGTTGCTGATTTCTAGATAACTGCAACTTGTTTAGGCAAATAAGTTCCCCAAAGTCAATGGCTACAGGTAGGCCCTAAAAATTACCAAATAAATGGAATTTTTTATCTTCTTCTTCATTCCACACCATGGACTTAGGAACATACAAGAGAGGTATTATTAACAAAATTTAATATTAAAGAAATGTGAAGATTAGTATGAATATGCAATTTTGGATACTAATCACCCTTTTGCTTGAAAAACGCTGGTGCAACATATGAACTCATCATGAATGCGATCTTTCACGAGTATATACATAAGACCATAGAATGCTATGTCGATGATATCGCCCTGAAGTCGTGACAAGGGCGATCACCTCGCGGACCTGAGGAGGGTGTTCGACATCATACGGGCTCACTAGTTGAAGATGAACCAACTAAGCCCTTCCTGGGGGTGGCCAGTGATAAATTCTTGAATTTATTGTTACGTCTAAAGGAATCAACTGAATCCTTAGAAGACCCGTGCCATCTAAAAGATGCAACCTCTGAGAAATCTTAAAGAACTCATAGGCCTACATGGAAAATTAGCATATATTCAAAGATTCATATCAAATCTCTTAGGACACAGCCAACCCTTCACCAAGTTGATGAAGAATGGAGTCTTATTCGTCTGAGACAATGCTTGCCAAGAAGCACTCAAAAAGATCAAGGAGTGTCTCACAAATCCACCTGTCTCGGGTGGCTCCAGCATCAGAAAAACATTTCCTGTCATATGTCTGAGCGATGGATCATTCCTGAGAGCTTTAGTAGCCCAGAATAATGATCAAACCATGAGCATGCAATCTACTATTTAAATAGAATAATGATCAGGGCGGAGCACCGTTACACCCAATCGAAAAGGAATGCTTAGCGTTAGTCTTTGCTATCTAAAAGATGCGACACAACCTCACAGGGGCAATACATTCAAGTCATATCTAGAGTTAATCCTTTACGATTGTTGATGACGAGTCCATCTTCGCTGAGCATTAGAATAGCAAAATGGGTCATATTGCTTTCACAATATGAGATGCAATTCATGCCACAAAAAATGGTCAAAGGTCAAGCCATGGCGGATTTTTTCTGGCCGATCATCCAGTGCCAGGATTTCAAAACTTTATGACGATCTCTCAGATGAGATCACAGAAGTTAACTTGATCAATGCCTCCTCAGAAGAATAAGTGTGGTAACTCTTCTTTGACGGAGCGTCAAGAACAAATTCTGAGGGAAATATTATCGCAGTGTGGGGTAGTACTTATCTCTCCACATAACTATGTGATCCCTCGTGCATTCTCGTTAACGAAGCCCTGTTCCAACAATGTCTCAAAATATAATGCTTTTTTGATCGGGATACAACTTGCTGAAGAGATTGGAGTCAAAAATCTCGAAGCATATGGCGATTCAGAGCTCATTGTCAATCTAGATTCACGGGAAGTATGAAGTCTAACATGACAACTTGGTGCCCTATCACAACACGACCATTATCATGGCAGAAAGTTTGAAACTTTTTACATCAATCATATACCGCGGCAGCAAAATGTGCATGCAGATGCACTGGCATCCCTCGCCGCTTCATTGGCCCTTCCTGTCAGAGCCATGGAGAGAGTACTCGTCTACAGTCGTGACTTATACTACTGCAAATTCACCCTTGAAGATAGTAGAACTCCAAGAAGAGACCTTCAAGTCAAAGAGGCTCTTAAGACTTTGACAAGTGACGATTCTCTTACATTGACTTCGTCTTATACGACATATTGCCTGACGACCCCAAAGAGGCAGCCGCCATCAGAAGGAAAGCTCCTCGATTCTATTACAATGCGATCATGCAAACATTATATCATCGATCGCACGATGGAATCCTGCTCTGATGCCTTTCACACAAAGAGACACATGTAGCACTCAAAGAAGCTCATGATGGTATGTGTGAAGCTCTCTAACTCAGACCCAAATTCAGAGATTGGTTCAGTGGACTTGGCTATTATTGGCCAAAGATGATCCCTGATGCCATCGCCTATACTAAGCGATGTCATGCGTGTCAAATCCACGGTGAGTTTGTCCATCAAGTACCGGGACATCTTCATCCAACATCCTCCACATGGCTACTTGATATGTGGGTAATGGATGTTATTGGACCATCAGTCCTCTAACATCTAGAGGATATTGCTTCATCTTAGCAATAACTGATTACTTCTCTAAATGGGAGGAAGTATTCCCGTGAAAGAAGTAAAGACAACAAACATGATCAAGTTCATTAAGCATCGCATGCTCTACCATTTTGGTGTGCCCAGACGAATCTCCGCATAACGGGCCACTTTATCAGCCAGCATTCCAGAGGTTCTGTAATAAATTAAAAATACAAAGTGTGTCATCAACGACATATTATCCAGCTGCTATTGGCCTCGCAGAAGCCTTCAACAAGACTATTGAAAAGCTTCTCAGAAATTCATCTCGAAAAGTCAACGTGACTGGGATGATAAGTTAGGCGATTGCTTATGGGCTTTCTGTACAACGATGGGAACCCTGACAAACGCCACGCCATTTTTCTTGGTATACGGACCTGTACTCGCACTGGAGATCCCAATCCCATCTTTACAAGTTGCATTGACAACTAGGATGGTAGATGAGGAGAAGCACTGACTGCATCTCCAAAAGTTGGAAGCTTTGGACGATAAACGTCTGTAAGCCCAATGACAAATTGAGCTCTATCAAGCTTAGATTTCCAGATTCTTCAATAAGAAAGTCAAAGAATGAATTTTCAAAAAAGGCGACCTTGTCTTAATAGTCAGAAGACCCTGGTCATGACACATAAGGCAAAAGAAAAGTTTTAACCCAAATGG
Organism: Agave tequilana; assembly: GCA_038442645.1. Taxonomy (NCBI): domain Eukaryota; kingdom Viridiplantae; phylum Streptophyta; class Magnoliopsida; order Asparagales; family Asparagaceae; genus Agave; species Agave tequilana. The sequence goes on from JAVJIF010000666.1 coordinate 630,373, forward strand.
AAAGATCATTTATAGTAGAGTCAGTCTACTCAAACAGAGCATACCACTTTATAACTCTAGATGGCGATACGCTCATGATGCCTATCAATGATATATTCTTAAAGAGGACTATCTTAGGAGTACTCTTCCTATGATCAAGTTAACACTACCCCTATGATCAAAACTTCAGAATCTAAGATGTTTTGGAAGAGTGCCAAAGAAGAGCTTCTTCCTTCAACAGATCACATCACAGTCGATCGACGCCGAGCCGACCGAACATTGTTGACATCACCATGTATAATGTTAACATCGAAGAGACAAAGTGTGAAACTTCAGTTTTAGCCTTGTCACTCTTCTCATGA